>JAPPVO010000010.1:22866110-23466110 GCA_030407325.1 Camellia japonica | reverse complement strand
GAGTATGTCATTGAATTATCGAACTTGACTGTTGAATTAAAGAATTTAAGAATTTTTATGAATGAATTTATTTTCGTGCAATTTATTTTGCACAATTTGTCTTTTTAATATGAGTTATTTATATTAACTATAATTCTATGAATAGTAAGTAGAAAGTTAATAAATTGACTAGCATGTTTATTTAAGAAGAGACAAAATTTAAATAATTGAGATATCATTTATTGATCTTGTAATTCAAGGAGCCAAAAAGAAAGGAAGAAAGCTTAGAAAATGGCATAAAGAAATAGCCACCTAAAAAAAAATGAGTCTGTTCGAGATTTTCAGTCTCATAAGAAAGAAAATGGCTATTTATGTTTTTTTTTTTTTTTTTAATTCAATATAGGACTATTTTCAAACCAATTATGTTAAAACTCTAATTGAAATTACTAGGATTTATTGTTTATTTTTTAGGCATTGATCATTATTTAGACTTTGTTTCAAAATTTTATGTTCATTATAATTTTAAAAATTATTTATTGATTTGTCTAAACTTAATCAACCTTCATGGTTATTTTCAAAATTTAGAATGAAAGTTTAATTTATTGTAAATACCTATTTTGTTAATTTTGGTATTATTTATGATGGTTTGTATAAATTAAAATTTTAATGATTTCTAAAAATTTTATTTATCTTGCATCATTATGTTGATTGTAAATATAACTTGATAAATAAAAACTCCTTAATCTTGTGGCATAAAAGATTGTACTATTTTTTTGAAAAAAGTTATAAAAACTAGTAAAGATGTGATTCTTTTGAATTTAGATTTTATTACTTTTAGTGGGACTGCAAGTTGCATTAAGAAAAATCAATTCAATCACATTAAATAAAGTGTCACAAGATATACATGGTTTCTTCATATTACCCAAATAGACATTAATGTGCCATTTTGACACTTCATGTTTGGTAAATAAAGTTATTATCACTTTTATAGATGATTTTTCATTTTATGATTTTGTTTATTTCCATTGAGGTGTACATTATAAAGGAAGAAAGGCAAATAAAACAAAAATGTGAAAATCATAAAGATTGTGCAAAGTACAAGTCTATTTGCTAAACTCTATGAAAAACATAATATTTGTGAATGCTTCAACAGAATGATGTAGCTAAGAAGCATTATTGTACTCTAATGAATATGTTAAATAATTTCTAAATATTCATAACATTGTGAATGTATGTCGTTATGATATATTGTTTTCATATAGAATAGGGTTCCTAGTAAAGCAATTCCAAACACTCATTTTGAACTATGAACAAGAAGGAAACTGAACTTGAGATACCTGCATGTTTGGAGTTGTCTACAAAATTAGAATTATTGATCCACATGAAAAGAAATTGAATTTTAGAATAATCAATGGTTATTTTGTTGATTATCTTAAAAAATTCAAAGCATATTAGTTTTACTATCTTGGCCATAGTACAAAAATTGCAGAAACCGATAATATCAAATTTAATAAGAATGGTGAAATCAGTGAGAGTGATAAATCATGAAATGTGATTATTCAATAAGTTTGGGTACATGTATCATTACCTATAATTTTGAAGGAAATTGTCGTTCCTATAGTTGTTAAACAACTTAATGCTATGGAAGAACAAATGAATAATCATTTATTTTATAATGTAATTATCACCATTGAAAAGTTGTAGAAGAACGACAAGAAATAATATTAAGAAGATCTCATAAAATAAAGAGATTTGTCATTTAGGATGATTATGTAGTATATCTGTAATAATCTTATTATGATAAGTAAAAACTCGGTTTTGTTGTCACAAACCATAAAAAGTGTTGATTCTACTAAATGAATTAATATCATGAATGATGAATTGAAATCAATGGACCATAATGAAATTTGAGATCTCATTGAATTGCCTAAAGATATCAAAATATTTATTGTTCCAAGGGCAATATAAAATGATGTAATGCTAGATATATAGCCAAAGATTTTACTTAGAATGTAGACATTGATTACAAAGAGAGATTTTTTACTTATTTCTTAAATAGCTAATTTAGAATCATTATGGCATTAGTAGTTCATTATGATATTGAGTTGCAT
Organism: Camellia japonica; assembly: GCA_030407325.1. Classification (NCBI taxonomy): domain Eukaryota; kingdom Viridiplantae; phylum Streptophyta; class Magnoliopsida; order Ericales; family Theaceae; genus Camellia; species Camellia japonica. The sequence continues at coordinate 23,464,020 of JAPPVO010000010.1, read as the reverse complement.
TAAATGTATGTGAAAATTCATTTTCTAAAAGAGAGTTTAGATGAAGAATTTTGTATAGATCAACCTTAAAGTTTCTCTATTGAAGAAAATGAAAATGTGACTTGCAAACTTAAGAAATCAATTTATGGACTTAAGCAAGTTTTTAAAAATTATATCTTAAGTTTTACGATACTATTTTTCCTTTCGATTGAAATAAAATATTTTTGATTAGTGTACATATCCAAAGATCGGTGGAAACAAATTTATATTTATGATTTTGTATATTGATGATATTTTGCTTGTCAATAATGTACATAATTTATTGCACAAATTAAGAAATTTCTCTTTAAGAACTTTGAAATGAAATATATTAATGAGACAACCTATATGATAGAAATTGAAATAATTCTGAATGAATCACATGAATTGTTGAGATTGTCTCCGAATGTACATATTAAAAGTTCTATAGAGATTATACATGAAAAAATATTCATATAAAGTTATTCATATTTTGAAAGGAAATAAATCTAGTCTTATGCAAAAATTTTATAAAATCAATTGGAATGAAAACGATTATTTATACATTTATTGTAAGAAACTTAATGCTCAAATAAGGAACAGATAAATCATAAGGAATAAAAGATTACTTGTTCACATTTATGAGGTTTGATCATCTTAAATTGATTGGTTACTTAGATTCAGATTTTGAAGGATGCATTGATAATAGAAAGTTCATTTCTTATTATGTGAAGAAGAAATATCATAAAAAGTGTGAAATAAACTATAATAAATATCTCTTATGAAAGTTGAATTTGTGGTGTGCTTGGAGACCACAATTCATGAAATGTTATTGCGAAACTTTATCTCAGGACTTGGAATTGTCGACTTTTGTTACCAAGTGCTAAGAATTTGTTGTGATAATTTCGCAATGGTTTTATTTTCTTAGAATGACAAGTATTCTAATGATGCTAAACACATAGAATTGAAATACTTTGTAAAGAAGAATTTCAGAAACAGAAAGTATCAATAAAATACATAAGTACACTTTTAAGTGTAGATCTATTGATGAATGGATTACTCTTAAAGACAATTAAGAAACTTGCCAATTGAATGAGTCTTGAATTTAATTCATAACAGTTGTTTATGATTGATTGTGTTATTTGACACATTGAGATCTCATTAACTGTATTTTTGATATATTTCCTGTTATAAATGGTGTATGTACATATATGAGAAAGAATGAATGATAATAAGAATAGTTTTTGATAAAAAGACATTATTGGGCCTTTTAAATATACTCATTACTTAAGGACTATATTAAACTAGTTGCTAGTGTTGTGATACATAGAAGGAACTATGTCGCACTATTGGTGTGAAATCACCATGACTCGCATTAGTAAACTATTTAATTATAAGATTATGATGATGACCAAATTAAAGTAAGGTTGGATATGATTTATTGCGCGCCTAATGTTTACCTTATTAAATTTTGATGTATGATATCTTATGGGCCAAGTGGAAGAATATAAGACTAAATTTAATTATTTAGTCATTATAGTGACCCATATGATATGGCAATATGAACTATATATTTAATAAGATTATAGTCCCATATCTTGAACTACAAGTTATTATCTTGGTTAATAAATGGAGTAGTTTTCAAGTCTCCTACTTTGATGGACAAGTGGAGTTATATTTATATTAGGAAATTGGTCCTCTCTTTACTTATAAAAAGTATATTTAGATCACCTATCAATTATTATGAATATAACATATTCTAAATAGGGTCAAGAGAGAGAAACATTTTTTCTGCTAATATTGTAATTAGGTTCATATTCAATCAATTTTAGATCACTTGAAGGTTTTGCATAACTGATCTAGATATATTATTTATTTTCAACATTATATTGTTATTTGTGAAAATCATGATAGTTCACGATTTTGGATTTTAAAAGTTGTTATATACATAATACCATAAAATTATTAATATATATTTGTTAGGCAAACAAATATATTTGAATTCCCAAAAATTATGAAAATTTTTATGATGAAATGGAAAAATAATAGTTTGAAAGGAAAAAATATATATATAAAATAAATAAATAAATAAATAAAAGAAGTCTACACCTCTTCCATGATAGTTGGATTTAATGAAAGCATATGATCAATGTAAATCTATCATGTAAAGCATCAAAGTGATGTTTAACCATATGGAGTACATCTGCTTTGCAACTTGCTGTTTTACAATTATTTTTCTACCTTTTTTTTTTTTTGGTCTTTTTGAAATTTCATATTTTAAGGAAAATTATTTATTTTTAGGAAAAAGATGGAACAAAAAAGAAAAAAGAAAATAAACACCAATAATTCAATTACAAAGCATGTAGTAATACTAGGGGCGTGAGTGATAAAACTTAAAAATTAAGATAAGACTAACATGTAATTGGAGAAATTAAACTCTTGACCTCTTAATAAAGTACAAAAACTCTAATTAACGAGCTAATTTTGTTGGACTTTAAAATTTAAAAATTTTAAGAAAAACATGTTATTTGAAATCTCTAAAATGAGCAATCAAATTTATCTTCTTGCATTTTTGGGGGGGGGGCATAATATTCACCATGCTTGTTTAAATTCAACACAAATGATCACACAGTATTTAGTGCACAACCCAAATATAAACAAAAATGCTGATGAATTACACACTAAATTACCAATTATTTACAATGAGTTGTGAGTTATTTACCCATATAGACGTAGGGTTTAGTCCTTTAAATTATAGTTTATTAGGGTCTCTAGACTCAAACATAAACTATATTCCTACAATTATTAAGGTCATGTTTGGTGCAATTTATGGGTTGCTTATAGCTTACTATTATTATTATTTTGAAAATCTTGTGTAAGAAGAGTATTTGTTGCAATAACTTAAATAAGTTTTAAAAAAAATGAAAAAAAATAAAAAATAAAAACTGATTATTTAGAAGTAAGAAAAAAGAATACTTTTAGATTTTAAATTTTTAACATGTACAAAACTGGACCAAACATGCCTTAAATTTGGAACCATATAATCCAATTCCCCAGTAAAAAAAGAAAACCCAAGAGCATGTAAAATTATTGTTATTGATTTCTCAAAATAAATAATGTGGGGGCCGAATACATGGAAAAATCAGAAGGTGCGTATCATTGGAAGACTGATATTAATCGGCTGTATCCTACGAGAGCGGGGAGCCGAATATAATATATGTGCCGAATAAGTGTAAGTCCTTAGGGCCGAATAAAAGAAAGGACAATGATTAAAAAGTAGGCCCTGGCCCCGAGGATCAAAAAGAACAGGTATAAATACAGGAACAATGGGTATAGAAAGGTATGTAAGAAACACTTCACTTAACTTAGTAAACAAGCTATCCTGAGTGTCTGAACTAACTTGTCCGTCGGAGTGCTAATTCCGGCACCCCCGACCGGAGTGTTTGTATCTTTTCAAGTGACTAGCTAAGGATCACTAGCGTCTCCCAGGATCTGAAGAGTATTTCCAAACCACTTCTCCACAATTGGAGCCGTCTGTGGGAATACTCAAATACATCCATGGCAGGCGTGACTGAAGATCCTCCGGTAGCCATTGACGAGACCGCACAGGGAGATGACCTCACTCCAACAAATATGCTCGGAAAAGAAACCATCGCTGCAAGACGCGCCTTGAACTTCGACTCACCAACGACTTCAGCGCAAGAGACAATGAAGGCGATCATGGAACAAGCAAAGCAGAATGAACAAAGGCTGGAGAACATGATCACTGAAAATGAACGTCTCCGTTAAGATTTGGCCCTCGAAGTCGCAAAATCGAGAGAAACCATGCGCCAAGATCCCAAACGACCTCCGAGGGCCAGTGGACAACGACCTCGATCCTGACCAAAGGATACCGATAGTGACTCCAACTCATTACCCACGGAGCTCAATAAGCAGGGACAATCCGAAACTTCCAACTCCTCCGAAAAGAGTCTACATACAAGGAACAAGCGTAGGAGGAGCAGTTCAGACGAAGAGGACCAGCACGATCCTTTTGTCCGACGGATTGCAAGGGCGGCCCTGCCCAAGAAGTTCAAAGCTCCGTCATTCACTCTTTACGATGGAAAATCACACCCCACTGATCATATCCGTCACTACAAGCAGGCCATGACTTTGCATGCAGACAACGAAGCCCTCATATGCCGAATATTCCCCAGCAGCCTGGGGCCATTAGCTGTTAGGTGGTATTACAAGCTGGAGCCAGCCTCGATCAAAAGCTTCCATCAATTACAGAAATCCTTCAGGGCTAGGTTCATCACCAACGAGGTATAGCCGAAACAGGCCGACTCTCTCTAGGCTATGCAGATTCAGTCAGGAGAAACGCTCAGACCGTATTCGGCGCGCTATTGGGAGTGCTTCAACCTCGTCGACGACATTTGCAACGACTCCATGGCCATCACCGCCTTCAAAATGGGACTACATCCTGACAGTCCTCTTCGCAGTTTCCTGACCAGATGACCCCCCAAAATAGTCTGGGCGTTGATGAAGAAAGTTGAAGAGTATTGCAAAGTGGAAGATGATGCCTTGAGAATAAAATCCGGCCAAATGTCCAACAAAACGGCCCCCCTGAAATTATTCAACCAATAAGTTTCGTGCCACCTTCTAGCCCTGAGCCTCGGCAACGTGCTAAACGAGAAAAAATGCGGGACACTCGCCGATCAAGCGATCAATGCTCCCACCGGACGAATGAACAACTGCAAGTCGACAGTAGGCGTTCAAGGCGTGCCGACAAGAAGTACACAGAGTTGTCAGAACCAATCGCTGCAATCATGACCAAAGTCCAACACCTTCCATTCTTCAAATGGCCGTCAAAGATGGTGGGGCCACCCGACACGCGAAGAAGGGATAGGCGGTGCGAGTATCACAAAGATCACGGCCACGAAACGGAGAGTTGTTACGCATTAAAAGATCACCTGGAAGAACTGGTGCAAGACGGCCGACTGCAACAGTACGTGAGAAAGGGAAAGCCAACCAAGGCACTAGCCTTGAGGCAGGACTCACCTCCACTTGGCGTGATACATATGATCTACAGCCTGCCTGCACCCCCAACCGTACACACAATTCAATCGCATCCAATCCCCCAAAAGCAACGTATTCCGACTGAATGGCCCAAAGAAGCTCCGACAATTACTTTCAATGACTCCGATCTTAGCAGCACAACAGCTTCCCACATCGATCCGTTGGTCATTAAATTATGCATAAATCGGTTCACCATTGAACGCATTCTCATAGACCCGGGGAGTACTTCAGAGGTTATGTATTACCAAACTTTCATCAAACTCGGCCTCAACGAGTCAGATCTGTCTCTGGCGCCTCACCCATTGTTCGGCTTTAATATGAATCCTGAATACCCGTTAGGGAAGATCATACTACCTATTCGAGCGGGCTCTAGAACGGTCGAAGTAGAATTCCTGGTCGTAAAGCTCCCTTCGCCGTATAATGTCATCATGGGGCGAACCTGGATACATATTATGAAGGCCGTTCAAAGCACTTATCATCAGCTTGTGCGCTTCCCGACAGCCCATGGCATTGAAGAGATCCGTGGCTCCCCCCAATCGGCACAAGCAGAGATTTTATGAAAACCCTATCACTGACTCGACCTGTGGGCTTTGATACTTGTATATATATCACTTTTGTAATGCAAACCATTTTTCTTCGTCGCTCAATTCATTTTACAAACTCCATTGTAACGCTCGTCATGATGACGATTCGGAGCCCCCTTTGGTGCATGACACCTTAGTGTAGACACCCCATTTTTGACCGTCCTCAAGACCTGGATGTCACCGCTGGAACACTCGGTGATTATCCATGTTTGTGTTCGTTTGGAGTTCCCGGAGTTCTCGGCTCGCGCGCCTTGCCTTAGGACTTCCGAACTCGACCGTTTTGTGTTTGGTTTTGCACCAAACACTTGTGTTTTGCCTTGGAATGGCAGGGAATGCTTTGTGAGGCACCCCCACCTACCACCGGCTGTGGCTAGAGGCCACCGGCTGGCTGGTGTTGTCATCAGCACTTTATTGTGCCGACCGGCACTCTTTTGTGCCTACCGGCACTAAATTTTGGCAGATGACCATTTTGCCCTGCCGACTACTGTACAGCTGCTTTACCAGATATTTTTAGACAGCTGTATCACCTTTTTGCTCCCCTCCATACACGTGTATGGAGGGATGAGCCTTTAGGCTTGCTTAACTTGTAAGTTTCATGCCTATACAAGAGAAGCCTCTTCTCTTGGCTCAACGGGTGAGAATTTTTGAAGGGTTAGACATTTTAGGAGGGGGGGAAGCTCTGGTTTTAGGTTAGGTTTTGTGTATCTATCCTATCTCTCTCTTTCTTTCTTGTTTTGTACACTAGGTGTTTGTGCCTTACTATTGCACATCAACACCTAGTGTTTCACCTTCCTCTTGGAACTGAGGTGCTAAGGGCTTGTTCTTGAAGTTCTTGACTGGTTTGGAGCTCAAGGAACCAACAACTCCAACCTTTGTGAAGGTGGTCTTCAAAGGTAACAAAACTTACTTTATTTACCCCATTTTTGCACCTTGTTTTTACCTAGCTTAGAATTGTTTTTGTGCTTAGTCCATAACACATAAAAGTTCTGATTTTTAACCCTCTTTATTGTTTATCAAGAGTGTTTTGCACTTTGGGTAGGTTTGACCACCCTTAGGCCTTGAAAAGGGCCATTTTTAGGCCATTTTGTGAGAGCTCCGAGACTTTGGTGCTTGGGCCTCTCCACCACTGAAATCTTGAGGGATTTCAGTGGTGGAGATGGTGCCTTGAAGTCTCCAAAAGGAGAGGGCCACCCCCTCTCCTTGATGTCCTTGAAAAGGGCAAGTTTGGCCTCCAAAGGAGCACCATGTTTGGTTGTGTTTTGAGCATGTCTTGGCTGTTTTTCATGCCTATTATGCCATGATTAAACTCTGTTTTAAGTTGGTTTTAGCACTCCTTGCATGCTTCGCATAGATGCTTTGTAATGCCTTGTATTGCCTTAACTTGCTCTAGGTTTGTATGCCTTCTTTCTAGCATGTTTTAGGCCTAGGTCCATGAAGCTTGTATGCTTATTTTGACATGTTTTAGCTTTGTCCTAAGTTGTTTTGGTCAATCTTGGCATGCATCATATAGCCCCTTTACATTTGGCTTGTTGGCCTCAAGAGCATGAATGTGTAGCAGGCCATGCTTGCTTCATTTTTGATGGTTTGGAACCACCTAGCATGCTATTTCAGACCTTTTGGTGTGCTTGTATGCTCACCTTAGTCGCCTCTTTAACGCTTTGAAAGCATGTCTTGAATGCCCCCATGTTTTGGCCATTTTGCATGCCTTTGATTTCAAGCCTCTTAGATGCCATCTAAGTAGCCTTTTGACTTTTTTTTGACATACTAAAAACCCATTTTTAGTTGTTTAGTGCATGCCATAATCGCCTTGCATAAGTTTGGTTCAAAGCCTCTTTGACTAGCTTTAAGCCTTAGACCATTTGCATGCTTTGTTTGGTCTATCTTCGACTTGGTTTGGCACTATGTTTTGCATGAATTTCAGAGCTTTTCATGTATGCTAATAGTCCATGTTTGTGCCTCTTAGATGTGTTCAAGAGTTGCTTAATTGTGCTTAAATGTTGGTGCCTTAACTTGTGCATGTGTGCATGTGTGTTTGGCCCTCATGTCTAGGCACTTTGGCAACTGATTTTAGGCCTATTTGAGTTGTCTAAGTCATGTGTAAGACCATTCTTTCATCGGTTTGCATGCTTGTCTTGTATGCTTGCTTGTATGCTTGCATAGGTATATTGCATAATCCATGTTGCATGTTAGATAACATGCTTAGAGTTGCATCACATGAGCATGCATGCTTGGCCTCTTGAAGTGAAATGTGATAGAGGTTGGGCACTTTTGCGTGTTTATTTGGTTGCATTGCATTTGAAACTAAAGTTGCATACTTGGTTCTCCGGGCCATCATGCATGGAAATGCGCGATTGGTGGTCCGGGAATCGAGACACATGCCCCCTTGAGTCAAAAACATGATAAGGGGTGTGTGTAGTGCATAAATGGCTTGAATTATATTGCCATGCATGTTGTTGCCCTCTGCTGCTGTGAGTTGCAGGTTCTGCAGGCATTTTGTGCCGACCGGCACTGTTTAGTGCCGACCGGCAGTCAATTGGCAGCCGATGGATGAGTCTAGTGCTGGTGGCCTCCTCCTTCAGCCGGTGGTGCTCTACTCCAGCCGGTGGTACTCCCCAGTGCCCTGAGAGGCACTCCTGGGACTTTGGTAATTTTCTAAGGAGGAGAGCAAAGGAAACAAAGGCAATCCGTGCATGGCAGTGCGGTTCCGAGCCAGTCCCGAGCGCGTGTTGCATCCAGTCCTCATCCCGAGGCGGTTTACTGCTTTAATTAGATTAATTAATTCATTTGATTAATTTAGTGAAGTTTGTAATATTTTAATTAGCTCGCGTAGTTAATTAATTTGTATTATTCTTTTGGTCCCTCCGAGTGAGGGCAAATTTGTAATAAGTGTGTGTGAGTGGGTGTATGTCTTCCAATCCCCATTTCTTTCTTCCCTGTTATTTACCTGCTTATGTTGGTAGATTAGGGCACATCTAAATTAGCATACCTTATGCAATGCATGCGCACATCCATGCATTTGTTTACATGCACCGGGCTCGGTACATCATACAAACTGCATCGTATTTTCAATTCCAATTTGAATACGTGATAGTCGTAACATTTCACGTGCCATGCTTAGGGTTAGCCGAGCCTACTCTAGATTGCATCTATGCTTGTGTTGCATTAGCCATTTAACATGAACTAGGTCATGCATGTTTGCTAACTAGTTCCTTGTTTTGGCACGGAGTACGATGTAAGTTTTTACGCTTTAGCATATCGCATGCGTGTGAATGTTTGCCATGACAGTATGATTGCCATGCGGCTAAATGCTTATGTGTTATAAACTGTTTGAATGCCTGTGGGTGGAGGTTGGATTTCCTGAGTTGGAACAACTCATTGAAATCCGTATTTTAGCCTACTTGCGAGTAGCAAAAAGAAACCAACACGTTTTTCGAGACAAAACGGATATGCAATGATTATTTCCGAATTAGGCAATCTAGTCTATACTTTTGTGCTGTGCGCATAACATAGTAATTCTAGGCTAATAACCGGAATAAGAGCATGTAACGTTTTCAAAATCGGATATCACGGTTAGTAGAGGTCGGTCTTCGGACCGGGCGAAAGGGGGTGCTCATAGCTGACCTTCCCCGATCGTACCCAAGCTCCCGAGCCAAGACATTTGGTGATGACGGACACGTGGCCTTCGGCACCGAGTCAGGGTTTCCTAAATTTCCCATTTTAAAAATATTTAGGTGGCGACTCTGTAATCTGGCAAAGCAGTCCATGTTTGGCACTTCTTTTCAAAATCTATTTTTTTCTCAAAACGATTTGCCAGAGTTGGACTCTTTGGTTCAGATTTAGAACCGCAACTTCACAAAAGGAGAGTCCAAGCTGTAGCGAGGTCCCCCGCGGGCTTGTTACACTTAGGGCCGATTAAGTCTCCGGATTCGGAGCCCCGTTTGGTGCATGTCACCTTAGGGCCGATTAAGTCTCCGAATTCGAAGCGCCCTTCGTGGATATCACGATTGGCCACATTAAGTCTCCGGATTCGGAGCCCCCTTCGGTGCAAGTCACCTTAGGGCCGATTAAGTCTCCGGATTCGGAGCCCCTTTTGTTGCATGTCACCTTAGGGCTGATTAAGTCTCCGGATTCGGAGCGCCATTCGTGGATATCACGATTGGCCACATTAAGTCTCTGGATTCGGAGCCCCCTTTGGTGCATGTCACCTTAGGGCCGATTAAGTCTCCGGATTAGGAGCCCCCTTTGGTGCATGTCACCTTAGAGCCGATTAAACCTCCGGATTCGGAGCGCCCTTCGTGGATATCACGATTGGCCACATTAAATCTCCGGATTCAGAGCCGCACTTTGGTGCATGTCACCTTAGGGCTAATTAAGTCTCCAGATTCAAAGCCCCCTTTGGTGCATGTCACCTTAGGGCCGATTAAGTCTCCGGATTCGGAGCACCCCTTTGGTGCATGTCACCTTAGGGCCGATTAAGCCTCTGGATTCGGAGCGCCCTTCGTGGATATCACGATTGGCCACATTAAGTCTCCAGATTCGGAGCCCCCTTTGGTGCATGTCACCTTAGGGCCGATTAAGTCTTCGGATTCGGAGCCCTCCTTTGGTACATGTCACCTTAGGGCCGATTAAGCCTCCGGATTCGGAGCGCCCATCGTGGATATCACGATTGGCCACATTAAGTCTCCGGATTCGGAGCCCCCTTTGGTGCATGTCACCTTAGGGCCGATTAAGTCTCTGGATTCGGAGCCCCCTTTGGTGCATGTCACCTTAGAGCCGATTAAGTCTCTGGATTCGGAGCCCCCTTTGGTGCATGACACCTTAGTGCCGATTAAGTCTCCGGATTCGGAGCCCCCCTTTGGTGCATGTCACCTTAGGGCCGATTAAGTCTCCGGATTCGGAGCGCCCTTCGTGGATATCACGATTGGCCACATTAAGTCTTCGGATTCGGAGCCCCCTTTGGTGCATGTCACCTTAGGGCCGATTAAGTCCCCGGATTCGGAGCCCCCTTTGGTGCATGTCACCTTAGGGCCGATTAAGCCCCCGGATTCGGAGCGCCCTTCGTGGATATCACGATTGGCCACATTAAATCTCCGAATTCGGAGCCCCCCCTTGGTGCATGTCACCTTAGGGCCCATTAAGTCTCCGGATTCGGAGCCCCCTTTGGTGCATGTCACCTTAGGGCCAATTAAGCCTCCGGATTCGGAGCGCCCTTCGTGGATATCACGATTGGCCACATTAAGTCTCTGGATTCGGAGCCCCCCTTTGGTGCATGACACCTTAGTGCCAATTAAGTCTCCAGATTCGGAGCCCCCCTTTGGTGCATGTCACCTTAAGGCCGATTAAGTCTCCGGATTCGGAGCCCCCTTTGGTGCATGACACCTTAGTGCCGATTAAGTCTCCGGATTCGGAGCGCCCTTCGTGGATATCACGATTGGCCACATTAAGTCTCCGAATTCGGAGCCCCCCTTTGGTGCATGTCACCTTAGAGCCGATTAAGCCTCCGGATTCGGAGCCCCCCTTTGGTGCATGTCACCTTAGGACTGATTAAGCCTCCGGATTCGGAGCCCCCCTTTGGTGCATGTCACCTTAGGACTGATTAAGCCTCCTGATTCGGAGCGCCCTTCGTGGATATCACGGTTGGCCACATTAAGTCTCCGGATTCGGAGCCCCCCTTTGGTGCATGTCACCTTAGGGCCGATTAAGTCTCTGGATTCGGAGCCCCCCTTTGGTGCATGTCACCTTAGGGCCGATTAAGCCTCCGGATTCGGAGCGCCCTTCGTGGATATCACGATTGGCCACATTAAGTGTCCGGATTCAGAGCCCCCTTTGGTGCATGTCACCTTAGGGCCGATTAAGTGTCCGGATTCGGAGCTCCCTTTGGTGCATGTCACCTTAGGGCCGATTAATTCTCCGGATTCAGAGCGCCCTTCGTAGATATCACGATTGGCCACATTAAGTCTCCAGATTCGGAGCCCCCTTTGGTGCATAACACCTTAGTGCCGATTAAGTCTTCGGATTCGGAGCCCCCCTTTGGTGCATTTCACCTTAGGGCCAATTAAGTCTCCGGATTCGGAGCGCCCTTCGTGGATATCACGATTGGCCACATTAAGCCTCCGAATTCGGAGCCCCCCTTTGGTGCATGTCACCTTAGAGCTGATTAAGCCTCCGGATTCGGAGCCCCCCTTTGGTGCATGTCACCTTAGGGCTGATTAAGCCTCCGGATTCGGAGCGCCCTTCGTGGATATCACGATTGGCCACATTAAGTCTCCGGATTCGGAGCCCCCCTTTGGTGCATGTCACCTTAGGGCCGATTAAGTGTCCGGATTCGGAGCCCCCTTTGGTGCATGTCACCTTATGGCCAATTAAGTGTCCGGATTCGGAGCCCCCTTTGGTGCATGGCACCTTAGTGCCGATTAAGTCTCCGGATTCGGAGCCCCCTTTGGTGCATGTCACCTTAGGGCCGATTTAGCCTCCGGATTCGGAGTACCCTTTGGCACGAACAAAACAAAACTCGCCAACATCCGAAATAAGGTGCTTAACTGAGCATATAAAAAATTCAGAATAAGACGCAAATAAGGTGCTTAACTGAGCATATAAAAATTCAGAGCAAGACGCAAATAAGGTGCTTAACTAAGCATATAAAAAATACAAAATAAGACTCAAATGTTTGAAATAAAGCTTTTTATTCGATCAAACAGTTATTACATAAACGCAACCCGCATTTGAGCCTTACAATTTTTATTTAATCAGACAGTTGTTACATAAACGCAACTTGCGTTTGAGCATTACAATACCCATTTCCAATATCAAAAGCTAAAAAGGGAAGAAGACGCATTGGTAAAGCGGCAGCGCCGAATCAACTCCCGTCACCCAGAAGTCCTCCGCGGTTTGCAATGCCTTGAGCCAACTGTGCCCAAGTCCTCCCCTGATACCATTGACAATGTCAAGGCAAAGATCCAGGACAAGGAAGGATAAACCCAATGGTCGTTGCCTTTCCTTTCGGGGTGATCTATTTCGACGACTTGAAGATTCATGCCAACTTTTGGACGCCCTACTTCCCATACGGATGGGTCCTCTACCACGCTCCATGGCAACACCAAGTTCGGCTAAACTCCAATCTCTCTAACTAACATCCCCACTTATCCAACCTCACATAAGTGATTGTTTATCTGCGCGAAGCGCCCACTCCTTTTATTTTCAATACTGGCAGCGATCTCGAGGCCCCAATCCCGAGGCGATTTCACTAACACTAAACTCTATGAGAAAAACGTCGGTTGACATTCGCTATGGCGTAGTTATCCAAATTACTTTTTGAAGCACGTGCACTGGCCAAAAATCTAGGCCCCGAGCCGAGTTGAATTTGCCGCAGCCACTCTACCCACTGGCTTTCGGCTTCCTCAGGTTACAATAGCCTCATTCAGGAATAAACGGCTATCACGTATGGGTCGACCCTGCCTATCAACGTTTATACATTCATTCAAGCATATACAATAAAACAAAACGCATACATACCATATATGCAACAAAATATTTATCATAGAATGTTTTTTATTCAATAAAACAAGCAATATATTACATAGTTTTGAATGCAATCTGCATTTCAACCTTACAATAAGTATACTTATATGGCGTCACCCTCATCCTCACTCTTCTCGACTTCAAAAGCAGAAAACGGAAAATGTTTACTGTGGTAGAGTGGCGATGCCGAATCAATGCCCGACGCTCGAAGAGCTTTTGCGGCTTGAGATGCCTTGATCCAACCTTGCCTAAATCCAGGATTTTCACATCGGCAAACTTTTTCGGCAAGTTTTTCCTTGGTCTTTTCAATTCCAACTTTTCGGCCTTCATGGAAACCTTTCTCATAGGCCCTCCCCTTCGCGTTCTCCATTGCGAACATACTCGCCGTCTCACGATCGGCAAGCGTGGAACTGATGAGCCGACTGGTAACCCTTTCTTCCATGATTGGGTTTCCGTGCCCGGGGGGTTGTGCCTGGGCCACCTTGGTCTTCCTTAACTCGCGCTCAGCCGCCTCCGCGCGAGCCTCCAAACTTCGAATACGTTCCTCTTTCTTCTCCATTTCTCGGCGGGCAGCGCGCAACCGCATGCTGATTTCATAGGCAGTGTAAAGCCCCTTCACCGTCCCGTGAATGCCTTCGCGAAATACTTCGTAGTCCTGACGACCTACCATCGATTGCTGAACCTCAAGAGGAAAAATTTGTCAAGCAAACTCGACCGCTACATTTGGGTCTCGAACGATCGAGTCCGCCTCTGTCATGGGTCTATTCCCTACAAATACCGCAAAGCTTAATGGGCACGGATTCGAGTCAGATCCCCTCTCGACTCGAGGTTGAGAAGATCTGCCCTGTGACTGCTTGTCCCGCCTGGGCGACCTGCTTCGACGTCGAGGAGACTAACGCATCTCATGATCCCTGGAACTCCTACCCCCTGTGCGCGAAGGGTCACCACCTCGATGCATGTCTCCACCCAGCTCAGCTAACGTCCTCGCTTCCCCTCTGCTGTTAAAGAAGAGTCTGTTCGACATTCACACGATACCTTCAAAAGCTGGAGTTAGTTGTTTACTGTATTCATAAAAGTTGTACCCTTAATCATTTATCATTTTCAGAGGCAGCACCCTCGAGGCAATTTCATTAATTGTGAAAACCTCAATCGCCCGGCGCCGACTAGATAGACCCGCCGGCGCCCGAATGATCATGCACCACCTGGGGCAAGGGCGTGATAGATTTATCAATATATTCGGCTTAAGTGCCCCAGCCGGCTCATGAATCGACTTCAGAATGATCTTGCACCACTTGGGGCAAGGGCGTGATAGATTTATCAATATATTCGGCTTAAGTGCCCCAGCCGGCCCATGAATCGACAACAAAACTCCTAAGTTCACCTCCTCTGGCGCCCGAATGATCATGCACCGCCTGCGGCAAGTGCAGATTAATCAATCTATTTGGCTTAAGTGCCCCAGCCGGTGTAGACACCCCATTTTTGACCGCCCCGAAGACTTGGGCGCGACTGATGTTTTGGTCGATGTTGAGAGATGTGCAGGCCACAGGTTCAGTTTCTTTGGCAAGAAGAGAGGCAAAACTTTCCAAACACTTTGTTTAAGGGTTTGGAGTTCAAGAAAAGAGGAGAAGAGGAAGAAAATAGGTTTGGGAGAAGTTCGACATGAATCCGGGTAGAAGCGAGTCGCGCAGCCCTCGCTGAATCAGGCCCATTCATCCGCATACTTGGAGTTAAGCTATGAGGCCACCACCATTTGAAAGAAGACTTCCGGGGCTTCATTTTTGGTTCAAGAATCTCCTACATCCAAGTCCGGGTGGAGGAGATATGACTGGTTAAAGCAGGGGATCAGTCCGGTTGGATCGAGTCTGCGCGGCTTCACGGAAAAGGGCATAACTTTTTGCACAGGAGGAATTGTGATGCAAGGTTTGCGCCATTGGAAAGCTAACTTCCGGGGCTTCAATTTTCATACCCACCGGCCATTTTTTGACCTAGGAATCACCTATCGGCACTCTATTTAGCCGACCGGCAGAAAATAGTGCCGACCGGCACTTTGTTTTGGCCGATGATCAAATTTTCTGGCCGACCTGACCCCTTTGCACCCTCCAAGCCTGGTGCATACCAGCTGTGCCAGCTGGGATGCACAGAATCAGATCCACGTGCATACATGTGCCCATTTTGCACCCTTTAACCACCTTTGGCCTCCTTCTTTGCACCCCTTGCTCAAGGCTTCTTGGGGAAGCCTTGACCCCTTGTCTTGGCTTCCTCAAGAAGCCTTACCAGCTGTCCAAACTTCTAGAGTAAGCCTTGGCCCCCCTTGACCCTTTTTGAATGACTTAGCCACTAAGTCTTGGCTTTACTTTGCTTATATAAGGAGGCCCTCTCCTCCTTTGATTAGGGTTGGAAATTTCTAAGCAAAAAACCAGAGAATAGATATATATATCTAACATATATATCTACAACCATATGTCTCTCATCCAACCTCCAAACTCCATAGTTCTTGGGCCATTCCTTCACCAACCTATAGCACAACACCTCCAACATCCATTCCAGCGACTTGGGGCTGTTCTTCAGAGCTTGGGAGCACCTAAACTTGGTCCAAGAGGTGCTGGTTTGCTGGTCTTCAAGGGTAAGTCTTCATCTTCCCCTTTCTAGCCTTTTCTTGCTTCATATCTAAGCCTTGCTTGCAAGCACTTTTGGGCTCCGACATAAACTTCAAATAGTCTTATTTTGGGGTCCTCTTCATGTTTGATTGAGGACCCCTTGCTGTTTGGTGATCGCATCTAGCACCTATCTCTTTACCCCCTTGCATGCCATGATTCTTACATAGTATATTTGGCTGGTGTATAATCTGTTTTTGAGCATGTAATAAACTGTAAGTAGGCTCATTTTGAGCCCTTCTTCAACATTTAAGAAGGGCTCAACCATGTTTGGTAACTCTATCATGCACTTGCTTTGTAATCTCTTCTATTTACCGTAAGTTTGCATGCTTTGTTAGCCTATCTTGCTTTTGTTTTTGTGGATGGTCATAAACTGGAAATGTTCTTGTTTTTCCATGTATAAGATCTGTTTCTAGTTGTTTAGGCCATCCATGACATGCCTTATATAGTCACCTTGCATTTTGGCTTGCTAGCCTTAGGTGTGTGAGCGTGTAGCATGCACTACTTGTCTTGTTTACTTGGTTTGGCACCTTTTATAATATGATTTCAGAGCCTTATAATGCATGCTAATTGTTCATGTTTAGCTTCCTTTAAGTGTGCTTAAAGCTTGCTTCATTATGCCTAAGTGTTGGTACCTTTGCATGTGTATGTGTGCATGTGTGCTTAGCCCTCATACTTAGCATTATGGCCACTGTTTTGGGCCTACTTAGGGTTGCCCAAGTCATGTTTAAGTCCATCCCTTTTGCTTAGTTTGCATGCTTGCCTTGTATGGTTGTTTGCATACTAGCATTCGCACATTGCATGTTCATATTGCATGTTAGATTGCATGCTTAGGTTGCATTTGACATGCATGCTTTACCTCTTGAATTGAGTATGATAGAGGTTGAGCTCTTTGTTTGTTTATGTGCATTTCATTCCACATTGAAGTTGCACACTTTGGCTTCTTGGGCCATCATGCATTGAAATGCGTGATTGGTGGCCCGGAGGTCGAGGGCCATGCTCCCTTGAGTCCATTGCATGATAGGGAGTGTGTCCGTGCATACATTTGTCCCAAAATTCCATACCATGCTCTGTTGCTGTCTGCTGCTGTCAAAACTGTCTCCTGCAGGAATTTAGTGCCGACCGGCACTCTTCAGTGCCGACCGGCACACTTTTTGTGCCGATAATCTCAATTGCAGCCGGTGGCCAAACCCTGCAGCCGATGGTCCAACCCTTCAGCCGGTGTTAATATTCAGGGTATGTGGAAAGTGTCCCAGGACCCTTGCAATTTTCCAGAGAGGCAGGGCAGCAAAAGCAGAGGGAACAGAGGCATGGTGCGGGTTCCCGGGCAAGGCGGACATCGAGCATGCATCATTCGCACATCCCGATGCGAGGGGCTGTGGCCCCCTTTTATTTCATATTTATTTATTCAGTAATTAGAATTTGTAATATTTATTCATTTATTTTTGGGCTGTATTATTATTTTGGTCCCTCCGAGTGAGGGCGCAATTGTAATAAGTGTGGGTGAGTGTGTGTATGTCTTCCAACCCCCACTTCTTTCTTCCCTTTTATTTACCTGCTTACGATGGTAGATTAGGGCATGTCTATTTTAGCATACCTTATGCAATGCATGCGTGCATTCATGCATTTGTTTACATACATCGGGCTCGGTACATCATACAAACTGCATCGTACTTTCAATTCCAAATTGAATACGTGATAGTTGTTGCATTTCATGTGCCATGCTTAGGATAGTCGAGCCTGTCTAGATTACATTCCGTATGCGATGCATTAGTCACTTAACATAAACTAGGTCATGCATGTTTTGCTAACTGGTTTCTTGTTTTGGCACGGAGTACGATGTAAGTTTTATGCTTTAGCATGTCGCATGCGTGTGAATGTTAAAATGACAGTATGCCTGCCATGCGGCTAAGTGCTTATGTGATAAACTGCTTGAATGCCTGTGGGTGGAGGTTGGATTACTTGAGTTGGGAATACTCATTGAAATCCGTGTTTTAGCCTACTCGCGAGTAGCGATTTCAAACATGTTTTCCAAACAAGACGGATATGCAATGCTTATTTCCAAATTAGGCAATCTAGTCTATACTTGTTTGCTGTGCACACAACATAGTAATTCTAGGCTAATAACCGGAATAAGAACGCATAAAGTTTTCAAAATTGGATATCACGGTTAGTAGAGGCCGGTTTTCGGACCGGGCGAAAGGGGGTGCTCATAGCTGACCTTCCCCGATCGTACCCAAGCTCCTGAGCCAAGACACTTTGGTAATGACGGACACGTGGCCTTTGGCACCGAGTCAGGGTTTCCTAAATTTCCCCATTTTAAAAATATTTAAGTGGCGACTCTGTAATCTGGCAAAGCAGTCCATGTTTGGCACTACTTTTCAAAAATCTATTTTTCTTCAAAACGATTTGCCAGAGTTGGACTCTTTGGTTCAGATTTAGAACCGCGACAAACAAAAAGGGAGTCCGAACTGTAGTGAACCCAAATGAACGGAACGGGACTTAACCCTCCCGGGGCGTTCGGGGACGTCTACAGCCGGCTTATGAATCGACTTCAGAATGATCATGCACCGCCTGGGGCAAGGGCGTGATAGATTTATCAATATATTCGGCTTAAGTGCCTCAGCCGGCTCATGAATCGACAACAAAACTCCTAAGTTCGCCTCCTCCGGCGCCCGAATGATCATGCACCGCCTGGGGCAAGTGCAGATTAATCAATCTATTCGGCTTAAGTGCCCCAATCGGCTCATGAATCGACTTCAGAATGATCATGCACCGCCTGGGGCAAGGGCGTGATAGATTTATCAATATATTCGGCTTAAGTGCCCCAGCCGGCTCATGAATCGACAACAAAACTCCTAAGTTCGCCTCCTCCGGTGCCCGAATGATCATGCACCGCTTGGGGCAAGTGCAGATTAATCAATCTATTCAGCTTAAGTGCCCCAGTCGGCTCATGAATCGACTTCAGAATGATCATGCACCGCCTGGGGCAAGGGCGTGATAGATTTATCAATATATTCGGCTTAAGTACTCCAGCCGGCTCATGAATCGACAACAAAACTCCTAAGTTCGCCTCCTTCGACGCCTGAATGATCATGCACCACCTGGGGCAAGGGCAGATTAATCAATCTATTCGAATTAAGTGCCCCAGTCGGCCCATGAATCGTTTCAGCATAATACCAACGAACTATTCGGCATACGGATGATAAGATTGCCATGATATTCAATCATAGAAAGCTCAACAGAGTAATCATTCTATCTAAAGTAGTGAAAGGCAAAAATTATACACCAACATAACATCACAAACTGCGCATTAGTAGTGAAACAAGAAGGTAATTTTCATTAATAAATTGAGCGCATACAGTAGCCAATTTATACATGAAAACTACTCGGAACCAACAAAAGTCCTAAAAACAAAAACATACATTAAAAGGGAAAGCATTTCATAAAATTCGAATGACTCCCAGATCAATCCTCGAGGTCAGACTCAAGTGGCTCAACGTCCACCTGCTCATAAGGAATTGGCAAGGCCAATGTAACCCCAGCGGCATCAAGGGCCTTGAGCCACCCGTGTTTGAACCCCCGATTCTCAAACTTGGCGACTTCATCTACGTATTCTTTGAAGGTGGCGTCTTTTCCTGCTTCGAATGCGGCAGAAGCCTCAGATTCTGCATTTTCCTTGGCCGCCTTCAACTCTGCTAACTCAGTCTCCATCTTGTTAAGCGCCTCCTCGGCTAGCCTAAGCAATTCTTTGCTCGCGTTCGCCCTATCTTCGGCATCAGAACGGAGCTAATCGGCAGCCCGAGCCCTTTCCACTTTGGCTTCGGCTCGCGCAGTCTCCATAGCGGCTCTCATCATCTCAAACTCGGCCCTGCTCTTTTGATCGACCACTTCTGACTGCAAATGGTCAATCCTCTCAAGGGCATCGTGTAGGCAGCGGCCCAAGTCGGCGATCCTGCCGACCGTCTGCAAAACGAGTTGGGATCGTCAGATGCCATAGGCAACCAAAATCAAAACAAGTCAAAGTTCACCTACCAAAAGGGCCGACTGCGTAGATAGGGCTATGGCTACCAAATCCGGCACGGCATGAAAGGATGTCTTATCAGCTGGTAGGGAGACTGACGCCGCCAAGCTCAAGGCTACCGCCGGGTCGGTAATGATGGATGCATCAGAGGGAATCGGCGTGTCTCTGATCTTTGGCTGAACAATAAAAGGAACAACCACGTCCGATTCTTCTAAGCGAGGCCTTTTGTCGGCAAGACTATCTTCTGAACCGGCCTCTCCCTCGGCGCTACGCTTTTTGCCCTGCTCTTCCGGAATCAACCGTTCATCAATGACCGGTTGTTCAACCTCTTTCGCCGTTTCGGCCGCAACAATCTTAGCCGGCTCTTCAATAACGGGTTCGAAAGACTCAACCAAGGCAGGTCCAGAACGGGCGACCTCGGCCTTTTTCCGGGCGGCCATACGCTCGGCATTTTTCTTTCGAGCCATCTGCGTGAGGCTTTCCCCAGCCATACTTTCAAAAAAATCGCCGGGTAGGTCTCCCAAACCTCCAAAAATATCTCCAGAAGAAAACTCCGCCCGATCCGAAGTGGACGGCGAGGTAGGCTGACTACGTCTGGCTGCCTCAAACGCCGAGTTTAGGGCCTCGTCAACCTTTTCGGCCTCCTCAGCGAACTCTCTGTCTGGTTCGGTGACTACCTCTACCACCAGCTCGACGTTTGCCCTGAGTCAGAAGCTTCGAGACCAACTTGCCTGAGACTCTTGAAGCTAGGGAAGATAAGAGCCGCAAGCTGTTGATCGCCGGATGAAATTAGAATATTGTCAGCGGCCAAAAAAGTAGTGTAAGTAGGCTCGTATCGAAGAAGTATGTGGGCCGCTCTCCCTTGCTTTTGTAAGTTTGGACGGCCGAAGTATTCGAGTGCAGTCGCAACCTGCGCAAGGACCGCGTCGTCAGTAGAAACCAGAATCTTCTTCAAATTACTGCCTGCAAAGACAAAGGGTTAGACACAGAGGGAAGGCCGAGTAAAAGAAAAGTTCAGTAAACACAAGGAGACACACGGCAACCTGGTTCACCCCTCCGTCTGGGAATAGGGTCTAGGCGACCCTCGCCTTCGCCAAATTCCCAGTTCCCTCGGATACTGACCATTACGTCATCCACATGCTTGCCAAAACTGGCAAGCATGGTTACCAAATGATGGTCAGTATCCTTGGCCCTAAGAAAGTACCGCCCAAGCCGACCGGAAGATTTGGCTAAAGCATAGCAGTGCCGAATGGCCGGAATCCCAAGATCGATCCTGAGGCGCCGGTTCAACTCTACGATCCCCATTACGATTCGAAAAAAGTTCACGTTGGACTGAGAAGGAATCGGACCCCAATAGCGGAGGACGGCCCTAAGGAATGGATATAGGGGAAAACAGACCCCGCCCTCTGCAATGGATAGGAGAGGAAAGACGATTGAATTTTGATCCTCTTTCTCCATATCCAGAGTGTTGTCCGTCACTAGAGATAGATGAACATCGTCGGGGATGGAAAAGTGTCGCCGGAATCCGGAGACACGATCCTCAGAAAGGAGGTCTTTCAAGTGTTTGGCCATTTTCACGGGGAATAAAGGGTTCACCAAAATGAAAATAATAAACAGAAAGTAGGATTGCAAAGAAAAGAGAAGAAGACTTACGAGGAGCAAGGGAGACGAGGGTAGACGGAGAAGAGTTGCAGAAAATGCGAGTCAGAGAAGGGATATCCGCTGGCGGTCCAAGAGTCTCGAATACTCGACGAACTGTGCATTCGAAAGGACTGAAATTTCAAATCACAATAAATGCGAGACGCACGATTGAGGCGGGAAAGCGTAATGATGAACGAAAAGGTGTGCGCATCCTGACATCTATATTGGGGTACGCGAAGCCGCCTGACCTATTTTAACTTTTCCAATTCAAGACCAAACACGCCGATTAACTTCCGTCAATGGGGAGTTCGGGGGCAATTGTGGGGCCGAATACATGGAAAAATCAGAAGGTGCGTACCATTGGAAGACTGATATTAATCGGCTGTATCCTACGAGAGCGGGGAGCCGAATATAATATATGTGCCAAATAAGTGTAAGTCCTTAGAGCCAAATAAAAGAAAGAACAATGATTAAAAAGTAGGCCCTGCCCCCGAGGATTAAAAAGAACATGTATAAATACAGCAACAACGGGTATAGAAAGGTATGTAAGAAACACTTCACTTAACTTAGTAAACAAGCTATCCTGAGTGTCTGAACTAACTTGTCCGTCGGAGTGCTAATTCCGGCACCCCCGACTGGAGTGTTTGTATCTTTTCAGGTGACTAGCTGAGGATCACTAGCGTCTCTCAGGATCTGAAGAGTATTTCCAAACCACTTCTCCACAAATAAATAAAATAAAATAAAAACCACAAAAAAAAAAAAAAAATCATCGTTTGGAGGGAAGCACTATTGATATGTCACTGTTTGTTACCTGAAATGGGCAATCAACAAGTCAACAGTTGAAAAGACACCCAACATTTCTACGCAAGTTGGGCTGGGCCGATGGGCCACGGACACACGTGAAAGCCGGAGCATTCTATTTACGCTCAAAAAAATTAATAAGTAATCTTAATTTCTAAGTATACTTTATTTAATTATTTAAAATTTTATTTTACTCTCATTACATTATATTATTTTTCTTAAATTACTTTCAAGGAAAACTCAAATAATAAATAATAAACAAAGTAAAAACCTAAATTATTTCAAATCTTTTCAATACAAAAAATAATTCTCAAATATAGAAGGAAAAAAAAAAAAACTTAAAAGCACATAAGTATTATAAATACAGAAAAAACTAAACTTTATATAAGTATTATAAAACTTTTCAATACAGAAAAAAAAAATTTACATTATAAATTATTTACAAGAATGCTCGTGAAAAAGTAAAAATCAAATTATAAGCACATAAGTATCAGACACTAACAAGAAATAGCAATTCTCAATTTAAATGACAAAATAAGAACAAGTCCGATAATATGTTATTGTTAATTTAATTACTAGGCCTTTTAATTTTTGTCAAAAAAACGATATAAAAAATAATTGATGGTGCTCAAAAAAAAAAAAAAAAAAAAATATTTGTGAAACCCTTTATGTGAATGCTTATCTCATTTTTGATGGATTGCTTTAAAAACTATTTTGATTATTATTCTCATCCATTATTTGATTTTGTTTAAACTTTCTTTTAGGGTTTAAGGTTTCCAAATAATAAAAAAACAGTGATGTTGATGATGATGGTGAGTTTTGATAAGGTGGATTGGAGTTTTGAGGGGAGGAAGAAGAAGAAGAAATAACTTTGATCTCTTGGGAAAAAAAATATAGAGATTTGAATAGGAATAACTGATTCAACAATGATTCATCCCCCCTTTTCCCCCCACCTCCTTTGACCTCCTCTCTCTCTCATTGGTCCCCTTTTCTTTTTCTTTTTCTTTTTTTCCTGCTCCTCCAATCATCACCCGCCACGTGGCAAAGGGGGGTGAGGGGGTGACCCCAAAAGGGGGTCCCAAGCATTATTCTAATTGATTATGGTGTACTATAAGAAAAAATATATATTTTAAGGTTTAATATGTGTTATCCTTATTAATTTATGAATTTAAATTGATTATGGTGTCTATATTAAATTCATATTAAGAATTTAAATTTATGAATTTAAATTAAACATACTGAATTATACTTTTGAGTTCAACTAGAATCTCCGGTAAACGCCTCAGTTGCTCGGGCCAGACCCACACCCATACAAAATCCCAAAAACAAAAAATAAGAAATATTGTGTGACTACTCAATAGCTGTGCTGTTAAATTTATTGTTAACCTTGTCTAATAAATTGTCACCCATCCATCTTACATAAGACAATGTTTTGTTCTTTTTGGCTCAGAATTCATTTCCATTTTGTGAAAGGAAAGAATGTTACCGAATAAAGGGCGTACATGCTATAATATAGACCCCTCCAATCATTCCTCCCACCACCCCCTTCACACATACGTGGCGGGTGGTGATTGAAAAAAAAAAAAAAAAAAAAATATTTCCAATCAGAAAAAGAGGGGGTCAAAGTGGGTGGGGGGAAAATGGGGTCTGGATCATTTTTCAATATACATTGTGTCTACTCGATAGTTATGTTGTTAAATTTATAAAATATAGATTTAAATTATAATTTTGATTTAAAAAATATATATGTTGTGTGTTATTTGAGTAGTAAATATATTGTTATCCAAATTAAAAATTTTGAATTCGAGTCCCCTCTCCTCTCTATATAATTTTATATTTTAAATAGGCTTAATATGCACATATGATCATTTTATTTCACAAAAATATAATTGTAAACTGTATGATTAAATTCAAAATCTAAAACCAAAAGTTGAGAGATTTGAAGAAATTGGACCTTCCCTTTATGATAGTATAGATAGATAGATATATTTTTTTTATACCCGAGAACCAATCTTAGATAGGGATTTTTGCATCCACCTCAAGAATGTAGACTCATAATACATGTGACCTCCCACTAGCCTTACATGTCGGACAAAGTAGGATATCAGTAGTAGTGGCTCAAGAATTTTTAAAGTCCTGGGCTAAACGCTAAAATGAGACCTTATCCTACTGTACCCATTAAATTTGAAGCTTTCGACCATATGAATTTTGTGAGATTTTTTTGGTGAATCTTAGACAACCGACTAAATGAATCTCGAACCTAAGTCATCCTAGATAAAATTTGGATGACTTACCATTTGAGTTGACGCTCATGATTTATGCTAGCTATATTAACATATTATTATAATTAAGATAAAATTCACATACGGGTCCTAAGTATGCATTTTGTGTCAATTTAGTACTCCAATTTTTAATTTTATCAATTATGTCTCTATTTTTTTTTTAATTATTTGAGTTAAATTAGTCTCACTTAAAATGGATTGTTTGAATCATTAACAGAATTCTAATAAAATATAAGTATGATTCCTAAAATTTGCATTTTGACATTTTACATTTAAAAATAAAACAAAATAAAAAGAGAGGAAACGTAGCATAAAAGTAATTAGGGGGAAAATTGACAAAACTAAAACTTAGTAGCCTAAATCTTCTCAATTTGCCGTAAAATAAAAAATCTTAAAACTCTTTCTTTTCTCTCTAGATTTTTATCTAAGAAAGAGAGAGACGGCGGTGATTCCCCCACTTCCCCAATCTCCTTCTCCTCTCCTCTATCCAATCTTTCTCCAAATATGATGTTTGTCTCACAGGTCCGGCCATCACCGTCTTACCTTCTTCATCCTCAAGCCCAAAACATTAAGATCTGGCTTCAGATCTTCTTACAGTCTGAAGGCTGACACTGAATAATGCATTTGTTTGATGCTAGGCAACCACCTCAACCTCAATATTCTATCTTGACCAACAGAGATGCAGTCTTTAAATTCCAAGTTAAAGGTTGTGGGGCCGTGGAGTTTTGGATGAGTTCGACTTGGATTTGGTTATTTATTTATTTATTTATTTTAGTTTGTGTAGACACTCCATTTTGATGGACCTTAAGACTTCGGAGGCTTGCAAGCCTCCTAATGATGAAACGGTAATTATTTCATCTTTGGAATATTTAAAGTTGTTTAGAGTTGTAATATAAACCTGTTTTGATCAAAAATCAATTTTTTTGCAAAATGACCATTTTATCCCTGGACCTATTTTTTAAGCCAAAAATTAACTTTTTAACCCCCGGGAAAAAGAGAGGAGTCCGGTTGTGCTTTGATCAAATATATATTTCAAAATTAGTAGCCGATTTTACCAAAAACATTTATTAGAAGGCAATTCATTACTTGGGCCACATGCAAGCTAAGAGCATGAGATCCTGTACTTCTACACACATGCATGGCACGTGTATCAAAGCAAAATGTGCGTGCACACATCCAAGCATGACAAAGTTATTTTTAGCAACTCAATCTTGGTGTATTTCGGCTGGGAAGCAGTAAGAGGGAAACGATGAAACCTTAGAAGGGTTCCAGAACCTTCCCCATTGCCTATAAAAAAAGCCCCTCCCTCTCTCTCTTTCAAAGGGTTAAGAACTTGATTCATTTTTTTATAAGTTTGAGCCAAACACCACACCTCTTCTCTCCCCCTTCCCTTAGCTACCAAAATATCCTACCCTTAACAACTCTAAATCATCCTAAGCCTGAAGAACTCGAACTATATCAGAAACCTAAACTTGTGGGAGGCTTGTAAGCAAGAAGAACTTGAATTGCTCTTCGGTTTAAGCAACCAACAGGTAAAACTCTCATATTTTATTTACTTCAGTACATATTCTCTGTTTATTTTCAGTATCAAGCATGTTAGGATACTAGTCCATCATAACATCATATAGTCTTTTCGTTTTATCCACTTCTTTGCCTTCTCTCACATGTTTTTTTTTATTCTCTTTGAATAACATGTTTTAGGATTTATTTAATCATGTAATAAGTATGCATGAGCCCGATTTGATTATCATATAGTTCTAGGTTATTTTTCGCTTTTTACTTGTTATTTGTCTTTTTATGCAAAAGCATCATTATAGTAGCCTCAAACCGGGCTTAGGTTCATATTTTGTATGAGTAGTTGCATATTAAGTTCATGTTTAATTTATGTATTGCATGTAAGATGCAGAAAGTGGCCAACCAGGTAAATCTTCTTAATCGCCATAGTATGTGTGTGTCCTTATTGCATTATTCTTCAATAATCCAAGTTACATACTTTCTATGCAAAATTGATTGTTTTGAGTGATTTTCATAAATATTGTTTACTTTGGATTGAGTCCATAGCCATAAATCATGGGAAATTCTATTTCCGCACATCTAATTATCTCAGTGCACACACTTAATGAAATATTATTTTAATCACAATTATACCCTAAATTAAAATGACCATAATGGACATCCACTAGCACCCATAATGTTATGTGAAAACATTCTCTATACACATCTTTTAAAAACAAAAAAAAAAATCTCAATGTACACCTTTTGAGTAAAAAAAAATAACTCTAAACCCTAGTTTTTCCATTGTTGTCACTTTACTTGCTACACACTTTATACTTCTCTTTTACTTGCAAAGCAATACTCTTATAACAACTCTCATATTGCTTTAATCTAGATTTATACTCTATTAGTAATGAAAATATAGCGATTCCAGTTTTAATCCGACCCTTTTGTATCTTGGACTTGGGTTTTGTGGTTTCGTAGTGTTGTTCATGTCTTTTTCTCCTCATACTTTCTTGAGTTTGGCTATTGGATTGTAATGGTTACGTTCGGAACGGGTTGGTTGCTTGGTTTTCAAACCTTTGTTGCCCAGAATTTTACTCTTCTGCTCGAGTGGCACTTCTTGCGCTCAAGCGGGCTTTGTGAACTCTCAATACTTTTTCAGGTCTACAAAACTACTGGAAGAGTGTATTCTACGCTCGAGCAGTGCTTCCTGTGCTCGAGCAATCTCAGCTCGAGCAACCTTTCTTGCGCTCGAGCGTTGGTCTGTTGTTTGCAAAACTATTGGGGGTGTGCATGCTACGTTCGAGCGGAACAACTGATTATGTTTGATGCTCGAGTGTCACTTTTTACACTCGAGCGGATTGTGCGTATATCAGTTCGCAGCAGCACCCTTTTAAAACACTTTTTCATATCTTTCCATCTCAAAACCCTAGATGTAGAGCCTCTCTCTCTCTAAAACTCACTCTCTCTCTACATTTTCACCTAGATTTGGTGGTTTCTCTACCCGTGTGCCTTTGTTAAAAAGGTAAAGCACTCCGAGGGCTCTCTATTGATTCGAATAGAGTTGAGTATTGGGATCTTTGAAGTCTCTCCATCTCTTCCTTTGGTTTTTTAAGCTTGAGGTAGGGACTTTCTACACTCTTCTATGAGTTTTAACTTAGTTATTTGTTGATGTGTAAAGAATATTGGAACTTTGGATGATTTTGAACTAACCTAGGGTTTTGATTTAAAATTAAAAGAGTGGTTTTCAAATGTATGTATTAAAAATGATTATGGGAGTATATGTGAAGTTGTGTTGTGATAAATTTATTGATTTTGATACACGGAGTGGATTTTGAAAGAAAATGGAGTTTTTCCCTAAAATGTCTCAAATAGTTTATTTTGTATAAATAATTGAAATTGGTATTGGGAATATGAAATTAGATGAATGTTTATATACATGGTGGAGTTGGATATGTATTACCTCTCACCTATGGAAATTTGGATAATTTATTTGTCTTAGAGATTGTACATCTGTTTAAAAATATCTGTTTTGGGCTATTGGTAGAGGATAGCTATGATTGTTGTAGAAATTGCATGAGGATTAGGTGAATTGAAACTAATCTCTTATTCGTTGTCATTGAATATGACTATGTCTTTGATACATTGTAAATGTATGATATTTGGGAAAAGAAATGGGATGTACTCCATGTTTGGGAGAAGAAAGAGGATGGACTCCATTGAATTAAGTTAGCCTGTGTGTCCAAGTTGAAAGTCCCGAAAACCGCACGTGTACATGGGTGCCAATTCCCACGGATGAAATATCTGTAAAATGACAAATGGAAATGTCTGTGCAATGGTAGTGCTGGTTAGAGAACCATTGAGTTGTACCCTCAGTTTGGTTGTTGAATAAAATAGTGAATGACTCATGAATTGAGATATAAAGCTTGGCATGACATAGTTTGTAAAAGAGTTATGATTTTATCATGGGCATTGGATATGCATATTATACTTATATCTTTATTAAGATTCATACATTGTGTTAGATTGTTTCTATTGGGTTTTGGCTCACCCTATTTGGAAAAAAATCATTTTCAGGTGTCGATGATATACCTCCGCCAAGACAGTAGCTTGGAGGGATTTGGAGCAAGAGTGTAACAACCGCAACCCATGATTAACGTTAATCCATGATTTCATATGTCTAATAAGTTATTAAGATTAAATTCTGAATTAATTATATGTGTGTTGCATTATTTGTGTTTATATATGTTTATCATTGAAAGATCTATTCATGTTTATGCTTTGTCCTGCGAATTGAAGGCCTTTTCGGCATCTGATTCAGAAATTGACTTGGTTTTTGTGTTAATTAGAATTTTTAGAATTTTATTGTAGTTTTAATTGAAATTCGATTTGGAACGATTAAATTAGATTAATTAATGTCACTTTGCTTAACTTAAGCCAAATTAATTAATTACCACTAAGCAAGCTTATATATGGCCAACACTACCTCTTCCTATACATTTTTACACCCTCATTCCCTCATCTTTTGAGCTCAACGTGGGAGAGAGTGAGAGAATATAGAACTTGGGACCAAACTTAAGGTAGAGAAGACCATTGCTAGGAGAATTGGAGAATTACTTAAGATTTTGACTAGTTGAAGCTCAATTGGGTAGCCTAGGTAAGAGTTCAACCTTACAACTTTGGAATTGAGTCATTTAGCACATGAATACAAGTGAAATAGGTGAATTCATATCGGAATTGAGCTAGAATTGAAGAAAGCTAAGTCATTCCATACATGCATGCAAGTTTCATAGCATTTTAAAGTTGTTTTCAAAGATTTTCTCACATGCATGTTGTAATTCTAGCATGGTTTGAATAATTCATAACATTTCTCACCATTGGACCTTATTTGATCATGTTTTGGAAGCTAAGAACTCAAGTGAATACATGCATGTTATGTTTATAGCATGTTCTTACATTTCAAGTTGAATTTTTGCACAATTGACTTGCTTTTAGGTCTTGATTTTATGAAATGAACTTCAAACCAAGATGTTTTACAAGTTCTTAGATGTTTTCCAGAATTTTGGCACAAGAATATGAGTTTTGGGGTGTGGAATTCGAGTTTGGAGCTTGGGGGTGCAATCTGGGAATTCCAGATTCTGCACTTCCGCTCAAGCGCGAGATTATGCGCTTGAGCGGCCACCTTTGTTTTTGTATCTCTGCTCGATCGACCAGAAGTTCACTCGAGCGTGAAATACATGCTCCCAGAAGTTTCAGGCTTTTGCAGACCGCTCGAGCGCCGAGAATTACGCTCGAGCAGGGACATGAGTCTCACGCTCGAGCGACCATGAGCGTTCGTCGAATGTGAAAATCACATAACTAGTACTTTTTCAAAATATGCAGAACGCTCAAGCGTAGGAAGTTGCGCTCTAGCATCCCTTCACACAATGCATGTCCGCTCGAGCAGGGAAAGTTGCGCTCGAGCGGGACCCCTGTTTTCAACAAGTTTTTGCTAAATGTGTTCAAGTGCATTTTGGCATCCTCATTGCATCCTATGCATTCTTAAGCCAAGATTAGGACATAATAATGATGGTAAAATGTAGAGACACACTAAGAACGAAACGTAATGAGTTAGATTTATTCTAACGTGTGTTTCAAATGTGTATTTGTTATATGTTGATGTAGGTCACGTGCCGTAAACCGTTTGATTAGTCTGCTCTGTCTGTCTACACTTAGTAAAGCTATGTTCCACTTTATTTATTTTTTGTATGATGAAATAAGATCTATTTTCTGAAATGTTATGTTCTGTACAATGAATGATTATCCGATTTCTGACAATGTATTCGAGGCATTCTTAGCATCACGTGATATCTGTTAGCTATTACCCGGTATCGGAGGTTCCATTGTGGAACTTAATATGTCTGCAATCTGTTACCCATATCGGAGGCTTCATCATGGAGCTCAGCATATCTGTCATCTGTTACCCGTATCCGGAGTTTCCTTTATGGAACTGGTTACTCATAACCACCATATGTTCTGCATTTGTTCTGTTAGAGCTAATGGATGTACCACGTATGATCAAGCATGAATTCTATTTTCTGTATGTAATTTGAACAAGAATATAAATATGATTCTGTTCATGAATTTGAATTCTGATTTCTGAATTTGGTATAGACTTCATTCATTCAAACTCTTTACATGTTATTCACTTTTGGTTTTTAGACAAAATTTCTATTAACATGTACATGAAGTGACGTGTAAATGCTGTATCTTTTGACATCACTCGTAAGTTTATAAAAGTTCAAAATTATCTGGCCTATGTATGTCTTCACAGCTCAATGGACTAAGTATATTTTACATATTTGCTTCCGTAGCCCCTTGATTATACGTTATTCTGTTTAGAGGCCTTTGGTAATCCAAGGATTACTGGCCGGTTACGATGCTAAACCTATTGGGGCGGGTTTGGGTCGTGACAAAGTGGTATCAGAGCACGTGTTCTACCGCACACACAAGTCTATATAAGCTTAGGATGTCCTAGTAACAAGTAGGGGCATTCCATCTGCATGTGTGGATGTGTGGTAATCTTTATAAATGTGAAAACTGAATTTGAATCTAGACAAATAAATTGAAAGAAATAAATGAGATTACTCCTATGTTTATTATTACTTGGCACCTCTATAGCAACATGAAGAATGCAAGGGACAATGATACCAGTGAATCCTCAGAGGCTCGTATGAGCAGAATGGAACAAATGCTTGCAGCATTGACCAAAGCTATGACACAATAGCAGAGACAACAACCTTTGCCCCCTCCGCCTCTGTCTGTACAAGTTGAACCTAATAATAATGACATTATCAACCTAACACAGAAATTCATAAAGATGAAACCGCCAACATTCTTGGACGGAATTGAATTGTTGAAAGTGGAGACTTGGTTGCTTGAAATGGAAAAACTGTCTAAAGTATTTCCCTGTACCGAGACTCAGAAAGTTTTATTGGCCACCTACACTCTCAAAGACGAAGCTTGAAGATAGCGGTTACTGATTCGGAATACCAATGGAAACATGACGTGGGCTCGATTCAATGAGATCTTTTACAAAAAGTATTTCTCTCAGTGTTTTCAGGACCGAAAAGTGTCCGAATTTCAAGAACTCAAGCAAGGCAGAATGTTCGTAGCTAAGTACAAGGCTAAGTTCACTGAATTAGCTATATTCGCTCCTCACATGGTGGACACGGACTATAAGAAAGCCCACAAATTTGAAGGAGGATTGGATTTAGACATATTTGATCGAGTAGGCGTATTGAAGTTGCCAACATACGTATAAGTCCTTGACAAATCCTTAATGGCGGAAGCTATCCTAGCTGCTATGAGACAAATTAAGGGCCTCAACAACAACAACAGAATGGAGAGGAAAGAGGTCTGGGTATAATTTCAGAAAAGGCCGTTCCTATATAAGTAAAAAGCAGAACATGGGGTCTACAAGCAGCTAGAGTCAGAGCAGTGGGTCTATTCCAGTTTGCCCTGATTGTGGAAGGAGGCATAATGGGGTGTGTTACTGAGCATCCAATGCTTGTTTCTGATGTGGCAAGACGGGTCATGTGGTAAAAGATTGCCCGCTTGGGTCTAATAATGCCAACCGCCCTACGGTGAGTTCAGCCGGATCCGC
The DNA here is from genome assembly GCA_030407325.1 of Camellia japonica. Classification (NCBI taxonomy): domain Eukaryota; kingdom Viridiplantae; phylum Streptophyta; class Magnoliopsida; order Ericales; family Theaceae; genus Camellia; species Camellia japonica. The sequence goes on along the minus strand of JAPPVO010000010.1, from coordinate 23,431,819 downwards.
TTCTACAGTCAAAACAAATGCAAACACTAATACTGGGAAAGAACCTCTAAGACAAGGTCGAGTGTTTGCCTTAGTGCCTGGTGACGTACAGAACACTAAACCTATGATGTCAGGTATACTCCCTATATGTTCTCAAAATGCATGTGTACGGATAGATTCTAGCTCTACGCATTCTTTCGTATCATATGCTTTCTCTCGGAAATTGACTAGACCATTGGAACCTATGAATTATTTGTTATCTGTATCTACACCATCTGGAAGCCCTATGACATGCGCATATGTTTATCCGGCATGTGATATTATGATTGGTGGCATGACATTATATGTTAACTTAATGCCTTTGGGAATTGATCATTTTGACTGCATTTTGGGCATGGATTAGTTAACGAAGCACTGTGCACCTATTGACTGTGCGAATAAATCTGTTATATTTTGTCCACCTAGGTTACCAGAATTTGTATTTGTTAGGAATAGAGTAGTTCTTCCCCCATACTTGATTTCGGCCATGAAAGTTGTTAAATTGCTTAAGAAGGGATGTAGGGGCTACTTGTGTTGTATACTGACTGCATCATCTAATAGTACTAATGCAGAAACTATTCTTGTTGTTTGTGAATTTCCCGATGTGTTCCAAAATGACTTGCCTGGAGACTTAGTTAATAGGGAAACTGAGTTCACTATTGAAGTGACACTGGCAACACAACCTATTTCTAAGACCCCTTACAGATTGTCAACCTCAGAACTGAAAGAATTGAAAGCCCAACTTCAAGAACTGTTAGACAAGAAATTCATCCATCCGAGCACTTCACCTTAGGGTGCTCCAATTTTGTTTGTTAAGAAAAAGGATGGGTCATTGAGATTATGTATAGAGTACTGGGAATTGAACAAGGTAACTATCAAGAACAAATACCCTCTACCCCAGATAGATGACTTGTTTGATCAACTGCAGGGAGCACAAGTGTTCCCTAAGATCGACCTTAAATCTGGGTATCATTAATTGAAAGTTAAGGCAAAAGATGTAGAGAAGACTGCATTCAGAACTAGATATGAGCACTATGAATTTTTGGTAATGCCATTTGGGGCAACTAATGTACCTGCGGCGTTCATGGATTTAATGAATAGGGTGTTCAAATAATTCTTGAATGAATTTATTGTTGTCTTTATTGATGATATATTGATTTATTCTAAAAGTATGGATGAACATGAGAACCACCTTAGAACTGCCCTACAGATTTTAAGAGAAAGGAAGCTGCATGCAAAATTCTCCAAATGTGAATTCTGGCTCGACAGTGTGGCATTTTTGGGTCATGTAATTAACAAGGACGGTATCTCTATTGATCCTCCGAAAATTGAAGCCATTGTGAACCAGCCAAGACCAACTAATGTGTCAGAAGTGAGAAGTTTTCTGGGACTTGCAGGTTACTACAAAAGGTTTGTGAAAGATTTCTCGAAACTTGCCATGCCATTGACACAATTAATGCAGAAAATTGTACCATTTGATTGGACCGATCAGCGGGAATCAGCCTTTCAGGAACTGAAGACTAGATTAATAATTGCACCAATTCTGACATTGTCCAACGGGACCGATGGGTTCCAGATATATAGCGATGCTTCCTATAAAGGCTTATGATGTGTATTAATGCAGAATAGGAAAGTGATTGCGTATGCCTCTCGACAACTCTGCCCACAATAAAAGAACTACCCAACTTATGACCTTGAATTGGCAGCTGTCGTCTTTGCTTTGAAAATTTGGCGACATTATCTGTATGGTGTGACTTGTGAAATATATACAGATTATAAAAGTTTGAAATATTTCTTCACCCAAAAGGAACTGAACATGAGACAACGAAGATGGTTAGAATTAATTAAAAATTATGACTTGCAGATTTTGTACCATCCGGGAAAAGCAAACACAGTTGTTGATGCTTTGAGTAGTAAATCCATGGGTAAATTGTCATGCTTACTCACCAGTCAGAGAGACTTGATATGTGACTTAGAAAGAAACGAAATTGAAGTTGTACTGCGCTAACAAGGCGGAATCTTAACTGTTATTTTTGCTCAACCTACAATCATTAAAGAAATTAGAGAGAAACAACTTAAAGATGAGTTCTTGAAAAAGATTGTGGAAGAATTTGACTCAAAATCGAGGCTGGGTTTTGTGTTTGAGAATAATGTGTTGAAATTTCATAATAGACTTTGTGTACCAAATTCCTCTGATTTGAGGAAGCGCGTTATGACTGAAACTCACAACTCCAAGTTTGCCATGTATCCGGGGAACACAAAGATGTATCATGATTTGAGACAGAACTTCTAGTGGCCTGGAATGAAGAAGAGTGTTGCCGACTTTGTGACTAAATGTTTGCACTGCCAATAAGTTAAAGCTGAACATCAACGACAAGCTGGATTACTTCAGCCGCTTCCAATACCGGAATGGAAGTTGGAGCATATTACTATGGATTTCATAGTCGGACTGCCTTGTTTTTCTCGAGGCATGGATTCTAATTGGGTCATTGTCGATCGTTTAACTAAATCTGCTCACTTTTTACCTGTTAAATCTTTGTATAATGCGGATAAGTTGGATAATTTGTATGTCAATGAGATTGTGAAATTACATCGAGTTCTAGTGTCTATATTATCTGACAGAGATCCCAAGTTTACTTCGAGATTCTGGCAGAGTTTGCAACAAACTTTGGGGACTGAGCTGAGACTAAGCAGTGCTTATCACCCACAGACAGATGGCCGATCTGAATGGACCATTTAAACATTAGAGGACATGTTACAGATGTGTGTTAGACTTTCAAGGCAATTAGGAGACTTACCTTCCTCTAGCCGAATATATGTATAACAACAGCTATCATTCAAGTATTGGGATGGCTCCATATGAAGCTCTGTATGGAAGAAACTATCGTTCTCCTATCTGTTGCGCTGAGGTAGGTGACACCAGAACTTGTACAATAAACAATTGAAAATGTGAAATTGATTCAACAGAGGTTGAAAACTGCACAAAACCGCCAAAATAGCTATGTAGATGTCCGAAGATGAGATAGAGAATACAAAGTCGGGGATCATGTGTTCATAAAAGTGACTTCAATGAAAAGGCAAACCTGGTTTGGTGTTAAGGGCAAGTTAGCACCAAGATATGTTGGGCCATACGAAATTCTCGAGAAGATTAGTTCAATAACATACCAAGTAGCCTTATCTCCGATTATGGAGCATATGCATAATGTTTTTCATGTATCTATGCTTCGAAAGTATTTGAAAGATCCATTCCATGTCATCGAACCAACACATGTGCTCTTGAAAGATGACTACACCTATGAGGAGAGGCCAAAAGATATTGTTAATCGCCGAATCAAAAGATTAAGGAACAAAGAAATCCCGTTGGTGAAGGTTGATTGGCAGAATCATGGAGGAACCTATGCAACTTGGGAAACAGAGGAAGATATAATGAAAAGATACCCTGAACTCTTTCCTTTAGACCTAGTATTCTTCCAAGATGAAGGCAATTCGAGTTTGGAGGACCAAACTCTATAAGAGGGAAAGACTATAACAACCCCAACCCATGATTAACGTTAATCCATGATTTCATATGTCTGATAAGTTATTAAGATCAAATTCTAAATTAATTATATGTGTGTTGCATTATTTGTGTTTATATCTGTTTATCATAGAAAGATCTATTCATGTTTATGCTTTGTCCTGCGAATTGAAGGCCTTTTCGACATCTGATTCAGAAATTGACTTGGTTTTTGTGTTAATTAGAATTTTTAGAATTTTATTGTAGGTTTAATTGAAATTCGATTTGGAACGATTAAATTAGATTAATTAATGTCACTTTGCTTAGCTTAAGCCAAATTAATTAATTACCACTAAGCAAGCCTATATATGGCCACCCCTACCTCTTCCTACACATTTTTACACCCTCATTCCCTCATCTTTTGAGCTCAACGTGGGAGAGAGTGAGAGACAATAGAACTTGGGACCAAACTTGAGGTAGAGAAGACCATTGCTAGGAGAATTGGAGAATTACTCAAGATTTTGACTAGTTGAAGCTCAATTGGGTAGCCTAGGTAAGTGTTCAACCTTACAACTTTGGGATTGAGTCATTTAGCACATGAATACAAGTGAAATAGGTGAATTCATATGGGAATTGAGCTAGAATTGAAGAAAGTTAAGTCATTCCATACATGCATGCAAGTTTCATAGCATTTTAAAGTTGTTTTCAAAGCTTTTCTCACATGCATGTTGTAATTCTAGCATGGTTTGAATAATTCATAACATTTCTCACCGTTGGACCTTATTTGATCGTGTTTTGGAAGCTAAGAACTCAAGTGAATACATGCATGTTATGTTTATAGCATGTTCTTACATTTCAAGTTGAATTTTTGCACAATTGACTTGCTTTTGGGCCTTGATTTTATGAAATGAACTTCAAACCAAGATGTTTTACAAGTTCTTAGATGTTTTTCAGAATTTTGGCACAAGAATATGAGTTTTGGGGTGTGGAATTCGAGTTTGGAGCTTGGGGGTGCAATCTGGAAATTCCAGATTCTGCACTTCCGCTCAAGCGTGAGATTATGGGCTCGAACGGCCACCTTTGTTTTTGCATCTTCACTGGAGCGACTAGAAGTTCGCTTGAGCGTGAAATACATGCTCCTAGAAGTTTCATGTTTTTGCAGACTGCTTGAGTGTCAAGAGTTGCGCTCGAGCGGGAACATGAGTCTCATGCTCGAGCGACCATTGAGCGTCCGTCGAGTGTGAAAATCACATAACGAGTACTTTTTCAAAATATGCAGAACGCTCGAGCGTGGGAAGTTGCCCTTGAGCGTCCCCTCACACAATGCATGTCCGCTCGAGCGGGGAAGTTGCGCTCGAGCGGGACCCCTGTTTTCAGCAAGTTTTGCTAAATGTGTTCAAGTGCATTTTGGCATTCTCATTGCATCCTAGGCATTCTTAAACCAAGATTAAGAAATAATAATGAGGGTAAAATGTAGAGACACACTAAGAACGAAATGTAATGAGTTAGATTTATTCCAACGTGTGTTTCAAATGTGTATTTGTTATGTGTTGATGTAGGTCACGTGCCGTAAATCTTTTGATTAGTTTGCTCTATCTGTCTGCACCCGAAGCCAACTATCAGTAATAACTTAGTAAAGCTATGTTCCACTTTATTTATTTTTTGTATGATGAAATAAGATCTATTTTATGAAATGTTATGTTTTGTACAATGAATGATTGTTCGATTTCTAACAATGTATTCATGGCATTCTTAGCATCACGTGATATCTGTTAGCTATTACCCAGTATCGGAGGTTCCATTATGGAACTTAATATGTCTGCAATCTGTTACCCGTACTGGAGGCTCCATCATGGAGCTCAGCATATCTGTCATTTGTTACCCGTATCTGAAGGTTCCTTTATGGAACTGGTTACTCATAACCACCATCTGTTCTGCATCTGTTCTGTTAGTGCTAATGAATGTACCACGTATGATCAAGCATGAATTCTATTTTCTGTATGTAATTTGAACAAGAATATAAATATGAATCTGTTCATGAATTTGAATTTTGATTTCTGAATCTGGTATGGACTTCATTTATTCAAACTCTTTACCCTGTTATTATTCACTGGGCTTCCACTCACTATTTATATTATCTACGTAGGTGACCAGGCACCTGATCAGGGCCAGAGTTGATGGCTTGGAATTTCGTTTTGTCAGCCACCCTTTGTGCCTCCCGAGGAGGTTCCAGATTGAATCAAGTTTAGTGGCTGTTTGTAAATGTATTAGCCTTTGTTTCTTTTGGTTTTTGGACAAAATTTCTATTAACATATGCATGAAGTGACGTGTAAATACTGTATCTTTTGATGTCACTCGTAAGTTTATAAAAGTTCAAAATTATCTGTCTCATGTATGTCTTCACAGCTCAATAGACTAAGTATATTTTACATATTTGCTTCCGCAGCCCCTTGATTATACGTTATTCTGTTCAGAGGCCTTTGGTAATCCAAGGATTACTGGCCGATTACGATGCTAAACCTATAGGGGCGGGTTTGGGGCGGACAAAGAGCTTCTCTTTTATTGTATTTATTTTGTATAGCCAAGGGCTTTATTTGTATTGAGATAATGATTCATTTTTTATGTACCCAAGCCTTAGCTTGGAAAGATGTAAGCCCTTAGGGCATATGAATATTTTTTTAGCTTTCATTTCTTATCGCCACTTGTCATACATGTTGTAGATTCAAGATGGACTATTTATGAATGTATATCGCATGTACTACCTTTTGTATATCAATTCTGATTAATGAAAGCTTATCATTTCAATTATGTCATCTTATATTAGTTGTTTGGAGTTAGATTATTGTAATTATTTCAGGGTTACAACTTGGTATCAGAGCGTACCGGGTTTGAATACTTTGGGTACGTAGGAAGTGGTTATTGCCATAATGGGTTTGTGTTGTTTGATAGACTTTAGTATATAAGATGTGCTTACATGATAACATGCTTATGTGGTTACATGGGTATGAGATTTAGTTTCTAGGATGTTGATTGAGTCTACAGATTTCTAGAAGTCCTATTAGAAGATCACTTGATCATTGTTGTTTCTAATTGGAACTTTGGCAACACCACCGAACAGTCATTATCCGGAAACGAAATTCGTATGTGTTTATTTAACAACGTGCTTATGTGAAGTGAATTATTGTTGTCCACCGCATTAGGACGTGAGTGAGTTAGCTTTGGCACATTTGTAAATGTACTAATCTCTTGTGTTACCTTCATTAGGATGTCAGGACATGGACGCAGTGGTGGTAGGCGTGGTAGGCCTAGGAGGCATGAGGTGCCTTTACCAGATGATATTCCGGCACAAGAAGAAGGGGTTGGTCAGGCCAATATGGCTAAACCAATGGGTTAGTAGGCCATGGGCGCCTTAGCCCGCGAAATGGTCGGAGCATTGTGGAAGTCTATGGACATTCTCAGAGCTGAAAATCAAGTCTAGGCCCAAGTAGCTGAGGCAGGGCCATCTTTCCTGAAACGAGAGTTTTTCTGGTCAAATTCGGATGAGTTTTTAGGTGATCCCAAGGAGCCATTGAAGGCAGATGAGTGGCTAGAGCAGATAGTGAAGATGTTTGAGATGCTTGGCATCGAGGACAACCAACTAAGAGTGACCTTGGCATCCCTCCAACTGAAGGGAGATAAGGGTCAGTGGTAAAAGTATGCGCGTATCAGCACCTTCCAAGATAAGTTTCTAGCTTCCACAGTTTCGGGAGAAGTTGAAAGATTAGTTCTCCAAGCTTGTGCAGTTGAGCACTCCAGTGGCCGAGTTTGAGGCCATATTTACTAGCTTGTCAAGGTTTGCACTAGAACTCGTAGCGATTGAGTAGCATCGTTGTTTAGAGTTCGAGAAGAGATAGAGGACTGGGCTCATGTTCAAAGTGGCCAGGTTAATGATTAGAGACTATAGACGCCTTGTGGAGGTGGTGGCTCATCTGGAGACCGTAATGTAGATGGAGGAGAAGAGGATGAGGGGCTCCAAGAGGAGTTAGGATATTCAGGGGGACAGTAAGAGGCAGAGGGGTTCTAATCCATAGCAGTCCTAAGGAGGTTAGTCGAGGTCCACTTTTCCAATAACGAGTTCGGGCTCTAGGAGAGGTGGTCAGGGAGATGTCACTTGTTTTAAGTGTGGTCAGTTAGGCCACAAGTCTCCAGCTTGCTAGTAGAGAGAATGAGAGCAACAGTCTGCATCGTCTTCGGCTCGTTCTCAGAGCCAGAGTCAGGGGAGAGGCCAACCGCTCACTTGTTATCAATATGGGCAGGCAGGGCACATGAAGAGGTTTTGCCCTCAGTTGAGCGGTACACCCGGTGCGTTTGGTTCGAGGTAGACATAGAGCCACCAGCCGACACAATCAGCACAGGCCTCAAGGGCCAATTAGGGGGCCTCTTTGGCTCAGTCAGTGCATCAGGCTTATGCTCCGAGGGGTGAACAAGTTAAGTAGAGACCTACAAGGTGTGTGTATGTTGTTACCACACCATATCTTGTACCAACTCCTTTAGTAGTGAAAGGTACTTTCTTGTTTTACAATTTTGTTGCTAATGTGTTGATTGATACAGGTGTATCCCATTCATTTATCTTGTCTGCATTTGCATTGGTTTTGGGGTTAGAGTTGGCTCAATTAGCATCTCATATATGTGTAGAGTCATCTATTGGTGGTGAGATTGTTTTGAAGTAAGGGTGTCGGGGTTGTGACATAGAGGTTGCCAGTCACCGACTTCCTTTTGTATTTGTGTTGATTGACATGTCTAGTTTTAATGTTACTTTGGGTATGGACTGATTGTCATCATATCGGGCTGTCATAGATTGCTACCATCAAAGGGTTACTATATATACCTTGAGTGGTGATTGCTTTTATTTCTTGGGGGACCAAGTTGATAAAGTCTTATCACGTGTGTATGATCCGCGTGGATAGAGTGAACTTAGTTGCCTTCTTGCCAACTTCTTGAGTAGGGAGTGTGATAAAGTCTGAGTTAAGTTGCCAAGGGTGGTTTGTGAATACCCAGACGTTTTTCTCGAGGATCTTACTAGTTTACCACCTCATCTAGAGATCGAGTTCTCTATTTGATTCTGTGCATGGCACGACATTGATTTCTATGGCACCGTATAGATTTGCACCTGCCGAGTTGAGTGAGTTGAAGATTTAACTCCAAGAATTGTTAGATAAGAGTTTTATCCGCCCTAGTACTTTACCTTAGATAACACCGGCTCTTTTTGCCAAAAAGAAAGATGGTGCGTTACGACTTTGTATAGATTACCGGAAGTTGAACCAGGTAACTATTAAGAACAAATACCCAATGCCTCGTATAGATGATTTGTTTGATCAGTTGAAGGGGTCTTGTTGTTTCTCTAAGATAGACCTGAGATCGGGTTATCACTAGTTAAGAGTAAAAATAGAGGATATCCAGAAGATGACATTCTGTACGCGGTATGGCCATTATGAGTTCCTAGTGATGCCCTTTGGCCTAACCAATGCACCATTTGTGTTTATGGATTTGATGAACCGGATCTTCCGTGAGTTCCTAGACCGTTTCGTTATCGTCTTTGTGGACGACATCTTGATTTACTCACCCTCTGAGGAGGAGCACGAGGAACACTTGCAAGTAGTGCTTGAGTTGCTTAGAGCCCACAAACTGTATGCTAAGTTTAGGAAATGTGAATTCTGGCTGAGGGAAGTTAAGTTCTTAGGCCATGTGGTATCCGGAGAAGGGGTGGTTGTAGATTCATCCAAGATAGAGGCAGTGCAAGATTGGGAACAACTTAAGAATGCTTTTGAGATCCGTAGTTTCTTGGGGTTGGCCGGGTATTACTGTCGATTTGTGAAGGACTTCTCTAAGCTAGCCACACCATTGACTTGACTGATAAGGAAAGGGATAAAATTTGTGTGGAGTGAGACCTTTAAGAAGTACTTTCAAGAGCTTAAGGTTAGAGTTACCACTGCTCTAGTTTTGATTATTCCGGAGAGGGGTTTGGGCTATTCAGTGTATTGTGATACCTCACGGGGAAGGTTTGGGTTGTGTTTTGATGCAAGAGGGGAAGGTAGTAGCCTATGGCTCGCAGCAGTTAAAGACTCAAGAGAGGAACTACTCTATTCATAACCTAGAGTTAGCGGCGGTGATATTTGCCTTAAAGATTTTGAGGCATTATCTATATGGTGAGAAGTTTGAAGAGTTTTCTGATCACAAAAGTCTGAAATATCTGTTTACACAGAAAGACTTGAATCTGAGGCAGAGAAGGTGGATGAAGTTCATGGAGGATTATGACTTTGAGTTACATTATCATCCGAGGAAGACCAATGTTGTAGCCGATGCATTGAGTAGGAAATCTATTAGTAGTGTAGCTTGTATCGCCATCCGGGAATGGGAAATGCTGGGTGCTAGCGATGAGTTTGACTTGCATCTTAGCGAGTCCGTTGAGTCAGCAACCTTGTTTTCAGTAGTTGCACAACCTACACTTGTGAACCAAGTGATAGAAGTACAAAGGGGTGACCTTGAGGTAGAATCCCTCCAGGAGAAGATTTCCAGTGGAAAGGTAGAGAAAGGCTTGAACGTGTACACCGACTCGAGTGTTAGATACCTTGACTGTCTCTTCGTGCCGAAGTCTTGCCGAGAGGAAGTACTCCAAAAGTTTCATCATTCACGCCTTGCGGTGCATCTGGGAGGCACAAAGATGTATCGCGACCTTAGCTGCCAGTTTTGGTGGAGGGGAATGAAAAAGGATGTAGCTGTGTTTGTGTCGAGGTGCCTTGTCAACAAGTGAAGGCCGAGCATCAAAGGCTAGCGGGTTTGTTGCAACCCTTGCCTATAGCTGAATGGAAGTGGGAGCATGTCACGATGGATTTTGTTGTGGGCTTTCCAAGGACTCAACAGGGTAGTGATACAATTTGGGTGGTAGTTGACCGGTTAACCAAGTTGGCACACTTTATACCTATGCATGTGAGTGACTCCGTAGATCATCTTGCCGACCTTTATATTAGGGACATAGTGAGGTTGCACAGGGTTCTAGTGACGATTGTCTTGGATAGAGATCCGTGTTTCATGGCTCGGTTATGGTAGAGCCTACAGAGTGCCTTGGACATGAGATTGACTTTTAATACTGCATATCATCCTTAGACTGACGGGCAATCGGAGCATACTATTCAGATCCTTGAAGATATGCTTCGAGGTTGTGTTCTTGACTTTAAGGGGTCGTGGGAGAGACACTTGCCCTTAGTGGAGTTTGCCTATAACAATACCTTCCAATCGAGTATGACATGGCATCGTTTGAGGCCTTGTATGATCGACCGTGTAGATCTCCTGTGTGTTGGGCTAAGGTGGGTGATGCACATATGTGGGGTCCACAGTTAGTTCGGAAAACAATGGAGAAAGTTACACTTATTCGTAAGAGGTTGGCTACTGCCCAGAGTCGCTAGCAAAGTTATGTCGACCGTAGGAGGAGACCTTTGTCTTTTGAGGTGGAAGACCATGTTTTCTTGAAGATATCATCTATGAGGGGTTTGATGAGGTTTGGAAAGAGTGGGAAGTTGTCCTCTCGATTCATTGGGCCTTTTGAGATCCTTAAGCGGATTGGAGAGATAGCTTATCGTTTGGCGTTGTCACCACAGCTTTTCGGGGTTCATGATGTGTTTCATATTAGCATGCTTCGAAAGTATGAGAAGGATCCATCGTACATGTTGGATTTGACCGACTTAGAGGTAGATGAGGATACCTCCAGTATAACATATAAGAGTTTTAGAAACAAAATATTTTGGTCTCTAAAAGTAAAAATTTTGTTGCAAAAGACATTTAGAGACCAATTTCCATCGTTATGAGCATAGTCACTAAAAGGTCGTCCCGAAAAGTAAAAAATAAGGTATTTAGTGACAAAATTTTGAAAATGTCACTAATAAATAGACTTTTAGGGACAAAATAATTTGGTCTCAAAATGGTTTATTTTTTGAGACAAAAAATTTAGTCCCAAAAGGATAATAATTCATCACTAATGTCCAATTTTTGTTATTAAAAATATAATAACGACACTTTTCACAACAAAATTATTTGGTCTCTAAAAAATAATTTTGTCCCTAAACTTTGGTCTCTAAAATCTTAATTTTTTGTAGTGCTCGTATGAGGAGAGACCGGTGAGAGTCTTGGATACTCAGGACCAAGTCTTGCGAAACAAGACAATTCCCTTGGTTAAAGTGTTGTGGCGACATCATGGAGTTGAGGAAACAACTTAGGAATGTGAGTTGGAAGTCCGTGAGAAGTATCCAGACTTATTTGTTGATGTTTAAAAATGTATTGAAATTTTGATTATGCTAATTGTAGACACCCCATTTTTTACGACCCTTCAAGACTTGGAAATTCTTGCAGGCACATCCGATGACGAGTCTGATTGCTCACCGAGTGCTTGAGTGCTTGAAATCCTTAGCGGAACGCCACAGGTTTGAGCCTTTCAAACTTTGCATCCATTTTGTCTCCTTTTTAGACCATGCCTTGGTCTTGCCAGCCTGCAATCTCTGGTGGCCTGCCGGCCATCTGTCAAGGCTGCTGGCCAGAGCTTCTGGTCTGCCGGCCATTGATGTGCCTTGCCGGCCATCACTGATGGCTGGCCGGCCACCAGTGTTTTCTGCAGATATTTTGTGCCAATTGTGCCAGCTGGTTGCACAAATGCATGCATCTGTCCACACGTGGAGGGCTGGATCTCCTTGTATAAAATTCATGTTTTCTATATATAGGGAGTCCCTCTCTCATGTTTTGAGGTTAGAAGATTTCAAACTCAAAATTGTCTCTCTCTCTCTCTCTCTCTCTTACATTTCTCTACACTTTTGCCTACTTACACTATACTCTTGCCTTGACTTCCTTAACAAAACTTGATCACCTTTGAGCTGAGATTCTTTGAGGTCCTCTTAGAGCTCTACAAGTTGGTTTTGGCTTGAATTGTTGCCTAGAATCACTCTTCTCTTCAAGAGGTATAATATTTGCTTTGTTAGCTTATTTTCCTATCTTTTTTTTTACTGTTTTGGGCTACAAAAACTCTGTAAAAATGGGCTGAAATTTTTGGTTTGAAGCCATTTTAAGATAGGGGGTGGTTCACCCTTCTTTGTACCTTGTTTGTGAGGCTTTTTTACTTGTGTTTCCTATCTTTCAAATCATCTTTTTTGGAGCCTTTAACCACTGAATTTCAGAGTATTTTCAGTGGCAAAAAACTTGTTTTGAAGTCCAAAATTGGAGGGGTTAGCCTTTTTTCCTTGTGTCTTGTTTGCTAGCCTAGTTAACTCCATGTGTTGGTATGTTTTTCTAGCTTTTTGTAGCTTTGTTCCAACATGTATTTATTACTTCTCACCTATGAAAATTTAGATAATTTATCTATCTTGGAGATTGTATATCTGCTTTGTGCTGTCGGTGGAGGACAGCCATGTGTAGACACCCTATTTTTGACCGCCCTTAAGACTTGGGCGCTACTGATTATTTACTTGGTGATGAGTTTTGCAGTGTCAAGATTCGATTTCTTCGGCAAGGAGAGAGTCAAATCCCAACCTTACCCCCCATTTTTGGACCAAAGCCTTTTGACCAAAAATATTTTAGGCCTTAAAACCCTCTCTTTCAAAACATTTTTGAAAAAAGGATTCTACGATGTTCCAAGGCTCGCATTTCGTTAAATGTGGTGCTTTTCGATAAACCGAGCAAGGACAAAGTGGAGATAAATGAAAGAGTGATGAACTCTTTTCAAAATCTTTAAAACATCTTGTTTAGAGTTTGGATTTGAATAAAATGGGACAGGAAAGAAGAAACCAAGTTTGGGAGAAGTTTGGCATGAATTCGGGTAGGATCGAAACTGGGCAGGCTTCACTAAAAGAGGCATAACTTCTTTCACACTTGGAATTTTGAAGTGAGGCTACCACCATTGGAAATACGACTTCCAGGGCTACAATTTAGGCTCAAGAATGACCTCCAAAGGAGTCCATATGAAGGGGATATGTCCATTTGAAGTTGGGCCCAAAAAGTAGATTTTTCTGGACAACCAAAGGTGGAGGTTGCTGGTCATGAATGGGATTTTCTGGCCATGTGCCGGCCATGAATGGCTATTGACGGCCCCCTGCCGTCCAAGAGTGACCCTTTCCAGCCATGGATGATGAAGTGTCGGCCATCAATGATGGCCTATCGGCCATTGATGCAGAAACTTAGATTTTTTGCAGATATTTACCTCTAGCTATCTCCACATTGCTCCAGCTGTCCTGTAACTAGCTATTTCGACCAAAGCTTGCATTTTTCTATATATAGAGAGCCTTCTCTATGGTTTTGGGGGTTAGAACAATTGAGGAAGAAGTTTGGGAGCCTCTCTCTCTCTACAATCCTCTTTCTAGATTTCTCTCTCTCGATTTCTCTCTCTCTAAAGCTTTTGTGCTTAGAAGCTTGCATACATCAATCTTTAACCTATCAACCCTTAACAAGAGTGGTTCATCTTTGGGATGAGGTTGCTTGAAGCTCTCTTAGAGCCTCTTTGGAGCTCTTGAAGGTCATTTTGCTTGGTTTTGTTGCCTAAAATTGGGTTGTGCTTCAAGAGGTGTAACTCTCTCCCTTTAAGCTTGTTTTAAACACTTGCTTTGCCATCTTTTTCCACCATTTCAAGGCTGGTTTTGGCATGTAAAAATTTCTGTTTTTTAGTCCTAAAAATGGTGGTTTGAGCCTTTGTAAGTTAGGGGGTTGTCCCCCATTTTGGCTCTTTGTAAAGCTTTTTGTGCCATCTTTCATCACCTTTCAAACCAACTCTTTTGGCCTTTTAACCACTGAAATTCAGAGGTTTTTCAGTGGTAAAAACTTTGTTTTGAGGTCCAAAATAGGAGGGGGTGGCCTCCCCTCCTTGTGTTTTATTTGCATATGTTGATGGCCTAACATGTGAGCATGTATTTCTACCTCTTTGTAGCTTTATTCAAGCATGTTTTCGTGACTTTTTTGACATGATTTAGCTCTATTTTTGGCTGGTTAAGTCACTTGTTGCTTGCTTCTTACACTTGTAGTGTAATCATGCTTACTAGCCTAACATGCTTAATGAGTTAGTCTATCATTCTAGCTTATGTTAGCTCCATCTCAGCATGGTTTTGCTCATATTTTGTCATGCTTTAACTCTGTTTTGAGTGGTCTTGGTCATACATGCTTTGCCTTGCATGGCTATAGTATAGTTGGCTTCACTAGCTTTATGTTTTAAGGTCTCTAACATGTTGTGCATGTGTTGCTTGCATGTTGTAGCATCATTTTATATGTAATTTCAGAGCATATATCTCTGTCACACTCTCACATAATCCACTCTTTCATTGCTTTTGAGAGTTGTGCTTTGAGCCTTGTTTGTAGCCCAATACATGAGCATGATTTTCTTGCTTTCCATGCTTCCATCTCAACATGTTTTGGCCACTAATTTGGCATGTTTTAGCTCTGTCCAGAGTTGGCTTGGTCATTTGAGCATTGTTGTGATAACCCTGTTCCGTGCTATGCTAATTGGTCCTTATTATGAATATGATTATGTGTTTGATATGTTTATGTGTGCCATTTATATGAAAATATGTGGTTTTGAATTTCTATCTGTTCACCGTAGGAATATCTGTTTGATTATCTGCTTTGGAATTTAAATTGAAGGCCTTATCGGCCACAAAAATCAAAATTGATTGCGCCATTGTGATTGGCATAATTTTTAGAGCCTACGGTGAAATTTAATTAAAAATTGATTCGGATCAGATTAATTAGATTAAATTAATGCTATAGTGCCCAATTATTTAATATTGGCAATTATAATTGAGGGAAATTATATAAGTGGGGCACTATACACCCAATTCTCCTTTTTAGCTTCATTTTGGCTGATTTTGAACTCAAGAAAAGAGAGAGGGCCGGCTAGAGAGAGAGAGAGGGAAACAATTGAAGATTTGCTCGAGAAGCTTGAATAAATTGAAGACTAACTCAAGATTTGATCATAAATTGGGGAGATTGAGCTTCTAGGTGAACAATTGATTATGAAGTTATGAGTTTAATGTTGTAATTTGTGAATTCAAAGTTGAATGATGATAAAGAATATGAATTGAGTTAGTTTTGTTGAATTTGAAGTCAATAGACACATGCATGTAGGAAATTGCTATAAATTTCCATGTTTGAGCATAAAGTGTGTAATCCATGTTGAATGTGAATGAAGTCCATGAATTTGATCATCTCTTCACCAATTAAGTTGAGAATAATGAGTATCTCCTACATGCAAGTGCAAATCATGAAAGTGTGATCTTTGAATGTTTGAATTTAGTGTGTTGGTGATGAGTTTGAGTCAATTTGGAACATGCATGTAAGTAATTCTTGGAATTGAGCTTCATAATGTTGTAATTTGGTGTTTGTACCATGTTAGTACATGTATATGCAAAGTTTGAGCCAAAATCATGTGTTTAGAGCCTTTGAATGTCAAGTTGAGCTCAAGAACATGTTCTGGAAAATCCAGAAATTTTGGTGTCCGCTCGAGCGGGGGATCCGCCGCTCGAGCGTAAAATATGAGCTCTCAGTATTTTCTGCAGACATGACGTCCGCTCAAGCGAGGAAGTTCACGCTCGAGCGGGGAGCTACATAGACTGATCTTCAGCTTGAGTGTCTGAGTTCGCGCTCGAGCGTGAAAATGTTGTATCCAGTACTTTTGCAGACCTCATAGGTCCGCTCGAGCGGGAAAGTCCACGCTCGAGCGGGGACCCCTGTTTCTGGAATTTTGAGAATACGTTATGTGTTTTGTTTTTCATTCCCCTTCACTTCTAAGTACTCTTAGGCATGCATTAAGCACTGTAAATGAGTTAAAAGAGATAAGAATAAAGCCTAAAGAGGAATATGTGAATTAAGAACGGATTGAATCATTTGTGACCCATTTGTGTTATGTGATGTGTAGGGTCAAGCCCCAGGGCAAATCAATCAATCGATCACTGTGAGTAGTATCTTAATAAAGATATCTGGAATATGCTATTTGTCCAATTGCTTAGCTTCCTATAAGTCTGTTAATTTGAATTGTGGACAAACGTTTGCTATGCCTAAAGAGCGAATGGGCCAAAGGCCAGTTCGATATGAAAATGTGAATAGGCCGAAGGCCAGTCTGACATGAATGATAAAGTGAATGGGCCAAAGGCCAGTTTGACCTGTATGACATAAATGAATTGGCCAGAGGCCATATGACATGAATGAATGGGCCAAAGGCCAGTTTGAGACGAATAAGAGAATAAATGGGCCAAAGGTCAGTCTGACACGAATGAGAGAATGAATGGCCAAAGGCCAGTCTGACATGAATAAGAGAATGAATGGGCCAAAGGCCAGTCTGACATGAATAATAGTCTGACATGAATAATGGTCTGACGTGAATGAATGGGCCAGAGGCCGTTGGATATGAATGAATGGGCCAGAGGCCAGTTTGACATGAAAGATAGAATGAATGGGCCAAAGGCTAGTTTGACACTAATGAACGCTAATGAAAGTATGAATGGGCCAAAGGCCAGTTTGATATGAATGGATTGGGCCCAAGGCCGTCTGATGTGTTTGGAACTGCAGTCACCTGCCCTATGTATACCTATATATATATTAGATAAAATATGAATTAGGCCCAAGGCCGTTTGTCGTATGTTGTTCTAATGTATCTTCTTTATTCGATATTGTTCACTGAGCTTTCGCTCACGCTCATTCGTGTGTATGTAGGTAAGCCAAGAGCGGTCCAAACCCAGCCTCAGTGAAGTCTGTGTGGAACAACCAAGGTTTTGAGGAGTCAGCCCTTACATCTCACGCACGAGACACGTCTTCACCCTTTTGCTATCTTGTGTTGTTTTGTCATGTTGGCGAGGACTTTGGATACGTTTGTATATAGTTTTGATTGGCTGACCTAGACTTGAATGATCATGTCTGTACAAAACTTTATGCTACTGTATTTTCTGATGTGAGTTATTAATATCTTTATGTATGGTTTGTTATGATGTGCCATGTAAGCACAGCTCTATAGACAAAGTTTTAAATTCTGCTTCCGTTTGGCCCTTTACTCTGATGAGTTATGTCTGAGTTGGTTTGAGGCCGTAGGTAATTTCAGGATTACCGGCCGGTTATGTCCTTAACCCATGGGGGCGGGTTCGGGTCATGACAATTGTATTGCATGCCTCTAGTGTTGTGTCCTTCACTAGCTTTGGTGCTTTTGGCCCTTAACATGTTGTGCATGTGTTGCTTGCATGTTGTAGCACTACTTTTCATGCCATTTCAACACTGAAAATTCTGCAACCTCTCTTTGTTCTTCACTTTTGAATTTGCTTTTGAAAGTGGTCTTGAGCCTCTTGTTGGCTTGAGCATGGAATTGAGGCTCTCATGCCTAATGGTTTTAATCC
Source organism: Camellia japonica (assembly GCA_030407325.1). NCBI lineage: Eukaryota > Viridiplantae > Streptophyta > Magnoliopsida > Ericales > Theaceae > Camellia > Camellia japonica. The sequence goes on along the minus strand of JAPPVO010000010.1, from coordinate 23,413,924 downwards.
TCTCTTGAGGATTCCTCCTAACCAACAGCATGAGACTTCTTTCATGCCCAAGGCTCTTATGGCTTGGACCCTCTTTCCAATTAGAGGACAATCACTTTGGACCTAACCGGTTAAAGAATGGTTTGGTAACTTAAAATGTGTAAACAAGAATTGAATCAAGTAAAACATGGCCAAGATAAACATTGTTGTGTTGCATTGCATTGTGTTTAATCAGACGTTATATTGAACACAAGGTAGATCGGTCCATTTCATACTCAAAGTGATGAAAATGAGCCAATCTCCTTGGTCTTCATCACCCTTGATCATGTATGATAGGGTGGTGGTCCTAGAGTCTTGTTTGTGTGCATTTATTGAATGTGTACAAGTTGGATCTTTGGCCATCATGCATTCAAAATGCTTGATTGATGGTTTTGGATCCAATGGTGCAACTCCTTTGATGTTTTAAGATGATAAGGAGGGGCATAGTACAAACATACCCTTGGGAGACCCTTCATTTTCCTCTGGTTTGAGCTCTGTTGCAGAATGGTGATGCAGCACACCAGTGGCTGGCAGTGCCTCACTGATGGTCGGCACTGCTTCATCATTAGCCGACAGTGCACATCTTTGGCTGGCAGGTGGCCGGCAGCAAGCTCCCATGGCCGGCAGGCCACTGGTGCATTCCCCAGCATTGTTTTGGTAAGGTGAAGCAGAAAGTTCTTGGAGTAACCTTGCAAACAGAGCCTCTCAAGAACAAACCAGAAGGCTTTTCGGGGCAAAAAACCGAGTTCAACTTCTTCAAACAGAGCTGAGGCAGTGTAGTTTAAAGCTTTTCTTGTTAGATAGCATGAATTTGTAATTTAATTAATTAGTTTGTTAATTAGTTAAGTGTTGTAATAATTAAATAGCTTAGCTTAGCTATTTCTTTGTTTTGTTGTGTAATAATTAGTCTAATTAGATTGGATTAGTTAGTTTAGCTTAGCTTAGTATAGCTTAGCTTATTCATTTGGACCCTCCTTCGAGAGGGCACAATGTTGTAATAAGGGTGCATGTGTGTGTGTATGTCTTCTAACCCCACATCTTTCTTCCTTTTATTTATCCGCTTTCGATGGTTAGATTAGGGCACATTTTGATTAGCATACCTTATGCTCGCATGATTGTATCATTTATTTGTCTTGCATACACTGGGTATTTCAATACCTATTTGAATACGTGTTTCAAAGCATGTTATCAAATTGTTACATTCATATGCCATCTTAGATAGCCGAGCCTATTAATTGTATTTTGCATGTGTTGCATTAGGCATCTTGTATAGTTAGGATCATGCATATTTCTAACTAACTTTTGTTTTGGCTTGGAGTGTACTGTAAGTTTTATGCTTTAGCATAAACTGCATGAATGCTTGTGGATGAAGGCTTTATTGCTTGAATTGGGACAATTCGACGTATGTATGTTTTAAGCCCACTTTGCGAAGTGGCAAAATCATGTTTTTAAGCCCACTTGAGGGTGGCAAATCCGCGCTTTAGCCCACTTGAGGGTGGCACTTTCAAATTATTTTCGAAAAACAAACATGAGTTATTTTGTTCCAATTCTTGCGATTTTAGTCTATACTTGTATGCTGTGCGCATCACATAGTAAGTTAGCTAAATAACCGGAATAAGAACACGTGTTTAGAAAACAACATATCATGCTTAGTAGAGGCTGATCCTTTGATTGGGCGAGTGGGGGTACTCATTTCAGGACCTTCCCCTCTCATACCCAAGTTCTCGAGCCGAGACAACTTTGGTGATGACGGACACGTGGCCTTTGGCACGAGTCAGGGTTTCCTAAATTTTCCAAAAATAAAATATTTAGGTGGCGACTTTGTAATCTGGCAAAGTAGTCCAGTTTTGGCATTATTAGATTCAAAATCTGATTTTCCAAAATGATTTTCCGGATTGGACTCTTTGGTGTTTATCAGTCTCACATTGCACTTTGTGAGATTAGATTCAGAACTGTGACAGGAGTCCGAACTGTAGGAGACCAATTCGCGTCTCTCCGAAAGGGGGGTGCGCGAAGAAAGTCAAGTCCACAATTTCTGGCGACTCTGCTGGGGATTTAGAGAACTTGACTCGAATTCATGATATGTTATTTTATCTACACTTATGTGTTTCTTTGCATTGCATTTGCATAGGTGCGCCTAAGTCACAATGTTTGCCATTTGCTATTCCTGAATAGTTTGCTGGAGGCTCGCTTGAAAAAGCGTGCCATAAAGCTAACCGGTTGCGGGCTCTGCCACGATGGGAACATAAACCTTGGATTTGGACTACCGCTGTATCGTTTGATCCTCCTTTCACTTCTAGGTGTTAGGAGCGAGAGGTATATTAGGTGGTCTTGCTGACGCACCCTGTAGACACCCCATTTTTGACCGACCTTAAGACTCAGACGTCACTGATTGAGCGCTCGGTGATGTTGCATATTGTGCTCGTTCAGAAGTCTCAGAGTCGCGGCCGTGAGCCCTGCCTCCGGACTTCCGAACCCTCTTCTGTACCTTGTCTCGGTTTGCGAACCAGACTCGGTTTTCTCTGTTTCTTTTCCTGAAGGGAGGGAGGGGTCCCATAGACCATCTCTCAGTGGCCGTGGGCTACATTTCGTGGCCGTAGGCCATTTTGCCCATTTCGGAGCCCGGTTCCCGATTTTCGGAGCCGTCAGGCCGTGTGCCTCGGTTCGGGACCGCCTAACCATCTCCGATTCCTCCGGTTTTTGGCATACATCTTATTTACTCCCTTTCGAGGGACACTGGGGTCTGAGAGACCCACTTCGTGGCCGAATGTCACTTTTGTTGCTTAACAGCCTATTTTCGGGACCCCGAACTGCGTGTTTTGGCCCCCGAGCTTTCGTTTTGCATCGGTTTTTGTTCATTTTTGGCAGGTACCTCTGTTTTATCACCAGGAAGGTCACTGAGGGGTGGGAGGCCAACAATTGTCTCAGCAACCAGTTATGCTCTTCCGGCGCCCTTCGACGCCCGTTTTTCTCACTTCCGAGCCAATGTTGACCACCCTAGGAGCATTTTCTTCAAGCCCAAACCACATATTTGTGTTGTACACACATGGGAGGACCCTAATATCACATGGCCGGCCAATAACTCAACTTGAACCTTTTGAACCCCTTCTAAAAGTGGCCTATTCTCTCTCCTGTTTTGCAGTTTCCAATTTTGAACCACAGGGTTGTGATGAGAAGACCTGGGAGGACACCAATATTGGGTGGCCGGCCAGCAATTCTTTTGGACCATTTTTCCCCTTGGCCGGCCGGCCATAGGAGGTGGCCGGCCGGCCACCTGCAACAAAAATAGGTGGCCGGCCATGATCCCCATGCTGTGTACTTTACAGCTGTGCACCTTTTTTTCCCAAAAAGATCTGTATCCGGGGGGATATTTTTGGAGGAAAGCTTGGAGGAAGTTTCCTCCCTTTTTTTCCTCCTCATTTTCTCCCCCATTCTTGCCCATATAGCTGGCCTCCCAACTCAAGAGAAAGGGTTAGAAAATTGCTCTCAAGCTCACATACACATATCTCTCTCCATCTCTCTCAAATTCTCAAGTTTTGGTTCCATTTCTTCATCATCATCAAGCACCACCACCACTACTCTATTTCCAGCAGTTAGGAGAGCTTTCCAGCAGCTAGGAGGCATCCATTCTTCAAGCAAAAGGCAGCCAAGACTTGTCTACAAGGGTAAGTCTCAATCTCCCTCTTTTGTAGCACTTTCTTGCTCCATTTCTTAGGCCTATTTTCTCACTGTTTTGGGCTCCGACCAGAACTTAAAAGGTCATTATTTTGAGCCATATTTCATGTTTGTTCAAGGGCTCAACCCTGTTTGAGCCCTCCATTTGGTACTTGCTTCAATACCATCTTGTATGCCATTATTTTGCATGAAATTTCTAGCCCATGTGTGATCTGTTTTCAAACATAATGTAAACTGTAAGACAGCCTATTTTGAGCCCCTCTTCAACATTGAAGAAGGTCTCAACCCTGTTTGAGCCTCCTATCTTACACTTGCTTCATAATCTCTCCGATTTACCGTAAATTTGCATGATTTGTTTGGCCTGTATGTAAATTGTTTTGGAGCATGTCATGAACTGTTAGTAAGCTTATTTTGTGTCCCTCTACAACATTGTAGAAGGGATCAACCTTGTTTGGGGCCTCCATGTTATACCTACCATTATACCCCTCTTTGGCCCCTTTTTTGCATGCCTTTTTGGGCTTATCTAGCTTCTGTTTTCGGCCATCATCAGAACTGAAAATGGTCATATTTTTACTCCCTGGATATATTTCATGAAGGGTCTTTGCTTGTTTGATGAATGTTTGGCCTACTTCATGTTATACCCTCTTGTGGCCTATTTCTTGCATGGCATCTTTGGCATGTTTTCATACTGATTTAGGGGATGTCATCTACTGTAAATGTTCATATTTTTAGTCCTTCTTCAGTGTTGTATAAGGGTGTTTTTCCATTTGGGCTTTGCATATACCACTTGCTTCATAGCCTCCCTTGTGGAGCCATTTTTGCATGCCATTGTTGCCCTATCTATGCTTGCTGCTTGGCCATGTTTTAGACTGGAAAATGCTTGTTTTGGGGCTGCCTTGCTACTGTATTTTCATTCCATGTCCATATTGTGCATGCATTGCATGGCTATAGGCCATTTCGGGACCATTCCTTGCATTTGGTGTCATTTGGCCATCTTTCGGGACTGTTTTCCCCCATATTTCAGTGCTGAAATTCCATTGGCATGTTTGCATATCATATTTCCATGCCATTTCATCGCGTATGCCATTTTCTCGATTTGCGTGCCCGTGTGCACGCATTTCGAGGCATCTCATTTTCATCCATCGACCTCTTATGTGAGTGTGGCTGAGGCTATCTCATGTTAGTGTAAGTCCATTTTGCATTCTGTATGCCATTCTAGTCTCATTACATTGCGTATGCCATTGCCTCGGTTGGCGTGCCCGCGGGCGCGCATTTCGAGGCACTTCATTTTCATCTGATGGCCTCCTATATGAGTGTGGCTGAGGCTCTCTCATGTTGGTGTAAGCCCATTATTGCATTGCGTATGCCATTTCATCCATAGCATCGTGTATGCCCGGTTGTGTATTACCTCGTATAGCGTGTATGCCATTCCATGACATTGTGTATGTTAGGATTGCATATTAACTGCATTTCATGCATATCATGCATATTGCATCGTGTTCGGGATAGGAGTTAACCCAGGCACGGGAAACGAGGCGCGTTTCGTACTCCGAGTAACGGAATGTGTCTCAATTCCCAAGTCACCGACACTCCGGATCATCCATGATGGAGTTAGGTTTTGTTGTAGCATTCACTTGCATTCATCCTATATTGAGTTGTGCAATTCGGTTCCTCGGCCATCATGCATCGATATGCGTGATTGGTGGCATGAGGATCGAGGCATGCATATATCTGTGAAATACATTGCTATGCCCCTTTCCTGCTCTCTGTTGCAGCAAAATGAAGAATCAGCAACTTTTCGGAGTCTGGCACGCATTTCGAGAAACATTGCAAACAGAGGCTAATTGGGGCATCCCAGTGGATTTCCGCGCAAGGAAGCTCAAACATGCATCATTTCATTATCCGGAGCGGAGTCAAGGCGGCCCCCTGGCTTGCATGCCGGTTTACAGTTTTCCTTAGTTAATTAGTTAATTAATTAGGAATTTGTATATTATGCGGACTGTAATATTCGGACTGTAATATTCTTTTATTCGGACTGTATTATTTATTCGGACCCTCTGCGCAAGGGCATAATTGTAATAAGTGTGCGTGAGTGTGATGTATGTCTTCCAACCCCACGTCTTTCTTCCCTTTTATTTACCCGCTTATGATGGTTAGATTGGGGCATATTTTAATTAGCATACAGTATGACAGCATGTTTGCATCATTCATCTGTTTTGCACGCACCGGGCTCGGCGCATCATACAAACTGCATTTGTATTTCAATCCCAAATTGAATACGTGTTAGCTGTTGCATCTCATATGCCATGTTTAGAATAGCCGAGCCTGCTATAGTTGCATTTTTGCGTGTGTTGCATTAGGCAATTCTGTGTATCTAGGATCATGCATGGATTTCTAAAGAGTTTCTGTTTTGGCTTGGAGTACTCGGTAAGTTTTATGCTTTAGCATCCTTGCATGCGTGTGAGTGCTGCCATGAATAGCATACTTACCATGAGGCTAACTGCTTATGTGATATAACTGCCTTGAATGCCTGTGGGTGGAGGTTGAGTTACTTGAAGTGGAACAATTCATCAAATGTTTGTTTTAAGCCCACTAGATAGTGGCAAAGTCATGTTTTCTAAGCCCACCTGAGGGTGGCAAATCCACGTCTTAGCCTACCTGCGGGTAGCACCATCAAACCATTTTCAAACAAACAAACATGAAATGTTTTGTTCCAATTCAGGCGACTCAGTCTATACTTGTATGCTGTGCGCATCACATAGTAACCTAGGCTAATAACCGGAATAAGAACGCACAATGTTTTCAAAGTAAGATATCATGGTTAGTAGAGGCCGGTCTTTAACCGGGCGAGCGGGGGTGCTCACGAAGTGACCTTCCCCAATCGTACCCAAGTTCCTGAGCCGAGGCAACTTTGGTGATGACGGACACGTGGCCTTTGGCACCGAGTCAGGGTTTCCTAAATTTCCCATTTTAAAAACATTTAGGTGGCAACTCTGTATCTGGCAAAGCAGTCCATGTTTGGCACTTCTTTCAAAAATCTGTTTTCAAAACGATTTGCCGGATTTGGACTCTTTGGTTCAAGATTAAGAACCGTGACATTTGAGTCCTTCGAACTGTAGTGACCCAATATCGAACCAGAACCGGGGGGGGGGGGGGGGGACTCACACTCCTTTCCCCGGGATGCGTTCGGGGACGTCTACACACCCTTTTTGACCAATCGAAATAGTTGCATATCGGAAGCCATAAGACTGTTCCAAACTAGGACAGGTTGCTCACCCGAATGCAGGATTGTATGAAACTGCATGCATGCGTAGTGAAACCCTAGCTCCTGACGAAACTAGGACAGGGTAACCTTATCCCACCATAGGGGTGTTTTGGCTCTCAATGCTTTACAGTGAACTGTACAGGGATGTGCATATCAGTTGCCAAGTTGATATCTGTTTTGGGACAGAATTCAGTGTGGAGTACAGTCATTCAGCTATGCTCATATCAGTTCTAGTGAAATTGGGCTGAGATACTGTATATTTTCTCTTTTGCAAGGTAGTCCTGGAACCATAGCTTCAGAAGGCTCCAATATCTCCCGGGTACTTTGGACTTGTATCGATAGACTTTGTCAGGTCGGAATTGGTTCAGAAGCAACCTGTGTTTACCTCACCTCCACCGGTTACAAGACGAAGGAGGTTCAGGCAGAAACCACCAGTACAGTTTTTACAGCAGTCACACCTCAGTTCACCAGGGTCTAGTCTGGTTTGGGAATAGTTGTCTGCATTTAGCTCAACATGAGATCAATCACCCATTCTCATGGCTCAATATCCCCCAGCCAGTGTAGAAGAACATATACAGCACCTGACATAGACAATCGAGGCATTGCAGCAGGACGCAGTTCGTCAGGCTGAAGTCACGACTCGCTAGGCCGAAATGATAACCCGACTACAACAACAACAGCCACAACCGACCGCGGCTTCTGTATCTCATGCACCTCCCACGGGTAACCTGACACCCAGAGCCACTGCCCATACTGCTAATGTCCAAGAGACTCAGGGTAATCTGGCGGAGCCAATCCCAGAGCAAGTCTCTAAAGCTCCTGTCTATCAAGCCGAAGCTCTGTTTGGATTTGAGGTTGACCCAACTGCACTTAAGGTCAATAAACTGGAGAAGTTATTCAAACGAGCACAAGGAGTGAACTCCATCCCGGATTTAGAGGACGAGTATACTGAATTTGCAGTTACCTTACCGGAGTGGTTCAAAATGCCGCATATCGACTACTTCGACGGCTCTGGAGACCCAATGGTGCACCTCCACCTATTTTCCGATATCCTGAGGCCAATGGGTTTGACCCCAGCCCAGAAGTTGTTTCTCTTCGCCCAAACCATGTCTGGAATAGTCACAATCTGGTATGCAAAATTGGAGGACTCTGTGAAACAGTACTGGGAAGAGTTGGCTGAGGCCTTCATTACTCAATACTCCTACAACACACAGATCGAGGTCACAACTCGTGATCTCGAAGTCACCCGCCAAGAGCCAAATGAGGGTTTCTCAGAGTTCGTGACGAGATGGAGAGCAAAGGCCTCAATGGTGACTACAAGGCCTTCCGACAAAGATCAGATCAGGATGATTGTTCGGAATCTACATGGCAAGTTACTGCAGAGGATGATCGTTCTACCTCTGTTTACCTTTCCAGATCTTCATGAAATGGGGGTTCAAATCGAGGATGCGATCAGACAGGGGATCTTTGTGGAAGATAATGAGCCTTCGAAGAAGAATGTTGTTTGTTGTTCCAATGCTACTACTAATGGTAGCACTGCTGCAAAGTGCTCAGAAGTAGACACTATCACCACTTCCCTCAATGGCCAAAAACCAACTACTTCAACTCGGCCCCAAGCCCGAAATTTCCATCCTCTTTACATGAATTTTTCTCAAGCTTTGAAAATACTGCGAGAAAAAGGGTACCTAGAGCTCCTAGAACCTCAACCCATTCCAAATCCTCTTCCACCAAGATATGACCGAGCTAAATACTGTGCCTATCATCAATAGCACGGTCATGATACGAACCGTTGCATTCGCCTCCATCATAAGATTCAGGATCTTATTGACAAAGATACCATAGCTCCACCAAAAGGACCTCGGGCTAGTACTGACTCGTCACCTCTACATCTCATTCTAATCCATATACTGCCATCCACCTACAACCCCAGCATATACATCACCCCAGCTCATTTACCCAAGCCTGAGGTGTTCATTCCAAAAAGCACAGACTTGTGCATGATGGATGCACTCGAACCCCAATCATCTCAAACCCCTGAACCCGCTACTTCTGAGCTGATGAGAATGATTGAAGATCTTCAGAGAACTGTGGCAGATTTGGCCTTTGGGATATTGGCTCCATCATCGCCCATATCACATGCCAAAAATTTCACGCCAAAAGGCTCCCCAATCTTGGGGCAAGCTGCAATTGAAAATGGCCAACCTAAAGCTATCTCAGGTCTGGGCAATGACATGTCGACAACAACTGGGCTTCACTCTGTGGATGACACTTTTGCCACTCAAGATGAGAATAAGGTCGGGGCAAGCATTGGTCCCTATAAACATCTTCAATGGGCTGTCGAGGCTTTAAAGGTTGAAGGACTGAACAACTAGCAAGTGCTCGCAGTTGTTGCAAAGACTGTGGATGACACTTTTGCCACTCAGGATGAGAGCATTCTGAATCAAGGGCCAAGTCGGGAAAAGGGATGTCGTACCAGAAATGCCCCTTTCAACTCCAATCCTATACTCGGAAGAGATCATCAAACCCAGCCAGCACCTGCCAACCCCTTTGCTGGTACATCCAACACTCCACAAACCTCGAAATACCCACCCTGAAGCCAGAGAGTCTTCAATCCCCTCCACATGACTTTGTCCAACGCTTTCCAAATCCTCGTTGGACAAGGCCATCTCAAACCCCTTAAGCCTTGGCCTCTCCTGAATCCCCTTCCAGCCAAGCATGATGCTACCAAGTACTGTGCCTTCCATCAACAAACCAGCCATGACACTAACATGTGTTTTCGCCTTTGCCATGAAATACAAGATTTGATTGACAATAAGGTCACCGTCGCACCAGGTCCTGCAAAGTCTATCGGCACTGAACCAATGAACTTGGGGGATAATGTGATTATGTGATCAGGGGATGAACCACCTGCTGATGGCGCTCATTTTACTCCGAATATGATGGATGGCATGCACTATTTTGAGCAATTTGCAAATGTTGTTTATTGTATTTTCTGACTTGGGTGTTGAGTCAGTCTTGTCGTGTTGTTTTGAGTCAGTCTTGTTGTATTGAGTCTGTCTTATCATGTTGGAGTCGGGTGATTTCGGTGGTGTTACCTCGGGCATCACTTGCTTGTTTTGTGTTTGTCTTTTACACTTTTTTTTTTAGTCTATTTCTGCCATTGAAGCCAGTTGTGCCAGCAAGATCTGAATGAAATGGCAGAGATTTTCACCTACTTTTTCTATGCCTTTAAATCATTGCATTGACCTAAGTTTTTCAAAACTTTTCTGACACTGTGATGAAAACAAAGAGGAAGGAATTCCTTGGGATTTGTAAAAATTTGATCAACTGAGAGAAAGAGAGGCGTGCTAAGCCCTTAATGAATGAGATCATGTTTGTTAATGTGAGTACTGAGAAGGATCCTGGCTTGATCCAGATTGATTATGCATTGTCTTCAGGGCGAGCGACTAGTCACTTTCTTAAAAGATTTCAAAAAATGTTTTGCGTGGTCCTGCAAAAACCTGTGTGGAATCGCTCTTGAGATTGTGCAGCATAGGATTATTCTCAGTCTCGAGACTCGTCCCCTTTTGCTTTCAAACCTTGAACCTTGACTCAGAATGTTCAAGCAAATAATCACAATATAAGGCTTGTATGGCCGGATCAGAAGCAACCCTTGGACTAGGGGCAAGAAGGTCAGATCAAGAAGGTCAAATGTGATCAAAGGAAGCTTGCAAAGCTCGATCAGAAGTAGCCCTTGAACTAGGGGCAAAAATGTCAGATGTGCTTGACGATTCAAAAATTGGGTCATCTTTCAAACCAATGAAGACCGGAAAGAAAGCCAAATTCGAGAAATAGAGAGAAGAAGTTTTGTTGAAGGACAATTGAGTTCCTATCCACAACACTAGGGGCAAATTCAGCCCCCATTGGATGGGCTCCTACATCATCAACGAACAGTAGCCATTCTCCTGGATTCAGATGGCTTCGAGATCTCAAAACTAATCAACATAGACAAGTTACACTTTTTTTTATCCTTGAGAGGCTCGCTCGGCCGAAAACTCGGAAGGGAGACCTAGGCAAAAGTTAGAGCAAGAAAACAAAAAGAAAAAGAACAAAAATGAAGAAAAATGAAAAGGAAAATAAAAATGAATGGTATGTCTGCTTGTTCTTTTTTCAGGAGCAGATGGTATGGTGAGATAAGTTCTAATACAGCTGAGTTGTTCAATGCGTGGATACATGAAGCATGCCACTTGCCAATTACCAGAATGGTTGACAGTATTAGACTTAGATTATGCGACAGATGGCGAAACGTAGAATATCATCACGTATATAGAAGGGCGATATTTGCCCCAAAATGGAGTCCCGGTTAGAAGAATCATTCAACAAAACTCGATCATAGAAAGTGAGCCAATCAAATGACAAGGTGTACGAGGTCCATTCATACCCATCCGTTTTGGTTGACATCAGGAGGTGTACCTATTCATGTTTCCAATGGCTGATTAACGGGTTTCCATGCATGCATGCGATTGTTTCTGTGCTTAAAAGTGGTAAGAATCTTAAAGATCTTGTCGAACCTTTTTTCATGTGTCTGAATACCGATTGACGTATGCGGTAACCATATTCCCAATCCCCACAGTGGAGAAACTGCCGTTCGACTTTACCGATTACGTAATTTACCCACCGATTGTGAAGCGTTCACCTAGGAAGCCAAAGAATAATAGAATACTGTTTAGGAGGGAACAAGTGCAACATATACGGTGTGGAATGTGTGGCCGTATGGGGAACAACAATAGGAAAACATGTAAGGAATCTATTTAGTCATCTACCAAACTAGTTGATTCCATATTTATTTTTAGATATTACGTTTGAACCTTGGGAATAATTACTGCGTATTATTAAGTGAATAAATATGTGTATATCACATACAATGCAATTCTTTTAGTTTGTCGATTAACATTTTAACGATGGCCATGAGTACACTGTCCACACCGCATTACGGGTACATCTAGCTTGTTTATTTTCCCCATATTTGCGCATGTTACTTCGGTATGTAACTCCCACATGTGACATTACATTTTTCCGATCTCAACGTGTTCATCAATGCGGAACACAGACAGTTAATTGTTCAACTCATGGCATTGTAGAATTAACGCAGGGAAAAAAAATTCCAATCACCAAGCCCATATTAACACACTCGCATAAGCCCTCCCAATCACTAAAAATTTCCAATCACTAAGCCCTCCCACAGAGGTGACATCACCGATCCCTATGTCACTTTATGCACCTCACGGTCAGCAAATCGCTCTTCCAGAACAACAAGGAACCTCTTTAATTCAACATTTTCCATGAGAAGCCTTTTCACCTCGTCGTCCTTCATTTATAACAAACTACCAAACCCTCCAACAAGATGCACAGTCTGCATCTCACTCGCCCACCTCAACTTAACCATTTCTACTTGTAATTCCACTATCAGACCATCATTGGTAACCATTTGGATTTTCAAATCCGCAATCATTTTCGTTGAATGTTCGACGTTGGGACCACTGCCCAACTGCTGGTGTTGGTTACTCTAGGTGATATGCTAGGAACTATGCGAGACCTCGACATACATTGCACCACGTTTGGCGTACGGCAATACACCATGCTCAGCACCATGCATTGCATTTCTTCCCTCATCTACATTAGCAAAATCATTATCAGATACAACTCTTCTTCCATTCGGAACCGTATTCACATTACCTTCAACACCGTCCACACTATGCACCCCTAAAATTGTGACCTCATGTTCAACTGACTAGGCAGTACCTACCACCACCACACAATGGCCAAACAAAGATGGTAAGCGTCTAGTAAATAAAGTACTCACATAGTATTACAAGTGTGGAATGAAAAACTATTCAAGACAGTTACCTCGAAACCCATATGTCTTGTTAGTTTCACCCTCCGTGCGGTGTTTATCAATTTAGTAACATCCCACTTAAGGAACCTCGAGAACGCAGATGCGAATGTTGGCGTAATTGTTGAATGTTCACACATCCAATATTGTCAACCATAGAAGGTACGATCAGTCATTATACGTGAATTGCGTAACTGGTGACACTAAAATAGTTTCAAATATGGTGGACAAAAATAAAATAAAATAAAATAAACAACATGCAAACCGTACCATTAACACGACGACACATCCTATAACTTTCTCAGGAGTCCGGTGGAAGTCCCTGATTGAACACATCAATGAGTTACGAATTGCATCCGTCCAATTATACATCCTCATCGCATCCACATAGCGGATGATTGCCCAACTAATTGTTTCACCAGAAGTTAAGAAGAATAATTTTCCGCATGTATACAAACACAGCAACTTCGCTGTGTCTTCTTCATCACGGGCAATGTTGCCTGCTGCAGTTTCAATTAGTAAATTTTGTATGAGTCTTGAAGTTATTCGGCTCATATTACAGCACCTCTGTTGAATAAAATCAAATGGTGGCTTATGGCGTGGAGTCAGATCGAGGAGCGAAGGCCTACTTTGTATCCCAAACATAAACTTTATGTCATCATCCAAGATTTCCAAACTCTAACCACCTATTTCGAACTTGTCGTCTCGTGAATTGTAAGACTGGATGATATTCACCACAAGTTTGTCCCTTTTGCAGAACTTGGTGTGGTCTAGTTGGTTTAAGAGAATAGATTCGAACATCAACCAGAGCGGGGTTTTCCTCAGGTGGACAATGTGCTCATCTCGTAACTTGCATGCATATACCATCATCACTATGCTTGCCAAGTTTAACTGAAAGTTCAGCCTTGTCCTCCGATATTTCGGCGAGATAATCGGACGGTGAACAATCTTGGTCTGCTTGAAAAGAATCTGCCCTTGCATATTCACCCCAAGATTCTTTGCTTGCATCACACCTTCTGATTCTTTCCGTTTACGCTCGCGCGAGCGTGTCCACAGACTGTTCGTCCTACTACCTCCTACATTTTGACAAAATCAGAAATTTTACAAATAAGTCACAACCGATCAGACCATTATTATTGGCACATACAACATGATGATACATTTTCTAGTAACACAATGATGGGCAAAATATAATACATCTTAACTACACATTACGACATACGTAACTTTGTAAAATACTTGTGCACAACATTGGTAGTGTGTAGTGCTATACTAACCAGATGTAGGAGTACAAGACAAACGTTGACACGTGTGAATAAATTGATGTACGTGATAACTAAGTGGCACACAATATTAAAATGGATTACCTTTGCGTACAACATTAAGTGCAACACACAAAATTCCCAACATACATCACCCCTCAAAACCACTTACTCCCCCCATACAACATGAACAACCCAAATCCATACATCCACGTCCCAGGCCACAGAAAATTCACAAACCCAAGATTTCACACAAACCCTACCACATCCCAACCAAATATGACGAGTACAAATGTTCATCCATTCAAATACATTTGTTTGAAGCAAATGTGCGATGTTATTTACGAAAAATAGTCTCAAAATTGTGTAATGAATTTCAATGACAATAACTGGTCAACACGCTTGTGCCCCTACAAAACGGACATGTTCACATCATAAACAAAGATAATAAATGTGCGTGCCATATCATTTTAACTAACCCTCGTGTGTCGGTGCATGTGCAATGTTCCCATCAATTGGACGATTACACACACAAACATAGAGAACAACAACATCTAATACCCAACTAAATTCACATATGAATAACAAGTCGATGCAGTTAACTACCTAAAAGAAACATAAAACAAGTGAAAGGAATTACAATTTCTTTTAACACGATAATAGCACATTGTCAATCTATTCTCCTGTCTACGTGACCGACGACACAGAAATGTGAAACCAAACACACTGACACCACAATCACTAAGGTATACACACAATAACAATGAACTACGTGTTATATATTAGGTAGTCAATACAAACATAACAAACACCGATGCACATCATAGTCCATGCACTAAAGTATGAACAGCAAAACCCTACGTATTCACACAAATTTAGATACTGACATTTTGAAGACATTGCCGCAAAGAAAGGCTACCTGATCATCGGTCGTGAACGGTTGGTCATAGTTCTTCACGTCGCAATCGAAAGTAGGGTTTCACAACAACACAATCATAGTATACATCAACACAAATATATGGAACGGTGTGGCTCACCAAATCTTAGACATTCATCCCCCAAATATCGAATGTGGGAGTCGATCACTCGGAATTTGAATTTTGAATCAAATATTTGGGGATTTTGATTACATATGTGGCTATCTCCACAATGGGTCGGGTTGGGTTGGGTGGAGGCGTCAGTAACTCACGTTTGAGATTTTAAATGTTTGGCAATCCTCATTACCGGCACACTATTCCGTCAACATAACCCCCAAACACGCCCATTAGTCGCTACTACATCCTTGTCACATTCCAAACACAACATATAGTAGCAAAATGGTAAGACCACATACAATAGGACCACGCGGTATACAAGAAAACAATTGGGACCAATTCGATCATAAGTTCACAAAACGGGATTTATGGGTCAATCCCCCATTAAATAATTGGAACTAATATAGATAGTGTGAAAACACAAAAATAAATAAGATAGGATATACATTGTCGTGTCAAATAAACGATTACATCATTTTTTTCATTTATATATCTATCAAATTATTAATAAAAATGGGGCTAAGTATTATGTTAATTAAAATCTTAAAAGAGCTCCATATTATTATGCCAAAACTGTATGATTTATTGTATTTTTTTTTCAAACCTTAAGAAAGATTACTATAATTTACCCAAATATTTAAGGTGTGTTTGGTAACGTTTACGTTTTCAGTTTATATTTACAAAAATTTTATAAACTGGTTTTTGTTTATTTTTTGTTTATTTTTTAGAAAAACATAAACTACAAACGCGTTTGGTAATTGACAAAATGTTTAAAAAAAATTTAAAATATAAAAAAGAGTGAGAAATGGCAAGTGGTGGCGAAAGACGGTGGTGGAAAATGGTGACGGTGGGTGGTGGGTAGCTGTGGTGGTAGGTGGTGGCGGGTGGGTGGTGGGTGGTCGCGAGTGGGCGGTGGTGGTGGTGGTGGTGGTGGTGGTGGCAGATGGTGGGTGGTGGTGGTAGGTGGGTGGCGGATGATGGGTAGGTGGTGGTGGCGGGTAGTAGTGGATGGGGGTGGTGGGTGGTAGCGAGTGGGGTGGTGGTAGTGGTGGCGGGTGGCAGGTGGCAGATGGTGGCGGTAGGTAGGTGATGGATGGCGGGTGGTGGTGGCGGGTGGGTGACGGTGGCGGGTGGTGGGTGGTATCGAGTGGGTGGTGTAGTGGTGGTGACGGTGGTGGCGGCAAGTGGGTGGCGGATGGCGGGTGTGGTGTGTGGTGGGTGTGGTGACGGTGACGGGTGATAGGTGGTAGCGAGTGGGTGGTGGTGGGAGAGTGGTGGCAAGTAGGTGGTGGTGGCAGCGGGCGGTGGATGGTAGTGGCGGGTAGATGGCAGGTGGGTGGGGGCGCGGCGAGGGTGGGTGGGTGGCGAGTGGGTGGTAGGTGGGTGGTGGCTGGTGGGTGGCTGGCGGGTGGTGATGGCGGTGGCAGGTGGGTGGTAAGTGATGGTGGCAGGTGATGGTGGGTGGTGGTGGCGGAAGACGGTGGTGGAAAATAGTGGCGAGTGGGTGGCGAGTGGGTGGCGGGTGGCGGGTGGTAGCGAGTGGGTGGTGGTGACGGGTGGTAGTGGCAGTGTGGGTGGCGGCAGGTGGGTGGCGGATGGCGGTGGTGGTGGTGGTGGGTGGGTGGGTAACGTGGCGGGTGGTAGGTGGTAGCGAGTGGGTGGTGGTGGCAGGTGGGTGGTGAGTGGTGGTGGCAAGTAGGTGTGTGGTGGCGGCGGGCGGTGGATGGTAGTCGCGGGTGGATGGCAGGTGGGTGGGGGCGCGGCGGCGAGGGTGGATGGTGGTGGCGAGTGGGTGGCAGGCGGGTGGTGGTTGGTGGATGGTGATGGCGGTGGCAGGTGGGTGGTAAGTGGTGGTGGCAGGTGATGGTGGGTGGTGGTGGCGGAAGACGGTGGTGGAAAATGGTGGCGAGTGGTGGCTAGTGTTAGGTGGTAAAAAAAAAAAAACTCAAAACTCAAAACGGAAGCACATTTTTTGTGTTTTCATTTTTTGGCCAAATTTATAAACTGAGACCACTGATTTATAAATCAAAAATTTTACCAAATAAGTTTTTATTTGAGTTTTTAAAATTTTTGTAAATATAAACAGAAAACTGAAAACGTAAGTGTTACCAAATGGCACCTTAGTGTTCATCTCTTTCAATTTTATGCTTTAATTTCTTATGTCTTTTATGAGATATTGAAAGGGTTAATTGCGTCAAATACAACATTTTTTAAAGGTAAAGTTGGGGAGCCTCTATTTACTTACCACCAATTTTCTCATCTCACACCATTTTCTTTATTTACACCACATTATTCCTCAATTAACATCATCAAATTCCTCAAATACCCTTATTTTTTCACTAACCGTAACCACGTCCACCGTCAACGTCGGAGTTGCTCCTCCATTTCTCATCCCTCTCAGCCACTCATCTCTCTTTCTTTCTCTCTCTCTCTCTCTCTCTCTCTCTCTCTCTCTCTCACCTATCTACAATTTTTCACTCTCTCCTAATTGCGATCTACTCTCTTCGTCGGGCTGTGGAAGTGAGAGGTTTCACGAAGGAGGCGGTGGTGGCGGGCAATGGCTGGTGGTTTTGAGGGAATGAGATTGCAATCTTTCTTTCTCCTACTTGCGATTTCTCTTTCTCAATCACGATATGCTCTCTTCGTCGGTCTGCGGTGGCCTTGTGGCTAGGGGAGGTAACAGAAGGAAGGCGGTGGCGTGAAGGCTCACGGAGGAGACGGTGGTGGTGGCTAATGGTTTTTGGAAAATGAGAGGAGGCCAGAGGAAGCGGCAGAGGGAGCTGCAGAGGAAGGTGGCTAGGGGAGGTGACGGGAGGGGGGCAGGTGTTGCGAGGGTTGGCGATTAGTAGATGGCGTTGTTGGGGCCGATTAGGGTTTGCATAGAGAACCGTCCAATGGTTTGAATTGTGATGTCCTTTTTGGTAATTTTCTAAAAGTTCAAAATGAGAATTAAAAAAAAAATTTGAAAAATGATGTGGGGTGTGTAAATAGAAGCTCCAGTAAAGTTGTTTTTAAAAAGTTTATGTTTTGGTCAAAGTTTGGAAAGATAATTTTTGTTGTTGGAAAAATTGAAATTATTTTTTTTGGTTTTAATTTTGTAGCTGAAAATAGACAATTATTTTTGGCTAAATTTGTAAATCATGACTAACAAAAATGAATCAAAACAAGTCTCAATAGTCTTAACATACGGTAATTATTCAGTAATATGTACGTGGTGCTTAAAACAAATGTAATAAAAAAAAATTATAAGTAAAATATGCTGACTCATAATTGAAATATTTAATATATTTTTGTGTAAAATATCATATTAATCTCTCTTGACATATATAAAAAAGACAATATATTTTATAATTTTGATATAATTACATAAACTCCCTATTAATAGGCTAAATCAACCGAAATTAATATAAATAGTGTGAAAGTATAATAATAAACAAAGAAAAAAATTCATTTAAGTGTAAAACATAAGACATTATTTTTATCATCCAAATAATTAACTAATTTTAATAAAAGGAGAGTTAAATAATATGTGAATTAAAGTCTTAAAAGAACGCAAATGTAATTATATCAAAATTATATGACTTATTATATTTTTCTACATTCGAGAAAGGTTACCCTATTTGTTTTAACAAGACAATTATAAATAAATAAATAAAATAAAGGATAAATTACACTCATCTCCTTTGAAGTTTAAGAAAAATATCGTTAGGTCCACAAGTCTGACATAATTGCACTCACATCATTTTTAATAAAAGTAAAGCAATATCAAAATTAATCCAAATGGTGGTGAACACTGAACAACCCCGCTACGTAGCTCGAAATGCTCGTGGCTCGACTGGCCTGAAAATCAAAACGACGTCGTTTTGAAATTATTTTTTTATTTTATTTTTATTTTTTTAATTTTTATTTTTTTCGTTTGTCTGAAGATCTAAAGATTGAAGAAGAAGAAAAAGAAGGAAAAGAAGTAGAAGAGGAGAGAAGAAGAAGCTGGTCGCTGGTGAACACAAAGACAACATCTTCATCAACATCATCTTTATCAACACATCATCATCAGCCAACAAATTTTTTTTTTCGCCCTTCAACCTCAGATCTGGATCTACTATAAAAAGAAAAAAAAAAAAAAAAAAAAAAATCAACAACAAAATCAACAACAAAATCTTCATCAACACATCATCATCAACAACAACATCTTCATCAACATCATCATCATTAACACATCATCTTCATCTTTAGAGCCAGAAAAAAAAAAAAAAAAAATAGAGAAAACAAAGTCTGAAAATGGCGCCATCACCGTCGCCCCGCTATCACCATTGCACCCTCCATCATCGTCGCCCCGCCATCACCATCGACTCTCTCTCTCTGTTTCCGTCTCTCTTCTCTCTTGCTCTCTCTTTCTCCCTCTCTCTCTCTCTTGCCCTCCCCCTCTGTTTCAGATATAAACGAGAATTTTTTTTTTTTTTTGCCAAAACGACGTCGTTTTGGCATTCGGGGCATTCGAGCCGTTCAATTTCGAGCTCTCACGCATTTCTCAACACCGAAATAAAATAAAGAAAAATATATATTTTAATATAAAAGAGATAATAACATTATTTTTTAATCTATATGACTAATAAATTACTGATAAAAAAAAGATTAAGTATTATACGAATTGGAACTTCAAAGGAGACTAGTGTACGTTAAGGGTAAGTTACAAATACATGCTTAAAATATTAATTATCCTTTATAATTCTGAAAATTATGAATGTCCCTTGGTGAGAATTTGTCACTTAACAAAGTTAGTATGAAAAAAAAAAAATTTCTTAACTACCCTCCTTTATAATAATAAAATTACCAAAATTGTTGATTAAAAATTGTTAATAAATGTTTGATTAATGAAAGTGGATTATTTGTTATGCGATTAGAAATTTGAAAGGATGAAATGTAGGTTATATTTGGTTTGAGTTTTTGAAGCAATTTTTTATTTTTTATTTTTTTAAAAAATAGAAACTAATTTGACAAAACTAAATATTAAAAATATATTTTAAAAATTTTAAAAATTATTTCCATTCTCAAAAAAGATAAAATTATATAAAAACGATAAGTGCTTCTGATTTTTTCATTTTTTTCACGAAGCTAATTTTTAGTTTCTTGGAAAAAAATTCTAAAACATATTTCTGAGAATCAAACCAAAATGACTAATTCCCAAAATAACATGAGGCAATTAGTATTTTAATCATCTCAAATGATGTATTTGTAATTTGTTTGGTTTGAAATTTTTAAAAATAATTTTATGAGTTTTTAATTCGTATTTTTTTTAGTGATTTTTTTAAAGTTTTAATCAAATTTTGTTTACTTTCTAAATTTAGTTTATCTAGATATACCTAAAAATCATTAAATACAATAAAATAAAAAAATGTTATGAATTTTTTTTATATATTTTTATATAATTTTAATATTCAATGAATTTTTAAAAGATTTTTGCGCAAGATTTATACTTTTAAATATTAGATTAATTCAAATCTTAAAAAAAATTAGATTAATTGAATCTAAAATCTAAAAAAATAATTAAATATTAAAAATTATACTAAAATCAAAATTCAAAATATTATTTTAAAAAGTTTTAAAAATAAAAATCCGGAAGATTCTGAAAATGTAAGGCGTGCAATAATCTCAACCAATCAAAAAGACTGAATAAAAAAAAGTCTCAACCAATCAAAAATCGACAACGTTATTGACGAAACCACTCTGGTTTTATCTTTTACCCAGATCTCAGTCTGTCCCACCTGGTTTTCCATACCCAAAACCACACACAAAATCACAACGTACATTATCATTAGCTGCTACTTGGGACCACCTAATTAAAAATTCTTATATTTTCTTATATTTATGAATTACCTAATTAAAATTTTGAGTCCTATTTTTTTTAATCATAATACATATGAAGCATCACGTGTAGTGTCCTGAACCAATAAATAATTTCTCACATAAATTACACAATAGAAATAGAGAATGAGAAGCCTTGTTTGGAAACATTATTTTTAATTTAAAAATTAAAAAATTATTAAAAAATTAAAAATTTAATAAATTATACAAAAATATAAAAAAAAAAATTCTTCTCTATTTTTTACACACTCTTCATTCTAAAAATATTATTTTTTATTTTATATTTTAATTTAAAATAAAAAATTATTAAAATAATCTGTTTTAAAAAGCCTTTCAGTTTATTTTCATATGTCTCTCTCTCTCTCTCTCATAAAAACACAAACACCAACCCAACATCATAAACCACTACCTCTTTTATACAATGCTCAGACATGTGGATATAACAACCAGGTGGGTAAATAAATAGAGAGAGAAAAACCACCCATCTCCATCACCCCCTACATTCTCTCCAGACTTTTGTTGCAGAAAGAAGGAAGTGTTTGGATAGCGAGAAAATGGGGAGGGGAAAAGTGGAGCTGAAGAGAATAGAGAACAAGATCAATCGGCAAGTGACTTTCTCGAAAAGGCGTTCTGGGTTGCTGAAGAAAGCTCACGAGATCTCTGTCCTTTGCGACGCCGATGTCGGTCTCATCATCTTCTCCACCAAAGGCAAGCTCTTCGAGTACTCCACCACTTCCTGGTTCGACCCCCTCCATTTCCTTCTTGATCTCTCCTTTGATTATTATTATTATTTTTTATTACAATTGAAATTGAATTAATAGCTTGTTGATCGTTGACTTTTTAATTTTTTATTGATTTGATTTTTTCTACGTGTTTTATTCATCCATTTCTAGAATTGTATGATCAAAAACACTCATATTTTAAATTTGTTACAGTTGAATTATTAGTATCTATTGGAGTTAGTAATAGTTTTTTTTTTATTATTATTATTATTATATCAGCAAAAGTTAATAATTAGTTGAACATTATAGTGATTTTGGGTTGGCTTTATTATAGTGATTTAATGTAAAAATTGTTGTATTTTGGTAAACTAGAACTGATAAATAGATTAAATATAGCAGTACAAAATTTTGGGATAAATAATCTCTCGTGCTTCATCATACAATTGATTTGCAATACTGTGGGGAATGTTTTCAAAAATATGCAAACTATCAACTATATGAGAAGCTTGATTTGTAATTTAATCGTCATATCTATTTTTGTACACAGGCATAATGATATTGATATGTTTATTTATATTTACATTAATTTGATATCTGCTTTCAGCTGACGTGGCAATGAATTTTGTATGCCAATTAATTATTTTTCATTCTTAATTTTTAATTTTAATTTTAATTTTTTTTTATTTTTTGCAGCTCAAAATATTCATATTTTTTACTATACCTTTAAATTTTTTTAAACAGATCAACAAAAATATTTAGTGGCACCATTGTTATTTGGAAAATAATATATATGCAGTGGCGGATTAAAAAAATCATATGTAATCGACTTTGCTTTGGAAAATCTTGAAAATGACTATCACTACAAGTTTCTAAGGAAAGAGATAAATGTTATACTGTAGTTAATCTTTTTCTTTTTTCAGAAATTAATTTATAATTCTAGAATTAAACAAATAAATATATAAATAAAGGCCTATTTTGGGAAGTGGGTTATAATCCACTTCCCATATTATAACTCACTTCCTCTCTCACAAAAAAGCTTATAAGCTGCTTATAAATAGTTTTTCACCAAAAAGCTGATTATAACTATCTTCCCAAAATAGGCAACATCACAAACAAATCATGTAGACTAGATAACTATATAAAACAAGAAGGAAAATGATTAAAAAAAAAAAAAGAAGTTATTTAAATAAACTATAAAATAACACAGTTACAACAATAAGGTGCACCTATAAATATATGGACTAACAAAGATTATCAAAATGCACCAACACATCCACAAGACCACTAGACCACAAATTTTTATTGAAGAATATTAGAAATTTATAATTTTAAATTCATCTAGAATTATATGACAAGTGAGTTAGGTTTTACATAACAAATTAATAGTTGACAAGTAACTTGTCATGTTATTGTGAGTAGAAAGTCCTAAAAAGATTTTTAAATGTCTCAATATTTTCCCATTCCTTATTTTGCTTCTCAGCTCTTTTATTTTATTTTATTTTATTTTATTTGGGTGCAAGCTAGCTGTGTGATGTGTGGATAATAGGCTTAGCAGTGGGCTCGCCCAGGTATGCAACCTGGTGGGTTGGGTGGGTAAACTTGAAATATATATATTCCCTATATTTAAAAAATAAAAAATTGGGATGAATTATCGGCCAGTCCTATGTGATAGACTTAGGTCAAGTTTGGCAAGTTCATAAAAAGTCAAAAAGTTAAAAAGTTAACACTATTCATCAAAAGTCAACAATTATGGCTGCACAACTCCAAATCCTAATTTTCCCCTACACACTAATTTATATAATTTTTTAATACACATTTTTTCATAAAAAGTCAAAAAGTTAACCCAAACATCTATATTTTTTTCCTCAATTTTTTAGTCCAAAAAGACAAAAAGTGTACTTATTTAAGACACCCCAAACAACCCCTTATTATAGACTTAAATACATATAAGTCTGGTCAATAGGTTCGACCAGAACTCCCCCTAAAATTGAAGGTATTCAATTGAGCCTCCGTTTGGGAAGTGGGTTGGCTTTTTGGCTATTTTAGTCTGGGCTAAAAAGTTTGGTTTGGGAAAAGCTTTTTGGCTTTTTAGTTTTTTTGACTTTTTTTTTAGAGAAGAATGTAATGATTATGGGTTGGATGTGATGTTTTGTTTGTTGTGGCTAAAATAGCCTATTTTATCTTTTGTAGCTACTTTAGCCACAAACTAACTTGCCAAACAACACCTGAATACTCCCTCCATACTGTGATGCCGCCAATATATATATATATATATAGGGAGAAGTTTTATAGGAAAAAGAAAGATAAATAATTGAAAATCTTGTCACTAAGATAGAGTATCTCTAATGGTATATCAATTTTTTTTATCAAATTTAAGTAAAATGTTTTTTGGATATTAAGTGCTCCAATAGAGTGTTTTGGAGCTTCATCAGAATACTGGTCGACCAGGCAGATGTCCGGCCAGTTGATCGGTCAGTGTAAATTTTTTATCATTTTTTGTCTTGAGGTGGTCATTCAGGGGGTCGATCGGACAGTGTAATATTTTCACAAATTCTTGCCTTGAGGTGGTCATCCGATGGCAATGAACAGTGATTTGATGAAAGTTATATTGGTTCTCAGTTTGATGAAAGAAAAGTGAAATTCTGGATTTGATACCTATTTGATGAAATCGTTGGAGCAGAAAAATGAGTTTTTTTTTACCAAATTCAAATTTGATGACAAATCTGAGTAACCATTGGAGATGGACTAACAAATTAAAATTTTAGTGACAAAAATTTAGAATCAAAATCAATTTTTAAGAAGGAAATATTTTTGTCAAAAATGTCATTATTATATTTTTAGCGACGAAATTGAATAGTTAGTGATGAATTATTATTTCTTGTAACCAATTTGTTTTGTCAAAGTAAACATTTTTAGGACCAAATTGTTTTTCAAAATTTTGTTGTTAAAAATATTTTTTTGACTTTTCGGCATGACCTTTTGGTGATTAAAAAAATTAGTCCCTAAATATTTTTTGTAACAAAATTTTCAAGAGAAAATAGTTTGATTAGATATTATGAATCACTATGGTGGGTATTTAACGCCCCGGGGGGGGGGGGGGGGGGGAATAAGTAATGTGTTGGAAAGGCTACATCATTTGCATAAAAATCTTGTTTTCTATTAATACTTTTGTTAGGATTTTTTTGTTTTTCTTTCTATCATCTATAGCCCCTCCCCCCTCTACATTTTTCTTGTATAAAGGCTTTCTATATTTTCAGTAATCTTTTGATTGATTTTGATTTGTTTGCAGGTTTTACGTAAAGTTCAATAGTTAGAAATGAGATTGAGGGCCTAAACTTTTGATTGGTAAGGGAATTCACTATTTGAAGTAGAGAGAGGAAGAAGATAAAGAGTTATGGAGAGAAGATATATAGGCAAAGGGAAATGATAGTTGCAGAAAATTGATTTAAAAAATAATAATGTGAGACTGAGATTCATCTTAAGTGTTATGTGGATCATAATTCAAATAAATTAAACCACACAGTGCACTTTCTGTGCATTTTTGTGTGTTTTAATTTTGTGTATGTAGCATTGTTAGTATGCAGAGGGATTAAAAGGGTTGAAAAATTATAATGAACATTATAGATGGGTGGGTGGAAGGGCCTCTAGATTATATAGAGAGATGAGAAAAATGGATTTGGGCCAAAGCTTGTCTCATTGGAGACCATCCAAGACTCAACTTTAGTGCTATGTCAAAATTATTAGAGACATTCAATCCAAAACCATTTGATTATAGATTATATGAACTGAGTTTGGCTGACTTAGAGAAATGATGTGTGATAAGTCTTTAGTAATAGACAACAACATTATTTCTTCTTGTGGTAGCTGCCACATTATTTCTTGGGTTGTGTTTTCTTCCTATTGTTTGCTAGTTTTTTCTTTTGCTGAGACATCATCTAATGGTTATGAAAAATCACCTCAATAAGTGTAATGACTTTTCTTAATTTGAAAAAAATGATAAATTCAAATTCTATTTTAGTCATTGGATATATAATGGAAATCTTCTATTAAAATTATGTAATGGAGATGATCAAGCTTTGTTGATATAAGGATGATTAGGGTGTAGTTTGTACTTGAGGTTAGTTTTTATTTCGCATAAGTAGTTTTGCTTGTGGGTGTAGCTTTAGTAGGTATCTTGCCAACTTGAAAATGCTGAGATTTTTTTTGGGGAAACTTTATTGTATATATTTAAAAATATAATTTTTATTTTAGGACTTCTTTCTCACACTCACTTGAGTTTTTTATCACACACTTTTGTTTAGGGCTCCTTTCCTCACCCTCGAAGCTCTTTTCTCTCTTATGCTTTACTTGTTTTCTACTACTCGTCTCATCTCATACATATTACTAGAAAATAGACTTCTATATCATTTTCCTTTATGCATACACTAGGATATTTCTAGACTCACATCATAATGCTGGCCAATGTAGGAATTCTAAAAGGCTTAGGTTCCCCTAGATACTCTAAAGGACATACATTCCAAAATATTCTAGATACCTTAGACATTTATAAATTTTCAAATTACATTTTCCAACAACCACATTTAATTTTCATCTCCTTTTCTTCAACACCTTGATCTCTTCTTCATCTTCAACTTGAAATCCTTCCTATTTCTAATATTATTGAATGCTACCATCTTCATAGCAATCTACATAGATGTGCTTGGTTTAAACCTAGTCATATTTAATATGCTCATCAACTTTTGCTTCACACGAGTTTGGGGATGATTTTCATGTTTTTATTTTATTCTTCTATGCCTCTAGAATTTTCCTCTGCTTCATCTTGAGTGTCAAAAAATTGCTCCAAGGTCATCCATCTTGTATCAAAACTAAAACTCTTCACACAAAATTGATTACTTAAAATTTTCAATATTTATTTATTTATTTTTTTTATATTTTGCTAATACGGTTAGTTGGCCACTTGGTCAATAATTTTTGCTCATTGTTGTTTCATGCTTCTTTCCAACTTCTTCATAAATTGCAATTTCTTGCATTTCAAATCTTTCTTCAATTTTCTCTTCTGCTTCTACTTTTACAATATCTTCATCATCTTCAATATTTTCCTGCACATCATTGTCTTCTTTTATTTTTGAGCAATGCTACATCTACTTAAATTTTTATTGACAATCTTACTAAAAACATGCATGTTGAAACATTGCTAAAGATTACTTAATATTATTTTGACCGACAAATCCTGGTTTTTGCCATACCTAATTGGGAGATTTCATACCTTCATGTATTGCCTTATTCAACATCTTCATTGCTGGCTCACTCTCTTTTGCTTAAATTTCACTTAGGATATGTTTGGTTCATGGATTTGGGAAAGAATTTGGAAAGGGAAAGGGAAAGAGAAAGAGAAAGGGATCATCCTTTCCCTTTCCAAATCCCTCACTAAATCCATAAACCAAGCACAGCCTTAAATTGCAACTTTTTGGACTTACAAAAACATCACACCATAAATTACGTGCTTGAAGATATGTGCAAATTTTAACACTCCAAACATTATAGTTGAAGAAGACCAATTTTTCATGATATGTGATCAACTGAAAAAAAATATAATAATCATGTTTTTACTTACTTTAAATAGGTATCTTATCCACCTAATTGCAAAATCTCTGTTGGTTGCTTGAAGATTTAGCATAGATTCATTTGAATACTTGTCAATAATTTTTTTACCATTTTTCTTTTTTAACAGTATGGAAAGAATCCTTGAACGATATGAGAGATATTCATATGCAGAAAGGCAGCTTGTTGCAGCCGATATTGATTCACAGGTATGCCATCCATATAGACCAAACAAATGTTCATCATGGTAATGCATTTTGTTCATAAATTGGTTAATTTTTGATATTATTGCTAAGTAATTGAAATATTAGATAATGTACCATAATTTGTTTAGGGAAGCTGGACTCTGGAACACGGGAAACTCAAGGCCAGGCTAGAGGTTCTAGAAAGAAACCAAAGGTATCAGCCAATGGGTGACCTTGTTCCTCAGTTACAGTTTGAAAGCAGCAATTTAGCATATTTTTTAATGTTTGCAGGCATTTTATGGGAGAAGACCTTGATACATTGAGTGTCAAAGAACTTCAGAGTTTGGAGCACCAGCTTGACTCTGCTCTTAAACATATAAGATCAAGAAAGGTGGATTATGAAAGAATTCTTAACTCTTTTGAAGTATTTTTTTTCAGTGTGTTTTATGTCAAAATCAAAATCAAAATCAAAATGACAACACTTTTACTTGCAGAACCAACTAATGAATGAATCCATCTCCGAGCTTCAGAAAAAGGTAAGATCTCAATTTTTGCATCAAGTGAAAAACCAACCTATTACATAGTATAATGGCCCAAGGTTTTTTGAGACCTCAGGCCAAACATCAAAATGAGTCTTCTGACTGGGCCGCTGAAAAATTAGAGCCTTCATTTTTTTTTTTTTTTAAAGATTTTCTAAATGGCCGCTTTTTTTTTTTTTTTTTAGATTGTGGGAACATAAAAAATAGAGGGAATAGTAACAGCAGACATGGTAGAGGGTAAAACAGACCCAATAGATAGGACAGACATGCCAGACCCATTAGCAATATTGATAGTAATAAGAGAGGGAGGGGGGGATACAGTTTGGAAGTAAGGAAAGGTGAGGAGTCACATGATGAGAGGCACCAGAATCAAAAAGCCAAACAGAGGAAAGAAATACCTGAAGAGGACCCAAGCAAACTTGAATGAAGCAAGGTGAGAGCAGAGGCAGGTGAAGATGCTTGAGAGGTGGACAGGAGATGCTGAAGCTGAGCCATCTGGGCACACAAAGAAGCCAAGTTAGGATTAGAAGCTGGAGCAGATGCAGTATAAGCAGTAGGAGGTCGAAATTGTGTCTGAGGCGGCTGAGAAGACTGAGTAGACTGACGGCCCTTCTTAGGACAATTGTACTTCCAATGGCCTTTTTGGTAGCAAAAAGCACACTCATCAGAGGCTAGTGGCCCCTTCTTGGGCTTCGCATGGCCTTGAAGCTGATGAGGTGGTGGGGTCGACAACAGAAGAGGCTGAGTAGGAACCAAGAAGACAGATGGAGATAGAGTCTGACTAGCCGTCTTAAGACGAGTTTCTTGGGATAGGAGCTCACGAACAATAGCATCCACATTGGGAAAAGGAGACCGATGAAGGATACCACCACCAATAGCCTCATACTGAGGGGAGAGAGCTGTTAGAAATTGGACTAGACGACCATCTTCTCGAAACCGTAGATAATCATCTAGCACCTAGATGCTAGGAGGCTCCATTAAAGCAAGCTAATCCCAAAGACCAGTCATCTCAACATAAAAGTCTTGAATAGATTTATCCCGTTGGCGAACACTCTGAAGAGCGGTTTCCAACTCATACCGTTTAGCAAAGTTAGACTGTTAGTAAATATGCCCAAACCTCCTTTGTAGTGGAATATTTAGAGAACATCATGCCAATGCGATCTTCCACAGAATTGTGGAACCAAGTCAGAATCTGAGCATTATCAGAATCCCAAGGATCACACGCAGCCTCATATCCCTCTTTCTTGGGATCAGATGGCCGAGGGACTGAACCAGAAACATAACCCCACTTTTTACGGCCAACGATAAAAATTTTCATAACACTAGCCCAATATGTGTAATTGGAACCAGTTAGTCGGCAACTAATGGCATGACTTTTTTCTTCAGACATGATGAGCGCTCAGAGGGGGTTAGATTGCAAATACCAGAAAACCTCAGGGTCAGAGTGAAATAACCAACAAACCAAGAATACTTAGCAATAACACCACCAAAGCTGAGAACCAAATCGCAAACCAGAAGACGAGGGCCAGAGGTGGTTCGCAACTCGTCTGAGATAGAGTACAATAGCAATTGCAAACCAGAAACAAGAATCGCGAGTTCGATGATGGTCAGAAGTAGATCGCAACAAGTCTGAGATAGAAAACCAGTGTCGCGATGAAGAAGACAGAGTGCAGAAATGACGATTGCGACGTGAAATCTCAGGTCGCACAACGATTGCGACTTCTGTTGATGATGATCGCAATTTCTGAGGCTAATGGCTAAGGTTTCGGACACAACTTTGATACCATGTGAGTTTCTGAAGATGATAACTTGTATATTCAACTTGTATTATGTTACAAAGTAGTCATCAGTTTATATAGCCCTAAGCTATGGCTGAACAAGGAAAGATTGAAAAAGGAAATACGCCTATATGCCTAATTTACGCCTAATTCCTAATATACACAATGCCATATATACGCAATATATGCTCACAGTTCGAATTATGGATCTGGGTAGGGATTTGGAAAGGAAAAGGAAAAAGGTGGGTGAATTTCACCCACCTTTATGTAATCGAGGGTTTTCTCACTCATAAAGCAACTAGCGTGCATAATATGAAGTTTGGGAACAAAACCATTGTGTTATTGCTTCTGTTTGGTATGTCATGTGACAGGATAAGGCACTGCTGGAGGAAAACAAATTGCTTGCAAAGAAGGTGATTTTTAATATCTATCATCATCTGCATTCTGATCATACTGGAAAAAAATAATAATAATAAAAAAATTGTTTTATTTGATTTATCTAACATTTCAAGCTAAAATAGATTAAGGAAAAGGAGGAGAAGGAACTTGCACGACAGGCACAATTGGAGCAGCAAAACCATGACCAAAATTCATCCTCTGTTGATCTGTCACAGCCATTGCACTCCTTAGATATTGGGTTAGCTCTCTCTCTCTCTCTCTCTCTCTCTTGTATAAACAGTAAACAAAAGCTACAACAAAGTCTAATACATAATCATCCCAAAGCCATAAGTAACTCATTTAAGCTGCATCAAATGGTTTGCTGCCGGAATGTGCAAACCTAGTTTTTTTTGTTTTGTTTTGTTTTGGGTCAAGATTGTAGGATATTAGTTTGTAAGTAAGATTATAACTAAAGGGGTTGCCATTGCTCCATTAGCTCAAGCCCCTAACCTTCCTCTCACCACGATAGTTACAAGACCACTGGGTCAACCTAGTTGGGATGTTCCTTTCAGGAGCGAAGTTTCTTTCCTAAATCCTTTTATCTTCAATGTAATTTTCACTTTCAAGTTTAAAAAAAAAAACAAAGCAAAACAAAACTCGCTATTATATAACAGCTGCTTATCATGTGAGCATTACCCAATGCAGTGGTGCTTACCAGGCAGCAGCTGGAAGCAATGGAGATGTAGAAGGAGCTCCATTTCAAACTCAAAATGGTTCAGTAATGCCACCATGGATGATTTATCACATTAATGGATAGAGAGAGAGAGAGAGAGAGAGAGAAAGAGAGAGAGAGAGTCACCATTTTAATCTCTATGTCCATGGACAATTTGTATTGTTTACAGACCCCTATATCTATTTTGATTTTGCAGAAATACTTGGCTTGAACTGTCCTAGTCAAGGAAAGGAGGAACAAGTCTAGTAACACAAACTGAATGCAGATTTGAACAAACAAATTGATGGATATAATTTCTGATAAGTACAGCTTCACAAATAAATCTTTTAAAATCTTGCCCGTGTATGCTTTCTGTGTTCAGTTCTGTGTTTAGTTTGTGTTCTTACCATTATTGAAAAGGAAGGGCTGGGAGCCCACCATGAGGGCAACTCAGCCATTCAACCCAAGTATTGATAGTGTATATAGAAACTGTATTGGAATCTAACAATGATTTATCTTTCCCTTTATGATTGGAGCTATCGATTAGACTCTTTTTGCCTTATTCCTATTGTTTGTTCTTTCATGGGTAATTTGTGCATGCCCAAAATTCTCAATGTGTAAAACTCCAATGTTGCCAATAATTATTTAATAGATTATTATGTGATATTATTTACCTAGGCTATGTTAGGCATGGGTTTTTTTGGGTTATTTTAGGCACAAAAAAACAAAATAAGTTAAAAAATTAATAAGACAAAATGTCACATCTAAGTCATAATCATTTTATTTTTTCTTTTACAAAAGTCAAAAAAACCAAAAAGTTCATCCAAAATGAGGCTTTTTAGCCTCAGAGTAAAATAGTCAAAATGTCAAAAAATCAATCCACATTCCAAACAAAGGATTAGTGTTCTCAATTAAGGGAGATTTGGTGTTACACCATTCACTGTCTAATTTATCTTTCAAAAGGAAAAGAATTATATAGGTACTTTCAAAATTCCCTAATATTTTAAAACTTGTTTTTTTACTGTATAACTCTCATATCTATCAGCTCTCCTATTAAGTCATTTTCACAGTGTATTTCAGAACTTTGAATCATAGTCAATTTTACTCTAATTCAGAATAAAGATTACTATAATTCAAAGTAAAATTTTATATTTTTAAACAAATCAACATATTTTTAACCAGAGTAAAATTTCAAAATAAAATTTTATTTTAAATCATAATAAACTTTACTCTGACTCAGAGTAAAATTTTACTCTGATTCAGAGTAAAATTTATATCGTTAAGCAAATCAACATGTTTTTAACCAGAATAAAATTTTACTTTGAATCATATTTACTTTGAATCATATTTTCTATCGTTAAGCAAACCACATTTTCTATGATTCAAAGTAAAATTTAACTCTGAAAGTACAATTTTACTATCATTGTATAATTCAAATTTGCAATGAGTTGATAGTAAAATTTTACTATCACTACGAGTCTAAAAACAAATAACAGAAGTACACAATAACAGAGTAAAAGTTTACAATCATTGTATAAAAAAACAACAAAAAACAGAAAAGATAACACTAAAGTAAAAGTTTACTCTCATTTTATCAAATAAAAATAGAGCACATATTAGAGTAAAATTTTATTCTCATTTTATCAAACAAAAATAGTGCACAAACCAGAGTAAAATTTTACTCTCATTCTGTCAAACAAAAACAAAAACAAAGCACAAATTAGAGTAAAATTTTACTCTCATTCTGTCAAACAAAAACTAGAGTACACACCTGATTGAACTCGGCAAATCAAAATCAAAATCAAAATCAAAATCAAAATCAAAAACAAAAACAAAAAAACTAATCAACATATGTCGAAGATCAAATAGCGACATCGAACCAAAGGTGAGGATCAAGTTATCAATCCAGATCTTAGGCAAGATTTTGAACTACAAGGTCGACTCCAAATCAAAACTCAAAATCGAGTTCGTAATGGTGAAATCACACCAAATTCGAAATGCTACAAACCAAATCTAAGATGTTATTAGTTGAATCCAGATCTGAGATGTTATAAGTTGAATTAATCTTACCTAAGCCTCTTAAGCATAGATCGCAAACTCAAATTAGGGCTCCTCTCAGATCACAAATTGAACTGAGGACTGAAGGAAGATGGAGAACCTTTGTTAGAATTTCAGTCCAGTAAACAAGTGAATGGAGTATGGTAGAGGTGCATGAAGCCTCTGGTTTCTTCAATTCTAGGGTTTCCAGAAGAGAAATGAAAGGCTTGATTGACATTGGATGCGGAGGAAGGGTGGCGCCGAGAATCATGGCGGTTGGTGGCCGGAATACATTGGCGGACGGTGCTCCGGCGACTGAGGTGGCCTTTGACATGGCCATGAAGAGAAGCTGTGTTTAGAGGGGGATAAGAGAGACAGAGAAGGTGGGAAAAGAGTGAGGGGAGAAGGTGGGAAGATTTAGTTGAATGTATAATAGTCTGATAAAATATTTAAATAATAAATTTTGTCCTTTATGCAAGACTTTATAATTATGAGAGGGTTTAGAAAGTATAATTTTTTTCTTAATCCTTTTAACAATAAAAAGAAGGTAAAGGGGGGTTTATAGTCAAATTTCCCCTCAATTAATGACATAGTTAGAAATTTTATTTTTACTAAGTAATTAAGAGATAAGAAATAACTTATCTAGTGTGTTTATTGTCTTTATATATATATATATATTCAAAGGTACCACGTAAATATTATCACATGGTACTTGGGACTAGCTAATAATATTTTGCTTTGGACAATTTGATACTACGATAATTCAATGTCTTATAGATAAAAATGTAAGGATGAAATATTTTAGTTATCAAAAGTATTAGTATTGTCTCAAAAAGTAAATCTTTTGTCTAAAAGTATGTTTATTGATGACATTTTTAAAATTTTATTATTAAAGGTCTTTTTAACTTTTCGGGATAGACTGTTCATAATAATTTACATGATGAATGAAATTGGTCTCTTATTAATTTTTGTAACAAAATTTTCACTTTGAAGATGACAGTTTGGTCCCTAAATCTTTTAGATCTTGTGGCGAGAAGATCTATATTAATGTTTCATTTGTTCAACAACAAAAAAATAAAAATAAAATATTCCAATTTTAGTTGTGACTTTAAAATTAATGTGGTAGTGATTGTATTAGTGGAGGTGGCGGTAGTGATGGCAGTCGTAATGAGTCCAGGTCCTCTGCCATTATTTCTTTACTGCCATACTTTTAAAACGATGTTGTTTTGGAACATTTTTTTCCCTTTTTATTTTTCCTTTCTTTTCTCTCATAACTCTCAACGTTTGAGAAAGAGAAACTGAGTTTGAGTCAGCCATCTCTAATCCTAGAGAGAGAAAGAGAAACTGGAGAAAGAGGAAAATGGGTTGTAGGAACTCGTTCTTCACTCTCACCAAAACCTTCCCAGTAACTCTCATCACATACAATACAATCATCTCTGCCAATGCCCTTCTCAAGCAAGACTTCTCATCATCATCCTCATCATCAATATCATTAAATGGGTTCAAATCAATCATCCAGAGGCTAATGGACATTCTTATTTGAAAAGCTAATTCCAGAAATTCTATTGATTTTTTATTTGTGATTTTGGGTTTACTTTGGTAGCGTTTGGTAGAGTTTTGGAATTATGATTTGAGAATAGAGTTGTGAGAGGGTAATTTGTGTGAACAAATTGGGCCGAGCTAGGCAACATCATTGGTGAACATTAGGCCGCTCGGTGGGCAGAAGAGGAGTTATTGGGTAGCTCGATCTTGGGCTGAGCAGGCGTTATGACGGTCGTGGTAGTGTTGTTAGGGCTTGGGCCTAGCTATCTGTGGATAAACCCTTAGCAGACCGAGGTGGTTACAAGTGCAGTGGGCCGAGCTAGGTGTAGCTCGGCAGGTTACCTGTCTGTAGTTAAGTTCATCACGGTTTGGCCATGTTGAGCATAGAACTGAGGTAGCTCGGTTGGGTACAGTCTGTCAAGAAGAGTATTAGGCCATCTCACTTGGCTTCCAGTGAGAGGGGTGTTCTAAAGGATAAGCATTATCCTTAGGTATTTAATTCCTAGGAAGACTTTGCTAAAGAGAGTTAGAGTCCTACTAGGATTGTGCAAGACGAAATCTATGAAAACTCATAACAGGACCTATGCAGAGGTATTGCAATTCTTACTCACAAATACAAAGAGTTTTTGTGTTTATTGTCTATTTGCTGACTTAGGCAGCGTAGGGGTTTCCGGTACACACCCGCTGGCTATCTTACATTTGTGTTTTCAGGTGATAACACGATGACGTTTGGAGGAATGCAAACTTGATCAACAGGATTATACGAGACAGATTATTCTTTGCCCATACAATTGGCGTCGTCTGTGGGAAAAGAGACAAAGAACAAACCTTTTGATTAAATTTGCCTTCAATTAATTTCAATGGATAACGAAGACTTGCCACATTTTGCTATTAATGGGCAAACCCCGAAAGGGAGCGGGAGGGGCGAGGGTTTGTCTTTTGTCCGGCCCATGGTAGAATTGGATCCCCAATGACGGAACCCACAGAGAGACACGCGAGAAAGATAGAGCTCAAGTCCTCGTCGCTCTCAAAGCCCTGATAGACAGAGGCGGATGATGGATCCTCAAGTTTTGGAAGATTGCGTAAAGAAGCAAAACAAATTGATAAGGAGAATGTCGGCTGACATGGAGACGATGAAATGCCAGATAAAGGGCAAAGGGGTGGCACGAGAAGAGATTTGGGAAGGCAAAACGCATTCTTGTCACTCAGGAGATAGTGATAGGCAAGTCACACCATCACAATCTGAAAGCAGAAGCCTCAAGACAGGTGACACACAATCAAGGACTTATAGGACTCGTTACTCCAGGTCGGAGAGAATGAGGACCGAAAGATCTTACACAGATGAAAGCAGTTATCAACCCTCACATACGCATCAAACAACGTCCCAGCACACCGAGTTGCCTAGGTCGGCTGACCTATGGACAGTGCTAGAAGAGAGGGCTCGAATGAGAGAATTCGCCCAGGCATGCGACCCCTAAAGGCTCTCTGCTCTGCAACGGTTAGCTCCTAGGACACATGGAAGTGTCGAGGTTGGAATGCCAGTGTCGCATCTTGCTTACGAATTGGCAGACAAAGCGTTAGCAAGGTTGCAAAGCTCATCGTTCATTCCAGCAATAGAGAACGCACCATTACCCTTGGGCTTCCACCAGCTTAAGTTCACAACTTATGAGGGGAAGTCAGACCCCTACATGCACTTTCGCCAGGTTATGGCCGTATATCGACGAAACGAGGCTCTAATGTGTATCTTGTTTTCCTTAAGCTTAGGCGACCTGGGCTTGACTTGGTTTGAAAGGTTGCCAGAAGGCAGCATAGCTTCATGGGTGCAACTTGCAGAGACGTTTGTTACCAGGTTTAAGACAAACACCAAGACGTCGGTGGAAATAGACCAACTGCTCTCCATTGACATGGGTGAGAAAGAAATGCTGAAGTCTTACAACAACCGATATTGGGAGACTTTTAATCAGATCAGAGATTGCCCTACAAATCTAGCTATCGCACAGTATAAACGGGGTTTGCTGGCGGGAAATAAATTGAGGGATTCAATGATAGTGACGCCACCCCTCACAATGGAAGCCTTGATGGAGAGAGTGCATCAACATATCAGGGTAGACGAAGATGGCGCTCGCGCCAACGCGAAGTCTGGCATAATAGCGATGACGGACAAAAAATTTGCGCAAAAGTTAACACGGTCGGCCGAGAGGAACGACTAAACAAAAATGGTCGAGGCAGACGACCAAACGGTGAGGATTCCTAAACAAGGAGGTTGAGAGTCCGTACTGCCATCACCACAGTGTTCAATAAGCCTATCTACTAGATTCTTAGCGAGATACGCGACAAACCCTTCGTTCGGCAGCCAGCCAAGTTAGGAGAAGCACAAAAAGGCTACGACGATAAATACCGGTGCACCTTCCATGACGAGGTAGGGCATCGAACTAAAAATTGTACGCCGTTAAGGTAGCATCTGGAGGAGTTAGTGGTCGCAGGCCACCTGGACCAGTATATTGAAGGAGGAGCTCGGCCAATCCCCCAAGACCGCAATGGGCCAGATGGGATGCCAGTTAACGGTCTGCCTCAAGGTATAATCAATGTAATACATGGGATCATCGAGCCTAAACAAGTTTGTGAGTTTAGAGGGATAGTTAAGAAGGCGAGACACATCAGGTGTAGACACCCAATTTTTGACCGCCCTTAAGACTTGGGTGCTACTGATGGTTTACTTGGTGATGAAAGGTATGCAGTGCAAAGATTCGATTTCTTCAACAAGAGGAGCGTCAAATCCAACCTCACACCCCATTTTTGGACCAAAACGATTTTGACCAAAAGATTTTAGACCTTAAAACCCTTTCTTTCAAAACATTTTTGAAAGAAAGTTCCTACGATGTTCTGAGGCTCGCATTTTGTTAAATGTTACGTTTTTCGGTAAACCGAGCAAGGACAAAGTGGAAATGAATGAAAGAGATGTGAACTCTTTGAAAAATCTTCCAAAACACCTTATTTAGGGGTTTGGGGTTGAAGAAAAGAAGAGAGGAGGGAAGAAAACTAGTTTGGGAGAAGTTCGGCATGAATCCGAGAGGACCAAAACTGAGCAGTTTTCACTAAAAGAGGGATATCTCTTTGCACACTTGGAATTTTGATGTGAGGCTGCCACCATTGGAAAGCTTACTTCTGGGGCTTCAATTTGGACACAAGAATGACCTGAAAATGAGTCTATATGAAGGAGATATGCCCATTTGAAATTTGACTTGCAGAGTAGATTTTTACTGTCGGCCACAAGGGTGGTCGGCCGGCCAGTTTAGGTAGCCTACCAGCCAATTGAGGTAGCCTACCGGCCACTTGTGTCCAAAACTTAGATTTTTTACAGATATTTTTCCTACAGCTGTTTTCACACTCTTCCAGCTGTCCCAATTCAGATATTTCGAGCTGAGGCTTGTATTTTGCTATATATGGAGGCTATATCACTCATTTGAGAAGGTTGACAAGTTTGGAAGCGTCTCTCTCTAAATCTCTCTCTCTATCTCTCTATAATTTTGTGAGCAAAATTCCAGCCTCTCTCTCTAGAAGCCTCTCTCTCTTCTTATATTGTGCTTAGAAGTGAGAATTTCCTACACTTTTGCAAATAGACCCTAGACCAAACACCTCTACCTTGTTGCTGAGGTTCTTGGAAGTCCTATTTGAGCTCTCAAAGATGGTTTTGGCTCAGATTTGCACCTGTTTTGCTGTTGTGCTTCAAGGGTAAGCACTTGTCCCTTTTAAGCTTGTCTTACACACTTGTTTTGCCACCTTTGCAAACTGTTTTTGGCTTGGTTTTGAACTGAAGAAAACTTTGTTTTTCAGTCCTAAAAATGGTGGTTTAAGCCCCTTTTGAGTTTGAGGGTGGTCCACCCTTCTTGTCTCTTTGCTTGTTAAGCTTTTGTGCCATCTTTCAAAGCTTTTTAAAACAACTTTTTTTGCCCTTTCTACCACTGAATTCCAGAGGAATTTCAGTAGTAGAAAGTTAGTTTTGAGGACCAAAATGGGAGGGGGTGGTCCCCCCTCCTCTTGTCTTGTTTGCATGTGTTAATGGCCTAATAAGTGAGCTTCTATTTCTACCTTTTTGAAGCTTAGTTCAAGCATGTTTTAGGCTTTATTTTGACTTGCTTTAACTCTATTTTTGGCTGGTTGGGGTCAATTCTTGCTTGCTTTTTGCACTTATAGTGCAATCTTGTTCACTAGCTTAGTGTGCTTGGTGATTTAGCCTATTATTCTAGCATGTATTGGCTCCACTCCAGCATGTTTTTGGCTTTGATTTAGCATGCTTTAACTCTGTTTCAAGTGGTCTTGGTCACATATGCTTTTACTAGCTTTGTGTTTTGAGGCTCTTAGCATGCTTTATTTGAGTTATTTGCATGATATGGCATCATTTAGCATGTGATTTTAGAGCATATACCTCTATCACACTCTTGTATACTTCACTTCTTCATTGCTTTTGAGGGTTGTGTATTGTGCCTTGCTTATGGGCTAACATGTGTGCATGTTCTCCTAGTCTTTTGAGCTCCTATCTCAACATGTTCATGGCACTGATTTGGCATGTTTTAGGTCTGTCCATGGCTGGTTTTGTTGTTTGAGCTTGATAATGTATGCTTCTAGTGTAATACACTTCACTAGCTTTGATGCTTTATGCCTCTAACATGCATGACATGAGTTGTTTGCATGATTTTGAGTCACTTAGCATGTTATTTCAGTGCTGAAATGTGTGTCATTGCACTCCATTGTTTCAAATTTTCATTCACTTTGAAGTGGCTTTAAGCCTCTTGTTGGCTTGAACATGAACTTGAGGCATTCATGTCTATTGGTAGTAATCCTCCCTTGAGGATTTCTGCTAACCAATAGCATGATACTTTCTTCATGATCAAGGGACTCGAAGCTTAGGTCATCTTTCAAATTAGAGGACCTTTCACATTGGACTTAACCAATTAAGGAATGGTTTGGTGATGTAAATGAGAAAACAAGAATTGAATCAAGTAAAACATGCCAAGATGACATATGTGTGTTGCATTGCATTTGTTTGGATCGGACGTTAATCTAAACACAAGAAATGTGAGACGTTTCATACTCAAAGTGATGAAACGTGTCACATTCATTGGTCGTTGTCACCCTTGAGCATGCATGATAGGTTGACGACACTTTGAGTCTTGTGTGTGCATTTACTAAGCTTGTACAAACTTGGTTTTCAAGCCATCATGTATTAAGATGCTTGATTGGTGGCTTGAGAGCCAAGTACCACACTCCTTTGAGCTTGAGACATGATGAGGAGGGTGGTAGTACACACATTTCTAGCCAAATACATTGCCTTGGCTCTGTTGCTCTCTGTTGCAGCAAAGGCAGGATTCTAGAAAGAGAAGTGGCCGGCTGGCCACTTGCACTAGCCTACCGACCACTTGTACTGGCCGGCCGGCCAGTTGAGGTGGTCGGCCGGCCACCTGAAGAAGAAATTGTCCAAAGTGTTCCTATTTGGGGCAGAAGCCATCTGGAAGTTTGTGCAGTGTTCTGAGATCATAGTGAGTGCAAATAGAGGCAACTCATGGCAAGGCAATGCATTTTCGGGCGAAGCACACCGAGCATGCATGTCTCCCTCCCCCGAGGCCATTTTACTCGCTTTGACTAGCTAGTTGTTAGCTAATTATTTGATTTGGAGTATTGTACTTAATAGCTTAGAATAGCTAGTTGTTTGAATTCAATTCGGTCTGTAATAATTAATTAGCTAGAGTTAGTTAATTAGTTGTTTTGTAATAAGTAGCTTAGCTTAGCGTAGCTAGTTAGCTTATTTATTCGGACTCTCCTTCGAGAGGGCGTATTGTTGTAATAAGGGTGCGTGTGTGTGTGCATGTCTTCCAACCCCACTTATTTCTCCCTTTTACTTAACCGCTTTCGATGGTTAGTTTCAGGGCATATTTCAATTAGCATACCTTATGCTTTGCATGCGTGCATCATTCATTTGTCTTGTGTGCACCGGGCTCGGCGCATCATTCAAACTGTATTGTATTTCAATACTTACTTGAATACGTGTTTCAAAGCATGTTATCAAGTTGCATTCATATGCCATCTTAGATAGTCGAGCCTATTTAGTTGCATATTGCATGTGTTGCACTAGGCATCTAGCATAGTTAGGATTATGCATGATTTCTAACTAGTTTTCTGTTTTGGCTCGGAGTACACTGTAAGTGTTTATGCTTTAGCATCATTGCATGAGTGTGAGTGTTGCCATATTAGCATGCTTGCCATGAGGCTATTTGCTTAAGTGATTAACTACGTGAATGCCTGTGGATAAATGCTTGATTGCCAGAATTGGGACAATTCATCAAATGTGCGTTTTAAGCCCGCTTTGCGGAGTGGCAAAATTCATGTTTTTAAGCCCACTTGAGGGTGACAAATCTGCGCTTTAGCCTACTTGCGAGTAGCACTTTCAAACCATTTTAAAAAACGAACATGAGTTGTTTTGTTCCAATTCTCGTGATTGAGTCTATACTTGTATGTTGTGTGCATCACATAGTAAGTTAGCTAATAATCAGAATAAGAACACATGTGTTTATAAAATAACATATCATGCTTAGTAGAGGCCTATCCTCTAATTTGGCGAGCGGGGGTGCTCATTTCAGGACCTTCCCCTCTCGTACCCAAGTTCCCGAGCCGAGGCAACTTTGGTGATGACGGACACGTGGCCTTTGGCACGAGTCATGGTTTCCTAAATTTTCCAAAACAAAATATTTAGGTAGCGACTCTGTAATCTAGCAAAGCAGTCCATGTTTGGCGCTTTTTATTCAAAATTGATTTTTCAAAACCAATTGCCAGATTTGGACTCTTTAGTGTTTATCAGTCTCACATTGCACTTTGTGAGATTAGATTCAGAACTTTGGCGCTTTTTATTCAAAATTGATTTTTCAAAACCAATTGCCAGATTTGGACTCTTTAGTGTTTATCAGTCTCACATTGCACTTTGTGAGATTAGATTCAGAACCATGACAGGAGTCCGAACTGTAGTAAGACCAATTCACGCCTTCTCCGAAAGAGGGGCGCGCGAAGGAAGTCGGGTCTACATCAGGGAAATACTAAGTGTACAACCTACTGTGAAAAGAGGGAAGATCGAGAAGAAAAATCATCACCTTCTCCGATAGGGACTTGGCAAGGTTGCAAAGCCCTCACAACGACGCACTAGTGGTTACTCTACGCGTTTAGAATTTTGACATCAAACAGATCCTGATTGACCAAGGGAGCTCGTGCGAGATAATGTATTATAAAACCTTCAAACAACTCAAACTGGAAGACAAAGATTTAGCACCCGCGATGTCTCTCATGGTCGGGTTCAACTCTATGCCTGAATGGCATGTTGGCAAGATAATTTTGCCGATCAAAGCTGGGACAATAACAAAGCAAGTGGAATTCTGGGTGCTGAAAGTCCCTT
Organism: Camellia japonica; assembly: GCA_030407325.1. Taxonomy (NCBI): domain Eukaryota; kingdom Viridiplantae; phylum Streptophyta; class Magnoliopsida; order Ericales; family Theaceae; genus Camellia; species Camellia japonica. The sequence goes on along the minus strand of JAPPVO010000010.1, from coordinate 23,372,004 downwards.
CCACTTACAACATCATCTGGGGCAGAGCCTGGTTGCACGTCATAGGAGTGGTAGCATCAACCTACCATCAGGTGATACAATTCCCTAACAAAGCTAGAGTGATCGAAGAAATCTTGAGTGACCAAATCATGTCCTAGCAATGCTTCATAACAGTGAATAGCAGTTGAGCTGCCAAAAAGTTCGTAAAAATGGTAGAGGAGTCAGAAAGTAATGAGTTGTTCTCAAACATCGGCAAGGTAGCCGAACAGAAGATAGTGGAAGATCTGATGGAAGTAAAGATAGACAAGGAAAACCCAGAGAAGTTCTTTTTACTTGGCTCATCTCTGTTCAACACCGAGATAATAGAAATCATGGAGTTATTGATCTTTAACATCAAAGTGTTTTCCTGGATGCCGTATGACATGCCTAGCATTGATCCAAACTTCATCTGCCATCAAATCAATGTCCACCCAACCACCAGACCAATTATATAACGAACTCGTCAATCAACACTTCACTACGCCGAGATAGTGACAGAGGAAGTGGGAAACCTATTGGAGGTAGGGGCAATCAGAGAGGTTCACTATCCCAAATGGATCTCCAACAGCGTGGTGGTGCCAAAGAAGAACAGCAAGTGGCGCGTTTGCGTGGACTACAAGACAGTCAACAGAGCGTGCCCGAAAGACAGTTTTCCTCCACCACGGATAGACCAACTGGTGGACCTAACTGTAGGTCACAACCGACTTAGCTTTCTCGGTGTGTATCATGGTTACCATCAGATCGCTATGCATGAACCGGACCAGGAGGTCACATTGTTTATAACACCCAAGGGATTATATTGCTACAAGGTTATGCCCTTTGGCCTAAAAAATGCAGGGGCAACGTTCCAGCGAATGTTCACCAAAATGTTCGAACCATTGTTAGGCAGAACAATGGAAGCTTATATAGATGACATGGTGGTCAAGAGTAAGAATGAAGGAGACCATCTCAAGGACCTAGCTGAGATGTTTCAAATCTTGAAGACCCCCCAAATTGCAATTAAACGCATCCAAGTGCGCATTTGGCGTGGGGTCAGGAAAATTTCTTGGCTTTCTAGTGACCAACCAGGGTATAGAAGCCGATCCTTCCCAGATCAAAGCAATTCAAGATCTAGAAAGGCCTAACACAGTCAAAGAATTACAGCATCTTATAGGCCTAGCTGCAGCACTAAACCGATTCATAAGTCGGTTGTCAGATAGGTGTCGACCGTTCTTCCAAGCACTTAAGTCCAAGTTTGAGTTGGATGATAAGTGTGACCATGCCCTGGAGAGCTTAAAAGAATACATGACCTCTCCACCCCTGTTGACAACCCCAGTGCCAGGAGAGAAACTTTTCCTTTACGTAGCAGTGTCCTAGCATGCTGTTAGCGCAGTATTGGTACGCGCCGAGGGAATACAACACTTGCCCATCTTTTATGTGAGCAAGACATTAATAGGCACTGAAACGAGGTACTTGCCGCTATAAAAGTTGGCCTTAGCTTTAATGATGGCCTCAAGAAAATTGGTGCACTATTTTCACGCCCATATGGTGGTCGTCTTAACAGTATTCCCTTTAAAGGTCTCATTTGAAAGGGCGGATTTTTCAAGGCGGATATTGAAGTGGGCTGTGGAGTTGAGATAGTTTGACCACGAATCGCGATAAAAGCCCAAGCATTAGCAGACTTCGTGGCAGAGTTTGCGCCGGGTAGTCATTATGCGTGCCCAGTGGACTTGACTGGGACAACTGAGCAAAAAGGGGAACGAGCCATGAGAACAAAGCCACCCTCGCAGCAAGTCGCTCAAGTAAATAGTGAACCACTTAGCCCTATAGTAGCTGCATTATCAACTGAGGAAATGCCTGAGAGTGGAACACTAAAACAGTCAAGCAATGAGGATCAAATCGTAACAACGGGCAAAAAGTCAGAAGAAAACGTTGTCAACGTCCCTAAAAGTGTCAACATCCCTAATCGTAAGGCGTCATCATATCCCTTCACTTGCTGGAAGCTGTTCGTAAGAGAAATGTGGAAGTTCTTCGTGGATGGAGCATCCAACAGGCACGGTGCAGGGCTTGGGGTAGTCCTTATCTCGCTAGATGGCTTGACCATCGAACAGGCAATCAACCTTGGATTTCCAACATCCAATAACGAGGCTGAGTACAAAGCATTGTTAGCCGAATTGAAGTCATCATTCCTCATGGAGGCCACTGAGTTGATAGTGTATAGTGACTTTCAGCAAAGGATGATAGAATGGTCAAGTACTAAGTGTTGGTCAGAAAGGAGATCATGAAGTTTGAAGTGGTGAGGATAGAGCAAATCAGATAGCAAGGCAAATGAACTGGCCGATTTCACGTCAATGGCAGACATGTCTATCCCACACCCATTGCTAATGGACTTCTTGCCAAGACCGAGCATTGAAGAACCTGAAGCGCCCGAAGTATGCTGCGTCGAGCTAGGCCCCTCCTGGATGGACCCTATTGTGGTGTTCTTAAAAGATGGCATTTTGCCTGAAGAACACAAGGAAGCCAACAAGATTCGTGCCAAATCGGCAATGGTTATGGCTTTCCCCATCCCTAGCATTGTACAAAAAGTCTTTCACAGGATCATACTTGAAGTGTGTCCATCCTAGCAAGGTCGAGGCATTCTTGTTCGAAATTCATGAAGGCATTTGTAGAAGCCACCAAGGGGGGAGAACTCTGGCCTACTGAGCCATTTCACAGGGGTATTGGTGGCCATACATGCAAGCAGACGCATAGAAATATGTCAAGAAATGCGAGAAATGACAGAAGTTCGCGCATCAAATCCATCAACCAGTTAGAGAGCTTCTAACTTTGACCAGCTCTAGGCCTTTTGCAATATAGGGCTTAGACAAAGAAGACCACTCTTAACCGCGCCAAGCAATAGAAAGTTTTTTATTGCGGCAACAGACTACTTCACAAAATGGGTGGAGGCAGAGGTGCTCGCGTCCATCAAAGAAAAGGACGTCAAGAAGTTTGTGTGGCAGAATATCATAACTCGGTTTGGAATTCATAAGGCCTTGATATCTGACAACGGCACCCAGTTTGATGGAAGAATCTTCAGGGTTTTTGCGAAGAGCACAAGATAGAATTCTATAACTCCACGTTGGTGTACCCTCAAGCTAATGGCCAGGCCAAAACTTCCAACAAAGTACTTTTAAATGGTTTGAAGAAGAGGCTGGAAAAAGCAAAAGGAAAATGGGCTGAAGAACTTCACCACGTCTTATAGGCTTACCAAACTACACCTAGGCGGTCGACTAGCAAAACGCCTTTTTCCTTGGCCTATGGCATGGAAGTAATCCCTTTAGAAGTCGGCCTCCTCACTATTGGAAGCAAAAATTTCGATCCGGATTTGAATTGAGAGGCCATAGCCTTGGAATTGGATGTTGCTGAAGAAATACGGGAAATGGCCTTGGTCTACATCGCCTCATATCAACATGAGTTGTCTAGAAAATACAACAAGGCGGTGCATCCAAGGCAATTCAAGATTGGAGATTGGGTGCTACGCAAAGTAATGGGAAACATTTTGGTGCCTGGGATGGCAAACTGGGACCTAATTGGGAAGGGCTGTACAAAGTGATGGGTTTAGCAGGAAAATGAGCTTACCACCTTGAAGACGTGGACGGTCGAGCTATCTCAAGGCCATAGAATACGACCAATCTCAAAGTATTTTATTTTTAGATTTTTACTCTTGTAATTTTCTTTAACATTCAATAAAACAAGTAGACATTTTTTCCGATATAATTTCTTTTAGTACTTGTATTCCTCTGTTTTTGCACTCTTTGCCCGACTGGGGGCAATGAAGGTTGGCAGGTTTGACCAACAACTTTTTGCACTCTTTAGCCGAGATGAGGATCTAGGCTAAAGAAGGTTGACAGGATTGACCAACACAACTTTTTGCACTCTTTAGCCGAGATAAGCATCTAGGCTAGAGAAGGTTGGTAGGTTTGACCAACACAACTTTTTATACTATTTAGCCGAGATAAGGATCTAGGCTAATGAAGGTTGGCAGGTTTGACCAACACAACATTTTGCACTCTTTAGCTGAGATAAGGATCTGGGCTAAAAAATGTTAGCATGTTTGACCAACATAACTTTTTGCACTCTTTAGCCGAGACAAGGATCTAGGCTAGAGAAGGCTGGCAGGTTTAACAACTTTTTGTACTCTTTAGCTGAGATGAAGATCTAGGCTAAAGAAGGTTGGCAAGATTGACCAACACAATTTTTTCCACTCTTTAGCCGATATAAGTATCTAGGCTAAAGCAGGTTAGTAGGCTTGACCAACACTTTTTGCACTCTTTGGCCGAGATAAGGATCTAGGCTAAAGCAGGTTGGCAGGTGTGACCAACACAAGTTTTTTGGCCTGCCATAACCGAGATGTTAATCTCGGCCAATAGGGGGTTGGCAGAATCAGAGGATCAGTTAAGGCCAAGCTAATTAGTTCAGCTAGCCATACAGTCAAAATGATGCACAACAATGCAGAAGACACATAGTAACTAAACAAAAAGTTTGCAATTTTTCATTAATTGGAAGTTGATTACAAAAGGTAGGGCTTATAACCCGGTTACATCGCAAAAATGAAGAGAGAAACAAACAGCAAAAATCAAGTTTCCTCTTGATCTAGTAAAGAGATCATCTAGCTCGGTTTCACCATCAACGCCGACCTCTACCGCTGTCAGCTCGGCCCTAGCACTTTCACCAATGGTCAAATCAATGTTTGGCGGGATTCGATTGGATACTTCCAATTGAACTGGCAAGGTTGGTTAAGGAGTAGGGTTAGCAGTGGCTTGTGGATCCGAAGAACTCGGCGCACAGACCCCATCTTCCGCAGCAAGAAGATTCTGTTGCACGGCATTGGCATATGCCGCCATATAACTTGGAATGTAATAGGGTGGAGGGTTGAGGAAGATCTCTGTATCCGAGGGTTGACCGAGCTTCTCCAACGCCGCTTTCCAACCACATTTGAAAAAGATGTCCTTGGCCGCTTCACATTGCTGGACATAGGTTTCTTCTCCCTTCTTGAAACCTCTATCTTTGGCGTCCTCCATCTTTTTCTCCAGTTGTTTTATTTGGGTGTCTTCTTTCTTTTCAAGCTTGGCAAGCTCGCGGAGGTAGCGGGTTTTCTTCTCGGCTAGGGCCTTTTGTTTGTTGTCTTCGGCCAATTAGACTTGCTCGGCCAATTTGTCCTGTTTGGTGGATATCTCAACCAGTTGGGCCTTGACCTCTTTTAGCTCGGCCACCTTGGCCTCGCCATCCGTAATGGCCACCCTAGTAGTTTTCCTTAGCTCTAGTACACATTTGTGAGCAACATGGCTTTTCTGCAAGGCCTGTCATTTGCCAGAAGAATGAATAGTTAGGCTGTGTAAAACTTTTTAAGACCGAGCAAACAGTTCATCAGAAAGCAATGAGATAAGTTGTTCCAAACTTACCAACACCATGGACTTAGTAGCCGAGTGTAAAGCTTTCAGCTTGGTCAGATGCCGCTCCATATCGGCCGGCAGACAGAGGCTTTTGGACAAATTGAAGGCCAACGTATGGTCCTTTTAGGTGCTCACTGAGTCAGTGATGGTTAGAGCCCGGCCTTTGAAAGTTACGGCCGACGCCCATGCCGATGGGAAGGAAGTACCAACTCAGCCAGACCAGGCAAGCTATGGTTTGGGTAGTTCAGTCTTTGGAAGCGTGGTCTCATCTTTATCTAGTTGGTGTTGTTGCTCGACCGTTGAGGTATGAACATGCTTACTAGGCCGAGATGTCGTGGCACTGGTGGTTGGAAGGGCCACGACAGTCTCAATCGGTTTGAGCGACTGGAACTCGCTCAGCCTGAGCCTCGATAGTGGTTTGCTTGGTGATAAGAGCTCGAACGGCTCTTCTTTTTGCCATTTCTTTTTCCTCAATTAGCGGAATTAGGTTGATTTATGGGAGGTTGGGATTTGGCTCAGACGAGAATTCAGGGAAAAAGTCTGTCACCTTGCTTCTTCATTTACCGCTGTAACGGTAGGTCGGTTCGAAATTAAGTAGCTCGGTCCAGTCTCTAAGCCGATTGCGCAGTGCAGCGCGAAGAGCGTCTTGGTTGGCATAAGGATAATTTTGCTTAAGCAAGTTCAGATCTGCAATAGAGAACCAAGGGTTAGCATGGCAGGAGTTAAAAATGCAAGTAGAAGTGACCGAGATATTTCATACTTGCGGTGCCTTTGTTCCAATCAATGTTGTAGCCTGGTATCTGAGCTTCTTGGTCTTTGTAATTACCAGAAACCCAAAGAAAATCGTCGTCGTGCAAATCCTTGTCCGGTATGCGCTTGACGACTTTTTCTCATCCTCTTTTTACTTTGAGGTAGTAGACCCAATCGTCATCATTCTGGCTGAGCGAGTATTGGTGGAATATCTCAGCCAGTTTGAGGTTGAGGCCAAGTCGATGGTTGAGCTCGGTGATGCCATTTATAATCCAATATGTGTTGGTGGACAATTGGGTTGAATAGAGTCTGGTCTTCCTGAGGCATTTGCAAATAAGGGGTTGGACCGGGAAGTAGAGTCCACCCTCTATTATTGATATAATGGTGAATGGGCAATAACCGGGCTTGCCCCAGGGTACAATGTCTTTCTCAGGTAGGGTGAACTACACGTCATCAGGAATGTTATATTCCCTCCTAAATTCGGCTATGGCCCCTAGTGAGCTAACCATGAAGCGGTCCTTGCCCATTGGCTTTAATTTAAGCGTTACGTGGGTTTGCTCTACTGAATTGATCAGCGTTGTGGGGTTGCTCAGTTGAGCAGCACCGTTAGAGAAGCAAAGTGAATGATGTGCCTGGACAACCTAGTCAAGTCTGCCAGGTGGAAAGAAATAATAAAATGTGTTAAGCCCAAAAAGTTGACCGAGCTCAAGACAATAGTTTGCTCGGTCAAGAGCGTGCGTGTATTTAGCACGGTCATGAGCTGAGAATAGCTCGGCCCATTACCAGTTCAAGATTCTAGCCCGGTGCTGGCTTAAAACACGATTCAGTTTGGTTTAGACTAAGGGCAAGGTTTGAGCCCGGTTCAAGCAGTACGACTAGCTCAGTTAGGAACATTTACTCTTGTACGAACGGGTTTTTAGCTCGGTTGCAGCCTGATTTTGGATCAAAATCATGCTAGCGATTGGTTTCGATCTCAGCCATTTAATGTTCATTTTTTGGGTTTTTGAGGGTTGCCTAGAGGCTTTGTTTAGCATCACGAGCTCTTTCAAGCACATTTTTAGTGGGTATTTACACTATAAATATTATATTTAGACCTAGTTGGTGGGTTAACAAGAACACTAAACAGCTAGAATGTTCATGGAAAGAGTTGGAAAGTTTGAGAAATTAATAGATATGGATACTGATTCAGATTTCGAATAGTAGGAAAACTTCGTTGAATTATTACAATACCCTAGATGCAACGGTGAAGGAATCGAATGAGTTTTGGCTTTGTATTAGGGGGTTTCACAGAGGAAGAAGATGAACAGTGGCTAAAACTGTTCAAGTATAAGAGTTGTGTTTGTGAAATGCAAAAAAACGCGGTTATTCGAATTTGGGGCAGTGCTTGATGGCTGTACCAGGGGTATGGGGCCAGTGGTGGCCTGCCACGTGTCCAGAGAAATAATGGCGTATCAAACATGCCAGAGTAGTGGAGTGACGTGCAGAGCAACTGATAAGACGTTTCTAGACCAGACAGATCACAAGACTAAGCAGGCATTTTTATCTTGATTGAATTATAGCTCGGTTGGGAGACAGTAATCCCAATCATGCTATGCAGATGGGATTAAGGGGCAATTGAGAGGGTAATTTGTGTGAACAAATTGGGCCAAGCTAGGCGACATCATTGGTGAACATTGGGCCGTATAGTGGGCCGAGGATGAGCTATTGGGTAGCTCGGTCTTGGGCCGAGCAGGCACTATGACAATCGCGGTAGTGTTGCTAGGGCTTAGGCCTAGCCATCTGGAGACAAACCTTTAGCAGATCAAGGTGGTTACAAGTGCAGTGGGCCGAGCTAGGTGTAGCTCGGCAGGTTACCTGTCTGTAGTTAGGATCATTATGGTTTGGCCATGTTGAGCATAGAACCGAGGTAACTCGGTTGGGTACAGTCCGCCGAGCAGAGTATTAGGCCATCTTACTTGGCTTGCAGTGAGAGGGGTGTTCTAAAGAATAAGCATTATCCCTACGTATTTGATTCTTATGAAGACTCTGCTAAAGAGAGTTAGAGTCCTACTAGGATTGTGCTAGGCAGAATCTATAAAAACTCATAACATGACTTATGCAGAGGTATTGCAATTCTTTCTCACAAATACACAGAGCTTTTGTGTCTATTGTCTATTTGCTGACTTAGGCATTGGAGGGGTTTCCGGCACACACCCGTCGGTCATTTCACGTTTGTGTTTTTAGGTGATAAAACGACGACGTTTGGAGAAGTGTAAACTTGATCAATAGGATTATACGAGACAGATTATTTTGTGCTCATACAAGTTGTATTTTGAGTTTGTGAGTTTTGAAATTATGATTTGAGTGTGGAAAATTTGTTTGGTTATCAATTTTAAAAAGAGTTTTGAATTGAGTTTGGAATTTTTGATGTGACATATGATATTTGATTAAAAAACTTACAATTCATAGCCAAACACACAACTCAAAATTCTATTCAAAGCTCATAAAAATTTTTAAAAATTTTTAAAAATATTTTTTATTTACAATATAAAAAAAATAACGGCTGCCAATTGGGGGAAAAAAAAAACCCAACACTGTTCTAGTAATTAAGAACTGGAATCACATTTTTAGAGCTCCACCAAACACATTATTTTTGATACTAGTGAAAATGTTGGATAGACCTCCTTAGTGGAGTATGAGATCCAATTGGTTTATTAAAAGAATTTAATTTGGTTTGGTGTTAATTATAATATATTTTTAATATATTATATCTGATTTTTTGAGGCCTAATGGGTGTCTAATAATCTGTTTGGTGACAATTAAGGTTTTCATAAAAAAAAACCCAAGAATCGACAATACATTTATATATATATATATTGTTTTTGTTCTTCATATATGTGGCAACTGTTATGATTTGTAATTAGATATTTAGTGGTGGTGTCCATGTGCTAATGAACAAGCAATAGGGTTGCTCTGCTTCGTTTGGTTCAATTTTCAATTTTGATTTGGGCGCATTATTTTAGGTTTTCTACAATTCTATTTCGAAGACAATTTATTCGTTTATTTGTTGAGGTCTTTCCTCATGATTATTTGTGATTATTTAGAATTTACCTAAGGATGGTTTTGTGAAAGCATTTGTGTTTCATTTGTAATCGTTTGAAAACTTTTGGTTGATAGTGAAATTGAATTTTGATCCCGTAGATGTACCTCACATTGAGGGAACCATGTAAAAATTCTTATATCATTGTTGAATTAATTTTTCTGTATTAATTCTTATTTCTATTGATTTATTTACTTGTGAGAAATTATTATTTCCTCTAACAACTGGTATCAGAGCTTACGATTTATTTGGGTTTATTTACTTGTGTAAATTAATGGAAGGAAATGTGGATCGTATGTCTAGCTTCAATGGAAGCAATTGGATAACTTGGAAAACTAAAATAGAGGACCTATTATTTTGTAAAGATTTATATGGGCCTATTAAGGGTGATAGTGGCAAACCCGATGGTATGAAAGATGATAATTGGAAGAGGCTTAATCGAAAAGTCATTAGTGTTATTCGTTAATGGATTGATGACAGTGTGTTTCATCATGTTGCTACTAAAACTTCGGCACATAATTTATGGAAAAAAATTAGGCCTTTATAATAAAAAATTAGCCACAAATAAAGCTTTTCTGTTTTGAAAGTTGGTTAATTTAAAATATAAACATGGCAGTCCCATTCCGGAACATTTGTATGAAATAAAGAGTATTGTTAACCAATTTGCTTCTATGAAAATTGTTTTTGATGATGAGTTGTAGGTTTTGATGCTACTTAGTTCTTTACCCAAAAGTTTGGAGACTTTGGTTATGACGGTTAGTCATGCGGTGCCCGATGGAGTTGTCATAATGAGCCAAGTCACTAGTAGCTAGTTGAATGAAGAAACTAGAAGAAAATCAGTGGGTTCTTCTCATTCGGAGGCATTTGTTGTGAGAGGCCAAAGCAAAACAAAGGAAATGAGTAAGACTCTTCATGGTCGTGATCAAAACCGTGACAAATCAAGAGATGGTTCTTTTTCAAAGAAAGACATTGAGTGCCATTATTGTCATAAGAAAGAGCACATGAAGCGGGAATGCTGAAATCTTAAGAATAAGGAGAAAAAGTGTGACAAAAGTGTGGATAAGAAGCAAGAAGACACAACAACGGTTACTATCGATGGTGATCTCATGGTTGTTTGTGAAGATGATTGTGTCAATTTTGTGAACCAAGAAAGCAATTGGGTGATTGATTCTGATGCTTCTTTTCATGTGACTTCTCGAGTTGATTTCTTCCTATCTACACCAAAGGAGATTATGGGTGTGTTCGAATAGGTAATGAAGGTTTGTCTAAGATTGTTGGCATGAGTGATGTTTGCTTGGAAACAAATTTGGACTACAAGTTATTGCTTAAAGATGTGAAGCATGTTCTAGACATTCGACTCAATTTGATCTTTATCGAAAAGCTGGATGATGAAGGCTACAACAACAAATTTGGTGATGGAAAATGAAAGCTCACAAAGAGTTCTTTGGTCATGACTAAGTGCAAGAAGACTTGCACACTTTATTTGATGCAAGGAAAAATTTGTAAAGGTATTATCAATACACTTGAGGATGATACTTTTATCAAATTATGGCACAATCGACTTGGGCACGTGAGTGAAAAAGGGCTGCAAGTTTTGTTCAAGAAAGAGCTTCTACCCAATTTGAAAAGTACACATCTTAAAACTTGTATTCATTGCTTAGTGGGCAAACAACATAGAGTTTCTTTTCATAAAAATGTTACTTCTAGAAAAGAAAATGTTTTGGAGTTAATTCATTCGGATGTTTGTGGTTCTTTAAAAGTAAGAACACATAGTGGTGCACTTTATTTTGTTACTTTCATTGATGATTATTTAAGGAAAGTTTGAACTTTTGTACTAAAAACTAAAGATTAAGTTATAGATATATTTAAGGATTTTCAGGCCATGGTTGACAGAGAAACAGAGCAGAAATTGAAGTGCTTTCGAATAGACAATGGTGATGAATACATTGAGCCATTCGATGAGTATTGTTGCAGCCAAGGTATTCGGCATCAAAAGACAGTTAAGAAGACTCCTCAACAAAATGGTGTAGCAGAGAGATGAACTGCGCCATTGTGGAAAGAATAAGGTGTCTGCTTTCACATGCTAAATTGCCAAGATCCAGTGAGGCAATGAGGACAACAGTTGATGTGATCAATTTGTCTCATTCCCATCCTTTGAATGGTGATGTTCTCGAAAGAGTTTGGACCAGCAAAGATGTGTCTTATGAGCACTTGAGAGTGTTTGGTTGCCAAACTTTTGTTCACATTTCAAAGGATGAAAGGTCCAAGCTTGATAGCAAGTCAAGACAATGTATTTTTCTTGGTTATGGGCGTGATGAATTTGGTTATAGATTGTGGGATCCGGTCGACAAGAAAGTTATTCGAAGCCGTGATGTTGTGTTTTTTGAAAACCAAACAATTGAAGACTTTGGCAAAGATGATCAACTGAAGCGAAAAACTAGTGATCTCATTGACATGGATCCATCTCCTTTATCTTCAATTGATGATGAAAATGGGGGAAATGTGCAGCCACCTATTGAAGATGTGGAGGATGATACTAATCTAAATGAACTTGAGCCAGAAATTGAAGAAAAGTATTCAACTTAAGAACCGCCACCACAACTTAAGTTGAGAAAATCTACAAGGGACCGACAATCTTCGAGAAAGTATCCTCCCAATGAATTTGTGTTGATTTTCGATCAAGGAGAACTTGAGAGCTATTAAGAAGCAATTGAGCATGCAAAGAAAAATGATTGAAAAAAGGCCATGGAAAAGAAAATGAATTCCTTACTTGAAAACCACACTTATGATTTGGTGAAGTTGCCTAAGGGGAGGAAAATTCTGAAAAATAAGTGGGTCTTAAAATTGAAGAATGATGACAAGAATCTAAGGTACAAGGCACGTCTTGTTGTGAAAAGCTTTGGGCAAAAGAAATGGGTTGACTTTGATGAAATTTTCTCACCGGTTGTGAAGATGTCTTCTATTCGGGTTGTACTTAGTATGGCTGCAAGTATGAACCTTAACCACATTTAGCAACCAGAGAGTTTTGTAGAAAAAGAGAAAGAGAAATTTGTTTTCAAATTGAAAAAAAGTTTGTATGGCCTCAAGTGTCGCGGCAATAGTATAAAAAAATTGTCTCTTTCATGATGAATAATGATTTTTCTAAAAACACTTCGGATCATTGTGTGTATGTGAAAAAAAATTTGGATGGAAAATTTATTATTCTTTTGCTTTATGTTGATGATATGTTAATTGTGGGTCAAGATTCTACCATAATTAACAAGTTGAAGTTAGAGTTGAGTAATTCTTTTGCTATGAAAGATTTGGGACCGGCAAAGCAAATACTTGGTATGAAAATTGTTCGTGATCATAAAAAGGGGCTGATTTGATTGTCTCAAGAAAACTACATTGAGAAAGTGCTTGAGAGGTTCAATATGGATAAAGCAAAGCCAATTGGTTGTTTATAGCAACTCCAATTTTGACCCGACATTTTATTATATTCCGGACTTGAGTTTCATAGTTCAATGTTGTTGTTCATCTCTTTTTTCCCTTGTCGTTCCTTGGATTAGTCATTTAGATTGTAGTTGTGTGTTTAGAACAGGTTGGTTGCTTGTTTTTTCATATCTTTGTTGCCCAGATTTTTGCTCCTTCGCTCAAGCGGCTATTCTTGTGCTCGAGTGGGCTTTGCAATTTTTTCTCATCCGCTCGAGCGACCATTCTTACACTCAAGTGGGCTTTACAAACTCTCAATATTTTTGCAAACCTACAACTACTAGAAGAGTGTATTCTACGCTCAAGCGGCGTTTCCTACGCTCGAGTGAGTGGACACTCAAGCGGCCAATCTTGAGCTCGAGCGATGTCCTTCATCTGCAAAACTTCTAAAAGTTTGTAATCTGCGCTCGAGCAATGTCACTTCTTATGCTTGGGCGGAACAATGTGTCTAACACTCGAGCGTCACTTTTCACACTTGGGCGGACTGCGTGTATAACAGATCGCGAAAATGACATTTTTCATCACTTTTTCATTCCTCTCTCTCTCTCTCTCAAACTTTCCAAAAACCAAGATCTTGAGTTTCTCTCTCTAAAACTCATCTTCTCTCTACTATTTCACCTAGATCCATTGGGATCTTCACCCTAGTACCTTTGAGAAAAAGGTAGAGCGTCTCAAAAGCTCCGTCTTGATCCGAGTAAAAGTTGGTTTCGACATCTTTGAAGTTTTTCCTTCGTTGTTTTGGTCTTCTAAGCTTAAGGTAGGGATTTTTTACACATTCTTATAGTTTTTAACTTAGTTATTGGTTGTTGTGTAACAATGGTGGGTTTTGAGAGTATTTTGGACTAGGATTTGGGATGTAAAATTAAAAGAGGGGTTTCTATTGAAGGTAAAATAAATAGTCATGGGGTTTGAAAATGAGGTTATATTGTGTTTCAATTGTTGATTTTTGGCATTTGGATTGGTATTTGGGAAAGAGGGAAGTTTGCCCTAAAATGATTCAAGTATTTATTTTGTATAAATAAATGAAATTGGTGTTGTAAATATGAAATTTGATGAATATTGGAATAAATGGTAGAGTTAAATATGTATTACCTCACTCCTTTGGAAATTTTGAATAAATTATCTATCTTGAGATTGAATATCTGTTTAGAAATAACTGTATTGGGCTACCGGTGGAGGATAGCTATGATTGTTGTAGAAATTACATGAGGATTAGGTGAATTAAAACTAATTTATTGTTGGTTGTCATTGAATATGATTATGTTTCAAATACATTGTATATATATGATATTTGGAAGGAGAAAGGGGATGTACTCTATATTTGGGAAGAGATAGAGGATGGACTCCATTGAAATTAAGTTGGCCGCAGTGTCCTGGATAAAAGCCCCGAAACCGCGCGTATACATGGGTGTCGATCCCATGGACGAAATTTTCGTAAAATAGCAGATTGAAGTGTTTGTGTAGTAATTGTGTTAATTGGAAAACCACTGAGTTGTAGTCTCAGTTGGGTTGTTGAAAGATAATGAAATTAGCTCATGACTTGAAATGAATCGGAGGAAAATGGATTAAGATATGAACTTGGTACTTTATGATTATATAAAATGTGAATGTTTTGTCATAGGCATTGTATATGCACTTTGCACTTATATCTTTGTTAAATCTCATATATTGTATTAGATTATTCCTACTAGGCTTTGGCTCACCCTATTTGGGAAAAACTATTTTCAAGTGTTGGTGATATGCTTCCGCCAAGGCAATAGTTTGGATAGACCTTTGGGAGCAAGAGCTTTTTTATTTTGTTGTATTCTTTTGTATAGCCAAGGGTTTTAACTGTGTTGAGTTAAGCTCACTTTTGTTGTAACCAAGTAATGACTTGGAAAGATGTAAGCCTATAGGGCATATGATTACATGTTTAGTTTTCAGTTCTCTTATCATTGTAACACATGCTGTAGATTCAGGATGAACAATTTGTAAATATATATCGCATGTTTTATCTTTTGTATACGAACTCTAATGAATGAAAATATATTATTTTTATTATCTTTTCGCTTGTGGGTTAGATTCATTGTATTATTTTGGGGGCGTTACATTGTCCACTTGCTGGTCACTTCAAGCTTAGTTCAAATCCATGTCCTACAAGTGAGAAAGATAACGAAGAGATGTTGAAAATTCCTTATGCCTTAGCGGTTGGTTCTTTGATGTACGTCATGGTTTGTACAAGGTCGGATATTGCTCACTTTGCTTGTGTGGTGAGTTGTTTTCTCTCTAATCCGAGTAAAGAACATTGAGCAGCGGTAAAATGGATTCTAAGGTATCTTCGAGGGGATTCAAATGTGTGTTTATGTTTTGGGGATGGTAAATTGATGCTTGATAGGTTCATGGATTCTGATATGGCCGGTGACGTTAATTCTAGGAAATCTACTTCAGGTATTTGATGACATTTGTAGGGGGAGTTATGGCATGGCAATTTAAATTACAAAAATGTGTTGCTCTCTCAAGTACCGAATCTGAATTTATTGTCATTACAAAAGCTTGCAAAGAAGAATTATGGTTGAAGAAATTTTTGTAAGAGTTGGGTTTGAAGCAAGAAATATATATGCTTTATTGTCATAGTCAAAGTGTTGTTCATTTGAGTAAAAAATTCACTTTTCATTCGAGATCAAAACATATTGATGTGAGATACCATTGGATTCGTGATGTGTTAGACTTGAAATTATTACAACTCCAAAAGGTTTGCGCAGATGACAATATTTCGGATATGTTCACACAAATAATAATATTTCGAATATGTTGACTAAAACTCTGTCAATGGACAAACATTTAAAGTGTCAAATTTTGGCAGATATGGTTGATGTCTCCACCTAAGTCGGTAGAGGGAGAATTGTTGGTTATATCTCTTTAGTGGAGTATGAGACCCAATTGGTTTATTAAAATACTTTAATTTGGTTTAGTGTTGGTTATAATATATTTTTAATATATTATATTTGACTTTTGAAGGCCCAATGAGTATTTAATAATCTGTTTGATGACAGCTAGAGTTTTGATAAAAAGTCCAAGAATCAACAATATATTTATATATATTGCTTTTGTTCTTTATATATGTGGCAACTGCTATGATTTGTAATTAGATTATTCGATGGTGGTGTTCATGTGCTGATGAACAAGCAATAGTGCTGCTCTGCTTCGTCTGGTTCAGTTTTCAGTTCTGATTTGGGCACATTATTTTGGGTTTTCTACAACTCTATTTCGAAGACAATTTATTCGTCTATTTGGTGAGGTCTTTCTTCTTAATTATTTGTGATTATTTAGAATTCACCTAAGGGTGGTTTTGTGAGACCATTCGTGTCTCGTTTTGTAATCGTTTGAAAACTTTTAATTGATAGTGGAATCAAATTTCAATCTCGTGGATGTATCTCACATTGAGAGAACCACTTAAAATTCTTGTGTCGTTGAATTAATTTTTCCGCATTAGTTTTTATTTCCATATATTGATTTACTTATGAGAAATCATCTATTTTCCCTAACAGAAAATTGATTAATAAAACTGGAATCTCAAATTTTCAAAACAAATAAAATAATCTCAGATTTTCATTTTGGTCTTTCGTTTGGCTGGATTTTTCGAACTTGTAAACTAAGCACACAAATTTTGGCATTTTAACATCAATTTGAATCAAGATAATTTTATGAAGCAGAACAACACCATCAATTTGCATTCATTTGATAACCTGAAAAAACCAATTAAAACTCGAAAACGAAACCTAATAAAAATTTAAAATTTTGACTATCAATTTGAATCAAAAGAAAACCCATATGTTAATTTCACACAACAAACCAAGAACACCATTATGTTGAAAAATTGAATTAGTATAATTCAAACCAAAAAGCAACTCAAATGAATTTTTCTTCACCGGTGGCTCCGAACACTTTGCCCGCGGCCGGCAATCCTCTTCTTCAATTTGCTTCTCTCTCTCTCTCTCTCTCTCTCTCTCTCTCTGTGTGTGTATGTAAAAAACGATTGAGACCTGATTCAAATTTTTTTATTTTTATGTTGTTGTTGTGGTCTTATTGCCTCGGGGTTGTCCTCTTCGTCTTCGGTTGTTCGTGCCTAAGGTGCTTAGGGTTATCGGGTTTGCGTCGTTTGAGAGCTTAGGGAGAAGAAACAAGGGAAAAAGGCAAAAACAAAAACAAAAGAAGAAATTGGCCAAAACAACGCCATTTTAGCATCACGGCAGGAAGCATGGCAGGATGTCACGGTAAAGGATCCAGACTCAGTGCTAATGGTATGTCATTAGTACGTGTTTGGTCTGAAAAATATTTCTCAGTATTAAAACTAAAAAAATATTCAAATATTTTTTGTTTAAATAAATTTTTTTTTTTTTTTCATTGACTATGAAACCCTTTTAGTTGTACCAAGTAAAAACAGAATCTATCAAAAAGATTTTGGGGCATTTATTAGTAAATCTCATACACAAAATTTAAAATTCATTTAAACGCAAAACAAAACACATGTACCAATTAGTCTTTTAATTGTTACAAAAAAAAAAAAAAAAATTTTAATAAATTTAAAAACACTGCTACGTCCCACCACTGGATTTTGGTCAAACGATCACCGGAGACTCATCAGAATGTTCAACATCACCGGAAAATCGCCGGAATATCACTTGAGTGTTCTGAACGTCACGGAAAGTCGCTGGAATGTCCAGAATGTTTGTTGGACGTTAAAAATATCATCGGAGACTCATTAGAATGTCCAAAAAAATAAAAATAAATGGAGAAATTATAGTGAAAAAATATATCAAAATGTAGTAAATATTGATAAACTAAAAAACAAAAAAAAACAACAACAACAACAAAAACAAAAAAACAACAATAATGGGAAAATATATATATTATTTTTCAATTTTTGTAGGATTTGAGCAAATAATCTGAAATATTGATCAAATTGAAAAGCAAACTTTGAAACTATAAAATGTTACAATTTCAAAGTATGATAAATATTTATCCTTATTAATCAAATTGGAAAACATGTTATCAAACTGTAAAATTTTACAATTCTAAATAATGTTATCAAACTGTAAAATTGTACAGTTTTAAACTATGATTCATTTTAGCACCAAAAAACTGAAACTGTAATATTTTATAGTTTTCACTGCCTATAACTAAAACTCAAAAACAACTTGTTTAGAATTTAAAAATTTTCTCTATTAAAACAAGAAAATAGAAGTGTGTAGCAGAAAAAAATGTAAAAAAAAGTGAAAGATCGAAGGAGAGAAACAGATATAGAGAGAAAATTATACTTCGACAAATATTTTTGATTTAGATCTAGTTGGATTTCATGTAGTTCTACTCAAATATGATATAGATTTACATCAAATTTGAATAGATCTATTCAAATTCTTTACTGAAAACTTGTCTCTTTCGTTGTCGGTAAGGGTGAAGTAAGGAGTCGGTGGTCGGTGGTTGTTGGTGAACCCCAATCAATAGTAGTCGTCGATCACCGGTAACTACATATTAGAAAGAAAAAGAGAAGAAGTAAGGCGTGATCGCCAGTCGCTAAAAATCAGAAAGAGAAAGAGGCAGAGAAGAACGAATGCACAGAGAAGAATGAAATAAAAAAAATATATATATATGTAGTGAATTTTTGAGAGTATCAAAAAGATAATGGGACTAAATAAGCTTCTCTTTTTTGTAAAAATAGAATTTCCAGATAGTTTGCCTAAAGATTTTTGAGAGGAAAATATTTTGAATCGGATTAAACAGAATTAAATAATTTTTATAAATAAAAAATTCAAAAAGCCCACCATCCCAAACCCTTGGGGTCACTTGGGTTTAGTGCGATCTGTGCAACATTATAAAGGACTATTTCTCAGGGACCCAATTAGCAAAAAAACAAAACAAAAACAAAAACAATCTCATACCTTTTTTATATTTAAGATTATTTTGGAAGTGATTATTTTAATTAATTTTTTTATTTTTATTTTTATATAAAAAGTAGATAGAATAGTTAATTTTGGATAAATTACAAATACAATCTCTAAGATTTGTTTAAAATACAAATTATCCCCTGTAATTATGGAAATTATATCCCGTCTCTTAAAGTTTTCAATTTCAGAACAAATAGCCTATTTCATTAATAAATTATCAATTCAATTAACAACTTTTAATGATATTAGAAATTTATTTCTATCAATAATTTAGGTAATTTTCTTATTGTATAGCAGAGCAGTTGAAAATTTTATTTTTCAATTAATTTTGGTAAATAAAAAATTATAACAATAGGTTATTTGTAATTTTTCAAATTATAGAGACAATTTGTAGTTTACGCAAACCTCAAGGGTGTATTTGTAATTTATCTTAACTTTTTTATAATAACTTTTTAATCTTTTACGAAAAGACGTGTTAAGAGTTGTTTTGGAAGCACCCTAAAATAATTAAAGGTAAAAAAGTTACAACTAAAAAATCAACTCTTTTAATAAAAAATTAAAAATTTACTTAAAATAACTACAGTATTTTCGAATTAGTAAAAAAAAAAAAAAGTTATAGGATCTATATTTTTTATTGGGTGAATTACACTAAAAGTTTATGTAGTTTGGGGCTCGTGTCACTTTGATCCTTAATTTTTCAATTGTGACACATTTGATCCTGAATTTTTGAACCTTATTTCAAATAAGAATAATTGAAGATATTATTGCTCAATTTCAAGGGTAAAGTCATCAATTTGATAAAATATAAACTAAATTAACAAAAAAATAAATGTCGAAAAAATATTTTTGAATTTTTAAAAATAATTTCTAGCCACCAAAAATAAAATTATGTAAAATTGATAAATCTTTGAGATATTTATTTATTTATTATTTTACCAAATTAATTTTTATTATATGTTTGGATGATAATAATATACTAGGTGGTTATTTGGCTTTTAACGTGTAATCGATAATTTAATTTATGAAATATTTTTAGTTTTGGATTTTTCGATTTAATAGATTGGTTTAATAATGATATCAAAGTTATTGCCATATTTGACTTTTGAAAAAATAGAAACTAATTTAATGAAAATAAAAACAACCACTCATTACATGATCATTATCCAAACACATAATAAAAATTAATTTAGTAAAAAATAAATAAATAAATGTCTAAAAAATTTATCAATTTTACATAACTTTATCTTTAGTGTGTAGAAATAAAATTTAAAAATTCAAAAATAATTTTTTGACATTTATTTTTGTTAAATTAGTTATATTATTAAATTGATGATTTTGTTCTTAAAATTGAACAATAATATTTTTAATTATTCTTATTTAAAATAAAATTTAAAATTTAAAATCAAATATATTATAATTAAAAAATTAAAAACTAAAATTGTACAATCTCTAAACTATAAAGGCCTTTATAATTCGTCCTTTTGTTTTATTTTTCCGGATGAGTATTCTCTGAATCTCTTACAGAAAGTACAAAATTTTGTAAGAAAGTCAACAATGCATTTTTTTTTTTCTCGGCAAATAAACACAGGAAAAAATAAATTTCTTTTTCATTCTATTTACTTTTTGCTATACTTTTATTGGGAAAAAGCTTTGTGAAATTGCAAAGTGAAGCTCTACTTGCAATTTTTCTTTCGCACAATAATGAGAAATTGGACTCTAGTGTCGATTGACAAATCAATCCAAAAAAAACAGGTACCAGTTGTGCAATTTATTTAATGGCATTGTTTCAGATTCACATAAAAACAAACAAAAATTGACCATACATTTCTCATAAATTTTTCAACTCCATTGCATCTATTTCAACTCAATTTTGAACCCTAATGTGAAAACATGGTGAATTTTCAAAGCATGTGGTATGGCTCATCAAGAGACAAAAGAATGTTCAAGTTCAAAAAAGTATCAGCATTTAATTGCATTTAATTTTAAGAGTTATCTCTTACCATTTAAGTTAAGGGGTTGTTTGGGGTGTCTTAAATAAGTGTACTTTTTGTCTTTTTGGACTAAAAAATTGAGGTTGAAAATATGGATGTTTGGGTTAACTTTTTAACTTTTTATGGAAAAATGTGTAATAAAAAATTGTAAAAATTAATTTGTAGAGAAAAATTCGAATTGGGAGTTGTGCAGCCGTAATTGTTGACTTTTGGTGAATAGTGTTAACTTTTTAACTTTTTGAGTAACTTTTTGACTTTTTGACTTTTTTACAAGTTGCCAAACTTGGCCTAAGTTATAAAACTAGCTTATCACCCGTGCTATGCACGAGACAATTATAAATATTTATATTTATTTTAATTTTTTTTAAATATATAAATTATGTTTTTTAAGATTTTTTATAAAAATAATTTAATAATCTTATCACTAACCATAGTGTACAGGAGAAATTAAAAAGGCTACTGCAGTAACTATGCACGAACTGTATCTATAATTATTTGTATGAGGGGATTTTAAATGCTAATCAGGAATTTTGACAAAATCAATAAATGCAGGCATGTGGATTGGAAAAAGTTAATAAATACTAATCAGAGAATTTTGACCAAATCAATAAATGCTGAGGTTTTTTTTTTAAAATAAAAAATTTAGAAAATTAAGATTGAGAGATTGGAGCTCCCATAATGCTTGGGGTTTAGAAACTCCATTTTTCTTAATATATTTATAATTATCTATATATGTAAATTGCGATTTTTAATTTTTAATTTTTTTAAATGTCTTCTTTCTTTCCTTTTTTATATTATATTAAAGTTTAATATTTTGATAGTAATCATATGTGTTGGACTTTTCAAAGAATTAAATATCTTCTTTTTTTTATTATATTATATTAAAATTTAATATTTTGATACTAATCATATGTGTTGAACTTTTCAAGAATTTTTTTTTATGCTAGTTCTTAATGCATTAAAGTGTTATTATGAGGAATAATAATCATATGTGTTGGGACTTTTCAAGAAATTCATGTGTTGGATTTCAAAAAAAAAATATTTATGCTTGTTCTTAATGCATTAAAGTATTATTATGAGGGTAAGACTTGGGGGTTTGAAGAAGTTAATAAATGCTAAGTTTTTTTTTTTTTAAATCAAAAAATCAAGAAATTTAGATTGGGAGATTGGAGCTCCCACAAGGCTTGGGATTAAAAACCCCATTTTGCTTAATATATAGTATAGATATGTGAATTGTGATTTTTAATTTTTTTTTTTTTTTAAATGTCTTCTTTTTTTTTTTCCTTTTTATATTATATTAAAGTTTAATATTTTGATAATAATCATATGTGTTGGACTTTTCAAAGAATTTCTTTTATGCTTGTTCTTAATGTATTAAAGTGTTATTATGATGGTAAGACTTGGGGGTTGGGAGAAGTTAATAAATGCTAAAGTTTTTTTTTTTAAATAAAAAAATCAAGAAATTTAGATTGAGTGATTGGAGCGATTTTTAAATTTTTTTTTTAAATATCTTTTTTTTTCCTTTTTTATATTATATTAAAGTTTAATATTTTGATAATAATCATATGTGTTGGACTTTTCAAAGATATGTGTTAGATTTCAAAGAATTTTTTATGCTTGTTCTTAATGCATTAAAGTGTTATTATGAGGGTAAGACTTGGGGGTTGGGAGAAGTTAATAAATGCTAAGGTTTTTTTTTTTTTTTTTTAAATCAAAAAATAAGAAATTTAGATTGGGAGATTGGAGCTCTCACAAGGCTTGGGGTTAAAACCCCCCTTTTGCTTAATATATGGTACTTGCCTATCACCCGTGCTATACACTGGATAATTATAGATATTTATATTTGTTTTAGATTTTTTTAATATATAAATTATGTTTTTTAAGAATTTTTATAAAAATAATTTAACAATCTTTTCACTAACCATAGCGTATGGGAGAAGTTGAAAATGGTACTGCAGTAATTATGCACATGTTGTATCTATAATTATTTGCATGAGGAGATTTTAAATGTTGATCAATGGATTTTAACCAAATCAATAAATGCAGGCATGTGGAAAAATATGTGGATTGAAAAAAGTTAATAAATGCTGATCAGAAAATTTTAACCAAATCAATAAATGCTGAGTTTTTTTTTTTTTTTACATAAAAAATTTAGAAAATTCAAATTGGGAGATTGGAACTCCCACAGGCCTTGGGGGTTAGAAACCCCTTTTGCTTAATATATAGTATATAGATATAAACTAGCCTATCACCTGTGCTATGCACAGAATAATTATAGATATTTATATTTGTTTTAGATTTTTTTAATATATAAATTATGTTTTTTAAGATTTTTTATAAAAATAATTTAACAATCTTATCACTAACCATAGTGTATGGGAGAAGTTAAAAAAGGTACTGCAGTAACTATATACGGATTGTATCTATAATTATTTGTATGAGGGGATATTAAATGTTGATCAGGGGATTTTGACCAAAACAATAAATGCAGCATGTGGAAAGACATGTGGATTGAAAAAAAATTAATAAATGCTGATCAAGGGATTTTAACAAAATCAATAAATGCTGAGTTTTTTTTTTTTAATAAAAAATTTAGAAAATTCAGATTGGGATATTGGAGCTCCCACAGGCCTTGGGGGTTAAAAACCCCCTTTTGCTTAATATAATAGTATAGATATATAATATATATATATATATAGATATATAGATAGTGGTAACCCGTGCTATGCACGGAACTTTATAAATTAAAAAAGAAATTATTATAATTATTAGATAAGCTTTAAAGATTTTTTTTTAGTTTTTTTTTTATTTTTTATTTTTTATGTTATAATATAATATATAAGATATAGATAGATATCTACAACTTTAATAAAAAATATTATCTGATTTTTTTGGGAAGAGAAAACGGATGTAAGTTTTAATTTATTCTTTTTTGAAATTGGTGAGAAAGATTAGGAGGGAGAAATTATGAAATATTTTTGTTATTAAATAAATAAATCAGTTAATATTTTTTTTAATCTATTTTGTAAATTAAAAAATTAATAATATTAGAAAATTGATTAATTTGTCCCATTAAGTGATTTAAAATTTTGATAGATATATATATATATATATATATATAAAATACATAATTATATTACTAAATCATAATTCAAATTTAGATGTTATATTTTTTTGAGATCTATAGCTAAATTCTTATCTTCTTTATTTTTGTGTGTAACCATAGTGTATGAGAGAAATTGAAAATGGTGCTGCAGTAATTATGAGAGAAGTCAAAAGAGATTGTGAGTTGGGAGAAGTTAATAAATGTTGAGGTGAGATTAGGTTGGGAGAAACAATAAATGCTGAGGTTTTTTTTTTTTTTTTGGTTAAATCAAAAAATTAAAAAATTAGGATTAGGATATTGGAGCTCTCACAAGGCCTGTTAGTTAAAAACCCTCTTTTGCTTAATATATAGTATAGATGTGAGCCAATAAATTAAATTAGAGAGGCACTTATTTATTATAATTTTTTATTTAAAAAAAAAAATATGATCAACATTAAGATAATAACAATTTTATGAGCTAAATTTAAGCATAAAAATAAAATATTCATTATTAATAAGAACAAATTAAAATTCTGTAATATTTTGTAATAGTTCAGTGTGCCATGGTAATATAAGTTTGTAATTTTAGCATAAAAAAATATGGATCAAAATTCCTAATTTTAGAAAATAAAAACACATTATTTATAGCACAAATTATTATAAAATCTATTTAATTTTTATTTGATAGAATAATATTAAAGATATGATAATATGACATTACTTATAAATGATATATTTTGAATGAAAATCACAAATCATGAGAAATCACAAATCATACTAAGTGGTTCGCCAACTACTTGAAAATAATGAGTTCATTATATCCAACATATAAGATTTCTCGCTACACTATCGGTTTAAACTATTACATAAATAATACCACATAGTACTCTCAAAGTATCAAATAATTACGTATTGTGAACAATATAATAAATCCTCACCCAAAGAATATGTTAAGAAAAAAGTGAATATATTTTGTATATGACAACACCACTAAAAAAAAAAAATTCAAAACTAAGGGAGGAGCACGTTACCCTCGGGCCTTCTTTGGCTTCGCCTGTGGTCACACTTCTGTTCATCTGATATTAATCATGCTGATGAAACTTGTCATGTAAACTATACATGATATTTTTCTCGCTTAATTAGTACCTTGCACTTTTATTAAAATTACACTTTAGTTTTTCTACTCTTGATTTTGGTTAGCCTCCTAATCATAAATAGATAGAATGATGACATTACAATTAGACTTAAAATGGAAGAGTTAATTGTCAAAATTGAAAGTGAATGGTCAGAAGTGAAATTTTGTTAAAAATACAAGAGTTCTAAATGAAATTAACTGAACTTTTGCATGGAGAGAGAGAGAAAGTAAACACATAAATTAATAAAAAAAATAAAAAGTAAGTTTTCATACGCAGAATTAAATGATAAAAAATACCAAGAATGTACATATCAAAACAATTGATAAAAATAATGAGGATACCAGCATGAGAATACTTTTGTTGGCCCATCATATTCACATGTATTTAGACATTGAAATAAGAAAGGGAAGACAAAACAAAATGCAAGCAAGTTAATCTCGAAAGATATCACAATCATGGAATTGGGCCAAAACTACTTGGACAGAGTTGGGACCATACTCGGAAAACAAATTTAAATGGACAAAGTCAGCCATAGTTAGCTGCCTAACACATATGCCTGATCCAGACAAATGCTCGACAAATGTTGACTTTCGGTTGATTTCATATTTCTTTGTGGGTTAATAATATTTTTGATTTAAAAAAAAAAAAAGTACTCCTATGTGACTTATGTTATTTTAATTTCTATTATTTAAATTATATCAATTTAATTTTTAATGTATAAAAAATATTTTAATTTGATTCTTCATGTTTAAATTATGTCAATATAGTCACTAATGTATAGAAAGTGTTTCGATTTAGTCTCACAATGTAACTCTATTAATAAACGTAGTTTAAACACTAGAGGACTAAATTGTGGACTAAATTGTGGACTAAATTAAAACACTTTTATACATTAAAAACCAAATTAACGCAATTTAAATATTGAAAACAAAAATGACACATGACTCATATTTAAAAATATATATATAATTAACCCTTTCTTTGTAAACTAATGATCGCACCAGAGTTCATTTAGCATAAGGCATAGACCAATGCCATAAAAGTTTGCTTCAATTTTTTTTATTATTAGAGATAAAAATAGTGAAATTTACATACATATATATAACGTATGTATTTATATCTTGTGACAAGAAATTTGTTTATACATATAATTTTTCTTAAAACATAGCAATGATGTAAAGATCCTTTAAAATTACAGGATTATTTGTTATGTACCTTCTTGTTAACAAAATTAACAAAATTAAAAAAAAACAAAAGAAATAGGAGAGAAAGAACCACTTCAAGGGGAAGACCTCTTGTTGGTTCACATTGAGGAGAACCAGTCTCTTTTTCTTCACAAATGAAGACTGATAATATTTTTTTTTTTAATTTCATTAATAGAGATGGTTTTATATACACAAAAAGTTACAACCCACTAAACCCATGATCTGAGAGTATCTTCAATGGCAAATGCTATAATAGCATTGTCAAAGCTATAATTTGGCAATTTACAATAGCAAATTGTTAAATTATAGCAATGGTACTCCAATGGTCGAATGTCATTTTGGCAAATTTCAACTAACTTTTCCTTCAATTTTGTAGATGATGTTTGGATATAAATTTTTAAGTGATTTTTTTATTGTTTATTTTTTGCCGTGTATGACCTTTCTAAAACTTTTTTATAAAAAAACATTAAATATTTACATTCTACTTGACTAAACAAATATAGAAAAATTAAAAAAAAAAATTGAAAAATTTGAAAAAAAAAATATAAATGTAATTCACCTCACCCAATGGCTCTATCTAGAACCCTCATATCTCTCACTTTCATCTTCTCTCTCTCTCTCTCTAACAGCCGAATATGTCGAAAACCTCCATCGCTTATCTCCGTCGATTAGTCTCTCCTTCTTAACCTCCATCGATTAATTGAAAACCTCCATTGATCTGACCATCTCCAATCACACAACCCTTTTCTTCTTTTCTTCTCTTTGAGACGGTTTCTCATTCACCCAAGGTCTTCCTCTGTCTCCTTCTTCAACTCCGGGGAAGATCAATTCGATACCCAATGAACTAAAACCCACTCAGTCCGAAACAGTCAAACCCTCTCCATCGATCCACTGAAACCCTTACTCAAACTCAGTGGTTAACCCTAATTCAAACCTTCACAAACCCTGATTCAAACCCTCCCAGCCCGAAATCCTCTCTCAAATCAACTAATATCATGAAATCAACCTTGTAGCAACCCTAATTTTTCTTAAGTCATTATTTATTATTATTATTATTACTTTATTTTATTTTTGGCTTTATTAATTGCGTGGATACATGAGAATTTAATGTGTTATTTAATTAACTTAATGTGATATTTAATTATATATAATTAATCTGAATATTTATATATCTATATTTTTTTCTATAAAAAAAAAGTGTTTTATATATTGATAAAATAAAATATATATCATATTTATATAAGTTGTATTTATGTTGTATTTGTATAATATAATATTATATAATATAATAGTTATTAGGTTATAATCATAGTAGCTGCCATTAGGGGAAAAAAAAGGGCTCACTGTGTGCGGGAGAGGAGAAAGCCGAGAGAGAGAGAGAGAGAGAGAGAGAGAGAGAGACGGCGGAAGAGAGAGAGAGGTGTTGAAAAAAAAGGGTTAGGGTTTTATTTTGGTGACTTTATTAATTCTCTAAATATTTCTTTGATCCTCAAAAAATAATTGTGAGTGCAAAATCCACTTTCCTTGATTTATGTTTATTTCGTTGTTTTACTTATTTATTTAATGTTGGTTTGATATTGTACTTGCATGTAGATGATGGATTGATTTCAACTATTTTAGTTAGCTGTGTATGCAAGGTTTTTTTATATGTATTTATTTTATGGCTGTAATCACACTCATAGATATATGAAATTAAAATAAACCTGGAACTCATAGATAAATTTCGAATACTCCATCATGACTCCATGAATTGTTGTTTTATTTGAGTGCTGGTGAGAAAAAGTGTATAAAAAAAAAAAGAGTGAAGATTCTGAGTTTTATTTGAATGCCTTAGACTCGGCATTATTATGTTTGTTCTCATGAGTAAATAAGGGATTATGTATGTATATATTTTTGTTTCGTTCTCAGGAGTAGATGAGTGCTTTGATTTATGCGTGTACGTATATGCTAATCGTCTGGGGAGTGTGGGTCAAACTCGGGATGATATCCTCGTGCAAGTTTGGCTTCTGAGCGGTGTTAGGTATACGGGACGCACATGGGATATATGTGTAGGCTGGAAGTGAAGGACCGAAGTGGTGGAGTTAAGGTACAAAGAATTAAATATGAACTTATTAATATAGTTTGAATTGTTTTGATTTGTACATCTCGAAAGATAGTAAACGACCTCGTTAAATTACAAAATTTAGACAGAGGCATGTATATGTAATTCTAGACAATTTTTGTGTTTTAACTTTCTACTAAAATTTTGATTAGAACTTGTAATTAGATGATCTTGGTTACAATAGTTTTTGTTCATTTTAGCAATGTAGACTTTAGATGTTGTTTTAACCCACGAAACAAACTCATTTTTATTGATTTTGCGTAAACTGAAGTAAAACATTATTCTGAACACTTTTCGTATTTTGAATTTTCTGGGAAAAAAAAAAAAAACCATCTTAGGGCATTTTCTTTTCATTTTCAGCTTTAAATTTTTCGGTTGAATTCCGTCTAGGTTGTTCTATCAAGTTTTGCTCTCAACCTGTTTAGTTTCTACTAAATTCGTCCACGCTGCCTTTCAGGAAATTTGTTTCTGTTCAATTTTTGTTTTTTAAGTTTTGGTTAATTCAAAAGATTTAAGCATGAAATGATGCATTGTTTTTATACTTCTTTAGTAATTTACTTATGGTTAAATTATATTAGCTTTTTGTTTTTTTGCAGAATGGTAGGTCTTACTAACTTTTTATGCAGGACTGATCCACCATTTTATTTTTATTTATTTTTTTGTATACTCAATTTATATTTAGTTGTGTACAGGTAAGAAACTAAATGCCACCGTATCTCGGGAAACTACCCCTTTGTCTCAGTGCAAGTGGAACTACTTGTCTTGTCTTGTCTCGAAACAAGAATTAAATATACTTTTATTTGTGTCTGGTGGATATGTGAGTGTCAAATCTTATACTCATACCAGTATACTTGTATATTGACCCGTTTTGTCTCTTGGCATCTCGAGGTGCGTTTTGTTTGAGTGCAGTCGAGCTTCATTTGCAGTATTAGTTGGGCCTACGGTGGAGAACAAGAAATAACTACAGTTGGAGGACATGTCTTTTTGACTTCTTTTTTTTTTTTTTTCTTTTTCCCTGGAGTTTAGGTTTGAAATTAGTTTATTTATTTATTTTATGACCTTAGTATTTTGATAATTTGACATTGTGGGTTATTTTCTAACTTTACATTATTTGAGTTGTTTTGACTATTTGTTGTTACTTTAATGTTGGAGGTATTGGATAGTCATTAACTTATGAAAGATGGTTTGGTTGGCATTTGTTTTGTTTTGTTTTTTGTTTTGTTTTTTTTTTATCCCTTGTATTTTTTATTTATTTATTTTTTGAGTATTGAAATTTACTTAAACCTTATAAAGACGAGAACATTTAGATTTATGTTTCACCCCTAGGATTTGGATGATGGAATATTGATTAGGGTTTAGTCCTAATTTAATATTTAATTATCCAAATTTTGGAGTGTGACAGTTTTGTATCAGAGCTCTAGGTTACCCTAGACTTGTGAGAGTTTAGGTAATCCTCAGATTGTGGAAACATGGGTTAGCTAGTTTAGTTTGGTGATTGAATTTATTCTAAGTATTTATGAACGAATT
The DNA here is from genome assembly GCA_030407325.1 of Camellia japonica. Classification (NCBI taxonomy): domain Eukaryota; kingdom Viridiplantae; phylum Streptophyta; class Magnoliopsida; order Ericales; family Theaceae; genus Camellia; species Camellia japonica. The sequence continues at coordinate 23,342,306 of JAPPVO010000010.1, read as the reverse complement.
CTTTTTGTGTGTTTAACTTGAAGGTGATGGTTGGAAGGTATAATTTGAGAAATGTTGAGCCCAGTGACACAGGGGAAGAAACAACTATTAATGCGGCGGTGGCACCGGCTGCTACTGGGGCAACCAATACTATGCAGGTTAATGTGGAGAAGATGATGGCTCAGTTACTTCTGGTTGTGTAGAACAATAATCAAGGCCAGCAAGGAGATCCCTTTGCGAAGAGAAACAAAGACTTTGGTTCTTTAGGAGGTCAAACATTCTATGGAGATGGAGGAGCCACTGTAACTGATGGCTGGGTCCAGAAATGTGAGATGGTGTTTGGTCATATGCAGCTCACCGAGGTCCAAAAATAGGAGTTAGCCACACATCAACTTGAGGGAGCAGCCCTATTTTGGTGGAACTCGTGGAATGAGGGTCTTGATTTGATGACTTTGACTAGGGCAGATTTCAAGACTCGTTTTAACTGGAAGTTTGTTCCTGCTGCTATTCGGTCTCAACTGAGAGATGAATTTTTGAAGCTCACCCAAGAGGGTAAAATAGTGATCGAGTATGTCACCAAGTTTAATGAGTTGTCTCGTTATGCCCCTTACTTGGTTGACATGTAGGCGAAGAAGAATGAGAAGTTTATTAAGGGATTAAATCATTACCTATCTAAGTCCCTTATTCCCTTTGATGCTGAACCGTTTGACAGAGTTCTTGACCTGGCACTCAAGTATGAGGAAAAGAAGAAACAGTTTAAGGACGAGAGAGCCAGGGCCGGGGAGACTTCCAGAGGAAGTCACTTCCAGCAGCGTGATGGGAACAGATATCGACCCTACGATCAAAGGCATAGGGCTTAGCAGTTTCAGAGGCCACAACAATAGGGGTAATCAGGGAAATTTTAGACCTTATAGTAATTTCAGGCCTCAGGGCAATTTCTAGCCCCAGGGGCACTATTATCAGAGATAGGGTGGTTTGCGCCCGCAAGGTTATCAAGGACAGCGGCAGCAGGTGCTACAGATGGGTTATCATCCTTCCGTACCTCAGTTGGAGGGATCCCTATCTATTAGAGCAATAGCACCTCAACCGATCAATAAGAAGTGTTTTGCGTGTCAGCAGTTGGGACATGTAGTCAAGGATTTCCCTCAGAAACAGTAGGTGCGACAGGGTCAGGCAGCTCCAGCCAGGGCATTTGTAATGATGCCAGGAAATGATAAAGTGCAAGGTACCTTTAATCTTTTTCAAGAACGCATTAGAGTACTTTTTGATACTTGTGCCTCTTATTCTTTCATATCTAGATAGTTTGTAAAAAGAGAACACCTTGTAACTACCTCCTTGTCTATAGCTATTCATGTTGAGACCCCTTTAGGGGGGGCAATTACTCTTTATGAGATGTGTAAAGATTTTGAGATTGATTTTATGGGCAAAGTCTTGTACGCGGACCTAATTGTGTTAGGGTTTGAGGGGTTTATAATTATTTTGGGTATGGATTGGCTGCTGTGGGAGCCGAATTTACTTAGATCAATAGAGAACGAACGAACCAGTCTGGTCCAGAACATAACCTATATTCGGCATTGATCTAGTCAATTGAAGAGCCGAATAAAATGGCCGGCATTCCAACCAGTAGAACAAAAGCCGAGTAGAAGTACATGTAAAGGATCAGGGATGGGCCAGGCCCTAAGGCCCAAAGATAATACTATAAATACAAGATCTTTAGTCAGAGAAAGGTATGTGAGAACCATTACACTTAACTTAAAATACAAGTAATTCAGAGAGTAGAAACTGACTTGCCCGTCGGAGTGCTAATCTGACACCCCCCGACCGGAGTGTTTATTCATTTTCAGGTGACCAGCTGAAGATCACGAGTGTCTCCTAGGATCAGAAGAGTATTTCCAAACCACTTCTCCACAATTGGCGCCATCTGTGGGAATACTCAAGCACATCCATGGCGGGCGTGACGGAAGATCATCCGGCAGTCACTATCGACCCTACACCGCAAGATGAAACCACTCCAAGCAATATGCTTGGGCCAGAGAATATTACCGCAAGAAGGGCCTTGAACTTCGGTTCACCCTCGACATCAGCACAAGAGACAATGCAAGCGATTATGGAGCAAGCAAAGCAAAACGAACAGAGGTTGGAGAACATGATCGCTGAGAACGAACGTCTCCGTCAGGATTTAGCCTTGGAAGTAGCGAAGTCCAAACAAGATGTACGCCAGGATCTGGAACGACCTATGAGGGCAGGTGGTCGACGACATCGAGCCCGACAACAGGACACTGACAGTGATTCTGACTCATTATCCCCGGAGCCCAAAAAGAAGGGTCGACTCGAAGCTACCAGTTCTTCTGAAGAGAGTGTACGTATAAGGCATAAGCGAAAAAGAAACAGTTCAGACGAAGAAGACCATCATGATCCCTTTGTACGACGAATCGCAAGGACAGTCTTGCCCAAAAAGTTCAAAGCTCCGTCGTTCACTTTTTATGATGGAAAATCAGACCACACCGATCACATTCGTCACTACAAGCAAGCCATGACATTGCATGCAGACGACGAAACCCTCATGTGCCGAATATTTCCCAGTAGTTTGGGACCATTGGCTGTCAGGTGGTATTATAAATTGGAGCCGGCTTCGATCAAGAGCTTCCATTAATTACAGAAATCCTTCAGGGCCAGATTCATCACCAACGAGGTCCAGCCGAAACAAGCCGACTATCTCTGGGCAATGCAGATCCAGCCAGGAGAAACACTAAGAGCGTATTCGGCACGCTACTGGGAGTGTTTTAATCTTGTTGATGACGCTTGCAACGACTCCATGGCCATCACCGCCTTCAAAATGGGTTTGCATCCCGACAGCGCTCTCCGCAGCTCCTTGACTCGAAGACCCCCCAAAACGGTCTGGTCGTTGATGAAGAAAGTTGAGGAATACTGCAAAGTGGAGGATGACGCCTTACGGGTTAAAGCCGGAAACGTGGCCAACAAGACGGCCCCTTCTGAAATTGCTCAGCCGATAAGTTCCGTACCACCTCAGAGCCCCGAACCGCGGCATCGGGCTAAACGGGACAAGAGACGGGATTCTCGTCGATCGAGGGATCAATGCCCCCACCGAGCAAATGAACAACTACAAGTCGATGGCAGGCACACAAAGCGCGCCGACAAGAAATACATAGAGTTGTTAGAGCCGATCAGTGCGGTTATGTCCAAGATCCAACATCTTCCATTCTTCAAATGGCCGTCCAAAATGGTGGGACCTCCCGAGACCAGAAGACGGGATAGGTGGTGCGAGTGTCACAAAGATCACAGCCATGATACTGAGAGTTGTTACGCATTGAAGGATCACTTGGAGGAATTGGTACAAGATGGTCGGCTACAATAGTACATCCGAAAAGGTAGCTCAACCAAAGCAATAGCCTTAAGATAGGATTCTCCTCCACTCGGCGTGATTCACATGATATACAGCTTGCCAATGTCATCCGCGGTGCACACGATTCAGTCGAATCCTGACCCTCAAAATCAACTCACTTCAGCTAAACGACCCCATGAAGCTGCGTGCATTGCTTTTGATGATTCAGATTTGGCCGGAGTGACACTCCCCCACATTGATCCCTTGGTAATCGAGATACGCGTAAACTGATTCACCGTGGAGCGTGTACTCATTGATCCGGGGAGCACATCGAAGGTTATGTATTGCAAGACATTCACTAAACTCGGCTTCTCCAAATCAGATCTCTCTCCGGCACCTTATCCACTATTCGGCTTCAACGCCAATCCAGAATACCCGTTGGGAAAAATCACACTACCCGTTCGAGCAGTTTCCCGAACAGTGGAAGTGGAATTCTTGGTCGTCAAGCTACTGTCGCCGTATAATCTCATTATGGGGCGAACTTGGTTGCACACCATGCAGGCCGTGCTGAGTACGTATCATCAGCTGCTACGTTTCCCCACAGAACACGGCATTGAGCAAATCTGTGGCTCCCAAAAATCAGCACAAACATGTTATCTCCTCGCTGGAAAGACGCCAAAAGAGTTGCAAGTAAATTCCATTGAGGTGCCGCATTGGGAGAGCCTCGACGATGTTGGGCGGCTCCCAAGTGAAAAAGCCACGGAAGGCCTAAATCGAGTTGAAATCGACAAAAGCCCAGACAAGTTCTTCATGGTCGGCGCCTCCTTGAATCAAGCCGACAGACAGCAGCTAATTTCTTTCCTGCTCAGCAACCTTGATGTCTTTGCGTGGACTCCATACGAGATGCTGGGTATAGATCCGTCCGTTTCACAGCACCGTTTGAATGTTGACCCTAAGTGCAAGCCGATCATTCAGAAAAGCTGGCGATCATCCGCAGAGCACACTGTCGCCGTTGTTGAGGAGGTTGACAGGCTGCTTGACGCTGGGGCAATTAGGGAAGTGACCTATCCTACATGGCTCTCTAATACAGTGGTTGTGAAGAAGAAAAATGGGACTTGGCGAGTGTGCGTCGATTTCACGGACCTAAACAAAGCCTGCCCCAAGGATTGTTTTCCCCTACCCAGAATTGACCAACTTGTAGATGCAACGGCACGCCATCAACGTATGAGCTTCCTTGATGCTTACAGAGGCTACCATCAAATCGTTATGCATCCAGAGGACCAAGACAAAACTGCATTCCTCACCCCAAGAGGAACCTACTGCTACAAGGTTATGCCTTTTGGGCTGAAGAATGTAGGGGCAACCTACCAAAGACTGGTCACTGCCATGTTCAAGGAGCAACTCGGCCACACTATGGAAGTGTACATTGACGATATGGTGGTCAAGTCCGAGGAAGAGCAGAATCATATAGCCGATCTGGAAGAGACATTTGGCATTCTACGTAAATATAGAATGAAGCTGAACGCTTCCAAATGTGCATTTGGGATCGGTTCTGGAAAATTCTTGGGTTACATTGTCAACCACCGAGGAATCGAAGCCAACCCAAGGCAAATCACAGCAATCCTAGAACTCGACTCCCCTCGATCGGTCAAGGAAGTTCAGAAGTTAATGGGGATGGCCGCTGCACTCAACAGGTTCATCAGTCGTTCCACGGACCGCTGTCGACAATTCTTTCATACACTACAGCAAGGCAAGGCTTTTGAATGGTCCGCCGAGTGCGAAGCTACTTTCAATGGCCTCAAAACCTACCTCCGATCAGTTCCACTCTTGACAACACCCTCGGCCGGTGATCCGTTCATTTTGTATCTAGCAGTTTTCGACCGGGCCGTTAGCGCCGTACTGATAAAGGAAGAACTGGGGGAGCAGCGACCAGTGTATTATGTGAGCAAGGCAATGGTTGACGCTGAAACACGCTACCTTCTGTTGGAAAAACTCATTCTGGCGCTTGTCATGGCAGCAAGAAAACTGATGCATTACTTCTAGGGCATAGCATCGAGGTGCTAACAGATTACCCCCTCCAATGAGTACTACGAAGTGCAGAAGCGTCAGGACACATTTCAAAGTGGGCTCTTGAACTCGGCCAGTACGATATTCAGTTTCTACCTAGAACCTCAATCAAGGGACAGGTGCTTGCTGACTTTGTTGCCGAATTCACAGGGGGTCTTACCGACTTCAAGTCTGATGAAATTCGACCTAAGCCGAACTGGAGAATTTATGTTGGGGACATTTGGCAGTTGTACTGTGATGGATCGTCCAATCAACGGGGTAGTGGAGCCAGAGTAGTAATCATGGCTCCCGATGGCGTAATAATTGAGCAGGCCGTCAAGCTCGGCTTCGAAGCATCAAATAACGAAGCCGAATACGAAGCCCTTCTAACCGGTTTGCGTAATGCACATCTTCTGGGTGCTCGGCGTTTGCTTGTATTTTGCAATTCAAAACTGGTGATCAACCAGCTAAAGGGGGAGTACGCGGCAAGAAATGACCGAATGGCGGCTTACATGAAAACGGCTAACTCCTTGCTGGCAAAATTTAACCATCATGAATTAAATCAGATAACACATGATCAGAACACACATCCAGATGCCCTGGCTTGCCTAGCCTCCGCCATTAACTAAGAAATTAAATGGACCATCGAAGTAGGTTTCATCCCGGAGTCGAGCATTGGCCCTTCGGAGGAAATCCAAGTCAGTGTTATAAAATTTGGACCGAGTTGGATGGATCCCATTGTTGCATTCCTGTCTTCCAAACAGCTCCTAGAGGACAAGAAAGAAGCGCACAAGCTACGAAACAAAAGCCCTGTGATGCTACTTGGATCCGCAAGGAAAGCTTTTACAAAAAATCCCTTTCTGGTCCATACTTGGAATGCGTGCATCCGGACAAAGTCGAAGAGCTTCTAACTGAAATACATGAAGGCAGTTGTGGCACTTTTTGGCTCATCAAGCCGTGACACAGGGGTATTACTGGCCGACAATGAGAGCTGATGCCAAATGTTATGTGAAAAAGTGTGAACAGTGCCAGAAGTTCTCTTCTTTGACCCACATGCCTACTGAAGAGTTAAGCTCCATAAGCAGTCATTGGCCGTTCGCCTAATGGGGACTTGACATCGTCGGACCACTGCCTCGTGCCCCGGGTAACAAGCGATTTTTGATTGTCGCGACAGATTATTTTACAAAATGGGTAGAAGCGGAGGCACTAACGCACATCCGAGATACCGACATGAAGCGTTTCATTTGGAGAAATATCATAACGCGCTTCGGTAAGAGCACTCATTTCAGACAACGGCACCCAGTTTGATTGTGGCGTCTACCAAGAGTTGTGCAGCAAGTATGGTATTCGGCCTTACTTTTCCACGCCGGCTTATCCTCAAAGCAATGGTTAAGCTGAAGCCTCTAACAAATCCATCTTAGATGGCATCAAGAAAAGGATGGAGAAAGCTAAAGGCAAATGGGTCGAAGAATTGTCGAGTGTGTAGTGGGCTCATCGAACTACGCCGAGGCGATCTACTAGGGAAACGCCGTTTGCTCTATGCTTTGGAACCCAGGCAATCATACCCTTGGAGATCGGCCTTCCAACCTTGAAATTGAAAGTTTTTGATATGGGCCAAAACGACATGATGCTGGCCTTGGATTTGATTCTGATTGAAGAACGAAGAGACTGTGCCCTTGCATCCATGGCGCGGTATCAGTAGCAACTTGCTAAGTCGTATAATCAAGGTGTTCAGCTGCGCTGCTACATACCTGGGGAGTTGGTTCTGAAGAAAGTACTCCCAGCTGCCAGGAAATCGGCTGATGGAAAATTGGGTCCTAACTGGGATGGCCTCTATCAGGTCGATTTGATCGCGGGAGTAGGGGCATATCGGCTCAAAGACTTGTCTGGAAGGAGTCTGCCACGACCTTGGAATTCAACGCACTTGCGCACATTCTATCATTAAACCCGACCTGTGGGGAATGATATTAGTTCTGAATGGCTCACCATGTACACATCCCAGTTTTGTAATGCAAAGATTCCTGTTTACTCACTACGAAATCCCGTTGAAAAGTGTTCTGATAAAAGCCTCCAGATTCGGAGCGCCCTTCGTGGATATCATGATAGGCCAAATAAAGTCTCCGAATTCGAAGCGCCCTTCGTGAATATCACGATTGGCCAAATAAAGTCTCCGGATTCGGAGCCTCATCGGCGCATGATGTCTTTGGGCCGAAAAAGCCTCTGGATTCGGAGCGCCTTTCGTGGATATCACGATTGGCCAAATAAAGTCTCCGGATTCAGAGCCTCATCGGCGCATGACGCCTTTGGGCCGAAAAAGCCTCCAGATTCGGAGCGCCCTTTGTGGATATCACGATTGGCCAAATAAAGTCTTCGGATCCAGAGCCTCATTGGCGCATGACGCCTTTGGGCCGAATAAGCCTCCGGATTCAGAGCGCCCTTCGTGGATATCATGATTGGCCAAATAAAGTCTCTAGATTCGAGCCTCATCGGCGCATGACGCCTTTGGGCCGAAAAAGCCTCCGGATTCGGAGCGCCCTTCGTGGATATCACGATTGGCCCGTCTCCGGACTCGGAGCCTCATCGGCGCATGACGCCTTTGAGCCGAATAAGCCTCCAGATTCGGAGCGCCCTTCGTGGATATCACGATTGCCCAAATAAAGTCTCCAGATTCGGAGCCAGGGCCGTGTGTAACACGTGTGTGCCGAATACATATTCAAATGTAGAATGCTGTTAAGTGGAGCCGGCAAAAACTGTTTACACATTAAAGCATATAGACATTCGAAATGAAATGCTTATTACAATGAAACACGAGACATACAAACACGTGTGTGCCGAATAAAAATTACAAAGAAACATAAACATTTAAAATAAAACATTTTATTCAATCAGCTAATGATTACATAGTTTTGAACGCAATCTGCGTTTGAGCATTACAATGAGCATTTTTACTCGCCGTCTCCCTCATCTTCACTCTTCTCGACCTCAAAGGCGGAAAAGGGAAAATGATTACGTTGGTATAGCGGCAACACCGAATCAACGCCCGATGCTCGGAGAGCTTCCGCGGCTTGAAATGCCTTGATCCAACCATGCTTAAATCTACGATTTTCACATCGGCAAACTTCCTCGGTGAGATTTTCCGGGGTCTTTTCTATCCCTACTTTCCGGCCTTCATGGAAGCCTTTTTCATAAGCCCACCCTTTCGCGGACTTTATCGCGAACATGCTCGCCGTTTCACGGTCGGCGATTGCACTACTGATGAGCCGCTGGGTCACCCTTTCTTCCACAACCGGGTTAGGTTGACCGGCTGGTTGTGTCTGGGCGGCCTTGACCTTCCTTAGCTCACGCTCAGCCGCTTCCGCGCGAGCTTCCAAGCTTCGAATGCGTTCATCCTTCTTCTCTATTTCTCGTTGGGCAGCATGAAGGCGCATGCCGATTTCGTAGGTGGTGTACAGCCCTTTCACCACCCCATGAACTCCCTCTCGAAACACCTTGAAGTCAAGTCGACCAACCATCGACTGCTGGACTTCTGGCAGAAAAATCCGTCGTGTGAACTCGACCGCCACGTTCGGGTCCCGAATGATGGAATCTGCCTCTGTCATCGGTCTGTTCCCAATGAAGACAGAAAAGCTCAATGGGCGTGGTGGCTCACTGGCCTCACTTCGCAAACGAGGGGAGCTCCCCCGCTGGTGCTTCTTCTTCCTTGGTGACTTGCTTCGTCAATGCAGAGAGTGGTGCCTCTCGTGTTCTGCAGATGCCCTACCCCCCGTACGGGAAGGTTCGCCACTTCGATTCATTGTTGAGTCCAGCTCCGCCAGCATCCTGCCCTCTCCTTTACTATTGAAGAAAAGTCTGGTTGACATTCACGCTTTTTCGGCCACGAAGGACAAGCAAAATCGAGTCACTTTATGAGACTCAGATGGAATCTCTCATCCTTTTTAATTACTCAGGAGTGCACCCCACTCCCAAGGCGACCTCATCAATGCGCGCTTCTGTAACAACTAACATTCAGCATTGGTAATTCATTTTTATATTCGGCATTGTCGATTTATCCCGAACTAGGGCAAGGGCAGGTTCGTGAATCTCAATGGCCAAAAAGGTTGGCCGAAAGGATCACCCGCCTCACACCATGAACTGATGATATTCGGCTTTCGGAGTTCATACATTGGCTGAGGCAAGGGCAGATTTATTAATCTGATCGGCCAAATACCTAAGCCTGATGCCGATCGATTCATGCCACAGCTACTCCATGAACGAATAACATTCAGCATTGGTAATTCATTTTTATATTCAGCATTGTCGATTTATCCCGAACTAGGGCAAGGGTAGGTTCGTGAATCTCAACGGCCAAAAAGGCTGGCCGAAAGGATCACGCGCCTCACACCATGAATTGATGATATTCGGCTTTCGGAGTTCATACATTGGCTAAGGCAAGGGTAGATTTATTAATCTAATTGGCCAAATACCTAAGCCCGATGTCGATCGATTCATGTCGCAGCCACTCCATGAACGAATAACATTCAGCATTGGTAATTCATTTTTATATTCGGCATTGTCGATTTATCCCAAACTAGGGCAAGGCCAAGTTCGTGAATCTCAACAGCCAAAAAGGCTGGCCGAAAGGATCACGCGCCTCACACCATGAACTGATGATATTCGGCTTTCAGAGTTCATACATTGGCTGAGGCAAGGGCAGATTTATTAATCTGATCGGCCAAATACCTAAGCCCGATGCCGATCGATTCATGCCGCAGCCACTCCATGAACGAATAATATTCGGCATTGTTAATTCATTTTTATATTCGGCATTGTCGATTTATCCCGAACTAGGGCAAGGGCAGGTTCGTGAATCTCAACGGCCAAAAATGCTGGCCGAAAGGATCACGCACCTCACCCCATGAACTGATGATATTCAGCTTTCGGAGTTCATACATTGGCTGAGGCAAGGGCAGATTTATTAATCTGATCGGCCAAATACCTAAGCCTGATGCCGATCGATTCATGCCGCAGCCACTCCATGAACGAATAATATTCCGCAAGATCACATTTATTAATCTGATTACATTTATTAATCTGATCACATTTATTAACCCTTAGATACCTAATCGGAAAGTTTACATAAACATTTATCTACCGCGCAATAGACTGCAGTAGTTTTTACCCAAAATAGATAAAGCAAAACAGTAGTCTTCATTGATAACAACAGTTAAGTACAGGAAATAATTCGAGGCGAGAGAAATTTTCATTCATAAAGTGATTATAGATAGTCATCATTTTATACATGAAGATTGCCCCAAGGAAATAGATGTTTACTAAAAAAACAAAACATGATTACAAAAAGATACATTGAAAATACCTACTAAAACTAAAGTGATCCCCAAATCAATCCTCAGGATCAGACTCAAGCGGCTCAACATGCACTTGCTCGTATGGAATCAACATGTCCAATGTCACTCCAGCGGCAGCAAGGGCTTTAAGCCAGCCATGTTTGAATCCCCAATTCTTGAATTTGGGGACCTCTTCTACATAGTTCCCAAGAGCGGCGCTCTTCCCAGCCTTGAATGCTTCGGAAGCCTCGGAGTCGGCTTTTTCCTTCGCCATCTTCGACTCTGCTAATTCGACCTCCAGCTTGGCAAGCGCCTCCTTGGCTAACTTGAGTGATTCCTCGCTCGCGTTTGCCCTCTCCTCGGCTTCCGATCTGAGCTGGTCAGCAGTCTGCGCCCTTTCCTTCTTAGCTTCGGCCCGCGCACTTTCCATTGTCGCTCTCATCGCCTCAAACTCGGCCCTGCTCCTCTGACCCTCGACTTTCGACTGCAAATGGCCAATCCTTTCAACGGCATCATGCTGGCGACGGCCTAATTCGGCGATCCTTCCGACCGTCTGCAAAACAAGTTGGGATTGTCACATACCAAGAAATACCGTTTGCAAACAAAATCAAAACAAGGAGTTAGGATGAAGTCACATACCAGAAGGGCCGACTGGGCAGCTAACGCTATTGCTACCAAATCCGGCTCCGCTCGAAAGGTTGCCTTGTTAGTCGGTAATGAGACCGAGGCAGCCAAGTTCAACGCCACAGCGGGATCCTTCAAGGCCGACGCTTCGGAGAAGATCGGTGTGTTTTTTTATCTTTGGTTGAACAACGAAAGGAACAATCACATCCGACTCCTCTAAGCCTTGCCGTTTGTCAATAGGGCTCTCCTCAGAGCCGGGCTCGCCCTCGGCGACACGTTTCTCTTCCCGATCCTCTGAAATCGGCCGTTCTTCTAGATTCGGCCGATCTGCTGCCTTTTCCGTCTCGGCCACATCAACGTGAGCCATTTCTTCTACAACAATAAGTTCGACAGATTCAGTCGGGGCAGGTTCAGAACGGATGGCCTCGGCTTTCCGTCGGGTGGCCATGCGTTCGGTGTTTCTCTTTTGTGCCAACTGCGTGAGATTTTCCCTAGCTATACCCTCAGAATAAGCGCTGGGAAAGTCTCCCAAATTTGTAAAAATATCTTTGAAGGCGTCCCCTCGGCCCGATGTGGACGGACGGTCAGGCGAGTTCAATCCGGCTTCCTCAAAGGCTGAGTTAATAGCTTCGTCAACTTCCGTTGCCAACTGGTCCGGGTCCTCGGTGATTGGTTCGGCCGCTTGTTCTTCTACTTGTTCAGAATCGGATGTTTCTAAACCAATCTGTCTCAAGTTTTTGAAGCTGGGGAAAATGATGGCTGTAAGATGGTTGTTGCCTCGCGGGATCGGAATGTTGTCTGCCGCCGAGAACGTCGTGTAAGTCGGCTCGTACTGCAGGAGAATGTGGGCCGCCCTCCCTTGTTTTTGAAGGTTTGGACGGCCGACGAACTGTAGCGCGGTTTTAATTTCTGCAAGCACAACGTCGTCGTCTGAAACTAACACTCTCTTCAAGTCACTGCCTGCATAAACAGAATGATTAGATGTATATAGTGCCGAATACAGACATGGAAATAACAGAAACAAAAGTGATCTAATCGGCCACCTGGTTCGCCTTTTCGCCTTGGCACAGGGTCTAGGCGATCTTCACCTTCGTCGAATTCTCAATTGCCGCAGACAACGACCATCACGTCATCGACGTGCTTACCAGAGCTGGCAAGCATGTCACTAAGTGATGATCAGTATCCTTGGCTCCAAGAAAGTAGCATCCTAGCCGGCCAGTAGATTTGGCTAGGACATAACAATGCCGAATGGCAGGTATACCTAAATTAATCCTAAGATGCCGATTTAGTTCTACAATTCCCATTATGATGCGAAAGAAATTCACGTTGGGCTGGGAAGGGATTAGACCCCAGTATCGAAGAACGGCCCTCAAAAATGGGTTAAGGAGAAAGCGGACTCCGCCCTCAGCAATTGATAGAAGAGGAAAGACGATTGTGCTCACATCCTCCCTCTCCATATCAGTGGTGTTGTCTGCCAAAAGTAATAGATGGACGTCATCGGGGATGGAAAAATGGCGTCAAAAGCCAGAGATTCGATCCGCTGAGAGGAGCTCCTTCAGATGTTTTGCCATTTTGGCCAGCCCAAGGATTATGGAAAACTAAAAGCAGACAAGGAAGCGGGATAAAAAATGAAGGAAAAAAAAACTTACAGGAGACGAAAGGAAAAATGAGAAACAAGGAGTTGCAGAAGCTGCAAAGTGAAGGAGTTGCACTAGAAGGCGAGCCAGATATCTTTGAGTATTCAGAACATACATTCGAAGAGACAATTTCAAATCACATTAAATGGCGGCAGTGTACGAAGAGGCGGGAAATCGTTACAATGACCAAAAAGCGTGTACGCATTTTGACACGCATTGGGAAGAGGGTTAACCGCCGAATTTTTGACTTCCCAGGCTAGAAGCCAAACACGCCGACTAACTGATGCTAGTGGGGTGTTTGGGGGGCAATTGTGGGAGCCGAATTTACTTAGATCAATAGAGAACGAACGGACCAGTTTGGTCCAGAACATAACCTATATTCGGCATTGATCCTAGTCAATTGAAGAGCCGAATAAAATGGCCGACATTCCAACCAGTAGAACAAAGGCCGAGTAGAAGTACATGTAAAGGATCAGGGAAGGGCCAGGCCCTAAGGCCCAAAGATAATACTATAAATACAGGATCTTCAGTCAGAGAAAGGTATGTGAGAACCATTACACTTAACTTAAAATACAAGTAATTCAGAGAGTAGAAACTGACTTGCCCATCGGAGTGCTAATTCCGGCACCCCCGACCGGAGTGTTTATACCTTTTCAGGTGACCAGCTGAAGATCACGAGCGTCCCCCAGGATCAGAAGAGTATTTTCAAACCATTTCTCCACAGCTGCGAAAACACTTTGTGACTCTAGATTGTGCTGGAAGGACTGTAAATATAGATATTCCTGGTATGCCACGGCTTACCCACACTTATAGCGATAGACGAGAGTCGGTGATGACGAGTTTTCTATGCTCGGTAGAAATCCCTAAGCAAGATATTAGTAAGGTAGATGTAGTATGTGAGTTTGAGGATGTATTTCAAGAGATACCTGGACTTCTACCTCGACGGGTAGTAGAATTTCGCATTGACCTAGTGCCAGGAACTGCACCGATTTCAAAGGCGGCATATAGAACGGCGCCTAAAGAGCTTGTGGAGATGAAGAAGCAGCTGGAAGAGATGCTTCAGAAAGGGTTCATACGTTCAAGTAACTCCTTATGGGGAGCACTCGCGATCTTTGTCTCCAAACAAGATGGCACTCTCAGCATGTGCATAGATTACAGAGAGTTGAACAAGGTGACTCTCAAGAACAAGTATCCGCTACCTAGAATTGATGACTTGTTTGATCAATTAAAGGGGGCAGTTGTGTTCTCTCAGTTTGATCTAAACAAGGTGACTATCATGGCGCACCATTTTCTATAGTTTCGAATCATGGTCCGTTGTTTGTGGCAGAGTTTTGGAAGAGTTTTTAGCATGCTTTGGGTGCTAGGTTAGACCTAAGCGTGGTTTATCATCCTCAGACGGATGGGCAAATTGAGCGGGTAAATCAGATTTTGGAGGATATGTTGAGAGCTTGCATCCTCGATCTTGATGGTACTTGGGAAAAACGCTTGCCATTGGTGGAGCTTTCCTTAGTACTCTCTCCTATCAAATCTCGGGACGAGATTCTTTTGAGGTGTGTATATTGTAGCGATTCTAATTTTTCTTAAGTCATTATTTATTATTATTATTACTTTATTTTATTTTTGGATTTATTAATTGTGTGGATACATGAGAATTTAATGTGTTATTTAATTAATTTAATGTGATATTTAATTATATATAATTAATCCAAATATTTATATATTTATATATTTATATTTTTTTTATATATAAAAAAAGTGTTTTATATATTGATAAAACATATATCATAGTTATCTAAGTTGTATTTGTGTTGTATTTGTATAATATAATATAATATAACATAATAGTTATTAGGTTATAATCATAGCAACTGCCATTAGGGAAAAAAAATAGGGCTCACTGTGTGCGGGAGAGGAGAAAGTCGAGAGAGAGAGAGGTGTTGAAAAAAGGGTTAGCATTTTATTTTGGTAGTTTCATTAATTCTCTAAATATTTCTTTGATCTTCAAAAAATAATTGTGAGTTCAAAACCCACTTTCTTTAACGTATGTTTATTTTGTTGTTTTATTTATTTGATATTGGTTTGATATTGTACTTGCATGTAGATGATGGATTGATTTCAACTATTTTGGTTAGTTGTGTATGCAAGGTTTAGGGTTTTTATATGTATTTGTTCTATGGTTATAATCACACTTATGAATATATGAAATGAAAATAAACTTAGAACCCATAGATAAATTCCGAATACTTTACCATGACTCCATGAATTGTTTTATTTGAGTGCTGGTGAGAAAAAGTGTATAAAAAAAAAATGAATATTATAGGATTTATTTGAATGCCTTAGGCTCGACATTATTATGTTTGTTCTCATGAGTAGATGAAGGGTTGTATATATATATATAGTTGCCTTGTTCTCAGGAGTAGATGAGTGCGTTGATTTTCACGTGTACGTATATGCTAACAGTCTGGGGAGTGTGGCTTAAACTTGGGACGATATTCCCATGCAAGTTTGGCTTCAGAGCAGTGTTAGGTATACAGGAGACACATGGGATATATGTGTACACCGGAAGTGGAGGGCCGAAGTGGTGGAATTAAGGTGCAAAGAATTAAATATAAACTTATGGGTATAGTTTGAATTGTTTTGATTTGTACATCTCGAAAAATAATAAACAACCTCGTTAAATTACGAAATTTAGGCAGAAGCATGTATACGTAATTTTAGACAACTTTTGTGTTTTAACTTTTTACTAAAAATATAACGCCCCGAAATAATTATAATAAACCAACCATAACGATAATTAAATAACAACATAAATCACAATACGATATCCTTCCATTTCATGAAATTTAGTTGTACAAAAGAGGTGGCACATGCTAATATACATTTATAAATCCTAACCCTGAATCTATAGCATGTGTCAATAACAAAAATAAGAAGTAGAAGTTAAATAGATAATGGAAAGGCCCTGAAGACTACAACTTTCCAAGACAATGCTTGGTTACATCGAAAGTGAGTCTTAAGTTTAATACATATAAAGCCTATGCTTGTACAAACATTAAATACAAAATAACAAAACTGAGCCTTCAGCTCCACAGTCTTCCCAAGCTAAGTCCTTGGTGGAGGCATCTCATCAACACCTGAAGGCCCTATTTGTTTCACTGGATATAAAATGGGGGATATAATATGATGTGAGATTTAGTCAGGATATATAATGAATAGGATATATGTATTGGATAATATATCTCCCAATTCATGTTTGTTGACTTGATAGATAAGACTAGATATATATTATCCATGTTTGTTTTACAAAATATATTGTGGGATATAAACAAGTAATTTCCAAGATTGCCCTCATAATATATTTTAAATACCCATATTGGAACTAATGCAAATAAACAAATTAAAATTTCAAAACTAATGCAAATAAACAAATTAAAAATTCATATTATTTTTTATTGGAACAAATTAAAGATTCATATTAAATTCAATAATTTTTCCAAACAAAAAAGAAATTATATTATATTAATGTCAACTTGATAATAATTAAAAAAATATATTTATTATGTTAAATTCAAAAAATTATATTAAATTAAATTCAATAATATTATATTATATTAAATTCAAATTTATATTAAATTATATTATATTATATTCAAAATTTATATTAAATTCAATAATATTAAATTCAATTCAATAATTATATTAAATTCAATTCAATAATTATATTATATTAAATTCAAAAATTATATTATATTATATTATATTATATTAGATAGACAAGAGGGTAAATTGAACATTTTAAATCATATCCCAACCCAGGGGATATGATATAATGGGGGGATGGTGGTATTGTATATCCTCCAATTTCAAAAGATATACAATCCCATAGTATATTATATCCTCTTTAAAAAAAAAATGCAAATATGGGATATGTGGACCCCACAGTATATAATATCCAATCCCACCCTTTATATCCTGAAATCAAACAGGGCCGAAAATGGTTTTCTCATATAGGGTGAGCTAAAGCCCAGTAGAAATAATCCAACACAACATATGAATCTTAACAAAGATATAAGGGTGAAATGTATATACAATGCTCATGTCAAAACGGTTTACATTTCTTTCTTCAAATCATGCCATGCTCAATTTAATCACAATTCTCAAATCATATCCTTTACCATTAGAAACAAGGGGAAATTCTCAAACCGGTACAACCTCTCACGAATATTTCATTTGCGGAAAACCGTCAAATGGTACCCATGTAAATATAGTCTATACAAGCACTACTATTGCCATTTTACGGATATTTCGTCCGCGGAAATCAGCACTCATGTATATGCGCATTTTTCGGAACTTTCACCCTGAACACACAGACCAACTTAATTTGGTGATACATATCTCTTTCCAACATTCACCCATTTTTTTCTCAAAATCATATACATTTACAATGTATGAAATGAGCAACAAATGTTCAACGCATATGGATAAGAAATTCATTTCAATTCATCTAATCCCCATGCAATCTCTACAACAATCATAGATTTCTCCATCGATACCCCAAAATAGATATTTCTAAACAAATATAAAATCTCCAATACAGATAAACTTTCCAAAATTTAAGATGCGAGTGATAATACATATCCAACTCCACAATCTATCTCAACATCCATCCAATTTTACATTCCCAACATTAATTCCATTTATTTATACAAAATAAATATGTGAAACATTTAGGTCAAAAACTCATTTTCTTTCAAAATTCAATCCAAGTATCAAAATCAACAATTTTATCACCACTCAACCTCATTTCCACTCTCACAACCATTTTCCATACAACCATTTGAAAACCCCTATCTTGATTTTAAACTAAAACCCTAGGTTTGTTCAAAATCTTCCAAAATCACAAAAAAAATTTATAAAAACAAATAGCTAAGATAAAAATCATAAAAGAGTGCAGAGAATCCCTACCTCAAAGCTAGAAGACCAAGGAGAGAGCGGAGAAACCTCAAAGAAGTCGAAATCCAACTCTATTCAGATGAAAACAAAGCTCTAGGTGAGCTCTACCCTTTTAACAAAGAAAGTATGGTGGAGAAATGTAACAACCTCGACCTGCGATTAGCGTATAATCTTTGATTAAGAATGCCTAATAAGTAATTAAGATGAAATTCTACGTTAATTGCATGTGTTATATGTTATTTGCATTTATATTTGTCTGTAGTTATGTTTCATTATGCAAATTGAAGGCCTTATCGGCATCTGATTACAAAATTGATTTGGTTTATGTGTCATTTGAAATTTTTAGGAAATTATGGTAAGTTTAATTGAAATCTGATTCGGAACCAAATAATTAGAATTAATAATTAAAATTTAATTAGTTTAAACCAAGTTCGATTAGCCAACACTAAACCAAGCCTATATAAGGCTTCTAGATTACAAAACACTCTCATTTTGTCATCCTTAGAAGAAAAACGTGAGAAGAGAGGAAGAGGAAGAGATTAAAGCTTAAGGAAGGAAAATGAGAGGGATTGCTAGTCAATTGAAAGAAATTGGAAGAGTTGTGCAAGAAATTCCTAGAATTCAAAGAATTGGAAACTTTAGGTAAGAATTGTATTCCTAAAGTTTGTATTCAAGACATTAGTATAAGAATTCTAGAGATTAAAGTGTTTACGCATGAGAATTGAGCTAGAAATGAAGGAATTTAAGTCATACCATGCATGGAAATTTTCTTACATTTTGAGCTTAATTTTCAAGAATTCTCACATGCATGTAGCAATTATACCTTAATTTTGGGAATTCATCATGTTTTCCATCATTTTATCTTATTTGATCATGATTTGGAGGCTTTGAATTCAATTCATTACATACATGTTATGCTTTCAAAGTTTCAAGTTGAATTTTGGACAATTGATTTACTTTTGGGCCTTGATTTTGCGAAATGGTTCTTAGTTCTTGATGTTTTACAAGTTTAGGCATGTTTTATCAAGTTTTGAGCCCAAATGATGTGTTTTAAAGTTTTAAAATTGAGTTTTGCATCTTGAATATCAATCTAGAAATTCTAGAATTCTGTATCATCGCTCGGGTACAGATTCTGTGCTTGAGCAACCACTCTTGGTTTTGCACTTTTGCTCGAGCGAAAAAAAAGTTGGCTTGAGCATAAAATTCATGCTCCCAGAAGTTTTACAAAGTTTTGCTCGAGTGATCAAAGTTGTGCTCGAGCGAGGACCCTGTTTACTCAGTTTTGCGCTTGAGCGACTGTCGACCATCCGTCGAGCGAAAAAATCATGCAACCAGTATTTTTGCATAAATTTTGCAGACTGCTCGATCGACCAAAGTTGCGCTCAAGCGATCACCCTTATTTTTGAACCTTAGCTCGAGCGAAGGAACTTGCGCTCAAGCGAAGACCCTATTTTTAGAAATTTAACTAAGTGTTGCAGCACATATTTTGGCATCCTCATTACATCGTAGACATTCCTAAGTCTTAATTAAGACATAATAATGAGGATAAGAGTTAGAAACAAACTAAGATAGAAAAGAAATGAGTTAAGTATTTTCTGAATGTGTGTTTCAATGTGTTTGTGTAGGTCACACGCCTTAGCCATTTGGTTTGTTTGATTCATCTAATCTGTTATTGGAGCCATCTGTGAGTAATAACTCTGTAAAGCTATGTTTAACTTTAATTATTTTCTGATGATATGAAATGATCAGTTTTCTGAAATGCTATGTTTTATGTTAAGGAATGATTGTCCAAGTTTCTGAAATGTATTCATGGCATCATTAACATCATATGATATGCGTCCCTTTATGGGTCATCGGAATGCCTTTATGACCGTCCCTTTATGGGTCATCGAAATGCCTTTATGGCCTTCCCTTTATGGGTTATAGAATTTGTTAACACTAATAGATGTACCATGTATGATCATGTGAAATGTATGAACTTTGAACATGAATATGAATATGAATTCTGAATTTGTTATAGACATCATTCATTAAAACCTTTACTCTGTTATTATTCACTGAGCTCCAGCTCACCGTATTAATTATGTATGTAGGTGATCAGACGCGTGACCAGGCCTAAGCTATTGCCCGGAGGTCAATTTCATCCAGTCAACCACAGTGCCTCCTGTGGAGGTTTCGAAACCTGCTTGTGGTCAATGTTTTGTGATCCAGAATTTCGTTTAAGTTTTGTTTTGTTTTATTTGTATATTGGGCTAAGTCCCAATTTGGTTATTTGTAAGCGAAGTGACGTAAGACTGTTGCTTATATGATGTTACGTTTATGTATATAAAGTTTAAAATTTTTTCCCATGTATGTCTGCATAGCTCTATGGACTATGTATGTTTTATATATTTGCTTCCACAGCCTTTTTTTTGTGATGATCTGTTCAGAGGCCTTTGGTAATCTCAAGATTACTGGCCGGTTATGACACTAAACCTATAGGGGCGGGTTTGGGTCGTGACAAGAAATGGGTAGATCTTGGTGTATTTGTAGAGAGAGAGAGAGAGTAAGTCCTAGAGAAAGAAGGTCTTAACTTTAGGGTTTTGAAATGTTTAGAGAGAGAAATAGATGAAAAAGTGATGTAAAAAGTGACTTTTACGAACAGATATACACATAGTCCGCTCAAGCACAAGAAGTGACGCTTGAGCGTCTAGACACAACAAGTTGTTCCACTCGAGCGCAAGAAGTGATGCTCGAGCATAGATTACACACTCCTTGTAGTTTTGCAGACAGCATACCAACGTTCGAGCTCAAGAAAGGCCACTCGAGCCGAGACCGCTCAAGTGCAAGAATCACCGCTCGAGCATAGAATACATTCTCCCAGTAGTTTTGCAGACCTGCAAAAGTACTAAGAATCCACAAAGCCCGCTTGAGTGTAAGAAGTGACGTTCAAGCGGAGGAGTACAATTCTGGGCAACAAAAGTTTGAAAACCAAGCTACCAACCTGTTCCAAACGCAACCGATACAACCCTATAGCCAAACTCATTGAGGGAAAAGAGAAATAAGACAAGAACAACAATACAGAACCATGAAACCCGAGTCTAGAATATCAAATGGGTCAGGTCTAAGACCAGAATTGCTATAAAAAAGATCGATTAGAACTTGTAATCGGATGATCTTGGTTATAATAGTTTTTGTTCATTTTAGCAATGCAGATTTTAGATGTCGTTTTAACCCACGAAACGAGCTCATTTTTATTGATTTTGCGTAAATTGAAGTAAAACATTCTTCTGAACACTTTTCGTGTTTTGAACTTTTCCGAAAAAAAATATCTTAGGGCAGCTTCTTTTCTTTTTCAGCTTTAGATTTTTCGGTCGAATTCCGTCTAAGCTCTTCTATCAAGTTTTTCTCTCAACATGTTCAATTTCTACTAAATTCGTTCATGTTGCCTTTTAGGAAACGTAATTATGTACAAATTTTGTTCTTTGAGTTTGGGTCAATTCGAATGATTTAAACATGAAACGGTGGATTGTTTTTATACATCTTCAGTAATTTACTTATAATTAAATTATACTAACTTTTTTGTTTTGCATAATGGTAGGTCTTACTAACTTTTTATGTAGGATTGATCCACTATATTATTATTATTTTTTTTTTGTATACTCAATTTATATTTAGTTGTGTACGGGCAAGAAATTAAATACCATCGTATCTCAGAAAACTACCCCTTCGTCCTGGTGCGAGTGGAACTACTTGTCTTGTCCCGTAACTGTAGACGTGCCCTGAGAACTCCCCGGCTCCGCGCTACGAGGGCGGGAATTCCGTTTTGTTCTCTAGCTACTACAAGTTCAGACTCGTGTCACAGTGCTGAATCTAATCTCACAAAGTGCAATGTGAGACCGATAAATCACCAAAGAGTCCAAATCCGGCAAATCGTTTTGGAAAACTGATTTTTATAAAGAAGTGCCAAACATGGACTGCTTTGCCAGATATAGAGCCGCCACCTAAATATTTTATTTTGGGAGAATTTAGGAAACCCTGACTCGTGCCTAAGGCCACGTGTCCGTCATTGCCAAAGTTGTCTCGGCTCGGGAACTTGGGTACGAGAGGGGAAGGTCATGCAATGAGCACCCCCGCTCGCCCGATCAAAGATCAGCCTGTACTAAGCATGATATTTTTTTTTTTTTGAAAACACATGTGTTCTTATTCCGATTACTAACCTAGAATTACTATGTGATGCGCACCACATACAAGTATAGACTAGATCGCCTAAGTTGGAACAAAACATTGCATGTTCGTTTATTTGAAAACGGTTTTGAAGTTTGCTACTCGCAAGTAGACTAAGTCGTAGATTTCAATGAATTGTTTCAATTCAAGCAATCCAACCTTCACCCACAGGCATTTAGGCAGTTATATCAAATAAGCAGTTAGCCTCATGGCAAGCATGCTAACATGACAACATTAACACACATGCAGTATGCTAAAGCATAAACACTCACAGTGTACTCCGAGCCAAAACAGAGAACTAGTTAGAAATCATGCATGATCCTAGTTCATGTTTAAAATGGCTAATGCAACACATGCAAAAATGCAGCTAAAATAGGCTCGGCTATTCTAGAATGACATATGAATGCAACTTGATAACATGCTGTCGAACACGTATTCAAGTAAATGTATTGAAATACAATGCAGTTAGTATGATGCGCCGAGCCCAATGCATGCGATACAGATGAATGGATGCATGCATGCAAGCATAAGGTATGCTAATCGAAATATGCCCTAAAACTAACCATCGTAAGCGGTTAATTAAAAGGGAGAAAGAAATGGAGGTTGGAAGACATGCATCACACACACGCACGCTTATTACAACAGTTGGCCCTCTCGACGGAGGGCCCGAATAACGAGCTAACTAGCTAATCTAAGCTAATTAAACTAATTATTACATCACAAAACTAATTAACTAACAAGCTAATTAATTAAGCTATTACAACACAAATGAATAGTTAAACGCATTAACTAACTAGGTACAAAACCAAAGCATAAACTAGCTAAGCAAATTAGCTAAGTAAAGCAATAAATCAGGAGCCTCCAGGGCGGGAAGTATATGCATGCTCAGTCGCCTCGTTCTGAAATCCGTTGCGATGCCCCGATTTGCCTCTGTTTGTAATTGTTCTCAGAACTTTGCACCAGGCTCCAGAAAGCTTCTAACTCACCTTGGAGACCTGCGGGAGGGTTGCCGACCACCTAGGGGTGTTTCCAGCCACTGGCCGACCACTTTCTATTGCTGCAAACCAGAAAAAGTGGTCGGCCAGCTAGTTGTTCTGGTCGGCCGACCAGTTTTGTTGCACTTCTCCACTTTGCTGCAACAGAGAGCAAGAAAGGGCATGGCAATGTATTTGCAAGATGTGTGTGCACAACCACTCTCCCTATCATTTCATAAGCTCAAGGGAGTGTGGTTCTCGACCCTCGGGCCACCAATTGTGCATCTCGATGCATGATGGCCGAGAAGCCAAATTGCACAATTCAATGTAAAATGAATGCACACATAAACACATAAAGCCTAGAACTCTATCATGTATGATCAAGAGCGTCGGCAACCGAGAATTGAGGCACGTTTCATCACTTCAAGTATGAAACGTCCCTCGTTTCTCGTGTTTGGATCAACACCTAATCCAAACAAATGCAATGCAACTCAAGCATGCAAACATGTAATGCAACTTAAGCATGCAAACATGCAATGCAAGGCATGCAAACACAATGCGACTACGTGGCATACTCAATGCAAAAGATAACATGGCATACACAATGCAAAGAACAACATGGCATACTCAATGCAATGTGACATGATCAACTTAACAAAGCCAATGACATGCAAACAATGCTAATGCATGCATACACAATGCAAGGCAACATAAGCATGTAACAACATGATGCAATGTAACAACATTCACATAACATGCTCGATGGACTTAAACCAAAATGGACAGACCTCAGTCATGCCCAAATCAGTGGCCATAATGCTAAAACTAAGGCATAAAGTACAAAGTAAATGCATGCACAATGCAAAGGTCCATTGACCGGGCATAAGAGCACAACTCTCAAGAGTGCTCAAAGAGTGACAAATGTGGAAGTGTAACAACACTAAGTGCACTGAAATAAGGTATGAAATGATGCCAAATCATTCAAACAACACAAGTAAAACATGCAAGAGGTCCTTAAGCATGAAGGCTAACAAAGAGGACTACAAAGGGGACATGCAATACATGGCACAAATGCATGAACCAATCATAGACAGAGCTCAAACAGGTCTAAACAAAGACCAAAATATGCTGAGATGAGGGCTCAAGGACCTAGGCAAGATGGCATACATGCTAGGCCATAAACAAGGTAACAATGCATAACACTCAAAGGTATTCAAAGCATGAAAGAAAAGGGAACATGGCAATCCTATATGCTCTGAAATGTCATGGTAAATGATGCCAAATCATGTACACAACACAAATGAAGCATGCTATGAAGCTCATAGGCATTTGTACTATAGCTATGCAAAACATGAAGTATATGGTCAAGGCAACCCAAAATAGTCCTAAAACATGTCAAAATGATACTAAAACATGTATGGAAGGAAGCCAAAACATGCTAGCATGAAGGGCATGAAGCATGGAATATGCAAGGCAAATAAGGTGGATTACACTACACCTATCAAGACCAAGCCTGAGATAACTTAACCAACAAAATCATAGTTATATCATGGCAAAATAACCCAAAATACACATTGAAATGATAGCTCGCAAGCTTAGGCATGAAGGCATACACAATGGCTCATGTTTAAGGCATAAAGGGCAAACCCTCCAACGCATTGAATAAGTGAAAAATGCAAGTGTATGAACATGAAACATGAACTGAAATCACATTTCAAATTATGCCAAGTCATGAAAATAGTCCAAGCAATGCATGCTAGTGGACTTGATGCACAAAGCTAACAAGCTAGAATGCACTATAGCTATACAAAGCATGGCATGCATGACCAAAACAACACAAATCAGAGCTAGAGCATGCTAAAACATGGACAAAATCTTCTTAGAGTTAAGCCAAAATAATGTTTGAATGACATGTAAAAAAAAATGATACACATGAGGCTAGTTCATAGAAATGCACTACAAGTGCAAGGAGCATGCAAGGGCCAACCAAACCAAGCCAAAACAGATCTAAGGCATGTTAAAACAACACCAAAAACCTACTGAGATGGACTCAAAACATGCTAGAAAGACATGCTCAAACATGAGGCATACAAAGCTAGTTTGCAAAATTTACACTACATATGTATTAAGCATGCAAGGGGTGACCAAACCAAGCCAAAACAGAGTTATGGCAGGCTGAAATAAGCCCAAATACATGCTAAGATATGGCCAACATAAGCTTAACAAACATGCTCAAACATGAGGCATTCAAAGCAAGCAATCAAAACACAAGGAGAGGGGATGACCCTCTCCTATTTGGGACCCCAAAACCACCTTTCCACCACTGAAAATCCTATGGATTTCAATGGTAGAAAGGTCATGCAAAGGCTAGAACAAGTGCCAAAAGGGATGGCTCAAAACAAGGCCTAACAAGGCCTAAGAGGGGACAGACCACCCCCAACAAAAAAGTGACCTTAAACAAACATTTTAAGCATGCAAAAACAGAACTTTTTGTAGTTAAGAGTTAAGCTTAAATCAGCATGCAAATAAGGCTAAAAGCTTAAGCAAAAGCAAGGTTCAAGATGATAGAAACTCACCCTTGATGAGCACCTTCAAGGCTGTAACTCCAGCACTCTTTTTGAACCAAAACCAGTCCAAAAACTTCAAAAACAACTTCAAGGGACCTCAGCTCCAAGAGTATGGTGTTTGACTGTGTGTTTGTGTGTTAAAGTATGATAGAACTACACTTTTAGGCACAAATATGAGACCAAAAGAGAGATATAAAGACAAGTGTATATCTATCACTCCAGCCACAAAATTCTGAACCTAGAGGAGGGAGGAGGAGGTTCTCTCTTATAGAGAACAATGCTCAAGCTTGTTGGACAAGCTTTTGCCTCAAAGCCATCCCTCCATACACGTGTATGGAGGATGGCTTCTGTGCCTTCCAACTAGCACAACTGTACTGAAAATATATCCAAAAATGTGATGAAAAGCAGCCGACCACTTGAAGTGGTCGGCCAGCTACTTGAAGTGGTCAACCGACCACAACAAGTGGTCTCCCAATATGAAAACTGGTCGGCCATGGTGGGAGAGAGTCTGCAGCATGAAAACAATGCAGTGGTGTGGTGGCCGACCAGAAAAGGTGGCCCAAAGACCAAGAAAACCAGTTAGTTGACCAGAAAACTGGCTGGCGCGGAGGAAAGTGGTCTCCAAGGGGAAGAACTGGTCTTCCATCCTTGTACCACCTTCCAAACAAGGAAAACAAGGTTTGTACCAAAAACAAACCAAAACGGATGCAAGACGAAAGTTCGGGAGGCAAGGCACACGGCCGGAAGCCTCGAAAACTAGTCTACGGGCGTCAAAAGTGGTCTACGACCACAAAAGTGGTTTCTCGGACCACAGTGTCCCTCTAGGCAAAGGCAACAAGGTGTGGTTCAAAAACCACGCCAAACGGAGAACGTTAAGCGGTCTCGAGTCAAGGTGCGCGGCCGAAGGCTCTGAAAACCGGAAACTAGTCTCCAAGCGCGAAAAGTGGTCTACGACCACAAGAAGGTGGTCTACAGACCACTCCCTCCCTCCAGGGAAGGGAAACAAGGCTTGGTCTACAAACTGAGCCAAAGCACAAAAAGTTCAGAGGCCCAGAGGCAAGGTACTCAGCCGAAAACCCTGGAAACTCGAAACGAGCACAACCTGCACAATCACCGAGCGCTCAAACGATGACGTTTGAGTCTTATGGTCGGTCAAAAATGAGGTGTCTACAGTTTCCCCTCTTTGACAAAACTCGAAAATCATAAGTGACAGGAGTGAATGTCAAAGCCTAGAGACGACCCATTTTTGACAATGCCGAAGACTTAGACAGACAGGCAAGATAACAACGAGATACGCCCGCAGGCAGGGGAAAAATGCAAATGACATGCATAATGCCGAACATAACTTATGAACATGCAAAGAGAGCTATGATGAAGCAATTATACACAATAAATGCAACAGTTTAAGTAAATGAATGAAACAACAGTCTCACACATTCAAACAAAAAGGATGTAAGAAAATTATACAATTCTTGCTACGTCTCATGCGGAGTAAGTACAATACCGTCTGGTCGCACCAGCCTCAAATGAACCGTACATACAATATCGTGCCTGCAAAAGAAAGAAACTCGACAGGTACAATATAGTTAGAAGCACATGTTCAACGTTACATCAAGATGCAATTCCAATGTGAGATAAACACGTGCATACACAATGCCGATGGAAACATGCATTGCAATGCAAGCGAAAAGTACGTGACAACGCAAGTGGAGCATGCATAACCATGCAACCCAAGTATGCGCGACAACGCGGGTGAAGAGGTGCATGACAATGCGACCTAAGTGTGCGCATAACAATGCGATGGAGGGGTGCATAACAATGCAACCTAAGTGTGTGCATAACAATACGATGGAGGGGTGCATGACAATGCAACCTAAGTGTGCAAAACAATGCGAGCAAAATGTGCGTGACAACGCAAATAAAGTGTGCCTGACAATACGAGAGAAACGTTCATAACAATGCGACGAGTGGTGTGCATAACAATGCAAGAAGTGATGTGCATTACAATGCAACAAGTGGTGTGCATAAGGATGTATTTGAAATGTGCAACTCCAAAAGTACGTTTGAAGCAAAATATTGAAAAAGGAGGTACAAATCTTAATGCGAGCAATTTAACCTGAACCTCCGAGTTACCTCTTGGAGGGGTCACAAAGTACTCAAAAGGATACACCTTGCTCTTGACGAGTAATTGATGAGCCACGCATCGAAGACTTGAATCGAAATTCCCACGGGGACGATTTTGAGCTGAAAAGTGTACTTTCTTTGCACTTTCTTGAGAGCTGAGGACTCCAATCATCACCAAAACACACAGGGAGGACAATGGGACCTTGGAGACCACCCAGGAGGGTGGCCGATCACCTAGAACAATGGCCGACCACTTGTTGGCCACCAAAGTGGTCGGCTAGCCAGAAAAACTGGTCGGCCGACCAATTTATGAAAACAGGGATAGTTTTGTCATTTCAAGGCCGGATCTTTAAGTACACAACTCTAAATCACTTTTGCTCACAAACACAAGGCCGAAACACATTCTCCTTTGCTCCTAGACCCTTTTCCCTCTTAGATCTGCACTTTATACGCGTTTTCCAACACCCCACGCGAAGTTGTTTCTTGAAAACTTTCGATTCTCTTCGCTTTGAACCGATTAGAATTTGTTTTCGGAGCTTCTTTCTCTATTTTCACCACTTGAGGTATGTTTGTCTCAAAGTTTAGCACCTTTTCCCCGGCGTTGACTTTTGTTGACTTTTTCTCTTCTCGAGAGTTGACTTTTGTTGACTTTTTGCAATTTTGGCCCATTCCGCTCATTTTTGTAGATTTCTTCAGATGGCTAACGATATTCCATACGGCGGAGACTCCCCGAGAGTAGAGGATGAGCCCGACATTATACCGTTGCCTCTGAGGATTCGGCCGTTCGACCCGGAGAGGTATCACCCGCAAGAGCATATCCTTCCTCCTTGCACCTTCCATCATTTTACCGACTTCGTGCAACGGGCGGCCGCAGACTTGCTGCTACGGGAGCTGGAGTATCATCTATCTCATCATGCGCGCGAGGTGCGTACTTCACTTTTGCATTCTTTGCGATGCATTTTTGCATTTCTTGCACATTTCATTCTTTCGCTATGTATTTTATCTGCTCGTTCCGAACACATTCACATACACAGTACTTTTGCATGTTCTGAACATAACTTGCACACAGCATTTTGTCCACTTGGCACGCCGCTTATAACATAGGATGCTGTTCATTGGGCACACACCTTAAAACACAATATTCTGTTCATTGGGCACACAGCTCATTTTGGGCACACAGCACATTTGGGCACACAGCTCATTTTGGGCACACAGCACATTTTGGGCACACAGCTCATTTTGGGCACATAGTTCATTTGGGCACATAGCACATTTTGGGCACACAGCACATTTGAGCACACAGCTCATTTGGGAACACAGCACATTACATTGCTCAATCTGAACACGCAGTTTATAACACAGTATTTTGCTCAATCTGAAAACACAGTTCATAACGCAGTTTTTGCTCAATCTGAACACACAGTTCATAACACAATTTTGCTCAATCTGAACACACAGTTCATAATGCAGGGTTTGCTCAATCTAAACACACAGTTCATAACGCAGGATTTGCTCAATCTGAACACAGTTCATAACGCAGTTTTCTTTTCAATTTGCGCACGGCTCATAACACTGCTCAATCTGAACACGCAATTCATAACACAGCATCCTATTCAATTTGCACATGGCTCACAACACTGCTCAATCTGAACACGCAGTTCATAACACAACATTTTTTTCAATTTGCGCACGGCTCACAACACTGCTCAATCTGAACACGTAGTTCGTAACACAGCATTCTTTTTAATTTGCACACGACTCACAACACTGCTCAATTTGAACACGCAGTTCATAACACAGCATTCTTTTCAATTTGCGCACAGCTTACAACACTGCTCAATCTGAACAAGCAGTTCATAACACAGCATTCTTTTCAATTTGCCCACGGCTCACAACATTTCTTAATCTGAACACGCCGTTCATAACACAGCATTCTTTTCAATTTGCACACAGCTCACAACACTGCTCAATCTGAACACGCAATTCATAACACAACATTCTTTTCAATTTGCACACGGCTCACAACACTGCTCAATCTGAACACGCAGTTCATAACACAACATTCTTGTCAATTTGTGCACGGCTCAAAACACTGCTTAATCTGAACACGCAATTCATAACACAGCATTCTTTTCAATTTGCACACAGCTGACAACACTGCTCAATCTGAACACGCAGTTCATAACACAGCATTCTTTTCAATTTGTGCACGGCTCACAACACTGCTGAATTTGAACACGCAGTTCATAACACAGCATTCTTTTCAATTTGCGCACGGCTCACAACACTGCTCAATCTGAACACGCAGTTCATAACACAGCATTCTTTTCAATTTGCGCACGGCTCACAACACTGCTCAATCTGAACACGCAGTTCATAACACAGCATTCTTTTCAATTTTGCCCACGGCTCACAACACTGCTCAATTTGAACACGTAGTTCATAACACAGCATTCTTTTCAATTTTGCACATGGCTCACAACACTGCTCAATCTGAACACGCAGTTCATAACACAGCATTCTTTTCAATTTTGCACACGGCTCACAACACTGCTCAATCTGAACACGCAGTTCATAACACAGCATTCTTTTCAATTTTGCACACGGCTCACAACACTGCTTAATCTGAACACGTAGTTCATAAAATAACATTCTTTTCAATTTGGACACAGCTCACAACACTAGTCAATCTGAACACGCAGTTCATAACACAGCATTCTTTTCAATTTTGCACACGGCTCACAACACTGCTCAATCTGAACACGCAGTTCATAACATTGCATTCTTTTCAATTTGCGCATGACTCACAACACTGCTCAATCTGAACACGCAGTTCATAACACAGCATTCTTTTCAATTTTGAAACTGAATACATCTGTTCATTCTACATGCAGGTATCGTCCCGTTTCACCCGGGGGTACGGATCGATTATTGCGAAGGAGTGGTACATGGAGCTCCCAGATGCCGTTCGGCATATTATGGATGAGGTAGGGTTTGGCTCATTTTGCGCGGGGTTGTCGCGTCATCTGGTGAGCAGGACCCTTCTGGGCGCATTAGTAGAGAGATGGTGGGACACCACCAACTCCTTTCATTTTTCTGCCACTAGGGACATGACGATGACCCCATATGACTTCTCCATACTGACGGGCCGGCCGATCCCTTAAGATGCAGATATGGGTGAGTGGGAGACGGCTTGGACTTATCTGCTCGGAGCCCATCCACCGATCGACAGATCATCAGGCAGGGTCAGGTACACCTGGTTCACCGAGCAGTACAGGAGGACTATGCCCGAGACTGTTGAGGAGATGGAGCAGTATGCCCGGGGGTTTCTGATGTTCTTACTTGGGACCACTCTGTTCTCCGATAGGGGGAACATAGTCGGGCTTTATCTGCTGAGCGCTCTGGTAGACCTATCACAGGTCTGGCACTTTGATTGGGGTGGTGCTGGCCTCGCTACCCTTTATTGCTACATGAGCGCAACCTCCCACGAGCGGGGGACCATAGTAGGTGGTTACTGGCGAGCCTAGGAGGTACATTCTGCCCTCTTGATTTACATTTCTGTTTTTCATTATCTGTACATTGCACACGGCACACATTGCACACATTACATTCTGTACCCTGCATTCTGCATTCGGCATTCTACATTTTCTATACATTCTGTATTCGCATTCTGCACTTAGCATTCTGCATTTTCTATACATTCTATGTTCTGACAGCCATTGTCTTGCCTTTCACAGCTATGGGTTTACGCCTACTTCCCGACACTCGCCCCTGAGCTCGAGGTTGAGGCACCTCTCGAGATCCCTTATTCACGCAGATTTGAGGGTTGGTGCCGGCCTCGGGAGACTCTGTCGTATCTTCGGCAGTACTTTGACACGATGCGAGCGGCCGAGGTAAACCAGAACTCTCTGTTCTTCATGCTTTCAGCTTTGATTCATCTTGCATCTTTATGACATCTAATCAGTTTATGCACTTGCTATCCATAGATCACTTGGCAGCCTTGGCTGGAGATGCTCGGATATTCTCGGTTCCAGTTCGTTGGGGCATGGGGTGCTTCCTGATATAGGGTTTTGTTTGAGGGACCAGCCGGCAGAGCCTGGTTTCTCGGGGATCGGTTCATGCGTCAGACAATGGGTAACGCCGCTCAGGAGATTCTCTCACCGCCTCCACTGGACATGCGGTCCACAGAGAGCCTCACTCCCCGGGAGGTTGACAACCTTATGCTGGGTGTCGACACAGTTCTATTCTTGGCGGAGGGGGAGTACGCGACATACCGCCATACAAACTTGATGCCTCCACTGACAGGCGTCTGTACTCCTACGAGGAAGGCTGCTGATATGCCATCATCGAGTCGAGCTCGAGCTGCAGACATCCCTTCCACTAGCAGGGCTAGCACATCGAGGGGTAAGGCTAGAGGGATACCCTCGACTTGCCAGTATGCTGGGTGGCCAGATCTTCCGACCGAGCTGACGGGCTGGCAGTATGGGACATCTTACCCGATTCCACTGGAGCCTCCACTGCCGGATCATCGATACGTCAGTGACCCTGACTCACCACCGGTATGCTCCACAGTTTTCATTTATCACTCAGATATTTAGTCATTCATTCATTCACTGATGACTTGAATTTGCATCTGCAGCCTCCCAGAGAGTATACAGAGGGGTTGCTCGGGGTGGTGGCCTCACTCGAAAGCATGGTCTTGCGGAGGGAGATGATGTTGTAGGCCGTCGGCATTCTGGTACTTTTCAATTTCCTTGTATTTATCATACTTCTGATGACATACTGAAACTGAATATTTCACTGCATTGATTCATTGCATGTGTAGAGCACATCTGACACATCACATTCACATACTATATCTGTATGCACACACTCCATGCATCATACTTGCATCTAATATACATACTCTGGCTGATGTATTCAAAATGCCCTTTTCAGGTTCCATTGTCACGGCCCAGGCCATCCAGGCCTTCTCGAGTAGCTAGGAGAGGGGACTCGACTCGTAGCCGAGGAGGACGTAGAGCACCTGTCAGATATGACGAGGAGTCCAGTGAGGAGGAAGAGTCAGCACATCCACAGTCAGAGACATCTGCAAGCAGGGATGATGACTCTGGTTCCGGTTCTGAGGACGGAGGTGGTGCCGAGGAGAATTCCGAGGACGGTGACTCCGATTCAGATAGGGGTGCTAGCGGTGGTGGTGCAGAGGCTGCTCAGCCGAAGAGGGTGAAGAGGGCCTCTCGGTCTTGAGCTTGATAGCACTGATGCAGATGTTCCTGCTTTATTTTTGTTTTTACATGTAGTTGTAGCACAATGTACAGCTTAGGTAGTTTTATTTTCTTCAAAACTTGTACCCTGTTGTAAAATGTTGTAAAAAAGAAGCTATGATGGAATGAAACAGCTTTTTGTACAAAAAGTGTTGTATTTTACATTCTTAGCATCGCATCACACCATTTTGCACAAAAATGAGATTGAATGGAAATTGAACACCATGTATGGCCCAGTCAGATAGTGAACTAACACAACAAACTAAACAACTTAACTCACTAAGAATCAACAAAACCTTAACAAGTTTACAACTCGATAAGTAAAGAACAAAATTCGATAAACAAAGAGCAACAACTCGATAATCAAAGAGCAACAACTTGATAAGCAAAACTTAACAACTCAATAAGCAAATGCATTTTGGACAAACAAAGCGATGGAACGCATCCGAATTAAAGGTAAACTCAGACCTCGAGCACTCCCAACACACAGGAAGGCCAGGGACTCTCTTTTGGAGACAAGAAAAAGCTGCATACCACCTTTTTGCTCATGGCCGACCACCATAGGAGCCTGCCGACCAATTTTTTTGGTCTGTAAACCAAAAAGGTAGCTGGCTGCCTAGTTAAACTGGCTGGCCGACCAGAAAAAGTGGTCGGCCGACCACTTGGCCTGGGGACCTCCAGTTTTCTAACACTTGTCCTCCAAACAGTGCCTTATCCTCCATAAAGGTTCCAGTTTCGTGGTTCTCTCATTCTAACTCAGTTTTGCACCAAAATGGAGGCATTTCTTGTCCAAAATCTCACAAATTGGATTGCTACCTCGGATGGCTCGGAAAAGTTGAATTTTCAGGGCTTCGACATAAATGCACTATTCACGTTGAGTCGCACCCCGCTGCGTTTTCCATTTCTTCATGCCGTGGCAAGGTTTTGGAATCCGGTAACACATGTCTTTAGCTTTGGCGGACAAGAGATATGTCCCACTTCTGAAGACTTCCAAACTTTGATGGAATCCGAACGCAACGAAGAAATCGTGCCCCATTTCCGCTTCGGCCACGTCCAAGCCTTAGGATGGATGTGTGGGCTTACTTTGCATGATGCGCGGTCATTGATTTGTGACGGAGTGCTGGATATTCCGAGCTTGATTCGTCGGTTTTTTGATGCCAGCGACCGCGGCGACCATCATTGGCAGGGCTTTCGGCGGCATATGCTTTGCTTGTGCATGATGTCCTATTTCTTGCTTGCCCCAGGCTCTGGAGAGTTTAGCGCTCGTTTGATTGAGGTTGCCGAGGTCTTGAAAGAGGGCAAGAGCTGTATCGCCATGACACTAGTTGAGACATTGATGTGTTTGGACGCTTTCCATCGCCGAGAGACGACTAGATTCACAGGGAGTCCACTACTACTGCAGGTAATGTTTCCCCACCCTATCTCATATATATTTCTCACATCACTCGGCCTTCAGGCTCGATTTTTCTCTCAAAACCCTTTTCTCGCTTTTCTCTTATCGTACGCCTCTCTATTCTTTAATCTCTCATTTTTCATCCCTCCCCAGATATGGTTGATAGATAAGTTGAAGGTTGTGGACTCATGCTCAGCATATTCAGCTCGCGACTATTCCTTCCAGCGACGTCTAGTCGATGCCCCTGATGAGGGATGGTGGTACGAATGGATGCGCAGTTTGACTGCTCTTGACATTGCTTGGCGCTGCCCCTGGCTTAATCTACCGGCGATGAGCTACAACATGTCTCGCTAGCCCAGGATTCAGTTGATTGGCCTGACACACTGTGTCCTTTACTTCCCATTCTGATTCCGGCCCAATTTGGACATGATCAGACTTGCCCAGCAGAGGGGATAGAGTACCCTGCTGCATTTCTAGTCCGAGGTGCACAGCTAGCTCGGTATGCCACAGCATGGAGGACGAGAGAGCTTCTGGCACCCGCTCCCGCTTTCAGTTGCACCCACTCTGATGAGTGCATAGCTTGGCTTGGTGAAGAGGCACAGGTTGGGCCTACTTTGGCATCAGAGGCTTCCACAAGCTCTGGGAGGGGGCGTAGGAACACCTGACTATGCCCCGAATTTATTTGCTTTAATCAATACTTTCAAGTTTTCTTTATGGATGTAATAAAAAGCAACTTTAATTTGTATTCAAGAGTAGGAGAACTCTGTACTGAAATCAATGTAATTGAAGGTTGTGGGTTCTGAAAATTTTCCGTTTGGTCCAAAAATGGTCTAAGTCGTAAAAAGATTAATTTGAGCAAAATCAACTTTTATTAAAACTTTTCAAAACCATTTTCGATATGGATCAAAACTGGACAACCCGGATCTATCACTAAGATGTACAACCCCGGATCCCAACAACTGGAAAGTTGCCCCTAGTCTGAATAGCACTGTATCTGGAGATCATAACCGAGCTCTTGAATGCAGAATAGACAAAGATGACCGACAAGATCACATGGACAAAGTTGATCGGGGAAGTGTTTGTGGCTGGACTTCAGGATGAAGTTGCTTACGTATCCCAAAGATGGGAATCAAGCCTTACGTAGTTTGGCTCGGGTTCACTCGTGTATTAACACTCTCCTTTTGCGCTCTAACTTTTGCCAAGGACACCCTTTCTGGGTTTTCAACCTTGCAAGCTCAGTTTTTATTATTTCAAATTTTCTATGCTCTAACTTTCGCCTAGGTCGCCCTTTCGGGTTTTTGGCCTAGCGAGCCACTCAGGGAAAGTATTTCTTCAACTTGTCCATGTTGATCGGCTGGGAGAACTCTAGGCCATCTAGGTCCATCAGAACGACAGCTCCACCCGACCAGATTGACTTGATGATGTAAGGGCCAGTCCAATTGGGTCTGAACTTGCCCTTAGGGTCGTGAATGGGAGCTCGGTTGTCTTTGAGCACTAGATCCCCTTCCTTCAAATTCCTGGATTTAACCTTCTTATTGAAAGCCCTGGCAATTCTCCATTGATAACCCTGAACGTGATACAGTGCTTTCAGCCTTCTTTCATCAAAGAGCATGAGTTCTTCGAACCTGCTTTGCTGCCAATCTGCCTCAGCTATCTGACACTCAGCCAATACCCGTAATGACGGAACCTCAACTTCGATAGGCAGAACAGCCTCCATCCCATAAACCAAGGAATACGGAGTTGCCCCAGTAGAAGTTCGAATTGAAGTCCAGTAGCCCCACAGAGCAAATGGTAGCTTATCTGGCCAGTCCCGGTAGGTTTCCACCATCTTCTGCAGAATATGCTTGATGTTCTTGTTGGCGGCCTCAACTGCTCCGTTGGTCTGCGGCCGATATGTGGATGACT
This sequence comes from Camellia japonica, assembly GCA_030407325.1. Classification (NCBI taxonomy): domain Eukaryota; kingdom Viridiplantae; phylum Streptophyta; class Magnoliopsida; order Ericales; family Theaceae; genus Camellia; species Camellia japonica. The sequence goes on along the minus strand of JAPPVO010000010.1, from coordinate 23,305,967 downwards.
TATGAAAAGCCATGTTATACTTCTCCAACAAATAGATCACCTCCTTTTTGAAGTGGGAACCATTATCCGAAATAATCTCGTTCGGGACCCCGTAGCGACAGATGATGTTGTTCCTGATGAACTTAGCAACATGCGATGCCTTCAACACCGCGTAAGATTGGGCCTCAACCCACTTTGTAAAGTAGTCTATCGCTACCAGAATGTACTCATGCTCATTAGACCCCTTCGGAGTGACAGCTCCAATCATATCAATTCCCCAGATTGAAAACGGCCATGGGGAAGTCATGTTGTACAGCTTTGACAGCGGAATGTTCATGCGGTTTGCATGGATCTGACATTTGTGACATCGCCGAACAAAGCCAATACAATCCTCCTCCATGGTGGACCAGTAATAACCCTGTCTAAGGATCTTCCGGGCTAACATCACCCCGTTCATGTGCGCTCCGCACTCTCCTCCATAGATGGCCTCCATCAGGTGCTTGGATTCTTCAGCGTCAACACACAGTTTATGCATTCCGAGATGACCCTTCTTATACAGTTTACCCTCGCAGACGATGAACTGAGCAGCCATTCTTCGGATTGCCCTCTTGTCTTTGGCATTTGCCCCTAATGGATACGCCTCATTTTCCAAGAAGTTCCAGACATCGTAATACCAGGGATTCTCATCTTGTGCTTCATCTATCGCAACAATCAGCTCGTAGGCCGGCACGAATTTCTGTTCGATGATGATCAGACGCATCCGAACTTCGAAAGGGATGTCTATCATGGAAGATAGAGTTGCTAATGAATCAGCGAACCTGTTGTTCTCTCTTAACAGATGGGCGAAATTTAGTTTCTCAAACCGAGGAATTAGCACATCCAAGGTCTGGTGATAGATTTTCATCTTTTCTTCTTTAACTTTCCAATCCCCTTTAGCTTGAGATACAACAAGGCTCGAGTCCCCGATGACATCCAACCGTTTTGCTCCTACTTCTAGGGCGGCTTCTAAACCGGCAATACATGCCTCACATTCTGCCTCATTGTTCGATACTCTGAACCGGAGTTTGAATGCTAGAGGTATGCGGGAATTGTCAGGCGCTATCAGCAACACCCCTATCCCATACCCGTATTGGTTTGACGCTCCGTCAAAGTACATCGTCCAAGTCTCTTCTTCGACGTGCAGAATGGCCTCGTTTGGGAACAGATACTCAACTGCTTCATCCCCTTTAACTGGGTGATCAGCTAAGAACTCCGTTACCGCTCTCCCTTTCACTGACTTGCACGTCATGTATTTCAGATCGAATTCGGAAAGCAGAAGCAACCAACGGGCTAGCCTACCTGTAAGTGCCGGTTTCTCGAAAAGATATTTGATGGGATATAATCTCAAAACCAGTATTACGGAGTGAGCTAACAGGTAGTGCCGCAGCTTCTTGGTAGCCTATACCAAGGCCAAACAAGCCTTCTCCAGCGGAGTGTAGCGGGTCTCGTAATCTAGCATTTTCTTGCTCAGGTAGTAGATAGCTCTCTCCACTTTGTCCTCAGACTCCTATGCAAGCATGCAGCCCATTGTAGTTTCAGTCACTGAAAGATACAGAATCAACGGTTTCCCCGGCTCAGGTGGTGACAACACGGGTGGGTTCTGTAAATATTGCTTGATCTGTTCGAACGCAGCTTGGCATCGGCCGTCCCATTGGAACTTCATTCCTTTCTTTAGGAGACCAAAGAGTGGTTCGCAAGTCAAGGTTAATTTTGCAATAAACCGTCTTATGAATTGCACTTTACCCAGAAAGCCTCGTACCTCCTTTTCAATCCTCGGTGGTGGCATTTCTAAGATGGCCTTGATTTTAGAAGGATCGACCTCGATACCTCTCTGTGTGATCAAGAACCCTAGCATTTTTCCTGCTGTAACACCAAAGGTACATTTCTGAGGATTCAGCCGCAGCCGATACTTCCTGACCCGTTGGAAGAATTTCTGCAAGGCGGTGTAGTCGCCCTCTCTTTCTTTGGACTTGAGAATCATGTCGTCCACGTACACCTCAACCTCTTTATGGATCATATCATGCAAAATCGTGGTTGCGGCCTGTTGATATGTAGCCCCAGCATTCTTCAGCCCAAACGGCATCACCCTATAACAATAGGTTTCCCACGGGGTGGTAAAAGCAGTCTTCTCCCGGTCTTCGGGTGCCATCAATATCTGATTGTAGCCTGAAAACCCATCCATGAATGAGAGCAGCGCATGCCCAGCAGTGAAGTCCACTAATTCATCGATATGCGGCAGAGGAAAGTCGTCCTTCGAACTGGCTTTGTTCAAATTCCTGAAGTCCACACATACCTGAATTCTGCCATCCTTCTTCGGCACTGGAACTATATTGGCCAACCAAGTTGGGTATTCAGATACCAGCAGGAACCTATGCGTCAATTTGCTTGGTGACCTCTTCTTTGATCTTGAGAGCCCAGTCCGGGCGGATCCTTCTGAGCTTCTGCTTAATAAGTCGGGCCTCTGGATCAAGAGGGATCCAGTGCTGTACAATCTCAGGATCGATTCCAGGCATGTCTTCGTAGGACCACACGAAAACATCTTTGAAATCTTTTAACAAAGCGACTAAGCGCTCGCCCTCCTCCGAAGACAACGTGGACCCGATCTGGACCAGCCTCTCAGTACCAACATTAATTTGGGTGATTTCATCAACCGAGGGTTTTACAAACCTCTCCTGCTCCTGATCAAGCAAATATTTCAAAACCGGAGGAATTTCTTCGTCGTCGTTTTCATCGAAATTTTGAAAGTCCTGATTTATACAATAAATCAAAGGCACATAAAAGTACTTAGAAGCCACAACTATTCCATTCTCATTAATCACTTCCAAGTCGCCTGATTCCTCTATTACAATAGACTCAAAGGAAAAATAAAAAGATGACCTAGACAGGACTGTGGCATCCGAGTTGTCACCCCCAAGAATACCGGACTTCGACTCAGACGAGCTGGAACCTGATTCCGACTCCACAGACTCAGTGGAATCAGATTCTGACTCACTACCTGGCCCGGTGCTGCTCGATAAGAAGCCCTCCTCGTATTCCCAGACGAGGGAGGGTGCAATGGATGCATCCAGAATGTTTGAAGATGGGCTCGCAGCCGTTTCATTCTCGACCATGGACACTGAGAAGTTATCCCCCAAGCACTCATGTACTATCGGAGGATCTGAAAGTAGACAAGCCAGCGCTACCCCCATTTCAATCTCTGCACTCTCGGAATCCTCCTCCTTGCACTGTTCAACCTCAGCTGGTGGGTTTGTCTGCTCCTCAGCAACATCATCCCTGGACAACTGCAAGTCAAAGAATATCTCGAATCCCGGCAAGCGCCACCTCTCTGCATTTAACCATGGCTCTGGGAAGCCACAGAACGGGACGTCTTCCCCATCTCGGACAAAGCGTCCGTTTAGGGTACCCTGGATAGGCCGATGCACCAACTCATAAGGCTTCCCGGCCTGCTTTGCTCTGGCCCTTCCGGCCATCTGTTTTCCTTTCCTCACCTAGTCCTCCTTGGTAGGCAGATAACCTAGGCCAAAGGTATATGGGTTGTGCGGTACTTCGGCCGATGCTGCAACGCCTTTCCGGCCACTACGCCCTAATCCCATCCCAGGGATGTGTTAGAGCTTGTTCATGAGGTACACAAACTGTGCACTGACATATAATCCCTCATCAATAGCTAAGATATTCTATACAACCCGGGCCTCGGCTAGGGTAAATCCTGACAGGAACACATCCTCCGCGCCATGCTCGATCTCTAGAACTGGTGTAGACACCTCTGGCGGCGGATGGATTGAAGAATTCCCGAAAACAATGGCTACCCCCTTCCCGTGGGGGTACTTTAACATTTGGTGCAAGGTGGAAGAGACCGCCTTCACCTGGTGCAGCCACGGCTGCCCTAGGAGTAAATTAAAGGTCGCGGGTCCAAGACATGAAAGTCAATATCCTCATGTCTTGGACCGATCTGAGTCTGAATCTGTACAGTCCCCATCACTTCTCTGCTGGTATTGTCGTAGGCCCTTACCACCTAGGCAGTAGGCAAAAAGTCCACGGGCTTCAACCCGATTACATATGCCGTCCTTGACGGACACACGTTGATAGCAAATCCTGTGTCAACAAGAACTACTGGTATCTATTTTTCTCTACACTCCATAGAGATATAGAGAGGTTTGTTGTGATCTGCGCTCTCAGGCAGCAGTTCCTTGTCAGTAAAGGTCAACGTCGGGGAAGCTCTTCCCGGAAAGACCAACCCTACCAGCTGGTCAGGCGTGGTATCGATCGAAAGTTTAGCCTTGTCCATTACGGAAAGGACAGCCTGTCTATGAACTTTTGAGGCCATAAGCAGTCCCCAGATGGAGATGTCTGCTTGTATTTTCTTAAGCTGTTTCAGCATAGCCTCCTCTTCGAGCAATTTTTCTTTCTGCCTCTCAGCTTCCTTGTCCTTCCCGGACACCTCTGATTGATCCAAATGTGGGGGCTTAAAATACCGCCCACTCCTGGTCATGTGGTCCACCTCTTCCACATACCAGGTGTCATCCGGTTGGCTTTGCCCTCAATCTTCATCGGTGTGGGCAAGACATAGGTCGTCATCTTCCCACCACATACCGTCAGCCATCGATAGACAGCTATCTGGTTCCGTTACCACTGCTTCTGTGTGCACAGCACCGTTCGTCCCCTCAGGGGTTTTGGCCTTTCTAGCCTTTTTCCAGATCTTCGATCTTTTCCCGCTCAAACTGCTTCAGTGTAGTCTGTTGTTCAGCATCTTCTATACTCAAAATGCTCTGATCTCGAGCAAAATTCTTAACACCGATGCTCTCCGGCGGTCCATGCTGATTTCCGTCCATTCCGACCACTACTGATGTCCCCGTCTCTGACGAACCCTGTTCTGGCTGAGGCTGCTCAACAACATCCGGCTCGTCGCTGAGCCACCCAGTAGCTTCTGCTGACCCTTCCAGATCAAACCAGTTGACAGTCACGTCTCCCGGATCCTGTTCATTGAAGAATTGAAAGTTGGCTATATCCTCCTCCAGTTCTGCTAGGTCATCTAGCCCCTGATTAGGTGCATCCTCTCAAACTACACAGATTTCTGCCCCCACTGGCAATTCTACCCTTGGCTTAGGCTGATCTGTTGGTGTGATGTAACCACTCGGGTTGTACACAAAGCTTGCAGACCCCTCAGGCTATGAATCCTCATTCCTCTCTGCTCCCAAAGTGATCCCTGCTCCACCTTCGGTGGTCACCACCACCGGTTCTGGTTGGGTTTAGGAGATGTCCAACATGCACAAGTTAGTGCTGTTAGGAATGAACACCTCCGGCTTGGGTAGGTGAGAAGGGGTGATATATATGCTAGGGTCATATGACACAGCCCCAGTTTGGATCAAGTTAATGCGTTTGGGAGGTGGAGCTTGGTTATGTGGTGGGAGAGGGTTGGTTGTGACATTCGGCTTTTCCGGAGGCATAATCACCCTGTTGTCGATGAGATCCTGAATCTCATGACGTAATCGAAAGCACTGGTTGGTTTCGTGACCATGCTGTTGGTGATAGGAACAATACTTCGCCGGGTTATGGGAGGGAGGAAGTTTTTCTGGTAAGGGTCGCGGCTCTAGGGGCTTCAAGTGCCCTTTCTTCATTAAAACCCCCAAAGCTTTGGACAAAGGAATGTATAGTGGGGTGAAGGTTCTTTGGCCTCGGGGTGCATGCCTGGCTGTTTGCGAGCTACTTCCGGACGCACCGGTAAAGGGTGTAGCTGCAAGGGTTTTTGGAGGAGTGGTGGTGACCATTCCGACATCTGACGTTTTAGCAGCTGCAACACTACTTGTGCCTGCATTCGTACTGCGGTTGAATGCCCTCTTAGGCTGCTCTCTCTCATGGTCAATCAGACCTTGTTTCATGGCGTCTTCGATTTGCACCCCAATCTCATGTAGATCCGCAAAGGTGGGTAGGGGGAGGACGATCATCTTTTGCATAAGCTTGGGCTGGAGGTTGCGCACAACCATCCATATTTGGTCTTTGTCAACGGGCCTGATGGTCATCATCGAGGTTTAGCCCTCTAATGGGTTACAAAATCGGAGAAACTCTCCTTCAGCTCTTGTCTGGTTGTCTCGAGATCACGAGTTGTGACCTCGATCTGAGTGTTGTAGGAGTATTGAGCTATGAAGGCCTCAGCCATCTCCTCCCAGTTCCTCTTAACAAAGTCCTCCAGTTTTGCATACCAAATAGCCACTACACCCGACAGGGTCCGGCCGAACAGGGAAAGCTTCTGCAATTTGGAGAGGCCTATCATCCTTAGGATATTCAAAAACAACCGCAAGTGCACCATAGGATCCCCAGACCCATCAAAGCGGTCTATGTGCGGCATTTTAAACTGGTCCGGCAGAGTCATGGCCGAGTCGGTATATCCATCCTCTATATCTGGAATGGATTTCACGCCTTGAGCTTTCTTGAAAAGCTTTTCCAGCTTGCTCACTTTTAGCGCTGTTGGATCCACCTCAAATTCAAACGGTGAATCCACTAGATTGGTGGGAGCTTTGGATAGCTGGGGTAGGATTGGGGGCAGAGCCGGCCCGTTGGAACGTCCGTATTTTCCTGGATGTTGGCGGTCTCCCCGAGTATTGGAACTCTTGGTGGGGGAGGAGGTGGGTGCGAAGTAGATGCTCCGGTTTGCTGCTGTAGCCTGGCAATCAACTCTGCCTGTTGGGCCACTACTTCTGCTTGACGTGCAGCCACTTCTGCCTGACGGGTAGCATCCTGCTGCATGGCTTGCATACTTTCCTGGAGCTGACGCATCATCTCTTCCATACCTGCCATATTGTGCTGGTCTAACTGAATACTCGGTATATCTGTCTCTGCAGTAGACTCGGAAATCTCAACCCAACTACTCAAGGACCACTGATCTGGAAACCGCTGTACTAATGCACTGTGCCTAGCTGATCTCCGTCTAATAACCGGGGGTAATGAGTGGTACACTGGTTGTCCGTCTATCAGATCCTCGGATCGATGAAGTCTGCGACCTCTAACCCAGAGTGCTTGGGGAATATCTGCCTAGTCGGATGCAATTGTGCTAAACTACCTTGCAAAAAGATAAATAAAGCATAATAAGGAAACAATGAACAGAAAAACGGACAGCATAACGGCTTAAATATAGACAACACACAGTTGGCACTTGTAAGCTAAATACACTGTTCTCAAACACTGTTTACTGTGCCCCAAATCGCTGCCCCAAATCTGATACCCTCAAGTAAAACTGATTCTTCAAATACTGATGCTCGCAGGCCTGATAACCAGATTTGCAAACTGATACATGCGTTCCTGTAGAGACACTCTAAAAGCATATAGCAAACAAGTGAGAGCCAAAACACCCCTGTGTTGGGGGAGGGGTTTCCTGTCCTATTTTGTCAGGAGCTAGGATTTCACTACGCACACAGCGGTTCCAAAACAACCTACAATGGGTAAGCAACCTGTCCTAACTTGGAATAGTCACTATGGATTCCGAATATGTACTAGGTCGAATGGTCAAAAAGGCTGCCCCGGTAAAAACCAGGGTTTGTGTTCCCGTCGTGGCAGAGCCCGCAACCGGTCAGCCTTATGGCACGCTTCTCAAAGCAAGCCTCCGGCAAACTGTTCAGGAATAGCATACGGCAAACACAGTGTCGTAGGGGCACCAATGCAAATGCAATGCAAAGAGACACATAAGTGTAATCAAAACAAGATATCATGAGTTCGAGTCAAGTTCTCTAAATCCTCAGCAGAGTCGCCAGAAACTGTAGACGTGCCCCGAGAACTCCCCGGCTCCGCGCTGCGAGGGCGCGAATTCCGTTTTGTTCTCTAGCTACTAAAGTTCGGACTTGTGTCACGGTTCTGAATCTAATCTCACAAAGTGCAATGTGAGACCGATAAATCACCAAAGAGTCCAAATCCGGCAAATCGTTTTGGAAAACTGATTTTTATAAAGAAGTGCCAAACATGGACTGCTTTGCCAGATACAGAGTCGCCACCTAAATATTTTATTTTGGGAGAATTTTGGAAACCCTGACTCGTGCTTAAGGCCACGTGTCTGTCATCGCCAAAGTTACCTTGGCTCGGGAACTTGGGTACGAGAGGGGAAGGTCATGCAATGAGCACCTCCGCTCGCCCGATCAAAGATTGGCCTGTACTAAGCATGATATTTTGTTTTTTGAAGACACATGTGTTCTTATTCCGATTACTAACCTAGAATTACTATGTGATGCGCACATCATACAAGTATAGACTAGATCGCCTAAGTTGGAACAAAACATTGCATGTTCGTTTGTTTGAAAACGGTTTTGAAGTTTGCTACTCGCAAGTAGGCTAAGTCGTAGATTTCAATAAATTGTTCCAATTCAAGCAATCCAACCTTCACCCACAGGCATTCAGACAGTTATATCAAATAAGCAGTTAGCCTCATGGCAAGCATGCTAACATGGCAACATTAACACACATGCAGTATGCTAAAGCGTAAACACTCACAGTGTACTTCGAGCCAAAACAGAGAACTAGTTAGAAATCATGCATGATCCTAGTTCATGTTTAAAATGGCTAATGCAACACATGCAAAAATGCAGCTAAAATAGGCTCGGCTATTCTAGAATGGCATATCAAATGCAACTTGATAACATGCTGTCGAACACGTATTCAAGTAAATGTATTGAAATACAATGCAGTTAGTATGATGCGCCGAGCCCGGTGCATGCGATACAGATGAATGGATGCACGCATGCAAGCATAAGGTATGCTAATCAAAATATGTCCTAAAACTAACCATCGTAAGCGGTTAAGTAAAAGGGAGAAAGAAATGGAGGTTGGAAGACATGCATCACACACACGCACGCTTATTACAACAGTTGGCCCTCTTGACGTAGGGCCCGAATAACGAGCTAACTAGCTAATCTAAGCTAATTAAACTAATTATTACACCACAAAACTAATTAACTAACAAGCTAATTAATTAAGCTATTACAAGACAAATGAATAGTTAAACGCATTAACTAATTAGGTACAAAACCAAAGCATAAACTAGCTAAGCAAATTAGCTAAGTAAAACAATAAATCAAGAGCCTCCAGGGCGGGAAGTATATGCATGCTCAGTCGCCTCGTTCTGAAATCCGTTGCGATGCCCCGATTTGCCTCTGTTTGCAATTGTTCTCAGAACTTTGCACCAGGCTCCAGAAAGCTTCTAACTCACCTTGGAGACCTGTGGGAGGGTTGCCGACCACCTAGGGGTGTTTCCAGCCACTGGCCGACCACTTTCTATTGCTGCAAACCAGAAAAAGTGGTCGGCCAGCTAGTTGTTCTGGTCGGCCGACCAGTTTTGCTGCACTTCTCCACTTTGCTGCAACAGAGAGCAAGAAAGGGCATGGCAATGTATTTGCAAGATGTGTGTGCACAACCACTCTCTCCTATCATTTCATAAGCTCAAGGGAGTGTGGTTCTCGACCCTCGGGCCACCAATTGTGCATCTCGATGCATGATGGCCGAGAAGCCAAATTGCACAATTCAATGTAAAATGAATGCACACATAAACACATAAAGCCTAGAACTCTATCATGTATGATCAAGAGCGTCGACAACCGAGAATTGAGGCACGTTTCATCACTTCAAGTATGAAACGTCCCTCGTTTCTCGTGTTTGGATCAACACCTAATCCAAACAAATGCAATGCAACTCAAGCATGCAAACATGTAACGCAACTTAAGCATGCAAACATGCAATGCAAGGCATGCAAACACAATGCGACTACGTGGCATACTCAATGCAAAAGATAACATGGCATACACAATGCAAAGAACAACATGGCATACTCAATGCAATGTGACATGATCAACTTAACAAAGCCAATGACATGCAAACAATGCTAATGCATGCATACACAATGCAAGGCAACATAAGCATGCAACAACATGATGCAATGTAACAACATTCACATAACATGCTCGATGGACTTAAACCAAAATGGACAGACCTCAGTCATGCCCAAATTAGTGGCCATAATGCTAAAACTAAGGCATGAAGTACAAAGTAAATGCATGCACAATGCAAAGGTCCATTGACTGGGCATAAGAGCACAACTCTCAAGAGTGCTCAAAGAGTCACAAATGTGGAAGTGTAACAACACTAAGTGCACTGAAATAAGGTATGAAATGATGCCAAATCATTCAAACAACACAAGTAAAGCATGCAAGAGGTCCTTAAGCATGAAGGCTAACAAAGAGGACTACAAAGGGGACATGCAATACATGGCACAAATGCATAAACCAATCATGGACAGAGCTCAAACAAGTCTAAACAAAGACCAAAATATGCTGAGATGAGGGCTCAAGGACCTAGGCAAGATGGCATACATGCTAGGCCATAAACAAGGCAACAATGCATAACACTCAAAGGTATTCAAAGCATGAAAGAAAAGGGAACATGGCAGTCCTATATGCTCTGAAATGTCATGGTAAATGATGCCAAATCATGTACACAACACAAATGAAGCATGCTATGAAGCTCAAAGCTTGAAACTAGCACAGACATTTGTCTTATAGCTATGCAAAACATGAAGCATATGGTCAAGGCAACCCAAAACAGTCCTAGAATATGTCAAAATGATACTAAAACATATATGGAAGGAAGCCAAAATATGCTAGCATGAAGGGCATGAAGCATGGAATATGCAAGGCAAATAAGGTGGATTACACAACACCTATCAAGACCAAGCATGAGATGACTTAACCAACAAAAATTATAGTTATATCATGGCAAAATAAGCCCAAATACACATTGAAATGATAGCTAACAAGCTTAGGCATGAAGGCATACACAATGACTCATGTTTAAGGCATAAAGGGCAAACCCTCAAACGCATTGAATAAGTGAAAAATGCAAGTTGCCAAGTCATGAAAATAGTCCAAGTAATGCATGCTAGTAGACTTGATACACAAAGCTAACAAGCTAGAATGCACTATAGCTATACAAAGCATGGTATGCATGACTAAAACAACACAAATCACAAATCAGAGCTAGAGCATGCTAAAACATGGACAAAAGCTTCTTAGAGTTAAGCCAAAATCATGTTAGAATGACATGTAAAAAAAATGATACACATAAGGCTAGTTCATGAAAATGCACTACAAGTGCAAGGAGCATGCAAGGGCCAACCAAACCAAGCCAAAACAGATCTAAGTCATGTTAAAACAACACCAAAAACCTACTAAGATGGATTCAAAACATGCTAGAAAGACATGCTCAAACATGAGGCATACAAAGCTAGTTTGCAAAATTTACACTACATGTGTATTAAGCATGCAAGGGGTGACCAAACCAAGCCAAAACAGAGTTATGGAAGGCTGAAATAAGCCCAAATACATGCTAAGATATGACCAACATAAGCTTAACAATCATGCTCAAACATGAGGCATTCAAAGCAATCAATCAAAACACAAGGAGAGGGGATGACCCTCTCCTATTTGGGACCCCAAAACCACCTTTCCATCACTGAAAATCCTCTGGATTTCAGTGGTAGAAAGGTCATGCAAAGGCTAGAATAAGAGCCAAAAGAGATGGCTCAAAACAAGGCTTAACAAGGCCTAAGAGGGAGTAGACCACCCCCAACAAAAAAGTGACCTTAAACAAACATTTTAAGCATGCAAAAACAGAACTTTTTGTAGTTAAGAGTTAAGCTTAAATCAGCATGCAAATAAGGCTAAAAGCTTAAGCAAAAGCAAGGTTCAAGGGGGTAGAAACTCACCCTTGATGAACACCTTCAAGGCTGCGACTCTAGCACTCTTTTTGAACCAAAACCAGTCCAAAAACTTCAAAAACAACTTCAAGGGACCTCAGCTCCAAGAGTATGGTGTTTGAGTGAGTGTTTGTGTGTTAAAGTATGATAGAACTACATTTTGAGGCACAAATATGAGACCAAAAGAGAGATATAGAGACAAGTGTGTATCTATCACTCTAGCCACAAAATTATGAACCTAGAGGAGGGATGAGGAGGTTCTCTCTTATAGAGAACAATGCTCAAGCTTGTTGGACAAGCTTTTGCCTCAAAGCCATCCCTCCATACACGTGTATGGAGGATGGCTTCTGTGCCTTCCAGCTGGCACAGCTGTACTGAGAATATCTCCAAAAATGTGATAAAAAGCAGTCGACCACTTGAAGTGGTCAGCCAGCTACTTGAAGTGGTCAGCTGACCACAACAAGTGGTCTCCCAAGATGAAAACTGGTCGGCCATGGTGGAAGAGAGTCTACAGCATGAAAACAATGCAGTGGTGTGGTGGCCGACCAGAAAAGGTGGCCCAAAGACCAAGAAAACCAGTTGGGCGACCAGAAAATTGGCTGGCGGGGAGGAAAGTGGTCTCCAAGGGGAAGAATTGGTCTCCCACCCTTGTACCACCTTCCAAACAAGGAAAACAAGGTTTGTACCAAAAACAAATCAAAACGGATGCAAGACGGAAGTTCGGGAGGCAAGGCACGCGGCCAGAAGCCTCGAAAACTAGTCTACAGGCATCAAAAATAGTCTACGACCACAAAAGTGGTCTCCCGGACCACAGTGTCCCTTTAGGCAGAGGCAACAAGGTGTGGTTCAAAAACCACGCCAAACAGAGAACGTTAAGCGGTCTCGAGTCAAGGTGCGCGGCCGAAGGCTCCGAAAACCGGAAACTAGTCTCCAAGCGCAAAAAGTGGTCTACAACCACAAGAAGGTGGTCTACAGACCACTCCCTCCCTCCAGGGAAGGGAAACAAGGCTTGGTCTACAAACCGAGCCAAAGCACAAAAAGTTCAGAGGCCCGGAGGCAAGGCACTCTGCCGAAAACCCCAGAAACTCGAAACGAGCACAACATGCACAATCACCGAGCGCTCAAATGATGACGTCTGAGTCTTAAGGTCGGTCAAAAATGGGGTGTCTACAGTGACACGTGGGTGTCAAATCTTGTACTTTTACCAGTATACCTGTATACTAACTCGTTTTATCTCTTAGCATCTCGGGTGCGTTCTGTTTGAGCGCAGCCGAGCTTCATTTGCAAGATTAGTTGGGCCTATAGTGGTGACGAGAAATAACTATAGTTGTAGGACGTGTCTTTCGAACTTATTTTGTTTTCTGGAGTTTATGGTTGATATTAGTTTATTTATTTATTTATTTATTTTATGACCTTAAAATTTTGATAATTTGACATTGTGAGTTATTTTCTAACTTTACATTATTTAAGTTGTTTTGACTATTTGTTGCTACTTTAATGTTGGAGGTATTGGATAGTTATTACTTTATGATGGATGGTTTGGTTGGCGCTTGTTATTTTATTTTATTTTATTTTATTTCTTGAGTATTGTAATTTACTTAAATCTTATGGAGACGAAAACATTTAGATTTATGTTTCACCCCTAGGATTTGGATGATGAAATATTGATTGGGGTTTAGTTTTATATCTAAGGATAAATGACACTAACACCCCCTGAGATTTATGTTTATTACAGTTTCCCCCTCACCTTTTGGAAATTACATCTCCCCCTTGAGATTTAAAGTTTCATTACAGATTTCCCCCCTCAGCAATTTAATTTTTTTAAATACCAATTTTTCCCTCATTGGGTAAATTACATTAACACCCCTCACAGTTTAGAAATTACAATCCCTTCCCTAAGGTTACCAATTGCCCTCTCAGTTAGTATTAGTTGGAAAAAAAATTCATTGAAAAAAAAAATTAATTGGAAAAAAAATTATTTAAAAAAAAAATTAATTGAAAAAAAATTTTGTTTGTAAAATTTTTAAATTTTTGTCACGTAAACTCATTTTTTGAATTTACATTTTTTCCTCAAATTTACAAACTGAAACAACTATTTATAAACCAAAAAAATTATCAAACAAGTTTTTATGATAGTTTTTAAAATTTTTGTAAATATAAATTGAAAACTGAAAACGAAATGGTTACCAAACAGGCCTCAGATGGTTAAAATGTCGTAAAATTAACAAATAATTAAATAAGTTACTAACGTAAGAAATGACTTATCAAAAGATTTTTAGGTTATGTATAGTTTGATTTTTAGAATTTTTTTTTAAATTAAAAATTAATTTAGTTAAGAAATAAAAAATAAAAAATAATTATCATTTAAGGGTAAAAAATAATTAGCATTTTAACTTTTGGGCAAGTTATATACATACGTATGGCTGTTTCAATTTAATTTGTAAAAAACTATTTCTAACCACTCAAAAGATAAAAATTATATAAAAATGATAATTATTTTTTATTTTTTATTTCTTAACCAAATTAATTTTTTAATTTTTTTTTTTTAAAATCAAACCGTACACAGTCTAAGAATCTTTTGATAAGTCATTTCTTACGTTGGTAGCTTATTTAATTATTTGTTAATTTTACGATATTTTTACCATCTGAAGCCTGTTTGATAGCCATTTCGTTTTCAGTTTTCAATTTATATTTACAAAAATTTAAAGAACTACCATAAAAACTTGTTTGATAATTTTTTTGGTTTATAAATAGTTGTCTCAGTCTGTAAATTTGAGGAAAAAACGTAAATTCAAAAAATGAGTTTACGTTGGTTTTTAAACAGAAATTTAAAAATTTTACTAACAATTTTTTTTCAATTAATTTTTTTTTCAATGAATTTTTTTTCCAACTAATACTAATCGAGGGGGGCAATTGGTAATGCTACTTTAAACCTTAGGGAGGGGATTGTAATTTCTAAGATGTGAGGGGTGTCAATGTAATTTACCCAGTGAGGGCAAAATTGGTATTTAAAAAAATTAAATTGCTGAGGGAGGAATCTATAATGAAACTTTAAACCTCAAGGGGGAGATGTAATTTCTAAAAGGTGAGGGAGGAAACTGTAATAAACATAAACCTCAGGGGGTGTCAGTGCAATTTATCCTCTATTTAATTGTCCAAATTTTGGGACATGACAAACCTTGACGGAGGTGGTGCTGCGGTGGGAGTGCTCTACGACGACTGATTCGAAGTAGGTAGTAAAGTCACATTAAGATTGAGATTTGTTTTCCATCTCCTCTATCGTCTTCTTCTTCTTCTTCATGATTGTCATTGCTGTGATGAAGGAAAAATCATGTTTCTTTTTTAAAATAAATTTTTTAATAATTATATATCTTTTTGTTTTTTAATTAAAATTTTAAAATTTGTTTATATTTTTATGATAATTTTTGTGTTGATTGTGTTGCTGCGAATGATTCATCTACACTATTTTGTTTGTTCTTATTCACTTTGGAGCTAAAATTCTGTAATCTTTGATGATGATGTGGCATGTTTGGCAAATGCCAAACCTCTTGCCAAATTTGGCATCAGAAATGGCATCTACTATATTATTGAAGACTTTTTTTTTTTTTTTTTGACACTCTTATCAAATTATAACTTTAGCATTTCTATTGGAGATGCTCTTATACTAAACCACTAGCCCATGGCTCCTACCACTAACTAATATCTAATAAATAATAGTTTTAATAAAATGACATACATAGCATTGTTAAATTACTTGGAAATGGGATAGTTTGATTCCAGATTTGCCATACTTTGGTTCATGTATCCTAATTTCCTAAGACTTTTTATTTATTTATTTATTTTTTTTGATGGAATTTTCTAAGACTTATAATAATTTTAAAAAATATATGTTCATATTTAATGGGAAAATTTTACTATATCTCCGTTTGGGAAGTTGGTTTAGAGGCTTTTTAGCCCAATAAGACAAAATATCACATCCAACCCATAATTATTACATTTTTTCTCTTACAAAAAAGTCAAAAAAACCAAAAAATTTTTCCAAACTAGGCTTCTTAGCCCAAGCTAAAATAATAAAATTTAATAAATACATAAAAATACAAAAAATGTATTGAATTATCGTATTTTTTTTTATATTTTTGGTATTTAGTGAATTTTTAAAAGATTTTTTTCACAAATTTTTTACTTTTTAGGTATATTTATGTTAGGTATGTCTAAAAAGTAAAAAAAATTGCTTAAAATATTTAAAAAATTCAATAAAAACAAAAAAACACGAAAAATAAGAAAATAGAATTTTCTGAAAAGTGTTTTTGAAAAAACACAACCAAGCAAATAATACATAACATTGTTCAATAACTTGGAAATGGGATAGTTTGATCCCAGATTTGCCATACTTTGGTTCATGTATCCTGATTTCCTAAGACTTTTTATTTTATTTTTTATTTTTTTGATGGAATTTTCTAAGACTTATAATAATTTTAAAAAATATATTTTCATATTTAATGGGAAAATTTTACTATAGCTCCGTTTGAGAAGTTGGTTTAGAGGCTTTTTATCCCAATAAGACAAAACATCACATCCAACTCATAATCATTACATTCTTTCTCTTACAAAAAAGTCAAAAAAGTCAAAATCTTTCCCAAACTAGACTTTTTAGCCCCAAGCTAAAATAGTAAAAAAAAAACCAAAAGACCAACCCACTTTCCAAACAGAGCTTTATATGCCCTTAAAGGTACATACCATAAGTTTTTATTTTTTATTTTCTATATATTTTTTTATTTTTTTATTATTTATAATTACATCACAATAATCGTAACAAATCACAAAAAGTTATTAATTATTAATAATTTGTAACTTTTTAATATTCATAATTACAAGATTTGTAACACAAGCACAATAATTTTCTTATGATCCATAACTAACATTACAAAAATTTATAACCTTTTTTTTTTTATTTATATTTTTTACTTTTATGATAGGGGTGTGCGGTGTAGTGTTTCCCCATTTTATTTGTTAATTAATAAGAGATTAATTATAAATATCATCATAACTATAACAAATTGAATATCTATTTCTATGAAAAAAAAAAAAAAATGGATCACCAATAGCCACCAACTAGCATATAACAAGTTCAATAATTTAAACAATCATGAGCTGCCAATAGGGGCGGACCTACAAGGGACTGGTATTTGTAATATACTTCGTATAAAGTTTAAGTAATTAGGACATTTTTATAATAAGAAAATAATAAAATTTTGTTATTTCGTAAATGCACATGAATATTATATTTTAGTACTACGAATAATATTTTAGACTTAAAAAAAATATCATGACAAAAAGTATCATATAGTAACAAATAAATTATAATAACAAATAAATTATAAAAATTATACACGTCAACTAAATTTATAAAATTGTTCGTAGTGAAATAATACATATAAAAAAAATTCTATAAAAGATACATAAAATTCATAATTTAACACCCTCGAGTCAACTTTTCTTGTTCCGTCCTGGCGGCCACTGAACCACCACAAAGGTATCAGCCAATAATTTCTTGGAAAGTGAGTGGCAGCATTAATTAGTGCTCTCACTAATGATGTGACAGTAGGTCTCCACCATGAATGATTTGATATTTTAGCCTTGGTGTTGTATTTTTTTCTTTTTTATTGAATGCCATGTCATTAGTGATCTTTTTAGAGCTTCAAAATTAATGGTCTCTATCATTATTGTAATTTCTTTTACATCGCCCAATCCCTAACGATTTCTAGACAAAGAAGCATGGTTTGAGGGTCTCCTTTTATCATTTTTATTTTAATTAACCCTTTTATCATATTAAGGTCTCGTTTGGGAACAGACTATTTTAGTAACTTGTTAACTTTTTAACTTTTACATTAAACTAATAAAATTTTATTATCACTAGATTATCTATAAACTTTATTCAACTTTTTAATAAAGTACTTTTAATTAGAAAAGATGTAAGAAAAGTAGAGAGGTGATGTGACAACTTTTAGTAACTTTTTGATTTTTTAGCTAAAATAGCCACTCCCCAAACGAGGCCTTGCCAAAATGAACACCCAACCCCCACGAATAATTATAATCAACAATGACAATAAGTAGAAATACATAATTTAATACAATTCTCATAACAAGATAAAAATAAATATTTACTTTTAACAATTATTGATTTCTTACTTATAGGTATACATAAGTGGCCAATTAAACTAATCTTATTAGTTCAATTACATGTTTTGCAAAATAAGTGGGGTGTTAAAATATGGAACATGCTTCTTTTTGGTTGATAAAGTGAATTGAATGGTATTGTTGGACCGTGAGGCTCATCATGAGTTCTATTTCGATAATCTGAACTCTTCAATGTGTAAAACTTGTCGAGTATTTCATCCTTATAAAAAAATCACATTAATCGGATAGCGATAACCCCTTCATCAGAACATATTTTTGTCAACAATTTATTTTTAAAATCATATTTACTATTAAAAAAAATATGACTTGATCAAAGAATTATCGATATCCGATTAACATAATTTTTTATAAAAATAAAATATTCGACAAATTTTACACATTAAATAATTTAAATTATCAAAATAAAGCTCTTGATAAACCTCACGAAGCCAACAATATCGTGCTGTCCACTTTGTCATACTAAAATATCACTGGGAGAATATTTATACTATTATCATCGGACGTGGGTCAATGTCATATATTTTTTTGTTCAAACAAAAAAATGTCATATATTTTACTTTTTTCCAAAAATGCCCACAAAAGTTTTAAATCTGCCTATGCGAAGGAAAGAAAATTGATTCAGATCTCACAATTTTGACTTTTCGTTTTTAGAATAAATTATATTTTGTCTTTTTATGTTTAACTATTTTCTTACTTTGGTTTTGAATTTATTTACTTATTTATTTTTTCTTTCCATTTGGCTCTTCATTTTTAAAATTTTCTCAATTTACTCTTAAAGTTAATATCTATTCAAAATCAAACAGAAAATACCAGTTAGTTATCATATGACATAAAAAATATATCATTATTAGAGTTTAGATTTGTATCAAAAGTGAGTTATATAGTAACATATTTTTATACCACATAAGTGGTAGTTTGTCATTTTTTTGCCTAATTTTATATACAAATTAATTAACTTTAGGAATAAATTAGAAAAAACTTGAAACATGAAAAGCTAAAATGAAAAACAAAAACTTCAAGAGCCAAAGTGAAAAAATAGCTAAACATAAAAAGAAAAAAAAGTAAAATTTATCTTTCTTTTTTTACTCTTCAACTACATATATTTATATGAGAAATTATTCAATATTCCTAAAGTATCATGAGTCTGTACTCCCTAATCAATTATCATTTAATATTCTCCTTCATATTTCCTAATCACCCAACACAATAACCTACCTACCTACCTTCTCTACCAACCATAATATTATAAAATATCATGTGTTCATACTCCAAAATTATTGAATAATTACCCTATTTATACAGACATCACATTTGCACCTGCCGCTAGTGTATGAAAAAGGGCACAAGTGTGTATTGCCAAGGAGAGGAAGGGTGTATTTAATTGAGTCCGGCTGAGCACCAAGACTGGTGGGCACGTTGAAGAGTCCCCACATCAATGGAAAAACATTAGAAACAAACAGCAAAGTGATTTGCATGACCTTTTTCCCAACCAAGAACTTGTAAAGTCAACACATCCAACTTTGGCATCCTCAATCACAGAATTTTTTACTCATCAACACCCACCACCTAATTATCATTCTCCCCTCCCCCTCTCAACTCTCTCTCTCTCTCTCTCTCTCTTATATATATATTATATATTATGTACTTGTCTTCCTTCTTCATATCCAAAGCTAGATTGATATCTGAGATGGTTGGAGCAGGAATGAGATTGCCTAGTTTCTGCATGAGCCGTGGTGGCAATACGGCTCGAGTGAGAGTCTGTACACAGACTCAACAACAATACAGGCAAAGCTATAGCTCAATAATATACACTGACGACAAAGCAGAGGGGTGTTCAAGCAACAACAGCATTGAAATGAACTTCAATCCAAATGGTGGTGTTGGTGACATGTTGAATTCGGAGTCCGAAGCCGGAAACAGAGTCATGGTTGTGATTGATTCTGGTCTTGATGCCATGGGTGCTCTTCAATGGGCACTTTCTCATACTGTTCAGAGTCAGGACACCATTGTCCTTCTTCATGTTTCCAAGCCTTCCAAACAAGGTGTGTCTTAGTTTCTCTTTAATTAACTAGATTCTGTGGTGCAACTTATATGAATTGTTTATGATTGTTTATTTATTTAGTATTTTGAGAGTTTGTGTTAAAATGTTTAGTTTATTTTTTACTTTAGGTAGAAATAATTTTCACAACTTGAAAAAATTTGAATATATGGAAGTTAGAAAAAATACATTTTTGACTTTTGTTTTTTGATAATCAATTTTAAGCTTTCAAAAAATTGTACTAAATAAACTCACGTGCCATATAAAACTTAAGGATTTGATTGAATTATAATAAACACCTCAGAAAGTGTAGGTCACGAACTCAAATCTTGTGAGGCGTCTGAACCTTTTTGAACCACCCTAAGATCTTGCGTGTGGAATGATAATTGCATATTTCTTTATACTGTGTTTGGTTGGGGGATTTGGGGAGAGATTTGAAAAGGAAAAGGGAAAAGGTGTATGAAACTAGGTGAAATTTAGGCATGTTTTATTCACATTTCACCTATCTTTTCTATTTCCCTTTCCAAATCCCTCCTCAAATCACCCGACCAAACATAACATTAGAGTAATTGGGACAGAGGCCCTGTTAATTTGGTGCACGTTATAGGGGTTTTTGATAACTATTTATTTTTATTTTGGGCGTTTAGTGTTTTGTACAATTTTTATCTATAATTTATAAGACATAAATAACTAAAACACGTCTTCTTAAAGTTGGAGGAGAGATATTTTAGTTTCTGATTTTTAATTATTAACTTCTTACTTAATAAAAATTGCATCAAATAAGCCATAACCTTGGATATACTTTAGTTACCAAATAAAAAATAAATTCAATGAATAAAAGATGCAATATAATGCTAAATATATTTTTTCATTGCATTTGCAGAGTCAAATAGCCAAAAGGCCCATGAGCTTCTTTCCTCTATGAAAGATATGTGTGAAATGAGAAGGCCTGGGGTAAGTACAATTTAGTAAAATTTCAATTTCACTATTTCATCTTCCCCCATTTCTAATCTTGTGATATCACTGCAAATTCAGAAAATTTGGACCTCTATTAACTTATTGTTTCAACTAATGGAGTAACTCATCACATGCAGAGTAGTAACTTGTAATAAAACAACAAGACATGACTTAAGTACATTTCAAGGTATCATGAAAAATCTTTTATGAAAATAATCTTGAAAGCTTTGTGACTCTTGGATTACACTTAGAATAAAGCACCACATACTAATCAAGGTAATCCAAGGATCATAAATTTTTTATGATCATTTTTATGAAAAATTTTTCATGATCCCTAATTTTTCCCATTGCCTTTATATATATATATATATATATATATTTAGGAATTTAATGCCAACCATAGATCGAAAGTAAATACACAAAATTAAATTACATCAAAATATTTAACATTGTACACGTTAACACTATAGAGTCATCGGAAATATTTTCATTTGTTGTTATTCTTGCTATTTTCATGAAAAGTAAACTTTTTTTTTAATCAGCAAAAAATAAATTTTATTGATGTAAACAAAATGCAATATACATCAAATACATCAATAAATTTTATTCTTAATATTTGTCTTTTTATTCTGCATATGTGAAGCAAATAATTTTAATTTATTTCATATTAAAAAAAAAAAAAAAGAATATTAGATCATCTCCTAATGAAACGACAAACCACACAACATAGTACAATTGTTGTGCCATATGATTAATCAAAAACTCACTCTGGCGGTGAATACAACAAAATTAATTTTTTTTTTATATTTTTACATTTAAAATAACAATTCCATATCCATTAGAGACATTCATTACATTCTATTATTTCTAATTGTGACAATTAACTCTTTACATTTTAATTCAAGTTGTAAAGTCACCATTTTATTCATTTGATGTTAATAACACAGACTGAATTTGTTATATGAACTATTTGTGACATTTTTTCGCCATGTTTGCTATCCATAGTTACTACCTCCCATTAGAGATGTTCTTAGCTTCCATTAATTTGATGTATTGGATCAATTAGGTTCATGTTGAGACATCAATGGTGGAAGGAAAAGAAAAGGGTCCAACAATAGTAGAAGAGGCAAAGCAGCAGAAAGCGTCACTGCTAGTTTTGGGGCAAAAAAAGAGATCGATGGTGAGGCGGCTACGGCGGATGTGGACCACCGGCCAGAAAAGGAGCCGGGGTAAGGTGGTGGAATACTGCATCCAAAATGCTAATTGCATGACAATTGCAGTAAGGAGGAAGAGCAGGAATTGTGGAGGATATTTGATCACCACCAAGCGCCATAAAAACTTCTGGCTTTTGGCTTAGTTGAAAAAATGTTCAAAATATCGATTGTTCAGTAGTATTGTTTTCAAAATATCATGTGACATTATTTACTGATAATTGAAACAATGATAGCCTATCTTTATTATCTAATTGAGAAATGTAATTTTTCATTTTTGGCCACAAAAATAATGTTGAATGATATTTTGGAATTATTTAATATTTTTCAATTCTTAGGTCCTTTGGTGCATTGAAAATGTGGTTGTGATTGTAATGTTTCTAGAAAGTGAAGGGTGGACTTGGTTGGTTAAAGACAAGTGAAATAACCTGTCATGACAGAGGATGTCGAAGAAGAGAAGTTATTCTGTGGTCTAAGGAAATGCCTCAATTGTTCTAAAACATGTTTGTTTTTAGTTTTTTGAAAATACTTTTTAGAAAATTCTGCTTTCTTGTTTTTCGTATTTTTTTTTGTTTTTACTAAATTTTTTTAATATTTTAACTAATGTTTTTAATTTTTAGACACACCTAACATAAATACACTTAAAAAGTATAATTTTTGTGAAAAAAATCTTTAAAAAATTCACCAAATACCAAAAATACAAAAAAATACAAAAAATCTCTATATTTTTCGTATTTTTGTGTATTTATTAATTTTTTAAAATATTTTTTTCATAGATATCTTACTTTTTAAATACATCTAAGTAAGATGCATCTAAAAAAGTAAAAAAAATACTTAAAATATTAAAAATATTCACTAAAAAAAAAATGAAAAACAAAAAATTTAATTTTTAAAAAACTAAATTTAAAAAATTGAAACCAAATGCACTGACTTTTTTGGCTTGTGTAATAACCAACACTGGCTTGTTTTGACAACTCAATTAAAATTATTTTTTTGGCTTTTTATTGTTTCAGGAGCATATAATAATAATAATATATTTTTTTATATATATATATAAAGAAATGTATAAAAGTTGGCTTCATGAAAATGATTTGGAAGCCTAGTTATTTCAAATTCCTAGAGAGAATAGATTTATAAAAATTAATAATTGTTCTAACAATGCAAAAATCGATATATTTTAATCTTAGATTTGTCAAGAAAAAAAATGCAAGAAAAATAAAAAAACCTTGTATAATATATTTTTATAAGTTACTATACAAAAAAAGTGAAGTTTTTGACTAATATTCTTTTCCTACTTTTTTTTTTTTTTTAATTTTATAAATTCGACATCCAAACTTGACTAAGAATTTTTATAAAAAAAAAATTAATATATAAAAATCTCATCTAAAATGATGTAACAATAATATTTTTAGATTTATAAACAAAGTAATAAATGTCTTAATTTAAAATGAAAAGATCATAAAATGACACATCATTATGTCAAACCGGGGAAACACAAAAACGTACTATATTGATAAATTTGAAGAAAAGTCACATGCAAACATAAAGGGGAGAAAAAAATGCGCTACACCAAGCTCTTGTGAATTTTGATAAATATTGATCACTAACTAATTTGTTATTTTTGCACTTATATCATGTTACTTTAATTTTTAATTTTTATTATTTATTGTTGAGAGGAAGGCGACTATCTTTATATCTTATAATTTTATAATAATAAAAATTACAGTAACCATCGTAATCCTAATTTTGAAGTAAATCACGTAAATTTTTACATTCATATGCATTTATTTTGTTTTTTATTTAATTCTGTTTGTGTTTTGCATTACAGAGATTCTATTTAAGGGGTCATTTGGAAATTGTTTTTTAATATATTTTTTAATTTTTATAAAAAGATATATAAAAAAATAAAAATAATAAATTAACTTTTATACTGATTTTTTTTACTTTTTTTAATTAAAAATATAAATTCTCAAACAAGACATAAATCTACCCATTTCTAACAGTGAGATCCACAAATATACAAGGTCTAAAAATGCAAGATGTACGCAATCACATTCTATTTATTAAGAGGTTTGCCTGAAGGACAAAAATGGGTACTATCATATCACTAAAAATTTGTCTTTTTGGCATAGTAAAACATTGATCTGAGTGACAATAATTGGCACTATCATATCACGGAAAATTTGTCCTAAGTGAGTGAAGTATAATATTGTTTTCTTTATGAAATTTAACAAATTGAAACAATTCATGAGAATTTAGAGCTTTAATCTCTCACCAATCAAGTATAATCTAATCTAATGAGCAAAAGTGAAAAAATAAAGAAGAAAAAAAAGTAGTGTTTTCTTACAATCTAAGTAGATTCTTAATTCTCATTCATCTATGAAGACTCTTGTGTAGTTTTTTTTTTTTTGGTATTATATAGAATATTTTTGGCCAACTGATGCATACCAGACTAAGTCCTTACAATCTGAACAAACTTTCTGAACGAACAAACTTTCCGAACGAACAAACCATCAACACTGTCATGATATCTTACCCATACAACAAAGTCCTACACCAATTATGGGACTTTACCATAACAACATTTAACAATTAGTGGTGAAATTTGGACGAGCTCAATCAGGACGATTTGAGTTCAATATCTATAATTTTTAAATTTTATCAACACAACTAATTTTGCAACAATGACTATTGCAATTCAAACAATCCAAATTCTAAGGTCAATATATATAAACACGGGCGGAGGCAGGGGTCCTGGCCTCTCCAACTTTTTTGAAAATCTTCATTTTATATGTATGTTTTTGTCGATTTTTTATTTTATTTTTTGGGTATATTACATAATAGCCCTCTCAACTTCAATCTAATATTTGAAAAAAAAAAAGAAAAAAATTTGTCAAGTCCACAATGTAATAGAATTACCTGTTGTACGGGAAAGAAATATACCTTCTCGTATAATCCTGTTGATCAAGTCTGCGTTCCTCCGTACGACGTCGCTTTGTCACCTGAAAACACAAACGTGAGCTAGCCGGCGGGTGTGTGCCGGAAACCTCTCCGATGCCTAAGTCAGAAAGCAAGACAAGTAGGCAAAAGCTCAATGTAATCAGGGAGCAAAGTTGCATTACCTCTCCAAAGGTGATATTGGTGAGCTTATATAGGTTTCGCGTAGCACAATCCTGGTAGGACTCTTACTCCTCCATGTAGAGTCCTTCTAGGATTACTCCTCCTTGCGTAGAGTCCTCCTAGGATTCATACTCCTGAAGGATAACGCTTATCCTTCAACACCCCCCTCACTGCTTAAACCAAGTGAGATGGTTTTACCACGGTTGGATGTCAATACGACCGAAATAACATGACCATGCTAAAGCCGCAGACTAGACCGAGCTACCACTAGTTCGGTTCTTACTTTCACTGCGTGTACCTCGGTTTGACATACTCCAACTGTGGTGTTTACTTACTCCCGTGCTAACCGTAGTAAACCCCCGACCGAGCTAATCTATAGCTAGGTCCACCACAAGAAGCCCAAATACGTTGGTTCTGAATACCACGACCGAGATAACTACCTTTACTCTGTCTGGTGACCATAATCATATTTGGACCGTGGTAACACTTGTCAATCCCTTTTCATACCTGGACCGAAGTAACTATGGCGCGCTACGACCGTGCTAACCAAACCGAGGTCCACCATGAGAAGCCATCATACCTCGGCTCAAAATACTATGACCGAACTAACCATCTTCACTCCGACCGTGGTGACCGTCACTACACTTAGACCGAGCTAACACTTGCGATCCACTTGCTAAGCCCTTTTTACCGCGGCCGACATCTTACCTCGACTGACCCCTTTACCTTGGCTGATATCTTTACCTCGGCTAACATTGCGGTCAACCAAGTTACTTCGGCTCTTCTCTCTGTTTGACTACCTTGCTTGGTAACTCGGCCATAGCGTTGACCGCCACTAGGTCCTGTAGCTAGGTCCAATAGCTTGGCCCCGTAGCTAGGTCTTGTAGCTCGGTCTCGTAGTTAGGTCCCGTAGCTCGGTCTCGTAGATAGGTTCCATAGCTCGGCCCAACTTGTTTACAAATTACCCTCTCAATTGCCCCTTAATTCCATCTGCATAGCATGATTGAGATTATTTTTCCTCCAGCCGAGCTAAGAACGCCCCACTCTGCCGAGCTAAGAATGCTGCACCATAAACTTCAACCGGGCTGCGAATCCCTCGTTTTACTTGGCCGAGCGAGGACTCAATTTATTTCGCCTTTGTTCTTTTAGCACGGTCCAACGATCTGTACTTAATACTTTTCCTTTTCACTTTGCAGACTGACTAGGTTGGCCAGACACGCCTTTGCACGCTTAACCGAGATACTATATCCTGCAATGTGAGGCTGCCAAAGACCTCTTCTTCAAGTGTGGGTGGAAAGCAGCTGTGGCGCAACTCGGTCATAGCCAAGAGACCGAGGTCTTCTAAAGGGTGCAAAAAAGTTTTGTTGGTCATACCTGCCAACCTCCTTTAGCCTAGGTCCTTACCTCGGCTTAAAGGGTGCAAAAAAGTTTTGTTGGTCATACCTGCCAACCACCTTTAGCCTAGGTCCTTACCTCGGCTAAAGGGTGCAAAAAAGTTTTTTGTTGGTAAAACCTGCCAACCACCTTTAGCCTAGGTCCTTACCTCGGCTAAAGGGTGGAAAAGAGTTTTTTGTTGGTCAAACCTGCCAACCACCTTTAGCCTAGGTCCTTACCTCGGCTAAAGGGTGCAAAAGAGTTTTGTTGGTCAAACCTGCCAACCACCTTTAGCCTAGGTCCTTATCTCGGCTAAAGGGTGCAAAAGAGTTTTGTTGGTCAAACCTGCCAACCACCTTTAGCCTAGGTCCTTACCTCGGCTAAAGGGTGCAAAAGAGTTTTGTTGGTCAAACCTGCCAACCACCTTTAGCCTAGGTCCTTACCTCGGCTAAAGGGTGCAAAAGAGTTTTGTTGGTCAAACCTGCCAACCACCTTTAGCCTAGGTCCTTACCTCGGCTTTAGGAGAGGTAAGTGTTGGTTTTTCCATCCAACTCTGCTTTCAATGCCTCTAGCTTACCAAAACAACTTTTTACAGAAGAAAATATTCTATGCTGAAAAGGGAACTACTTGTTTTATTGAGGAAATGTAAATTACAAGTACCCTATCGAAAAAATAGCTCGAGATTGGCAGTGTTCCATGGTCTGGGGATAGCCTTGATGGCTCTATCTTCCAAGTGATATGCCCCTTTTCAGCTAAACCAACCACTTTGTATGGTCCATCCCAATTGGGCCCTAGCTTTCCTTCTTTGGGTTCTTTACATCTATCTTTTCCTGTACCAAGTCTCCCACTACCTTCTGTTCAGCTACCTCGCTAACATCTGCGAACAGCTCCTTGCTCTCAAGTTCTTCCTTTTATGTATTGGTCCAAGTGCCCAGCTGCCACTAACTCTTCCAAATGCTGCTTTAATGGCGTGCAATTTTCAGTGCGGTGCCCCTATTCATCATGGAAGGTGCACCGCGATTTCTCGTCGTAGTCTTTTTGCGCTTCTCCCAGCTTAGCAGGCCATCGGACGAAAGGTTCATCGCGTATCTCGCTGAGAATTCGGTAGATTGGTTTTTTGAACACCGTGGTCATGGCAGTGTGGACTCTCAACCTTCTTTTGCCTTGGTCCTCTCCGTTGTCCCGCCTGCCTTGTCCGTTTCTACTTGGACGTTCTACCGTGTTGACCTTCGCCGTGGTCATTTTATCTGGTATTGCGGTTATGCCAGATTTTGTTTTAGCGCGGGCGCTATCTTCCTCCACGCGAATATGTTGGTGTACTCTTTCCATCAAGGCTTCCATCGTGAGGGTGGCGTCATGGTAATTGAGTCCCTCAACCTGTTTCCGACTGGAAGACCTCTATTGTACTGTGCGATGGCGAGATTGGTGGGACAGTCCCCAATCTGGTTGAAGGTCTCCCAGTAGCGACTATTGTAGGATCTTAGGGTCTCCTTGTCACCCATGTCGATGGAGAGTAACTGGTCGATCTCCATCGGGGTTTTAGTGTTTGTTCTGAACCTTGTTACGAAAGCCTCCGCCAATTGCGCCCAGGAGGCTATGCTGCCTTCTGGGAGCTTTTCGAACCAAGTCAAGCCTAGGTCGCCAAGGCTAGATGGGAAGAGGATGCACATCAGAGCCTCGTTTCGCCGGTATACAGCTATGACCTGGCGAAAGTGGCTCAAGTGTGAGTAAGGGTCCGTCTTCCCCTCATATGTAGTGAATTTGGGCTGAAGGAAGCCTGATGGTAGGGGTGCGTTTTCAATCGCCGGAACGAACGGTGAGGTCTGCAGCCTCGCTAATGCCTTGTCCGTCGGTTCGTAGGCAGGGCGCGGTAGTGGCATTCCAACCTCGACGCTTCCATGCGTCCGAGGAGCCAACCGCTGTAATGCAGAAACTCTGTGTGGATCGCGCGCCCTGGCGTCCTCCTTCCATCGTGCCTTCTCTTTGAACACGGTTCGTAGGTCGGACGATCTGGGCAACTCCGTCTGTCTGGACCTTGTTTGGTGCGTATGCGAGGGCCAATATGTGCTTCCTTCCGTGTTCGACCTTTCGGATCTCGTCCTCTCAGACCTGGAGCGACGAGTTCTGGAAGATCCGGATAGTGTATCGCCTGTCCTGAGGCTTCTGTTCTCTGCATGGGAGGGTGTAGAATTCCTACTACGCCCTTCCGAGTGGCGAGGGGGTGTCTTGTTGTTGCGCCCCTCTCCTGTCGCCACTTCTCTTCCTTTCACCTGGCGTTTGAGTGACTCCATGTCTGCCGCCATCTTGCGAATTAATTCATCTTGTTCCCTGACGCGATCCTCTAGAGTTTGAGGATCAATCCTGCGCCTTTGTCTTTCTGGGCTTTGCGAGCGAGAGGGATGAGGGCTGTTATTCCGTCTTCGTCCCCTCGCATCCCTTCTGGAATTTTGTCCTTGTGGTTCCAGACTCGCCATGGGAGCGACCAAGGGTAGGCCTTCGCGCCTTGCACCCCCTTCTGGGGTTAGTCCGTTAATGGTGGAGTGAGGAAGTTCTTCGTTGTTCGCCATTGATCTTCGAGAGAAAGCTTGACCAAGAGGTTGTTCTTGTCTGAGTTCCCACAGACGGCCCAATTGTACGGGAAAGAAATATACCTTCTCGTATAATCCTGTTGATCAAGTCTGCGTTCCTCCGTACGACGTCGCTTTGTCACCTGAAAACACAAACGTGAGCTGGCCGGCGGGTGTGTGCCGGAAACCTCTCCGATGCCTAAGTCAGAAAGCAAGACAAGTAGGCAAAAGTTCAATGTAATCAGGGAGCAAAGTTGCATTACCTCTCCAAAGGTGATATTGGTGAGCTTATATAGGTTTCGCGTAGCACAATCCTGGTAGGACTCTTACTCCTCCATGTAGAGTCCTTCTAGGATTACTCCTCCTTGCGTAGAGTCCTCCTAGGATTCATACTCCTGAAGGATAACGCTTATCCTTCAACACCCCCCTCACTGCTTAAACCAAGTGAGATGGTTTTACCACGGTTGGATGTCAATACGACCGAAATAACATGACCATGCTAAAGCCGCAGACTAGACCGAGCTACCACTAGTTCGGTTCTTACTTTCACTGCGTGTACCTCGGTTTGACATACTCCAACTGTGGTGTTTACTTACTCCCGTGCTAACCGTAGTAAACCCCCGACCGAGCTAATCTATAGCTAGGTCCACCACAAGAAGCCCAAATACGTTGGTTCTGAATACCACGACCGAGATAACTACCTTTACTCTGTCTGGTGACCATAATCATATTTGGACCGTGGTAACACTTGTCAATCCCTTTTCATACCTGGACCGAAGTAACTATGGCGCGCTACGACCGTGCTAACCAAACCGAGGTCCACCATGAGAAGCCATCATACCTCGGCTCAAAATACTATGACCGAACTAACCATCTTCACTCCGACCGTGGTGACCGTCACTACACTTAGACCGAGCTAACACTTGCGATCCACTTGCTAAGCCCTTTTTACCGCGGCCGACATCTTTACCTCGACTGACCCCTTTACCTTGGCTGATATCTTTACCTCGGCTAACATTGCGGTCAACCAAGTTACTTCGGCTCTTCTCTCTGTTTGACTACCTTGCTTGGTAACTCGGCCATAGCGTTGACCGCCACTAGGTCCTGTAGCTAGGTCCAATAGCTTGGCCCCGTAGCTAGGTCTTGTAGCTCGGTCTCGTAGTTAGGTCCCGTAGCTCGGTCTCGTAGATAGGTTCCATAGCTCGGCCCAACTTGTTTACAAATTACCCTCTCAATTGCCCCTTAATTCCATCTGCATAGCATGATTGGGATTATTTTTCCTCCAGCCGAGCTAAGAACGCCCCACTCTGCCGAGCTAAGAATGCTGCACCATAAACTTCAACCGGGCTGCGAATCCCTCGTTTTACTTGGCCGAGCGAGGACTCAATTTATTTCGCCTTTGTTTCTTTTAGCACGGTCCAACGATCTGTACTTAATACTTTTCCTTTTCACTTTGCAGACTGACTAGGTTGGCCAGACACGCCTTTGCACGCTTAACCGAGATACTATATCCTGCAATGTGAGGCTGCCAAAGACCTCTTCTTCAAGTGTGGGTGGAAAGCAGCTGTGGCGCAACTCGGTCATAGCCAAGAGACCGAGGTCTTCTAAAGGGTGCAAAAAAGTTTTGTTGTCATACCTGCCAACCTCCTTTAGCCTAGGTCCTTACCTCGGCTTAAAGGGTGCAAAAAAGTTTTGTTGGTCATACCTGCCAACCACCTTTAGCCTAGGTCCTTACCTCGGCTTAAAGGGTGCAAAAAAGTTTTGTTGGTCATACCTGCCAACCACCTTTAGCCTAGGTCCTTACCTCGGCTAAAGGGTGCAAAAAAGTTTTTTGTTGGTAAAACCTGCCAACCACCTTTAGCCTAGGTCCTTACCTCGGCTAAAGGGTGGAAAAGAGTTTTTTGTTGGTCAAACCTGCCAACCACCTTTTGGCAGGTTTGACCAACAAAAAACTCTTTTCCACCCTTTAGCCGAGGTAAGGACCTAGGCTAAAGGTGGTTGGCAGGTTTTACCAACAAAAAACTTTTTTGCACCCTTTAGCCGAGGTAAGGACCTAGGCTAAAGGTGGTTGGCAGGTATGACCAACAAAACTTTTTTGCACCCTTTAAGCCGAGGTAAGGACCTAGGCTAAAGGAGGTTGGCAGGTATGACCAACAAAACTTTTTTGCACCCTTTAGAAGACCTCGGTCTCTTGGCTATGACCGAGTTGCGCCACAGCTGCTTTCCACCCACACTTGAAGAAGAGGTCTTTGGCAGCCTCACATTGCAGGATATAGTATCTCGGTTAAGCGTGCAAAGGCGTGTCTGGCCAACCTAGTCAGTCTGCAAAGTGAAAAGGAAAAGTATTAAGTACAGATCGTTGGACCGTGCTAAAAGAAACAAAGGCGAAATAAATTGAGTCCTCGCTCGGCCAAGTAAAACGAGGGATTCGCAGCCCGGTTGAAGTTTATGGTGCAGCATTCTTAGCTCGGCAGAGTGGGGCGTTCTTAGCTCGGCTGGAGGAAAAATAATCCCAATCATGCTATGCAGATGGAATTAAGGGGCAATTGAGAGGTAATTTGTAAACAAGTTGGGCCGAGCTATGGAACCTATCTACGAGACCGAGCTACGGGACCTAACTACGAGACCGAGCTACAAGACCTAGCTACGGGGCCAAGCTATTGGACCTAGCTACAGGACCTAGTGGCGGTCAACGCTATGGCCGAGTTACCAAGCAAGGTAGTCAAACAGAGAGAAGAGCCGAAGTAACTTGGTTGACCGCAATGTTAGCCGAGGTAAAGATATCAGCCAAGGTAAAGGGGTCAGTCGAGGTAAAGATGTCGGCCGCGGTAAAAAGGGCTTAGCAAGTGGATCGCAAGTGTTAGCTCGGTCTAAGTGTAGTGACGGTCACCACGGTCGGAGTGAAGATGGTTAGTTCGGTCATAGTATTTTGAGCCGAGGTATGATGGCTTCTCATGGTGGACCTCGGTTTGGTTAGCACGGTCGTAGCGCGCCATAGTTACTTCGGTCCAGGTATGAAAAGGGATTGACAAGTGTTACCACGGTCCAAATATGATTATGGTCACCAGACAGAGTAAAGGTAGTTATCTCGGTCGTGGTATTCAGAACCAACGTATTTGGGCTTCTTGTGGTGGACCTAGCTATAGATTAGCTCGGTTGGGGGTTTACTACGGTTAGCACGGGAGTAAGTAAACACCACAGTTGGAGTATGTCAAACCGAGGTACACGCAGTGAAAGTAAGAACCGAACTAGTGGTAGCTCGGTCTAGTCTGCGGCTTTAGCATGGTCATGTTATTTCGGTCGTATTGACATCCAACCGTGGTAAAACCATCTCACTTGGTTTAAGCAGTGAGGGGGGTGTTGAAGGATAAGCGTTATCCTTCAGGAGTATGAATCCTAGGAGGACTCTACGCAAGGAGGAGTAATCCTAGAAGGACTCTACATGGAGGAGTAAGAGTCCTACCAGGATTGTGCTACGCGAAACCTATATAAGCTCACCAATATCACCTTTGGAGAGGTAATGCAACTTTGCTCCCTGATTACATTGAGCTTTTGCCTACTTGTCTTGCTTTCTGACTTAGGCATCGGAGAGGTTTCCGGCACACACCCGCCGGCCAGCTCACGTTTGTGTTTTCAGGTGACAAAGCGACGTCGTACGGAGGAACGCAGACTTGATCAACAGGATTATACGAGAAGGTATATTTCTTTCCCGTACAATTGGCGCCGTCTGTGGGAACTCAGACAAGAACAACCTCTTGGTCAAGCTTTCTCTCGAAGATCAATGGCGAACAACGAAGAACTTCCTCACTCCACCATTAACGGACTAACCCAGAAGGGGGTGCAAGGCGCGAAGGCCTACCCTTGGTCAAGTCCACAATGTAATAGAATTACCTGTCAAAGAAACATTTACAATAATATTATTGTGATCATATTTTCGTATTATGTATTGGTTTTGTGTTAACGAATCAAACGCTATATTTGTATCAAATATGAGTAGTTAAGAAAATAAACAAATTGTAATAAAAAAAATAGTGATCATTCTAACATTATTGAAAATTTTTAATCCAGCCCATGTTAAAAGGAATATAATTTATTTAATGGAATCACTTGTAAAACGTTATGTACCTAGAGACATTGTATAATAGATTAATTATATTGAGATTTTTTTAACTATTAGCAAATTTTACCTTACCGATTATTTATAAATTTTTACATTTGACTTCCTTAACCATAAAATTCATACAAATAATATTTAATTAAGACTAATCACTCATAATTTTATTGGTCCAATTAGCCTCTATTGAGTAATATTTAATAATGATTTAATCAAATAAAACTCCAAATGGATCCATCGACGGCTCGGTAGATTTATCCTATGCCTTCTCTTTGGTGATTTGAGCCCCTCACAGGAGGAATCCTGACTCCGCCCCTGTATAAACATGAAATATAAATATAAAATAATGACTATTTTCTACTAGATGAATTAAATCATACTGTCATTGGCCTTGTGCCACAGTAGTGGTATGCCCTTTAACCCACATAGTTAGAATTTTGGTGCTTACTGATAGCAAGAAGGATATAAAAGCCCTAAATAACTCTTAGGGTGCGTTTGTTTGGACGGACTGGATAAGGGGGCATTATAATCCATCGGACTATTAGTCATGGGATACATTATCCTGGGACTATTTGGTTGGATTAAATTTGTATCTTATGTTTGTTTAGTCATGGGATTAGAAGTCTGGATTGAACTATTCTATTGAATCTCATGTTTGTTTGGGATATTATAGAGAAGGATAAATGCTCAAAAGACTATTTTATCCTTGTAATTTATAATTTTTATTTAATATATAATTTTAAATTTGTAATCTATAATTTATAATTTAACACTAAAAAAATTTAATTTATAAGGCCATAATTTTTAATTTATTATTTTCAATTAAATTAAATTTACAATTTATATTTTTATTTAATATATAATTTTAAATTAACGACAATAAAAAAATAATTTTATTTAATATATAAATTAAATTTTCAACAACACTAAAAAAATTTAATTTATAAGGCCATAATTTATAATTTATTATTTTTAAATAAATTTAATTTATAATTTATATTTTTATTTAATATATAATTTTAAATTAACAACACTAAAAAATAATTTTATTTAATATGTAAATTTAATTTTTTAACAACACTAAAAAAATTTAATTTATAAGGCCATAATGTTTAATTTATTATTTTTAATTAAATTTAATTTATAATTTATAATTTAAATTTTTTATTTAATATATAATTTTAAATTAACAACACTAAAAAAATAATTTATAAATGTTCAAAAGACTATTTTACCATTTTCTAATTGTTTACTAAGTAATAGCATGGAGGGTAAAATGGACATTTCACAAAATAATCCCATGGATACCAATCCCATGTTTCTATCCCACCTCCCCCATGGGATAAGATAGTCCCATATTTGTGGGACTAATTGTAGACGCGCCCGTGGGCTTCACTCTACAGTTCGGACTCCCTTTTGTGTTACGGTTCTTAATCTGAACCAAAGAGTCCAACTCTGGCAAATCGTTTTGAGAAAAAACAGATTTTTGAAAAGAAGTGCCAAACATGGACTGCTTTGCCAGATTACAGAGTCGCCACCTAAATATTTTTTAAATGGGAAATTTAGGAAACCCTGACTCGGTGCCGAAGGCCACGTGTCCGTCATAACCAAAGTAGTCTTGGCTCGGGAGCTTGGGTACGATCGGGGAAGGTCAGCTATGAGCACCCCCTTTCGCCCGATCCGAAGACCGGCCTCTACTAACCGTGATATCCGATTTTGAAAACATTACATGCTCTTATACCGGTTATTAGCCTAGTTTTACTACGTTACGCGCACAGCAAACAAGTATAGACCAAATCGCCTAAGTTGGAACAAAACACTACTTGTTTGTTTTGAAAACGGTATGCTACTCGCAAGTAGGCTAAAATACAGGTTTTGCCACCCTTAAGTGGGCTTTAGAAAAGATGATTTTGCCACTAACTAGTGGGCTTAAAAACTCACGGTTTTTAATGCATTGTCCCAATTTAGGTAATTCAACCTCCATCCACAGGCATTCAAGCAGTTATATCACATAAGCACTTAGCCTCATGGTAGTCATGCTATTATGGCAACATTCACACGCATGTGTTATGCTTAAGCATAAAAACTTACCTAGTACTCCAAGCCAAAATAGAAAACTAGTTAGTAATCATGTATGATCCTAGTTTATGTTGAGTGGCTAATGCAACACATGCAAAGGTGTAATCTAGACAGGCTCGGCTATCCTAAACATGGCATATGGAATGCTACAAATAACACGTATTCAATTTGGAATTGAAGTACAATGCAATTTGTATGATGTACCGAGCCCGATGCATGTCAACAAATGCATGGATGCACGCATGCATTGCATAAGGTATGCTAATTTTAAATATGCCCTAATCTACCATCATAAGCAGGTAAATAAAAGGGAAGAAAGAAATGGGGGTTGGAAGACATACACACACTCACCCACACTTATTACAATTATGCCCTCTCTCGGAGGGACCAAAAGAATATACAGTCCAAAAATAATACAGTCCGAATACAGAATAAATAAATTATTACAGAAATTTCTAATTATCAAATTAAATCAAATGTAAAAAGAAGGGGGCCTCAGCCCTGCCTCGGGATATGCGAATGATGCATGCTCGAATCCGACTCGCCCGGAAAGTCCGCACCGTGCCACTGTTGCCTCTGTTTTACTGCCTTTTTTTCTCTGAAAATTGTCAAAGTTCCAGAGAACCTTCTATGAGCATTGCAGAACATCATCGGCTGGGAGGGATGGCCACCGGCCGTGTACAATAGCCACTGGCTGTCAACGACGTTATCGGCCACCCATATAGTGCCGGTCGGCACTATATAATGCCGGTCGGCACAGAATTCCTGCAGGAGACAGTTTTGACAGCAGCAGCAGACAAGCAGTGCATGGCATGAATTTTTAGGCATATGTAAGCATGGCCAATGCTTCCCTATCATGTTTGGGACTCAAGGGAGCATGACCCTTGGTTCTTGGGCCATCAATTATGCATCTTGGTGTATGATAGCCTAAGGAACCAAGATTGCATTTCAATGTCAATATGCATGCAACACACAAATGAGAACTAAGTCCCTATCATGTCAAGATCAAGGGCCTTAGTGACCATGAGTTGAGACAAGTTGCATCACTTGTAGTATGAACTCATCTCTACCCTTACACTTGGTTTGACACCCTAAACCAAGTAATGCAATGCATGTTATGCAAACATGGCTCCATGATGCAACCTAATACTGAAATGCCAACATGCCAAATGTAATGCAACATGCAAGGTGCAAATGCAATGCAAACATGGGCAATTTAGGCGATAGGACTAACATGTAGCAATACTTAATGAATCAATTAAGCAACAAACATGAGGCAAGCATGAAATGGTGGATTTAACTACAATGGGGTAGCCCTCAAACCAACCCAAAACAGTGGCAAAACACCCAAGATTGTGACCAATGTACATGCCAATATGCAAACCAAATGGGGCCAAGTCTAGGGCACCAAAAGGGAACACTCCTCCACCATTACCAAGACCACTCATGACATGAATTATGTAAGCAAAAACAGAGTTCCATCATGCATAAATACACCCAAAAACCTTGGTATGACAGCCCCAAAATGCTCTAAACATGCAAGCATGCACAACACCCTTTTTAAAGCATAAGAGACCAATACTTCAAAGCATGAAAGGCATGACAAATGGAGACATATAAACCTGGTATAGGGACTGAAAAACATATTAAATGATTCCAAATCATCTAAATAACCTATCCAACGCATATACATGGATCACATCCTCAAGGCTTACAAGCAACAATGCGAAGCAACTACATTAAGCATGCCAAAAATGGTAAAACCAGTGGCCAACAGACCTAAAACAAGACAAATCATGGCCAAAAGCTTCAATAAGTCAAGTCAAAACATGAGGATATACAAGGCTAAACCCATGACACATTTCTAGACAAAGTAGAGCATTACAAAGCAAGTGTAAGATGCAAAGCCCAAACAGAAAAAGACCCTTCTACAACACTGAAGAGGGACCAAAAATATGACTACTTTCAGTAGATGACAACCCCAAATCAGTATACAAATATGCCAAAGATGCTATGCAAGAAATAGGCCAACAAAGGGCTATAACATGAAGTATACAAAACATTCATCAAACAGCCAAAGACCCTTAATGAAACATGATAGGGGGGGTCAAAATATGGCCACTCTCAGTTCTGATAATGGCCGAAAAACAGAAGAAAGATAATCTAAACAAACATGCAAAAATGGGGACCAAAGAGGGGTAATGAAGCAAGTCATACATGGAGGTCCCCAACAGTGTTGAGTCCTTCTTCAATGTTGAAGAAGGGCTCAAAACAAGCCTCTTTACAGTTTACATCGAAGCCCAAAAATACTTGTAAATAAGGCTAACCAATGAAGCTAAAAAATACAAGTTTACGGGAAATGGATGCTTACCCTTGAAGAACAGCAAACCAGCACCTCTTGGACCAAGTTTAGGTGCTCCTAAGCTCTGCAAATGGCCTCCCAAGTGCTGGAATGGAGGATGGAGGTGTTGTGCTAGGTGTTGTAGGGCAAATGGTGCAAGAACAAAGGTGTTTGGAGGCTTGGATAAGATAGATATAGAGAGGGAGGTGGGATATATGTGTATATATCAGATATATCAGTATATCTTCTGGTTTACTTGCTCAAAAATCTCCAACCCACACAAAGGAAGAGGAGGGGTGCTTATATAGGCAACAAAAAGTGCTCCAAGCTTCTCCAAGAAGCTATGCCAAAAGGGGCAAAGGGTGCAAAGGGTTCTAGGCTTCTAGAGGAAGCTAATACAGCTGGCCAAGCTTCTCCAAGAAGCTTGGCCAAAGGTTCAAGCTCCTAGAAGAGAGAGGGGGTCAAAGGAACCAAAAGGGTGCAAAATAGCCACATATATGCACGGGGGAGTGTGCTGGTGCATTCCAACTGGCACAGATGGGATGCACTAGCCTTGGAGGGTGCAAAGGGTGCAAACCGGCCAGAAAAATTGGTCGTCGGCCAAAATAAAGTGCCGGTCGGCACTATTTTCTGCCGGTCGGAAAAATAGATTGCCGATAGATAATTCCAAGGTCAAAAAATGGCCGGTGGGTATGCAAATTGAAGCCCCGGAAGTTAGCTTTCCAATGGCGCAAACCTTGCATCAAAATTCCTTCTATGCAAAAAGTTATGCCCTTTTTGGTGAAGCCGCGCAGACTTGATCCAACCGGGATGATGCCCAGCTTCAACCAATCATATCTCCTCCACCCGGACTTGGCTTTGGGAGATTCTTGAGTACAAGGTGAAGCCCCGGAAGTCTTCTTTCCAACGATGGTGGCCTCATAGCTTAACTCCAAGTATGCAATTGAATAAGCCTGATTCAGCGAGGGCCGCTCGACTTTCTTCTACCCGGATTCATGGCGAACTTCTTCTCCAACCTATTTTCTCCCCTCCTCTCCTCTTTTCTTTAACTTCAAACCCCCTAAGTAAGGTGTTTTGAAGGGTTTGCCTCTCTCCTTGCCGAAGGAATTGAATCTTTGACCTGCACATCTCTCAACACCGAGCAAACCATCAGTAATGCCCAAGTCTTGAGGGCGGTCAAAAATGGGGTGTCTACACTAATAGTCCGGGGGACTATTAGTCCGGAGCAAAACATTTCAAACAAACAATGGACTATTAGTCCGGTGGCACTAATAGTCCAATCCCACACCCTTATCCCTCAAAACAAACATGCTCTTACAGTATAACTTCTCTCTATTTTAATATACCAATTAAAAAAAATAAAAAAGGCATTTTTGTTTTTTCTACAATGGCATACTGCTTCAAAAACCAACTTTTGTCAAAAATATTTTTTTAAAAAAATTGTAAAATGGTTTGTTTTTTGCAAGATAGTATTGTAAGCAAATGCTACTTTAGAGTTCACTACTTAAAAAAAGTGTTTTTTGCGACCACCACAAGCCATCGCAAATGATGAAAATACATTCACAAAAGGTCTTTTGCGATGGTCCATGCAATTGCAAATTAGAGACGCTAATGTGGGAGTGACAAATACTTTTTGTGACCGCAAAATAGCAGTCGCAAAATACAATTGCAAACTATTTGCGACAGCTATTTTGCCGTCGCAACAAAAAAAAATAAAATCAAAAACACTTTTAACGGCTATTTTTTTTACCGTCACAAATCATTATTTTTATAATAAAATCATATATACGTTTGCTACAAAAAAAAAGAAAAAAAAAATAATTGCAAGAACCTAACAATTTTTTTAATAAAAAAATATCAAAATTAACAAATTAATTTAAACTTATAATAGAAATATTACCTATTCACATATAAATATGCAAACAAAATATAAACTTTTATACATGCAAAACAAATATCCATCAACCATCCTTAAAATATATTGTACTAAAAGATTCAAGACCTCAAAAAAAAAAAAAAAAAAAAAAAGAGAAAAAAAGAAAAGAAAGAGCAACATAATCTCAGTTTGGCTCCCAAACATTACTGCTAAATTATATCAACTACTCCCTCAACAAAACCTGCAAAAACATATACAAGTGACTTGAAAATTTAATGCAATTTAACTTGAAATAATAAAAATAAAACTATTTCAAAAGAAATTGTAAAAAATTAATATAGATGCCAATTCGTAATTTGCACAAATAAATAGACAAGAAAATGGTCACCCAATCCAATCAGATTAATGAATAAACCAAAGAATTTGAAAAATGAATATGATTGCATAATCTTTGTCCTAGCATAGATTAATACCAAAAAGAAACAACAAGAAGAAATTTAACTTCACTATTTAGAAGTTCACATAAAGTTATTGACTTCACTATGTAATTGAAGAATTAGCAATGAAAAATTTTGGAAACTTTTTATCAAACCAAGACCATCTTTAGTGTACCATGGGCAATTATTGCAATAAGATAAGTCCCCAAGGACTAAGCAGCATAGAACATCTTCAGTGGTCACGAGAAGTGTGCCAAGACATTAAGGATGTAGAACATCACCAATTTGACCATTGATTTTCAATTTTGATGATGTATTACAACCTTACAAAATAAACTAGAAAGTGTGCCAAGACATTAAGGATGTAGAACATCACCAATTTGACCATTGATTTTCAATTTTTGATGATGTATTGCAACCTTACAAAATAAACTATCTATTTATGTTTGTCAACAACTTTAACATAAAATCAACAACCAAGAGTCAGAAAACTAAAATTAATATATATTTCCATTATAGGAAAAATAAGAAATAATACATCGCGGAAATAAATGGATTCAGACATATTTTTTACACTTGAACCGAATCCATGGATCATGTGGGTGAATCATGTGCCTCCAATGATGTTTTCGAATAATTCCTAACAGTAGAGTAGAACTACTAGAGAATTACCTACACTATTCATAGTATAAATGCATAGTTTTGTGTTTCCAATGAGACAGAAAAGGAAGAGGGAGATTAGGAGAGAGAGAGAGAAAGAGAGAGAGAGAGACTAACGGATTACTCATACGGTTAAATTCTTACTCTCCCAAACATAATACGTATATTATGTGGGAGAGTTATAACCATCCACAACTCTATGTGTTATATGTGCTTATCCTTAGGACAAGTTGATTCAAAATAAATCTCTCATAGTAAGGGTCTGTCAATGGGTCATGGGTCATGGGTCATGCCACCATGGGCAACCCAATCGAGTATGGGTTCTAAACTCAACCCAATTTCCAACATCTCCCACTCGAACATGTGCTGGTACGACACCGTGTTTCCTTTATCTTAATCTATCCATCAAACATGATCATACTAGCCAGTCGACCGTGCGACCACTGAGAACACCTGCATGTGGGAGCTTTATGCTAGAAACTCAAAAACGAGCCAACATAGTGACATCAACCCAAAAATAAAATAAAAAAAGTGTCTCATATACCCCAAACCCATCTAATTACACCAGTCTAAAAAACATCTCTAATCCCTTAATAGAGTATGTTTGACCCCTTTAATTCTTGCAATATATTCACATTCAATTCGCCTCTCACATAGAGTGATGTGAGTTGCCAACAGTGAATATACAATAGTGGTGTAATACTAGATGATCTTCCCTTCGCCATTATGCCATTTAGTTTAGGATTGACCACTTTCCTAATGATGTCCCTTAAGGCCGAATCATACATGACCACAGGCAACATACCAAAGTAGCAGAATATCAACCCCTTATCTTATGACATCATCAAAGGTCACAAAAGGGTACATAATAATGAAAGTCATATCAATAATGACACGTAAGACTCACACGGTAAGGGAATAGGGATCCATTTTCTCACCTCATTAGTTGGTCACCAAGCACATGTAATATGAATACATGCTACGGCAGAGTAACTCATCCAAAGAGTGACATCATACTCGATACACTGTATAGATCTTAGTCTAGTTGCTTTCTAATGCCTAACCTGAATTCTCTATTTGCTCTCTTTCTAGGCGCCAAATGAGATCTCGCATCTGGCTAATCATAACAGGCACAACACGGAAAGTGGGTACTAACATCCGTGTTTGGTCTTTAACATGACCTCATCTTGGTTGCAACCAAGGTGACATACATAGTGGATAATTTAAGCCTCTCTTAGCTCAAAATAAAATAAACCACTAGTCTCATCCTTGCTCGCTCCTAAGTGTTAAGGGCGATTGCTTGTGAGAGTGAGCTAATCTTGCCTGTTGATATCATCATCTGCTAATCATTATGCCATAAACCATAATAGCATCAATATCCTATAATCTCACAAAAATAAGTGATCAACTGAAAAAACACAATCACATTCTTGCGATAAGCCTTATCAGCACCTCTTGCGATAAGCATATACAACAGAATCCACCATGTGCGCTTCACATGAAGTAGTTCAAGATCATTATCTCTTGAGCAATTACCTTTCTAAATATATTTTAGCGACTAATTTGCGTTTATTCAAGATGCGCCCAACAAGCTCATTGAATCTTACAAAGGGCAAATTTATATATAACCAGTAAAGCATCCTATCCACAGTCTAATGAGTAAGGTTAAGGTCTAAACTACTCAGTTGACCATTTGCAAAAGATAACACTCATCATGTCGAATATGCCCACATAGCATACTTTAGGCTCCCAAACCAAAAAAAATAAAATAAAAAATGAAGGAATATAGGTCATCTGTTTCTTCTAGAGACAATATGGGGATTCACTCAATAGCTGAGGCTCTAGCTTTTACCGATAGATAAGTCAATGGGTTTTGCAATTTTGCATCTAGAATCATTCTAGGATATTCCTTATGTAAGTCATCAAAGACAAACCAAGAATTCTCCTAGAGCAATCCCTAAGGATCGTACATCCGAGCATATAAATTACATCACCCATGTCCATTATGTCTAAAATAGAGGACTACTAACCCTAGGTGGCAACAACCTTATAAATTCTTGGCTCATAATGACTAAGTAAGGAAAAACTTCTTTTGGACCATTGATCATGCCTCAGTGGTCTTCATCGATCATCATTGGCCCATCATGACTAGATGAAATCTAAGAACCGCTATTTGGATAACTGTTTTAGGCCGTAAACGATTTATTGGAACTAGCAATCTTTTTGCACTCCTAACTTTTCGCCATAAAAGTAAAAGGTAAATCCCTACTGATCTACTTATCTAATTCTCCAACGAGAAGTTGGGTCACAACGCCACAAAATAAAGTTCCAAACTCATGTCAATCATAGCCTAAGTCGAAGTAACCTCACTCCCTAAGAGGAAGTCTTCTCATGGTCTACACCTTCCTCAATGGTGTGATTTTTTGGTATCTAGCGAGCCTTATGCCTTAAAAAATGACTATCCAAATCGGGCATAACTTTAGAACAGTTTTGCGTCATAGCAGAAAGTCAACCAAATCCTAGAAATGGTTAATCCTCAAAAACTTTATCTTAAAATACGCAACATTGATCCACTTTCTAAAAATAGGGAACTAGAGCCTTTGGCATTATTCTAAGCTTATTATTATCTTGCGGAGCAAACATGAATGTTTCCCTCTCAGTCACCCAGTGATGACGTGGAAAATTTTCACTTTCACTACCACACAACTAAGAATGCATAGCATTCTTCTCTAATGGAGTAATCCACTAGTAGACACATTGCTCCCACTATCCCTAGGATATTGGAAATTTATTTTCATTCTCAACTAGGCTACATAAAGCGTCATACTTAGAATTCTCTATCTTATAGAGTTCCAAAACTCTATTAACGTCACCTTTACTAAGAAAAAATTATGTAACTTAGTTACACTCTCGCAAAACTACTCATCTATAAGCACATGACCCGGAGACTTTACATGATAACATACAATAATGCGCCACATGACCCTAAGCGTTTACAAGACAGCACACAATAATGCGCTATTGAACTCTAGGTCTTAACTTCTCAACCTTATGAGAAGTAAAATAAAGATAAGCTGCTTTATGGTTACAGATCACCCACAAATGGCTCTCCGTTAACCCATTACTCAAATAGAGTGTAAAATCTGATATAGAAGGCACTTAGTTAGGGACATAGGCAACAAACTAAAGTGCAATTCCCAATTGGCAAACATATTGCGCCATCATCCACCTAACATAAACAATACTTAATTCCTTATCTCTACTACACTATTGTGTTGCTGAGTTCTAGGAATAATCAATTTTCTAAGTATCCATTTCTCTTCACAGAGTTTTTAAAAAAATAACTCAAATATATACTCGCCACCTCGGTCAAAACTAAAAGCACGAAAGCTCTTATCTAACTGATCTCGATCTTATATGTGTAATGTCAAAAATCATCTCAAAACTTTTGACTTATGGGAGATCAAATAGTTTTGACTAAGATGTGTATCGTAATCTATAAATGTGTCGAGATTGGGGCTCGCTATCATACCCTTACATATATCTAGTCACAAATATCATAGTGGACTAAATGCACCAGTATAGATGCCCTTCTGCAGCTTTCCTACTTACTTGTGCGCAACCATTGTGAATAAAGTTACATATTCACATGAGAGCAAGATGCCACAAGCGAGTGGGCTCGAGAAGGCCTACTCAAACCATCCATGTCATCTTCTCATTAATGTGATTAAGTACAACAAGCCACCGGTTTATGACCAATGTCATAAACGAATTCCAATCATCCTAATGTGTGAGTTTTCAAAGACAAGTGTAAAGATTTAGGCCCAACTAAGAAATGACTTATGACTAATTAATGTTCACTAGATCATAAAAGGATGTCATGGAGATATCAAGTGCGCCTAAGTCGCAAATTTAACTAGTAAGTGCTAATCTCCTGCACTTTCAAGTCAATTTTATTCTCCATACACTTTATTGCATCTAGTTGAAACATGATGATACTTCTCTTACCATCTTTGTTTCTGTAGACACCCCATTTTTGACCGCACTTGAGACTTGTGCGCTTTATTCCAAACATCC
This sequence comes from Camellia japonica, assembly GCA_030407325.1. NCBI lineage: Eukaryota > Viridiplantae > Streptophyta > Magnoliopsida > Ericales > Theaceae > Camellia > Camellia japonica. Next base: position 23,261,175 of record JAPPVO010000010.1, on the reverse strand, counting down.
GATGATGAAAGTTATACTGTGCAATCTTTTGAATTCTCAGTGAAGAAATTTGGATCCAAGCTCTAATCCCAAACCTTACACCCCAATTTGGCTAAACAATTTTAGACCTTAAAACCCCATTTTTTAAAATATTTTTTCAAATGTTTCTACGATGTTCCAAGGCTCACATTTTGATTAAAATATTGTACTTTTCAGTAAACTGAGTAAGGAAAAAGTGGAAATAAATGAAAGTGAGGTGAAATCTTTCAAAAATCTTTTAAAACATCTTATTTATAGGTTTGGAGTTGAAGGAAATAGGAGGGGACAGAAGAAAACTAGTTCAGGGAAAGGTTGAGCATCAAACCGTTAAGAAAGAACTGAGCAACCTTCACTAAATTAGGAATATCTCTTTGTAGACTTAGAATTTAGATGTAAATCTATTACCATTGGAAAGTAGATTTTCGGAGCTTCAATTTAGACTCTAGAATCACCTAAAATTGAGTCCGGATGAGGGAGATATACCCGTTTGAAGTCGAGACTAAAGTGCAGATTTTTGGACCCAGCCGGGTTTGTTTAGATTCGGCCGTGGCTTGTTTAGACCCAGCTGGGTTTCAATGAAAACTTCTCCCGAGTGACTTTTTAGACCTGCTCTTGCATTATTGCACCCAGCTGTGGGTTTTTTGGGTTCAATCGTGGGTTTTGGGGCCCAGCCAAGTCTCATTAGCGCCAAACAAGACAGCTAGCGAGAATTCACCAGCTGTTGTTTTTTGAAGATATTTTTGACCAATTTGGCTCAAATTCTATAAATAGATCCCCTGCATTCAGAATTAAAGGTTAGAAGATTTTCCTAAGGGCTTTAAGGGAGACTGAGAGCTAAAACCATCCTCCTTGCTTCCTTTGATCTTCAAACATTCTTGAACAATATATACACAATACATACACCATTGGAGCTTGCTCTTGAACCTTCTTGTTGAGATTTCAAACAAAATTTCAGAAACTTGAGGGTGTTTAGAATCAAGTTTGTTTAACTACAAACATCCTCTCTTTCAAGAGGTATAAGCTTGTCAACTTTTTTCTCGCTTTCATTTTAATCTTTTTCTTGTGTTTCCTTACTGTTTTGGATCCATTCTAAGTGTTGGGACTTGTGGTTGAATAGCTACCAAAGTTAGAGAGGCTTAACACCCTTCTTACACCTTATTTCATAGCTCATTCCCTTTGTTCTACCACTATTTTTCTTGGCTTACAAACTGATTTTCAGAGTTTAAAAAGGTTGAAAAAATGGTTTAGAAGTCTCAAAAGTGGAGGGGTTTAATAGCTACCAAAGTTAGAGAGGCTTAACACCCTTCTTACACCTTATTTCATAGCTCATTCCCTTTGTTCTACCACTATTTTTCTTGGCTTACAAACTGATTTTCAGAGTTTAAAAAGGTTGAAAAAAAATGGTTTAGAAGTCTCAAAAGTAGAGGGGTTAGCCACCCCTCCTTAGTCTTGTTTACTGGTTTTGAATTTCCTTGCTTTTGGCTTTGTTTTGTGCTTTTTAAACATCGTTTTAGCTACTATTTCTTCGCATGTTACGGGCTATTTTAGGGCTGTTTTAATTCATGTAAACAGCTTGTGCTTTGCATACTTTGCTTGTTGTGTTGTAAGTCTTCATGGCTTCGGTTGTTTAGGCCCTAGACACCGAGTCATTTGAGTTGATAGCTTTCTTTGCTTAGTTTCTATGTGAAAAGTCCATTCTAATAATCAATCTTGCATAATCACTTATGCACTCTCCTTCCCTTCTTGATTTTTCTTCGTTTGAGAGTCATTTTAGTGATTGATTGTTATTCAAGACATGAGAAAGAGCCCTATGCTCACTGGCTTAATCTCTACGGAGGTTCATCGTCAATGTGTCGTCTCTCTTTCATGCTATGGATCACTTCTCGTTTGACATTTCTTCTCATTTAGTGGATTTAAACATTACTTCGGACAAAAGGATTAAGTAATGGAAAGATAATTCAAAAAGGGTAAGTCAAATTGGCTTACAATCAATGAAATTGACCTAAAGAAAATGTTTAGAATTGACTGGATTCGGCGGACGTTATGTCGAGTCTATCGCTTTGAGAATTGTCACTTATCAATCCATGATATTTTGACGAAACTTGAGGCCTGTCTATCTTCCTCTTTGAGCCTCCATGATAGGAGGGAGGGGTGGTCGTCTTTCATTGCATTTATTCATTTTTATCCAAACGCGTCCAAAATCATCAAGCAATCAACTTGCACCTGTTGATGGTTTTGGACCGAATTCGTTCTTCTCTGGAGTTTCTTCATGATAGAAAAGAGCGGAAGGGACAAATAAAGCTTAACGCTGCTCTGTCTGCATTGTTTTTACCTCAGAGCACAAAAACATTTTTCTTGTAACAAAACAAGGCATGGCTAGATCTGTTTGGGACTGGCTAGGCCTCATTAGCGGCCGGCCGGGCTTCAACGTTTGGTGAGCAGTACTTTTGGAAAAATAGAGGACAGTGGCTGAGGGTGAAACAGAGCAGTTGCACAGAAGGCAGACAGAGCAGTTTCTGCAAACGGCCTTCATTGACGCGCATTCGATCCTTAGGCATTTTTTATATACATTAATGTTGTATTATTATTGTTCATATTATATTGTTGTAATTAGTGTTGTAATTATTATTGTTATAATATCCTTGTTGTAAGAAATTAGATAGCTTGTTATTTATTTATTATTCATTTCGAATTTGTAATAAGTTGTTAGTTTAGCTAATTTATTCATTTGGTGCTGTAATAGCTAGCTTAAATTCAGACATTTATTCAGACCCTCTTTTACGAGGGCAAAATATGTAATAATTGTGTATGTCTTCCAACCTCCATTTCTTTCTTCCTTTCATTTACCCACTTACAATGGTAGCATAGAGCATCATGTTTACTTAGCATTTTTCCATGACTTGCATCTACTCGTTTTGTATACATACTGGTTCGGTTCATTATACTAACCAATGTCAATTTCAATTTCCTTAATCGAATACGTGCTTTATCGCATGCCTTGAATTGATTCACATGCCATGTTTGTAGCCGAACTCATTATTTACATAATATGTGTGTTGCATTAGTCATATTGTGTTGTTTAGAAGCATGCGTTTCTTCTAATTATTTGGTATTATTTGGCTCACCTTGGAGTACTAGGTGAGCATTTCTTGCTTTAGCATATTGCATTGTGTGTTTGTGTTGCCATATCTAGCATATTCCATGAGGCTAAGTGCTTAAGTGATATACCTGTTTGAATGCCCGTGGATGAAGGCTTTTCGCTTAAGTTGGAATAATTTGATAAATGAAAATACGAGCTCGCTTTTTTAAGTGACATGTATTTAAAACACTTTTTCAAAACAAACAAAATCAAAGCATCCCAAATTTTGCGAATTAGTCTATACTTGTGTGCATCACCTATTAAAAATTAGCCTAATAACCGGAACAAGAGCATATAATGTAAATAAGAATCACATCATGATTAGTAGAGGCCGATCTTTGATCGAGTGAGTGGGGTGCTCAATTCATGACCTTCCCCTCTCATACCTAAGTTCTGAGCCAAGTCACTTTGGTGATGAAGGACTAACGGCCTTTTGGCATGAGTCACGGGTTTCCTAAATTTTCAAAAATATTTAGGTGGCGACTCTGAAATCTGGCAAAGTGGTCCATTTTTGGCATTTTTTCAAACTTCATTTTCTAAAAGGTTTGTCGCATTTGGACTCTTTTGTGTTTATCCGTTTCACATTGCACTTGTGAAACCAGATTTAGAACCACGAGAGTTCAAACTGTAGGGCTAATCGTATCCGAAAGGAGCACGAAAAGCAAGCTACAGTTTCTTGTGAATTTGCTGGGGAAATTAGAGAACTTGACTTGAACTTGATCATGTGATGTTTTATTTACATATATATGTTCTTTGCATTATATTTGCATTTGTTGTTTTAAGTCACTATGTTTTCCATCTGAGATTCTTAGACGGCTTGCCTAAAAAGCTTGCCAAAAAGCTGGCTAGTCATGGGCTCTTTGATGTTAGAAACACAACCCTTGGATCTGGATTACCGTCGTACCGCTTGATGTTCCTTTCACTTCTCGGTGTTAGGCTTGAGGAGTATATTAGGTAATCTTGCCGAGGTATCACTTTTGACCATTTGGCTTAGCTACATATAGTAAAGCCATAGTGACTGTTCCAACATAGGACAGGATGCTCACCCTTGTGCAGGATTTTGTGAAACTGCTTGCTTGAAGTAGTAAAACCCTAGTTCATGCCAAAATTACGACAAGGAAACCCTAACCTATCATAAGGGTGTTTTGAATGCTTTTATGCAAAATGTGAAATATTTGGAAATATGTGTGATGCAATCCTAGGAGAGTCTTAATCTTGAGGCGATTCCTTTCAAAATTTGAGGGTCATATCAGAATCAGAATTTGGGTCAAAATCCACGGGTTTGTGTTTGACAAGGTGGAAAAATATTAGAACCAAAACCAGGGCCAAAAATTGTATCTTGCTTTGTTTTGACCAGCATACCCGGTACCCTGCTCTGATGGAGCATTTGTTTTTAATGCTAGGTTTGTCTGAGCCAAAGAAGGAGCAATACCCAACTCAGTAAAGGCCAAGCCTAATCTGACCCGGAAAGCCTTAACCCATCATAATCCATCCAATCCTAGAAAAAAACCCACTCAGCAAAGGCCCAATCCATCTAATCCTAGAAAAAACCCCACTCAGCAAAGGTCCAGTCCATTTGATCCCCAAAGGCCAACTTAGAAAAGATCCATCCAAATGCAAAGAGACTCATTCTAAAAAGCCCAATCCAGTCAAACCTGTCTAAACTAATCCAATTCAGATACATCAAGTATAACCGGGTCGAAATCCTTGTTAGTCAACTTTCAAATTACACCCATCCATTTCCCCAACTCAACAGACCCGTGATGACACATAATCCAGAAGAAGTTGTGGCCATGATAACGGCCCTAAACCAAGGAATAGTCGTGCAGAATGAGAACATTGCTAAAATGCAATGCCTATCTGGGGCATCTACTACACATCTAGTCCCAGGCCCCTAGTCAAACTTTGACCCACCTTCGTCAACTGAAGATTTGCAAGGTCCAGATCCTCAAGAAGGGTTGGCTCAAGGTGGAGTTTCCAGATCCCTAGTGCAGCCGAATGAGGGGCCTTTTTCCCTTGATATTAATGATCTCGACCCGACCTTGTTAAAAATTGCTAACCTTCAGAAGCAATTAAAAAAGGCACAGGGTATTGCCTCAATTCCCGATATTGAGGATGGGCACACCGAGGTTGCCGTAAAGCTCCCAAACAGATTCAAAATGCCACACATTGACTGTTTCGACAGGCCTGGAGATCCTATGGTACATATCAGGCTTTACTTGGACGTTCTGAAACGATGGGTCTGACTAAGTCTCAAAAACTCTCGTTGTATGGAAGAACCCTGTTGGGTATAGCAGCCATTTGGTATGCCAAGTTGGAGGATAAAGTGAAGTAGAACTGGGAAGATTTGGCTGAGGCGTTTGCCAATTAGTATTCTTAGAATACCCAAATTGAAATAACCACCCAGGACCTTGAAGCAACTCACCAGAATCCTAAAGGACCTTTTGTGAAATTTTTTGCAAGTTGGAGAGCAAAGGCAGCACAAATGACGGATCAACCTTCTGAGAGGGACCAAGTGCGGATAGTGGTGTAGATCCTTAAGCTTGATATGTTACAAAAATTAATAGTCGCTCCACTGTTCACTTTCAAAAATTTGCATGAATTAGGGATTCAGATTGAGAGCGCATTTAATAAGGGGATTATTCCTAGAACAAGCAAACCAAGAAGGAGGGTGTTTCTAGGAGTACCAATGCTAGTAGTACTACTATTTCAAAACCCACTAAAGTCAAAACCATCGCCACCAATCCCAAAACTGCCGACCCCTTTGCCAATACCTACTCACAAATAGTTGGCCCAACCTGAGCTTAAGGCGGAACTTTCACCCCCTTCCATATGAGCCTAACCAGCGCACGAAGAGTCCTGATGGAAAGAGGGTATCTCAAACCCCTTGATCCCTAACCTCTTCCTGACCCACTCCCTACTAGACATAACCCCACCAAATACTGTGCGTACCATCAGCAGTGCGGTCATGGCACCGATCGTTGTTATCGCCTTCGTCATGAGGTTTAGAATCTCATCAACAACTAGACGATAGTTCTACCTCAAGAACCTAGTGTAACACTAACCCACTTCCCATCCATGACCAAGTACCTTATCCTCACCTTAACCTTATCCATACACTGCCTCCTTCCTTCGACCCCAGTATATATATCACTCCATCCCATCTGCCCAAGCCAGAGGTGTTCATTGTTGAAAATACTAATTTGTGCATGATGGATACACCCACTCCGGTTCGGACACATCAAGAGCGCCAAATGGCCAAACCCACTACTGTTGAGATGTTGAGAATGATTGAAGACTATCAAGAAATGGTGGTAGATTTAACCTTTGGGGTTTCGACCTCATCAAATGATTCTCTAATCTTGGGACAAGCTAAAAGTGGAATGGGCCAATCAAAAGCAAACCGGCCTTGCCCAGATATAGTCGTCTGACTCTATGACAAGGCTGAAGCAAGTAGCAAAAATGAGCCTGGGGTGACTATTGACCCTTGTGCATATCTCCGACGGGTTGTCGAAGTTCTGAAGACCAAAGGCCTGAACCAATTGCAAGTCCTTGCAATTGTTGAAAGGGTTGTAAATGAAACTTTCGCTACTCAACACACCAATGCTCAAGCGGGGGTTACTCATAGGTTGGCAAACAAAGGAAGGCCAAACAATGAGGAGAGACGCTTTACTAGAAACACCCCTCCTAAGTCTAGTTCCAATCTTATAAATACCCAGCCAATACCCGCCAACCCATTTGCCAATGTTTCTAAACCTAATGCTTCATCTTCCCAAAAATGAACCTTTGCCCATCTCCACATGAGCCCAACCCTCACTTTGCAGGTACTGATGGAGAAAGGGTATCTCAAACCTCTCAATCCTCAATCTCTCCTTAATTCTTTCCTACATAGACATGACCCTACCCAATATTGCACATTCCATCAATAGTATGATCACCATACTGACTGTTGCTTTCGCCTTTGCCTTGAAATTCAAGACTTGATTGACCATAAGGTCATTACCCCATCTAGAAATCTTAAAGTTATCAATAAACCTTTCCTTGACTGCAATAGATTGTCACTCCATAACATAAATCCCATTTATGGCTTGCCAGCAACCAACCTTGACCCTAGCCAGCATGGTTAAAAAGATGTGTGGGGACAACTAGGGTAATTGTGAGGCTTAATCTGTGAGATTCAGTTTGAAAGTCTGAAATCAATCCTACCGGGTCTGGATGTTAATATTGTTGAATTGAAGGTTGGTTTGAACCCTCCCGTGGGCTACTTGATGTTCTTTTTGAATTCTGCAGATGGACTTGGAGAGTGAAAACCCCTTTGTCTCAAGAGTGCTGATTTTGTTTTGAGTCATGTCTTGCAAATAGTTGAGTTGTGAGTTTTATTTTCGTTGTCTTTTCTTGTGTTGTTGCGTCAGTTGAGTCTTTTCCTTTGATTCGCTCTCATGTATCCTCAGGTCTTCATCTTTATAAGAACGTGGAAGTCAAGTTTTTGATCATTTTGTTGTGCCTACAGTAATGCATATGTGACCTTTTAAAAATAGAAAAAGCTTTGAATTTGTTTTTTGAATAAGGTTCTGTTAATAAGCTTGAGTGTTGAGAAGGATCCCTTGAATGGTTTGAGTGAATTCTGACTTATCGGCGCAAAGTCGTTCACGATTTCAAAAAGTTTAAAGTTGTTTCTTTTGCAAACTTGCGAGGATAGGTTTAGAATTGTACTTGGTATTCTACGTTGTCCTGGGGTTTTTCTTCACCTTGGCGATCATTTTGGCTAGCACAAGGTGGCTTTCAGACCTCACAATCATAGAATTTTTCTCCCTAGTGTTTCCATTGCTTCAAAACGAAACAGATAAAAGAAACCCAGAAGAGAAAAAAAAAGAAAAAAAGAAAAAAAGAAAAAAAGAAAATAGAAAGAAGAAAGAAAAAAAAGAAAAGAAAAGGAAAGAAATCAACCATCAAGTTAGGGATATTCATTGGAATGAAATTCAAGCAACTGTGAGGAAATGAACTTTTGTTTGAATCTGGGGAGGCCAATGCAAGGAAGTACCACATTGTAAGAAGAACCAACTCTGAAAATGGAGCAAAAGAAAGAAAGAAGGCATGCATAAAAGAATAGAGAACCAAACTCAAATCAAGGTAAAGCCAATTCCTGTGTCATGGCAAGGATGACTATCCTTGAGAGGCTTGCTAGGCCGAAAACCTGAAAGGGCAACCTAAGCAAAAGTTAGAGTATGAAAAATGAGAAATCAAACAAATAAAGCTCGTAAGGTTGAAAACCCAAAGGGGCGACTTTGGCAAAAGTTAGAGCGCAAACGGAGAGTGTCAACACCTGAGTGCACCTTAGCCATAAACTACGTTGACCTGATTCCCATTCTTGGGATACGCAGGCAACTTTATCCTGAAGTTCAGTTTCAACCATATCCATTTTATTCATCTCGACCCAATTATCTTGCCCAATTCACGTCATCAACTTTGCGTCAATCCATGAGCTACACCGACTACTATGCATATCATACTTGCGTTGGGTAAGAAGGAACTAGCTTGAATCAACAAGTTGAGCAATTTACAATACTTGAACTTATTAGTAGAATCTCTAACTTGAGCAAAAAAAGAATCGGAACTTGGGTTTTGCGAAATTGATTTCCAAAGGGAACATAAGTAATACTAAGGGCACTATGAATGATCAATCACCTTGAGTCTTTTTCTACTTTTGGGTTAGTTGCGAGTTTTGTATTATCATGCCCAGTATTTGTTTCAATATGTGCTCTTCATCGAGTCACCATAGCGTATTTGTTGCTTAAAGTTCAACAGAGTGGCATTGCCAAAATTTCATACACGAATGTTTGCTCCAAACTCAAAAACAAGTCCATGTGTGGAATTCATAAACAAACTGAGAGTGCCCATACAAGGGGCATCCCATTCATGATCATTGCAAACTGTATGTGAGGAATCTGTCACTACGTTGGAGGGGACTGGAGTAAGTTCTCAACATACTGGAACAGAAGAAAAGCATGAGTCTAATTGGTTGGCAACTATTCTAGGATTTGATGATCTCTATCACACATGCCTGCATAATGTTGAGAAATGTGGCTAGTGACTGGACACTAGCGGGCAATTTTCGGTACATCTAACCGGGCCATCCATTGAACAAAGGGCATGAACCCAATCGGTGGCTAATGAGTGGACACTAGGGGCAATCTTCAGTACATCTGATCAGGCCATCAATTGACCAATAGACATGAACCCAACCTTCCCAACCTTCCGCTCAAAGCCATTTGTTAGGCATTTTTCCCTAGATTAGGGTGGGCTCACCTCCATGATGATGCTGATATGATTCAGCTTTCAAAAGTTGTCTCCGACCATTTCAAAACTCTCTTGGGATTGCCATCTTCCCTCTGATTAATCATGTGCTTTGGGTTGTGCATGCATGCTCATACACTTTGGTTGTGTTGAACTGCGTGATTGGTTTCTCTTGCTCTTGACTTTGTTCTGTACTTAACAGAGTTTCGTTGAGTTACCTTCCATAGTGTTTTTCAATTACATTTTCAATAAATTGTGGCAAGTTTCCCTACATTTCATAAGGTACATGATGCGCTACTTTACATACTTGCACTGCACTGTTTTGTGCACCCCACATCGCACTGTTTTGTACAACTTTGAGTTCGCATTATCCTGTGCACTTTGTATCGCATTGTTTTGTGCACCCTGTATTGCACTATCTTGTACACTTTGTATCACACTATTTTGTGCAACTTGAGTTCACACTATTTTGCAAACCTTGCATCGCACTATTTTGTGCACCCATATAGCACTATTTTGTGCATTCATCTTATATTGCAACCTGTATCGCACTGTTTTGTGTGTTCTACCTTGAGATCGCACTGTTTTGTGCACTCTGCATAGCACTGTTTTATGCACTTTGAGTTCACACTGTTTTGTGCACTTTGAGTTCGCATTGGTTTGTGCACTTTGTATCGCACTGTTTTGTGCAACTTGAGATCGCACTGTTTTGTGCACTTTGTATCACATTGTTTTGTGCATTCTCCTTGTATGTCACTGTTTTGTGCATTCACCTTGAGTTCACACTGTTTTGTGCATCTTGCATCGCACTGTTTTGTGCATTCACCTTGCATCACACTGTTTTGTGCATTCACCTTGAAGCGCACTATTTTGTGCACTTTGCATCGCACTGTTTTGTGCACCTTGTATCGCACTATTTTGTGCATTCCCTTTGTATCGCACTGTTTTACTTGCATAGCACTGTTTTGTGCACCTTGCATTGCACTGTTTTGTGCATTTACCTGCATAGCACTGTTTTGTGCATTCACCTCACCCACACTGTCTTGTGCACTCACTGGGTTTAGGCAACCTTAAATCCTCTAAATGTGCAATTCCTTTGGTGTTTGTTGTGCCCGAACGACTTCAGGCGGTCTGGTATAGCCACCTGACTGTGTTTGTAGTGAGTTCCTAGGAGACCAACTTAGATGGTGGAAACTAGAGTTTGAATGGCCGAGGCCTAGAGGTGCATCCTTGGCTTGAAATCTGTATGGCAGTCCCATAGGTTGAGGTAGCTTGTATGCGCCTCAATTTTGGATACTGAATCAACCTAGTCTGTCACCCTGTTGGAGAATAGGAAAAGTTGCAAACATAGCCAGGGAGAAAAGTAGGACCCGTGGTTTGGAAGCGCAAGATGAAGGAAGGAGTCTTAAAACCAAGAAGAGGAAGATCCCCAACAGCATGAGGTGAGTCATTGCTAATTGCCCCTGTAAAGGTACTTCCACTTCCTAACTGCTACATCATATCTATTATTATCAATTACCTCTATCACATTGCATATAACATCTATTGCATGTATTTGCCCCATCATCCATTGTATCTATTACGTCATACCATTTCATTATCTACATCTTTTCCATGTTAAGCTTAGTTTGGCATGTGCTCATACTTTTCACGTTAAAGCATAGCTCTGCATGTGTACGCGCCTATTCCACCAAGAATTGTGGTTTGAGGGTTTTGGCACCTTTTTTGTGTTAGATGTGGTTTGTTTTGTGTCTATGCCTTTTCTAGGTAAGACGTAGTTCGGCCTACGCCTTTTATTCACTGCATCCATTGTATCATACTTTGTCTTGTTGCATTCAGCATTTAGGATCATTATCTTTCCCCAGCGGATCATTCCTCACTTATATCATACCACCCAATTACTTGTACTCTTTCTCTTTCTACGAAAAACATAGTTTTGCATGTGTTCGTATCCCTTTCATGTTAAAACATGGTTCTGTTATGTGTAAGCATCCATGCTGTGCTGAGGCCAATATTGAGGATGTAGGCACTTAGCCTGTGTTAGGCATCGTTTGGCTCGTGCCCACACTTCTTTTCTATATAAAACGTAGTTTGATTTGCATCCCCATTCCTTTATGATATTTGTGTGGTAAGCACTGCTTATGGCTTAGATTGCTTATATTGTATATCATTTGCATTATTTTGTTACATTGTATATCATTTTGTGTTCTGCCCCTGAACTACACTGGTTTGATTCCTTGCAAAGGGATACGTAGGCAACCCTCGAGTTCAACTAACTGCATCTGCATTTTGTTCGTTTGCCCAAGTCTTACGGCTTTGTCAAAATGGGTCGTCTTCGGGCTCTGACATTCACTCATGTCATTTCATGACTATTCGAGCTCCGTCAAAGAGGGGCAATTGTAGACACCCCATTTTTGAATGCCCTTAAGACTTGGGCGCTTTATTTCAAACACCCGATGATGAAAGTTACACTGTGCAATCTTTTGAATTCGCAGCGAAGAAATTTGAATCCAAGCTCTAATCCCAAACCTTACACCCCATTTTGGCCAAACTATTTTAGACCTTAAAACCCCATTTTTCAAAATATTTTTTTTCAAATATTTCTACAATGTTCTGAGGCTCACATTTTGATTAAAATATTGCACTTTTCGGTAAACTGAGTAAAGACAAAGTGGAAATAAATGAAAGGGAGGTGAAATCTTTCAAAAATATTTTAAAACATCTTATTTATAGGTTTGGAGTTGAAGGAAATATGAGGGGACGGAAGAAAACTAGTTCAGGGAAAGGTTGAGTATCAAACCGTTAAGAAAAAAATGAGCAGCCTTCACTAAATTAGGAATATCTCTTTTTAGATTTAGAATTTAGATGTAAGGATACTACCATTGAAAAGTAGACTTCTGGGGCTTCAATTTAGACTCAAGAATCACTTAAAATTGAGTCCGGATGAGGGAGATATACCCGTTTGCAGTCGGGCCTAAAGTGCAGATTTTTGGACTTGGCCGGGTTTGTTTAGATCAGGCCACGGCTTGTTCAGACCCGGCTAGGTTTCAATGAAAACTTCTCCAGAGTGACGTTTTAGACCTGCCCTTGATTATTGCACCCGGCCGTGAGTTTTTTGGGTCTGACCGTGGGTTTTGCGGCCCGGCCAAGTCTCATTAGCGCCAAACAGGACAGCTGGCGGGAATTCACCAACTGTTGTTTTTTGAAGATATTTTTGACCAATTTCAGAAACTTGAGAGTGTTTAGAATCAAGTTTGTTTAACTACAAACATCCTGTCTTTCAAGAGGTATAAGCTTGTCAACTTTTTTTCTCACTTTCATTTCAATACTTTTCTATCTTTTTCTTGTGTTTCCCTACTGTTTTGGATCCATTCAAGTGTTGAAACTTGGGGTTGAATAGCTACCAAAGTAGTAGAGAGGCTTAACACCCTTTCTTATACCTTATTTCATAGCTGATTCCCTTTGTTCTACCACTATTTTTCTTGGCTTACAAACTGATTTTCAGAGTTTAAAAAGGTTGAAAAAAAATGGTTTAGAAGCCTCAAAAGTGGAGGGGTTAGCCACCCCTCCGTAGTCTTGTTTATTGGTTTTGAATTTCCTTGCTTTTGGCTTTGTTTTGTGCTTTTTAACCATCATTTTAGCTATTATTTTTTTGCATGTTACAGGCTATTTTAGGGCTGTTTTAATTCATCTAAACAGTTTATGCTTTGCATACTTTGCTTGTTGTGTTGTAAGTCTTCATGGCTTCGGTTGTTTAGGCCTTAGACACCGAGTCATTTGAGTTGATAGCTTTCTTTGCTTAGTTTCTATGTGAAATGTCCATTCTAATAATCAATCTCGCATAATCACTTCTGCACTCTCCCTCCCTTCTTGATTTTTCTTCGTTTGAGAGTCATTTTAAGTGATTGATTGTTATTCAAGGCATGAGAAAGAGCCCTATGCTCAATGGCTTAATCTCCATGGAGGTTCATCATCAATGTGTAGTCTCTCTTTCATGCTATGGATCACTTCTCGTTTGATATTTCTTCTCATTTAGTGGACTTAAACATCACTTCGGACAAAAGGATTAAGTAATGGAAAGGTAAGTAAAAAAGGGTAAGTCAAATTGGCTTAAAATCAATGAAACTGACCTAAAGAAAATGTTTAGAATTGATTGGATTCGACTGGACGTTATGCCAAGTCCATTGCTTCGAGAATTGTCACTTATCAATCCATGATATTTTGACGAAACTTGAGGCCTGTCTATCTTCCTGTTTGAGCCTCTATGATAGGAGGGAGGGGTGGTCGTCTTTCATTGCATTTATTCATTTTTGTCCAAATGCTTCCAAAATCATCAAGCAATCAACTTGCGCCTATTGATGGTTTCAGACCTGAATTCGTTCTTCCCTTGAGTTTCTCCATGATATAAAAGTGCAGAAGGGACAAACAGGGCTTGAAGCTGCTCTGTCTGCACTATTTTCACCTCAGAGCACAAAAACATTTTTCCTACAACAAAACAAGGCATGACCGGATCTGCCTGGGCCCGACCAGACTCCAATGTTTGGTTAGTAGGGTACTTTTGGCAAAAATAGAGGACAGTGGCTGAGGGTGAAACAGAGCAGTTGCACAGAAGGCAGACAGAGCAGTTTCTGCAAATGGCCTTCATTGACGTGCATTCAATCCTTGTGCATTTTTTATATACATTAATGTTGTATTATTGTTATTTATATTATATTGTTGTAATTAGTTTTGTAATTATTATTGTTATAATATCCTTGTTGTAATAAATTGTTAGTTTAGCTAATTCATTCATTTGGTGTTGTAATAGCTAGCTTAAATTCAGACATTTATTCAGACCCTCTTGTACGAGGGCAAAATATGTAATAATTGTGTATGTCTTCTAACCCCATTTCTTTCTTCCTTTTATTTACCCGCTTACAATGGTAGCATAGAGCATTATGTTTACTTAGCACTTTTCCATGACTTGCATCCACTCGTTTTGCATACATACTGGTTCGGCTCATCATACTAACCAATGTCAATTTCAAGTTCCTTAATCGAATACGTGCTTTATCGCATGCCTTGAATTGAATCGCACGCCATGTTAGTAGCTGAACTCATTATTTACATAATGTGTGTGTTGCATTAGTCATGTTGGATTGTTTAGAAGCATGCATTTGTTCTAATTATTTGGTTTTATTTGGCTTGCCTTAGAGTACTAGGTGAGCATTTCTCACTTTAGCATATTACATTGTGTGTTTGTGTTACCATATCAAGTATATTCCATGAGGCTTAGTGCTTAAGTGATATACCTGTTTGAATACCCATGGATGAAGGCTTTTCGCTTAAGTTGGAATAATTTGATTAAATGAAAATAAGAGCTCGCTTTTTCAAGTGACATGTATTCAAAATACTTTTTCAAAACAAACATAAAATCAAAGCATTCCAAATTTTACGAATTGGTCTATACTTGTGTGCATCGCCTAGTAAAAATTAGCCTAATAACCGGAACAAGAGCGTATAATGTAAATAAGAATTACATCATGATTAGTAGGGGCTGATCTTTGATCGGGTGAGTGGGGTGCTCATTTCATGACCTTCCCCCCTCATACCTAAGTTCCCGAGCCGAGACACTTTGATGATAACGGAGTAATGGCCTTTTGGCACGAGTCACGGGTTTCATAAATTTTCCAAAAATATTTAGGTGGCAACTCTGAAATCTGGCAAAGCGGTCCATTTTTGGCATTTTTTCAAACTTGATTTTCTAAAAGATTTACTGTATTTGGACTCTTTTGTGTTTATCCATTTCACATTGTATTTGTGAAACTAGATTCAGAACCATGGGAGTTCGAACCGTAGGGCTAATCGTATTCTAAAGGAGCACGAAAAACAAGCTACAGTTTCTCACTCCATAGTTAATTGCAATTAATTCTATTATCCACAAGAAGGAGATAATAAGTTATCAATCTATGACAACTCCTAAAACAAGTTGCAATTAATTCTACTATCCACAAGAATGAGAGCATAAGCTATCAATCTATGATAGCTCCTGAAGCAACTTAAGCGCAAATTAGGCTAAAGAGTCTAATTCAACACAATGCTCTCTCGAGCGATGCGTCAAATTCTTAGAGTCATAACAACCTTGTCGGCCTTGACCTTTTCATTACTATGTTGCAACTTTTGCGCTTAGTGGTAAACGCCATTCAAAAGCGTTAGCTTAGCTAAGGAATCATACAAAGAAACACCTTATCATGTCTCACACTCAAGTGTGGAGACAGGAAGTGTCCAGACTTAGACATGTTGGCAATGCTAATAGATTTTGCAACCACTAGGCGCTAATCTTCTCACTTAGTGTAACAAATTTTGCAACTTCTAAGCACTAATCTCTTAACTTTAAGTGATACTTCAACGTACACTATTATAGTGTGTGAAATTTTGCTCCATCCACTCTCATCAGTTAGGTAGAGAGCAAAGCACTACTCATACTGGCTACTCGTCTTACACTTAATGACTAACTCATTTAAGCTTGCATATCTTGGATGATGTAACTCTTGGATATTGCTTCATCCAATGATGCAACATTATTAAAAGTCAAATTACAAAGTCAATCCGCGCAGCTCAATAGTCAGGATCACATCTAGATCAATTGAGGGCTTACAAATCCCACAACTCCAAGCTCACCAAACAAAACTGCTTAGCATGCTGCTAATCATAGTGCACACATCAATTTTTATTGCGCCAAACAAGGAAATAAAACCACGGCAACAATGAGTCATGTTTCCTTACTTTGACTCAATTAAGATCTAGCCTAAAGTCTCCAAGACTTTTTTTTTTTTTTTTTTCATCTAAAGAATAGGATTACCTTCTTCATATTTGAACATCTTTACCAAGTCTAGGTCAACCAAATTAACTTCCATAAACTAAGTCAATTAGAGGGGAAAAAATGTGCATTGGAATTAATTTGATTAGCATATCATAATATAATTGTCGCAAAAATCTAAATTAAATAGTGACAATATTACAAAAGTCGCAAAATCAAAGATCCGTTATGCTCGTAATCATCTTTTGCCCCACAAGTGACAATTATCCAAAATTTAATTTAATTCATGCGGAAAAATATTGATTTTTGGGAGTAAATCTACAAAGATTTCTCGCAACTGAACAACCTCTCACTAACTATGGCATGTCTAAAGCATGATAAAATATTTAACTCCACATGATAACATTTCAATGTAATTCATAAAAGAAAATATGCTACAGTATTTAATTATGGAATTAAAATTCACCAATATAAATAAATCATTCTATTTAAAGTAATAACATACTACAAGTTCTAATCATTTAAAAGAACTTAACATGCTATATACAATATTTGAATAATGCCATAACATATTTCTATAATTTCTGTAATTTTTTGAAATTTTCTAGAATTATAAATAATTAATAATTACACAAAAAATCAGAAATAAATATTACAGAATCTAAAAAAATAAAAACATTATACCAATAAATATGATCACATAGCAATAGTCTACTGTAAAAATTTCAAGTCCAGAATCCAAGTCATGCTCTTCCAAGAGTAATTTAACGTAAACATATTGAATTATTCATTAATGAAAAATATTTTATTTTTCATAAAATTTTGAAACTTTAACAACTTGTAGAAAAATTAATTGCGAGTCTAATGGTATAAGCCATGCTTCAATCAAAATTATAACGAATAATCTAGAAGCAATTAATGTAATTTTTAAATTAAAATCAAACAAAAATAGCCTTAACAACGCCTGCATCAACGCTTACCTAAGAGGATGACGTCAGTGCATGCGTTAGCGTATCAATTAACGTCAAGTCAACAGTGCTGATGACGTCAGCAAATTTGTCTTCTTCTCTAAAACTAGGGTTTGAGTATTCTCTTCAACCGTAAGTCAGAATCAGACGCGTAATATACCGTTTCGAAGGTCTCAAAACAATGATTTCAAATATTTAATTTTCATCACTTGAAAACAAATCATGTAAAATCAGCATGCAATCAAAGTTATGAAAATCAGATATAAATCTCCATTTTTCTCAAAATCCAGTTGTTCAATTTTGCAAAACTTTGCAGATATGATTTACATAATATAGACTACAACATATATAAAATTCAGGACAATCAGAGATGGTTTGAAAACATTAATTTTATACAAAAATCATATCTATACATATATTCATGCGCAAATAACACAAAAACACCCAACATTGGCTTTGATACCGATGTAGAAAAAATAAGAAATAATACACCGTGAAAATAAACGGATTCGGACATACCTTTTATGCTCAAACCGAATCCATGGATCATGTGGGTGAATCACGTGCCTCCAATGGCGACTCAATCGGGTATGGGTTCTAAACTCAAGCCAATTTCCAACACCCATAAAGTATGAACAAGAAGAAACAAAATTGAATTGGATTCATCGAAGAACAAAAATGATCAAAGACAAAATTTACCTTTTGAAAATTGCAAGGGAATGTAAAATCAGTATGTGAATCTCCAGCTTTGCAAGCTTATTCCTCAGACAGTCATGTACCCCACTGCCAAATGGCATAAATGTATAGGGCTTTGGAACAACCTACATACACCATGAAAAAAATTTAGGAAAAAAATTTAACTAGAGAAAAATCTCAATACTAATCTTGACTCATAAATTAAGACCAACTTAAAAAAAGTTGAATTCCTAGATAAATAGAGAAAAAAGTTGAATTCTATGTGACAGTCTCGATGATAGTTTGGAAACAAAGGAAAGTAGATCAAAAGAATAACTTCGAAAAATGAACACTAACTGAAGCTATATAAGAGTATGTAGTTGAAACAAAAAATAGTAGCTCCAGTAAGACAACATGATATGACCAAAAGAATAACCTAAAAACATGAAATGAAAATCCACATGAAATAAGCTCATCCCGAAAATATTATAGACTTGAAAACAAAGGGTGACTTGTTTGATCCAATCCAACAAAGAATACCAAAAAGATATAATTAAAGAGAGCAAACAAATACCAAAATAAATAAATACAAAGAATAAAACATAAATTAGACACTTTGCATGTTATCAAGAAGTTCAAATCCACCAAAATTCTTTTGACTTTGAAATGGAGTTTAGGACCCAAATGCTATGGTGAAACTGAATAGAGAAATTTTAACAAATACAAAGACAAACTGATAAAACTTAAAAAATTGGTAAGTGTTAGTTACTCACAGTTTGGTAGGTCCATTTAGCATGTTGCTGCCACCAATTTTTGGGCACAGAAGTGGTGTCACTTGGTAATTTCCTAGCACTTCTTTTTCTTAATATTTCCTTTCTGGCATCTTCAATCCTTGACCTGAATCCCAGCAATATAATAAGAAAACATGTAATCCCTTATATGATCTTCAGGCATCACCATTTTAGCTTCTTTAAATAGTTATTTTTCTTGGAAAGTTAAAATTACTTTGTTTTTTGCTAGTAAAAACTTGGGAGTACTTCCTAAACTGTTATCACAATTATTTCAGATATTTTTGGCAAAAAATTTCTAATAAACTCGTTGTAAAGTTTCTCTGTCTTCATACTAAACAAAATTAATAACTGAGATTTATAGCAGTCACAGAAGACCACCTCTTTAAGCTCAATTTCTTCATGCTAAACAAAACCACTATTTGGGATTTACAAAATTTGAAGAAGATCACCTGCTTGAGCTCAATCTTGAGTTGTTGTTGAACTCTCTCCATTAGAGACCTTTTAGATTCTATTGGAAGCAGTGGATTGAACCCCATCATCATGTCACGTGAGACCCCTAACTTTTGTAAACCTTATTAAGTCCTTACTTTTAAATTATTTCTTTGAAATTGGTCAATTTCTTAATTAATTGAAATTTTAATACTGGGTTCAAAATACATGCACCAACTAAAAACTCGCAAATCCTAATCGATTTCGATAACTTAGAAATCATTTCTAATACCCTAATACTGATTAATTGACTCTATAAACGTAGAATTACCACTGGAAAACCCTAGGTTTTTTCGGTCTTTATCATGTTCGTTGGTTGATCGCATTTTTGTTCGAAACAAAAAATCCAAACCGAATTAGACTCTCTAACCCCAATTTAATTTAATCCTATACTAAAATAAATGTTCCAATTTATAAATTAAACCCAAAGCCCTCACATTTTTCTTGAATCACATTTTGACCCCAAACTAGTACCATTACACACATATATACATATATATACTTGTACCTTTCTCAAATAAATAATTTTGTACACAAATAAAATCAGCAAAAATCTCCCCAAATCTAGCACATGGCCAGCCACCCTAGCATATACACTTGTAGTGTACTTTTGGAAACAACATTGCATGATTCATAGAGGAAAATTTGACCTTGGTACCATAATTCAAGGAAAGTTGTCTTGTACTTGTAACTATCTTGGTTCTACTTAAGCCTAATCCTAACTAGATCATGCCGTAATACCTGATTAGGCTCCCTAATGATCCCTCATTCCATTACATTCTAACTAAATACATCTCAATTCTATTCCATTCCAATCAATGGGCATTTTGGACCTTTTACACCAATTTTATTATAAAAACACCACCACCCACCACATGTTACACATCTCATACACTCACACACCTACACATTCAGTTGAGAGAAAGAAAGAAGAGGAAGAGAGTGAACTTTGGTAATGGAGGAGAGAAAAAGAGGAAAAGAGGAGAAAATTGTGCAAACACTTCACTAGGCAATCAAGTAAGCCACAACACAACTCTCTCTTATTTTTCCTTTCAAATAAATGCTCTTAGAATTTTTAAAAATTCATTTAAGATGTGTTTTGATGGTATTCTTGTGTTAAAAATGAAAGGAGTTGAGCCTTGATTCTACCCTTCTTGTATTTATCTTAATCAATATAAGACTACCTTTTTCCATATCAATCTCTCATAATTTCCAAAGGCACACATTCATCTTAAATTTCTGAGTTTAATACATATTATTTAGCATGTTTTCATTACAAGAGAAGTGAAAAATTTTCCCTAGTTGACCTCTTTTCTCACCAACTTTCTTATTTCAAGAACTGTGCCAAAAAATCTATTTTATAGCCAACTTACGAAAATTCTAGAAAAATGTATAAAAATATTCTGCACCTAGGTTTTATGTAAAAATCCTCCTTAAGAAGTTATATTTCAAGAAAAATTGGTTTCATTGAAAAAGAGTGAGCGGTTTGTAAGAAAATCCAATTTTCATAACGATTGACGAATTTGGACAGCGCTGGAGTGTTTCTTAAATAACTAAAAATCTAGAAAAGCTATCACATTTCTGAAACATGTTCTAAAAACTAGATTAAATTCTCTATGAACAATAGGAATGCTACATTCAGGAAATATCTGAAATAGCCCTTTTGATTTTAATCTTTAAATGGTATTGAATCTGGAAATTTAGTTTTGCATGGGTGTTTTATGCTCTTGTGTTCATTAGTACGTGATCATGTCTTGGTATGATATTGCATGTATTATGGTTATGTTCCTTATCTTCTTCAATTGATGATGTTCATGCTTGTGTGGATATTACTACTTTGTTAAGTTATTCTAACTTTAATTTAAAACATTTAACTTAATGGGAAACTTAATTGGGGTGGTGTTGGGTTTTCGATCACTTGAATAATGAAGAGATGATAATGTGTTAAGTATGGATTGATGGGATGTGCTTCCTAATTGAAGGTTAAGTCTTGCGCAAGCGGTTATCGCGTAAACCCTAGAATGGAACGGACGTATTCAGACTCTTTGCGATGGTTTGATTGGTGAGATAAGGTTGGGTCCAGATGGGACATTTAGGAGGATGAAATTTTTTTGGAAGGATAAGGTTGGATTCTGGGTGATAAAACCTTTTTCTTTGCGCTGAGATAAGTTCTGCAATAAAGTAGCAAAATGAGGAGTTTTGAATAGTCAGGTGTCCAATTCTTGTGGTTAGGAGGATGAATTCTCTTTGGGGGATTTCTAGAATACTAACATCTAACCTTGTAATCCTTGTTTTTGATTTGAATATCATGCTTCATTACTTGCTTGTTATAAATGTGATGGTGTATTAGATTGGGAAAAAGGGACGGGATATGTGTGCGTTTACTGGGCATTCAAAGCTCACGACTTTTAAACCAAATAACATATAACCCTATAAGTTTAGACTTTTCACCAATTAACCCAATAAATTATCCAACAGAATGAACAGATCATTGTAACAATCAATATTTGGCCAAACCATTATCATATATATTTCTCTCTTTAGACTGAGAGCTTCTCTCTCTTTGATGAAGGCTTTTCTAACCTAGGGATTTTCCCGTGGGTTTCTTTTTAGAATCCATAGCCTTTCTCGTTTTCCTCAATCTCCATTCATCCTTCATCCCTTCCCCAATCCTTGTTGTCTCCACTCCATCCTCCTCACCACTCTCCCTTCTCACCTCTACCATTTCTTTCCTGTTTCTGCCCATGGCTTCACCCTCCAATAGTCCTGCTCTGGAAGAGTTAGAGTTGTTTAACAGTCCAGACGGAGTCGAAGATGCATCTAGCCTTTGTTTATTGGGCAAAGCCTTAGCATCCAAGCCCCTAAATCACAATGCTATCTCATCCATTATCAAAGGGGCATGGAAAGTCAGAGGAGAGCTATCTATCTTACCTTGGCTGGAGAATACTTTTCTCTTTCAATTTTCAAAACAAGAAGACCGCAATCGCATCCTAAGAGATAGTCCATGGTCGGTTATGGGAACTTTATTGGTGCTTCAAACTCTTTCTATAAGACAAACTATTGATGAAGTGGATTTCCACAGGTGCCCTTTCTGGGTTCAAGCACATGGGCTACCTATCCAAAAAATGACTAAACAGAATGGAGAAATTATTGGCAATCGAATTGGGAAAGTGATTAGCGTGGAAGCCCCTAAGGAAGGCCTCTTGCTCCACCACAGTTTTTTATGTATTCGAGTGGAAATCAATACCTAAAATCCTCTTCCTAGAGGTCTGTGGCTAAAACGTTCCCATGGAGGCAATGAGGTCTGGATTTCTTTCAAATATGAAAAACTTTTAGATTTTTGCTATGACTGCGGACGTATTGGTCATGAGAACAAGGTTTGCAAGTTTGTTTCTAAAGAAGTAGGAAACAAATCGGGGTATGGACCTGACCTCCGCATAGGGGTGGCCAGAAATATAGTTTCTTTGGTAGATTTTGCAAAACCATCTGGTGTCTTGATGGAAACTAGCCAAATCTCTCTCAGCCCAAACCAACAGAGAAATAACGGCAACTCACCACCGGCATCCATGGCAGCGCATGGGTTAGGGGCACACACCCACAATACTACGGATGAGCCTCCTCAGTACAACTCTCCTCCACATCCAGAGTCGTGCACACACACTACTGCTCCTCCTCAAATTGCCACCAGTGGCACGAGTCACTCTTTTCCATGTGGCCCCCAAACAGCGATAGTATGTGAGCCTACTCCTAGTCTGATAGAGGCCTTCTCTCGTAAGTCTCTAATTCCACCCATCCCTACTACTAAACCTTCCCTTCAGGCCTTTGCCCCACCTAAAGAAGCAAGCCTCTTGAATGATGTTGATCATAAGCCCAATTATTTCGTGACTGAGCCACCAGACAACCTACGTACACCGGATAGCCCAAAAGAGTTAGAGCCTACTACACCTCCTAATGGTTTGGGCCTCACTGATGCAATCCCAATTTTACCAACACTTGGCCCAACTCTCCAACCTCTAGGCCCCTCCTATGTTCTGGACTTCTACCTCTCAAGAGCAATAAATACTCTATCTTTTAAGAGAAAAGCTACCAAAGATGATCTCTCTCCAAACCAACCCCTAAAGCTACTCAAAGCTGCAGAGACTTTACCAGCGAAGAAACTACCAATTTTTCAATCCTCCACTACTCCATTGAGAGGAACCACAAGACATCAAATTAGCAATCCCAACAGGAATGTGGCTAAGGGAAGAGCCTGAAAACTTTTGACAACTCTAGTTCGAGGACATGGAAATAGTGAGCTGGTGGATGTCAATGTTCAAACTGAGGAGGCAAAAGGAGACAGTAAATCTCTGGTACCCATTGAGGTTAGTCCATTTACATATGACTCTGATTTTTTTGAGTCCCAAGTCCCAAGCACTTTTCCAGTTTCGGATTCCCTTGATCAGGCGTTGGTTGCTGGCCCTAAACAGCCACCTAGCCATGTTGTTCTTGAGCTGGAACTGTCAGGGGATTGGGCGACCCCTGACATTCCAGATACTCCGCGGGAGGGTTATGCAATACCCATCGCCCTACAATAATTTTCCTTATGGAAACAAAGAATAAGCAAATTAAGCTGGAAGGATTTCGAAGGAGGCTCCATTTCCCCAACCACTACTATGTTGATCCCATTGGCTTATCAGGCGGATTAGCTCTTTGGTGGTCAAATGAGGTTCATCTTCAGGTCTGTCACAAATCTCCCAACCTCTTTAGATCCATCATCTCCAAAGGGGCAAGCACTGCAGATTGGCTCGCAACCTTTGTTTATGCACCTCCTAGATGGACGGAACGACAAGTTTTCTGGAAGTACCTCAAAAAAATTACTTTAGAGAACAAATATCCTTGGCTTTGCATAGGGGACCTTAATGAAGTAGCAATGTCATGGGAAAGACAAGGATCAGCAGCTTGCAACAAGTTCAAAATGGAGCAATTCTAGGATCTACTGTCAGTATGCGAGTTCTTGGATCTTGAATTCAAAGGGGCCCCATACACGTGGACTAACAATCAATGGGGGCAGTGCCATCTGAGGGAAAGACTGGATAAAGCCTTAGCAATTGTAGAATGGCGTCTTATATTTCCATTCGCCCAACTCCACCATGAAGCTTTTGTGGGTTCAGACCACTGCCCAGTGCTACTCAATTGCATAATCCCACCAAAAAAGGTCTCCCACCAATTTAAATTTGAATCCATGTGGACAACAAAGCCGGAATGTGATAAGATCATTAAGTTCAACTGGCGAAAACATCAATCAGGTTCTCCTATGCACCAATTTACACAAAGACTGGCTTCGTGCCAACGAGGCCTCACCACTTGGAGTAGAGATGCCTTTGGAAATAACAGAATCAAGTTGAGTGACTTAAGGGCCAAACTACTTTATTACCAATCTCTCCCCTACTCGCTGGATAATGGCTCACAGATTCATCTACTCCAAGATAAGATAGAAACGACCTTACTTCAAGAAGAGATGTATCAACATCAACGCTCTCGAATTAACTGGCTTAGTTATGGAGATCGAAACTCGGCCTTTTTTCATGCAACAGTGGCCTAACGCAGCCAACAAAATCAATTGGTCAAAATCAAGAATGGCAGTGGAGTATGGCTAGAGACGGACCATGAGATTAACCAACATCTTCATAATTACTTCTCAAGTTTATACAAAGCTCAGGATCCAAGACAATTTGAGGAGGCATTTTCAGTGGTAAGCCGCATGGTCACACCGCAAATGAATGATAATCTACTTAGGCCAGTCACTGATAACGAAATCGAAAGTGCCACTTTTCAGCTAGGGTCTTTAAAGGCACTAGGCCCTGATGGTTTTCCTGGGCTATTTTACCAAAAGAATTGGGATGTAGTGGGTCCAGAGATGTGTGCAGCAGTCCGAAGTTTCTTCACAAGTGGGTCCCTCCTCAGAGGCCTTAATCATACCAATCTAATTTTAATTCCTAAGGTGGCTGCCTCTATTAGTCTCAATCAATATCGCCCCATAAGCCTCTCTAATTTCCGCATGAAAGTCATTACTAAAGTCATGGCCAACATATTGAAAAAAATTCTGAAGCATCTCATATCCTCTTACCAAGCAGCTTTTGTTCCAGGCAGGCTTATTCAAGATAGCATTCTCATCACTCACGAGGCCTTCCACTATTTGAAGCAGAAGAAATCTGAAAAGCATGCAGACATGGCCCTTAAGCTGGACTTCAACAAAGCATATGATCGAATCCAATGGGACTTTTTGCAAGCTGTGTTACTATAAATGGGTTTCCATGGGAATTAGGTGAAATTGGTTATGGAATGTGTCACAACAGTGCGGTTTTCAATTTTCGTTAATGGAGCTACATGCACTTTTATCACCCCCTCATGTGGACTTCGCCAAGGTGATCCACTCTCACCTTATCTGTTTCTAATGGTGGCTAATGTGTTTTCTAACCTCATAACTTGGGCTCTTTATACCCAAGGGATTTTGGGGTTGACAATGAAAAGGACTTGTCCAGTTCTCTCTCACATTTTCTTTGTTGATGATGCTATTCTCTTCCTCAAGGCCAATCATAATGAATACCAAAACATGATGGCCACTTTGAGGATGTACAGTGAAGCTTCTGGACAACTAATAAATTTTGACAAATCAGGAGTGATGTTCTCCTCCAATGGATCTGCAACAATCCCTAGCTCCATTTGCTCTTCTTTGGGTGTTTCACAAGCCAATCTTACAACTAAATATTTAGGCCTACCTTCTTCATGGGGCAGATCTAAAGCTAAAGCTTTTAGGAGTCAGATTGAAAAAGTGTTGGGCAAAATGCAAGGATGGAAATCTAAGCTTTTATCTCATGCGGGTAAGGAAACACTAATCAAAGTTGTTGTTCAGGCTTTGCCCTCCTATGCCATGTCTTGTTTTGAAATGCCACAATCTTTCTGTGCTAAGTTAAATTATCTTGTTCGAAACTATTGGTGGAAAGGGGATCCGAATAACAAAGGCATCCCTTGGGCAAGTTGGAATCACATGACAACCCCCAAAAATCAAGGAGGTATGGGCTTCAGAGATTTCAAAGCTTTTAACCAAGCCTTACTTGCTAAGCAAGGTTGGCGTCTCCTTATGAACCCTAATTCTTTATAGGCTCGTGTGTACAAAGGCCTTTACTTTCCAAATTCCACTTTCCTGCAAGCATCCAAGGGTAAGAGAACATCTTGGGCATGGTCAAGCCTTCTCAAAGGTAGGGAACTCCTCCAAAATGGGCTCCGATGGCAAATCTAAAATGGCAAACTTGCACACTTTTGGGAGGACAAGTGGGTACTCTCTACTAAAGATTTAAAAATTGCTTCACATAAACCACCTTATTGTAATGTTCAAAAAGTTGCTGAAGTTATTGACCCCACACATAAAACCTAGAATTGTGAGATTCTCAATAAGTGGCTTTCGAAAGAAGAGTTAGAAGTTGTTCTTGCCATCCCATTTGCAGCGGTCAACAGAGATGATATTTTAATATGGCACCACACTCTATCGGGAGTTTATTCAGTCAAGTCGGGATATGTCCTAGCCAAACAGATCTGCCACAACTCCAATGGTTCTAACAAACCCTCGGGCTCTCTCACCCTTGGCACAGATTTTTGGAGTTCAATTTGGGATCTTGATGTTCCACCCAAAATTCGACA
Source organism: Camellia japonica (assembly GCA_030407325.1). Classification (NCBI taxonomy): domain Eukaryota; kingdom Viridiplantae; phylum Streptophyta; class Magnoliopsida; order Ericales; family Theaceae; genus Camellia; species Camellia japonica. Next base: position 23,234,325 of record JAPPVO010000010.1, on the reverse strand, counting down.
CTTCTGGTGGCGAGTCTGCAATAATTTGTTGGCCACAAAGCTGGGTTTGTTTAGGCGTAAATGTGCATCTTCTGGTGAATTTCCTATTTGTAGGAAATGTAATGAATTTGTGGAGCATCTTCTATTTGATTGTCCCTGGACCAAGGCTGTTTGGTTCGACAACTCTTTAAATATGAGAGTGGATCAAGGCTCGATAACAAATGTGACCAAGTGGACCAACAATCTTTTGGAAGGTGGTAATTCAAAGAATGAATCCAAACTCCTTATCAGTTTAGTTGCTACTGTTGCTTGGTTCATATGGAAATCTAGAAATGACTTTGTCTTTAATCATCAAGTGGTGGACACTCATGTCACTTTGCAAAAGATCACCCATTTCCGGAAAGAACAAGATGACCTGAATGGCCACTTCAACCCTCTCCATCAAGCCTCAGCCGTCCCCAACCATAATCCCCGATTAGGTTGGCAGCCCGCTTCCTACAGTAGAGTCAAATTTAACTGTGATGCAGTTTTTTGCGAACTTTCTTCATCAGCTGCCATGGCTGTGATTCTTAGAGACTCAAAAGGAAATCTACTGGATGGTTGTGCCAAGTCAATCAAGTCTTCGTCTACAGTATAAGCCGAGGCCCAGGCAGTGCGTATGGCGTGTCTCATGGCTCAAGCTCCCAATCTCTCCAAAGTGGAAATCGAAAGTGACAACAAAATGGTGATCTCTCTTTGCATTTCCGAAACAGTTCTACCATGAGAGTATAGTGCTGTCATTATGGATATTCAAGGTCTTGCTTCTCCATCTTCTATTTTGTTCTCTTGGACAAGATGAAACAACAATGAGGCAGCACATTGCGTTGCAAAAGCTTGTTTTTCTAAGTCTCTACCTGTAAATTGGGTTGTATGCCCACCTGCTGCTCTTGTTTCCATACTGAATTCTGATGTATCCCATTGTCCTCTTTAATTGAAAGTTTGGGAGTTCAAAAAAATAAATAAATAAATAAATATTTGGCCAATCTAAATTTTACCTCACTCACAGTCATACGAATATCCCTTTCTACGGCTTGATAGGGAATTGTTTGAGTGTGCAACCCTTTAAAGGTTGCACATCATATGCAACCTAATTATCTGCCCTTTATATGGATTATTTGTCTTCATCATCTTCAACACCATTTATTAAATTCAAAACCTCTGCAAATCAAAAACAACAAAAAATAAGATGAACTCTTTGTAGAAATCCTATGATCTGTTAGATGTCACTGTTGTCTTTTACTATATTACTTTGAGCAAGATAATAAGTTTCAATTATTGTTGGCCTGCCTTTAATTTTGAGGGCAAAAGTTAAACAAAACAACTTCTGGGTTGAGGTCACCCGGCCTCGAATGGGAGGGGCCTTACCTCTGGATACCCCATGCTTATTGAAATAAATGGATTACGGATCACACTGAAATTCTGTTAGTTTTGAGTTTTCAAATATGATTTTAAAATTTGAGTTTTTATTTTGGTATTTTTGAGTCTTTAGTGAATATTTTTAAATATTTTAATCAATTTTTTTTTAATTTAAAAAAATAAAATATTTGTGATTTTTTTTATACAAGAAATGCAAAAAAAAAAAAAAGAGTTTTAATACTTTTTTTTTTGGTATTTATTGATTTTTTTTAAAAAATATTTCTCTACAAATATTTTATTTTTAAAATTTGACTAAAAAAATATATAAAAGTTTATTAAAGACAACAATACATGAAAAATAAAAAATAAAAAATTCAAAAATCTATATTTCAAAACTCAAAATCAACCAAGTTTTTTGGGATGGTACTGTCCTCTTAAATTTGAAAAAAAGAAAAAAAGAAAAAACTTAAATCTATTACCTACAGAGTGTAAAAGTTTATGCTAAGGCTCCGTTTGTTTGGAGAGTTAGAGGGGGGATTGTGATTGATAGTGAGGTGAGACCTACTAATATTGTGTTTGTTTTGAGAGATGGAGAGGGGATTAATAATGAGTTCCAGATTAGGATAGGCCTCCCTAAGGGGATTCGGATGGGCCTCAAGGACTTTGTATTAGAAAAATAGTCCGGCGGACTAGAAATTTTTTTTATTTTTATTTATTTATTTATTTATTTTTAACATGTCGGGTATTTTTTTTTTGAACATTAATGTTTAATTTTTTGTATTTTTGGTTAAGTAAAAATCATTATTTTATTTGTTTTATTTTTTTTTTGAATTTTTTATTTTATTTTAATTTTTTTAGAATTTTTTACATGTTGGGAATTTTTTTAAAAGCATTAATGTTGAATGTTTTTGTATTTTTTTTATTTGTTTTATTATTTTATATTTATTTTATATAAAAATAATTTAACAATCCTTACACTAACAACTATTATCAAAATAAACACAATTTTTTTACTTAGTCTCCTCACTAACAATCCCATCACTATTAATCCCCTCACTATCAATCCCCTCCATTCTATTTCTAAAAACAAACGGGACCTAAAATCCATTCTGAAATTGGAATTAGACCTTTGAAATTATGTAATCAAATCTAAAAATCTGTTTAATTTGATTTGATTATACGGTTTCATTCAAGATCCCAATTATCAAATCCTAATTATCATTTAACAAAAGACCAATTACTTATGGAATTTTTAGTTTAAGTTTCCTGATATTAAGATTTTATAAGATATATGACATTCACAATTTTTATAGTAGTTAGGGTCTCCCAACATTTTCACAAAGAAAAATTTTCAACTCTTCATAAAGAAATTTCAGCTCTTCAAAGATAAGTTTTAGTTTCATAGATGCATTTTAGCTCATCACAGAAAAATTTATTTAATAATATTGTCGAGGAACCTTAACTAATCAGAAAAAATATATTGGACCTTTCCTACTACCTAGACTTTAAGATTCAGTTTGGTTAGGATGAAAACGGTAGAAAGTAAAAGAAATTAAAAAAAATAAATTTTTTCTTAGGCCTCGTTTGAGAACAGACTATTTTAGTAACTTTTTAGTTTTTTGGCTAAAAAATAAGATAAAAAAACTAGTATGTTCGAAATGAATTTTTAGTTTTTTATAAAAAGATGTGCAAAAAGTAGAGAAAAAAAGGAAATCTTTGACTTTTTAGTATATGTTATAGGCTTTTTGATTTTTTTAGTAATTTTTTTACTTTTAGGCTAAAACATGTGTATCCGAAAGGAGGCCTAAGTTTGTATAGCATGGAAATGATGGAAGTTACAAGAAAATTAATTTTTTTGTACAACTCATAATAGTATGGTAATTAAGCTTTTAGTTTCTTGCAAAAAATACATGAAAATACAAGAAAGTTTAAATTTATTATTAGGGAGCTTTTTTCATAAATCCATCTTTAATTACTTATGTTCCATTCAACCCATATTCTTTTTGACTATTCCATTAGGTCCTATTTGAGATAAGAAGACCAAAATACCCTTTTCATCTACTTATGTTCTATTTAGTTCATATTATTTTCTTATGTTTCAATAAGTCCTATGGGTGACATAATTACCAAAATACCCCCAATGTATCTACTTATGTTCTATTTAGTTCATATTATTTTCTTATATTTCAATAAGTCCTATGGATGACATAATTACCAAAATACCCCTAATGTGAATGTTCACACCGTCAATGTGAATGTTCATATCGTCAATGCGTAGGGGCCCGGCCCATCTACAATGTGAATATTCACATTGACATGTTAACATTTACATTTTTAGGAGTGTAAAATTAGCCTGCGGCCCGGGGCAAGCCCAGTCCGGCCCGTGACAATGTGAATATTCACATTGACATATTAACATTCACATTGATAAGACTGTAAAATTGGCCCGCGGCTCGTGGGCGGCCCGGGGCGAGCCCGGCCCGGCTCGTGACAATGTGAATATTCACATTGACATATTAACATTCACATTGATAAGACTGTAAAATTGGCCCGCGGCCCGTGGGCTGCCCGAAACCCGTGGGCGGCCCGGGGCGAGCCCGGCCCGTGACAATGTGAATATTCACATTGACATATTAACATTCACATTGATAGGAGTGTAAAATTAGCTCGCGGCCCGTGGGAGGCCCGACGCCTGCCCGCGGACCGTGGGAGGCCCGAAACCCGCCCAATGCCGAGGGCGGGCCCGGCCCGGCCCGTGACAATGTAAATATTCACATTGACATATTAATATTCACATTGATAGGAGTGTAAAATTGGCCCGCGGCCCGAAGACGATAGCCTCGGGTCGGGCCGGTGGGCCTGGGCCTAGGCTCGAGCTTAGGCCGGGCTTGGGCGGGCCTGGCCATTTTTTTTTTAATTCTTTTTAATTTTTTCTACCAAAATTTTATTATTTTCCACAAAAAAAGACATTGCGCCTCAGGTAGGCTGGGCCTCGGATCGAGCCTTAAGCGGGCCGATGGGCCGGGCCGGGCTTCAAAGTGATGGCCTAGGCCCTAGCCTAGGGTCTCGGACATGCTCGGGCCCGGACCCAAACGAGCCTGCCCCGGGTCGTGGGCGGGCTTCGAGTAGCCCACGGGCCGCGGGCCAATTCTACATTCCTATCAATGTGCATGTTAACATGTCAATGTAAATATTCACATTGTCAACGGGCCGAGCCGGGCCTACCCCGGGCCGAGGGCGAGCTTCGGGCAGTGGACAAATTTTACACTCCTATCAATGTTAATGTTAACATGTCAATGTGAATATTCACATTGTCACGGGTTGGGCCAAGCCCGCCTCAGGCTACGGTCGGGCTTCGGGCCGCCCACGGGCTGCGGGCCAATTTCACACTCTTATCAATGTGAATGTTAACATGTTAATGTGAATATTCACATTGTCAACGGGTCGGGCCGGGCCCGCCCCGGGCCGCGGGCGGGCTTTTAGCCGCACATGGGCCGCGAGCCAATTTTATACTCTTATCAATATGAATGTCAACATGTCAATGTGAATATTCACATTGTCAACAGGCCGGGTCGGGCCCGCCCTGGGCCGCCCACGGGCCGTGGGAGGGTTTCGGGCAGCCACGGGGCGCGGGCTAATTTTATACTCTTATCAATGTGAATGTTAACGTGTCAATGTGAATATTTACATTGTTAACAGGCCGGGCCGGGCCCGCCCCAGGTTGCCCACGGGCTGTGGGCGGGTTTTGGGTAGCTACGGGGCGCAGGCCAATTTTATACTCTTATCAATGTGAATATTAACATGTCAATGTGAATATTCACATTGTCAACGGGCCGGGTCCGCCCACGGGCCGTGGGCGGGTTTCGGGCAGCCACGGGGCGCGGGCTAATTTTACACTCCTATCAATGTGAATGTTAACATGTCAATGTGAATATTCACATTGTCAACGGGCTGGGTCGGGCCCGCCCCGGGCCACGGGCAGGCTTTTGGCCGCCCACAGGACGCTGGCCAATTTTATACTCTTATCAATATGAATGTTAACATGTCAATGTGAATATTCACATTGTCAACGGGCCGGGCCCGCCCCGGGCCGCGGGCGGGCTTTTGGCCGCCCATGGGCCGCGGACCAATTTTTATACTCTTATCAATGTGAATGTTAACATGTCAACGTGAATATTCACATTGTCAACGGCCCGGACCGGGCCCGCCCCGGGCCGCCCATGGACTGCGGGCGGGTTTCGCGCAGCCACGAGACGCGGGCCAATTTTACACTCCTATTAATGTGAATGTTAACATATCAATGTGAATATTCACATTGTCAACGGGCCGGGCCCGCCCCGGCTCGCTGACGGGTTTCGGGCCGTCCACGGGCCAATTTTACATTCCTACCAATGTCAATTTTAAAATATGAATGTTCACATCATAAATTGCTAACCGTTCAAAAAATATTTATAAGGGTATCAAAATTAAATATAAGGGTATAAGTGTCCAAGAAAATAGTATAAATCAAGAAAAAGGACTTTATGAAATAAAACTATACATACATGGGACTAAATGGGTTAAAAAATTCTTTCATGGACTTCTTGGGCTAAAACACTTCTAAATAGGATTTATCAATAATTTTCCCTTATTATAAAAGTAGTTACTTATAATTAGAATTCATATTTTCTTAGAAAATTTTCATCTTAATCAAATTCATACGAGAAAAGATATTTTCTTTTTTCTTTTCTTTTCTTTCTACTATTTTTATTTTTCATAATTTGTTTCTTTATAATCAAACGAAAATGTTTCACCAATTTTTTCATTAATTGCAATAGGAAAAGATAATAACTTAAATTTAATTTATTGCAACAAAAACAAAAAAATTATATAAATTTATTACTGTGAGATTATGACAATATTGGATAGCTTTGTTGACCATGTTAAGGTTGAGTGGATGATTGGAAATGGGATAAGTTCTCTTTCATATCTCATCTTTTTATATCTCTCCATACTCTTTTTGTAAGTTCTAATCCGAACTTATATCGATAATCTGAACCGTCTATCTTATAAATCTCACAATAAATGTCATCTATGTAAAAAGTTAACTTCATCAAAAAATTATAAATACAAAAATAAATTACATTTTGTTTTATAAAATGAATAGTAAATATAATTAAATTTAATAATCTACTTTATAAAACAAAATGTGATTTGTTCTTATACTTATAGTTGTTTGATTAATTTAATGTTTTGCATGAATGATTTTCATTATAGGACTTACAAGATAAGTGGTTCGAATCATAAATACGGCTCCAAATTAAAGCCCATAAAAAATGTATGGAGAAGTATGAAAAGATGAAACATATTGGGAAGATGGTTATAATCTGATTTTTGGTGAAAAGCTGATTATAAGCAGATTATAATCAGCTTTTCTGTGAGAGAAGAGGAGATAAAAAATCTGAAAATCAGATTTTTTATCTCTTCCCAAAAGAGGCCATAGACGGAAACTTATCCCGATGGAAATTGTTATTCCTCAAGAAATTAGGAGTTAACTTCTTAAATAATCAGATTATACTATATAAATTGAACTAGTAGAAGATTCCACCATTTTTTAAAATTTTATTTTCCGTTTAAAATTTATTACTTTTTGTTTATAAAAAAAATTAAATATGTTTATTTTGTTTATTTTTGGTAATAAAACAAAAATTTTAAATATATATATATAAAATAAAAAACCAAAACAAAGGGAAAGTAATGGCTGGTGGAATGTAGCGGGCGAATGTAATTAGGAATGAGGGTAGGTGCTCTCACATAACCATGCTGTGACGGCCAAATCGTGCCGTTTTATTTATTAAAAAAAAATAAAAGAAAAAAATGAACTCACATCTTAAGTCACCGTTTTGTTGTAGTGTATATGTGGAACAATACTTTTATGTTTGGGTTGACTTTAGGAAAGAAAAATGTTTGAGATCTTCATTTTTTGAAAATTCCCACAACTCCTTTTAGATTTCCACTATTGATATATGTGTAGAGTCAACTCATATATAAGAAGCTATAAAAAAAATTTAAATAATAGGTACGATTAGTTGAAAAAAATATGTAAAAAACAGTATAAAAATTGAATTTTATAATATTTTTATTTGTCTCAAAATTATTTTTTTGTAAAAATAAATTTTAAGATAAATTGCGCCGATAGTTCTTTTTTATAAAAAAAAAATGCAAATATGAGCGACATGTATCACGTAAGAACAAATTTATAAACTTTATCAATTTACTGAGTTAGTATCAACCAACTTAGTAATTATTCTTTATCAAAAAACCTAACGTCATTGTCAATTGGACCAAATTGACACAAAAATCAAAAAAATTAAGTGTCAAAATTGAACTAATTGAAAATGTAAGAATCAATATGATACAAGAGACAAAATTTAGAAGTTACCGATGTAATTTACTCTAAATTTTAAAAGAAAAGTAATGTTGAAATATAAGCACTTGAAACAAATGGTACTTCAACTATACAACCTGTAACAACTATATAATATAAAAAGTACATGTAGTTACCATATATATAATTGTAACAACTGAATTAAATAAAAAATAAAGTTGAATTCAAATTGTGAACCAACCAACCAATTCAATGTTGAATATCATTCTAAATCCAATTTCTTCACATACCAAATCATCCAAAATTCAAATTACTTTCAAAAACATGCTCATAGACTTGTGTTTCAATTTTTTATTTTTTGTTTGTTTATAGCTGCCCCTTATTTTCCTAAACCCAACCTATAAAAGTGTTGTTCTACACTACAGCAAGATGGCAGGCGTGCTTGTGTTTCAATTTTTTTTTTTAATAAATAAAACGGTATCGTTTGGCTATCACAACATGGTGCTGTGACAGCACCTACCCCAACTCCTTGTAGTTGTAGATTGTTGGAAATGTGTATTAAAGAATTGGCTCAGTTTTAGAATGAATTTAGAGATCCTTACAATTTTTAAAATTTTGAAAGTTGAAACTATATACTTAAATCTTAGAAATCAGTTTGATTCAATTTCGTCATACAATTTCCGACAAAATCTCAATTATCAAATCCGAATTATAATCAACAAAAAACCCAACTAATTACAACAAGACAACATTATTACTGTGGGGCGTATTTTCAAGGTCATGCCACGTGGCTGAGGTGTTGGTCGAGATGCCATGTGGACGAGCCAGATTGCAGAGGTAATTGTGGTGTTACTGAGATCTTGTGCGGTAATACCAGAATTGAGATATTTGGATATGGGGATAAGAGTCCTAGATAGGCGATGCGCTTAGTTCGGATGCGGATGAAGCTTTCGAGGAATTCATTCATATCAAACTAAGAATCTGAGATAAGTATTGTGCTTGAGTCCTATGAAGTGAGACTTCTAGGAGACGAAAGTACAATTGGCTATAAAAGTAAGGCACCCATATGGGTCTAAGGTATACTTCTACTTGTGCATTGTTAACTTGTTTGATATCTTTGAGAGATAAGTTGACTGACTTGATCGTCAAAATGTCCCTGGGTGGACGAGCCACCGTGGTATTCTTATCTTCTTGTTGGTAGGTGTTTGGTTTAATCTATTCTGTCGTGTGCTCTCCAACTAAGTTCTCCATTTGGTTGTGAGGTCGGAAATCAACACCCACAATTTGACGCTGTCTGTGGGAACTTAGTATAGAATAGATGGCCAACACCGGACAAGAGCTTATAATCTGGGACGACATGCATAGTGACGAAGAGGAGTATGTAGATCTTAATGCTGGAGGATGAAACGACGACAAAGAAGTACAAGAAGTAAATCCTATGGCCAACAACGCTGCAAGGGGCCGTAATGGCCCGAGAAGAGGCAATCAGGTAGAATATTACAACGAGAGCAACTATCAGGTATGGAAGAAAAGATGCCTAAAAAGAGACGATGAGCTCAAGGACTTGGCTAATAAGTTGACGAGCCTGCAGACCATGGTGAACTTCATGATACAGAGAAAGATGATGCAGCTGACGTTGCCATTATCGGAAATGCCGACTCCAGTAGGAAACTCCAATGCCTAGAAGGAAAGACTGGCTATAGTGCTAACAGTCCCACAACATGAGAAGAGACCTGGGAATTTACATCGGCGATCCTAGAATGCCGGGTAGACAAAATTATAATAGAAAGAGTCCTAGAGAACCCCGATGATCAAAGGAACCCAGATCAGGAGATCTCTGCAGGTTAACGGGGCAGGGCCTCTACTTTGATGACATGGTAGATGTGGAGAAGTCTAAAAGGACACATCCTATCATAGGAAGTAGCGCGTCAAACGTTGAGATCCTAGACGGTCGAAGAAGGACTTGAGAGATTACCTCTAGAGAAAGAGGCACAACGCCGAGATCACATCCGTCGCCCAGCCAAAGACACCATTCTAGGTAGACTTGGACGCGTTCGAGGCACCGAAGGGTTCAGCATACCGAGATTCCAAATCTATGATAGTAAGTCTGACCTAAACTTCCATGTTGGCTTGTATTTGAATGTAATGTTTTTGTGGAGTGGGAATGAACAGTAATTGTGCAAGATGTTCCCATTGACATTTGGGGAAATTGCATCAGATTAGTTCCACAAATTGTTGAAGAGATGTGTGAAGAGTTAGAAAGGATTGGTCGAGATGTTTGTGGCTAGGTTTGTTACAAATAGATTACAGCTACTGAGGGTAGATTCCTCATTGGCTTTGAAGATAAACGATGGTGAAGGCCTTAGGGCTTACGCCAAGAGGTACTACGAGGTTTACAACTGGATCTCGGCTTGTAACCAGGAACTTGCAATTGTGTCTTTCAAGAATGGCTTAATCGATAACTATCTGCTTTAGCAATCCCTTACAAAGACCCTTTCAAAGAACATGGAGGACCTCATGGGAAGGATTGAGAAGTACGCAAGGGCAGAGGAAGACAAGAAAGCAAAGAAGACAAGTGCAATAAAGAAGGTGAAGAGAAACGGCTCACCAAGCGCAGTTGAGGAAATATCGGCATCGACAAATCAGAACCAAGATTGAAGGCTATGCTGGCCATAAACATAGTTTTCAAGATCCTCATTTACAAGTTTTAGAAAGAATTAGAAATCAGTCATACTTTAAGGCACCATAGAAGACCCTGGGGGAGTACATGGGTAGGAACCCTGGGAAGAATTATATTTACCATGATGAGAATAGACACAAAACTTAAGAGTGCAAGGCCCTAAAACTAAAACAACACCTGGAGGATCTGGTCAAGCAGGGACACCTGAGAGACTTGGTAAATGAAGCAAAGACACGAGAGGAACAAATAAGGCCGGTCCATGCGCCAGCAGCAGCACCACTACCCCCGCCACCATAGATAAATGGACCGCGAGTTATCAACATGATCCACACAAAGGTCAATGAGAATGAGATTCGATGAGAGACACAGAAGGTAAGGCATTTGCAGCATGTCTACCAAATCCAACGGAAAAGGCCCCGAATAGAGGGACTTCGGGGGCTGATAATCTCATTCACAGACGAAGACCTAGATATGGTACAACATCGCACAACGATGCTCTTGTAGTGGCACTGAAGGTTGGAGGCTACCAAGTAAGGCGAATATTGATTAACCAAGGCAGCTCTTGTGACATCATGTATGTCAGATGTTACAAGGAGTTCGGCCTTCACAAAGACGATCTGGAGCAATCTAACAACCCTATGGTCGGATTTAATGGGACCCCGACATGGCCACTGGGCACCATGAACTTTGAAGTTCAGGCAGGAACCAAGATGGTAACCACAAAGTTTACTGTGATAAACACCGCTTCCCCAACAGTATCATTGAAGTCATAGTCAACTAACCCAAAAGTTTATATACAAAAGTGTTCTAAAGTTTTCGCCAACATAGCAAAAATATAGCAAAAGAACAAAAGGGCAAAAACAAGTCTCGTGCGTGAGACGTATGGGCTGACTCTTCAAAACTTCGACTGTTTCACACATACATCACTGAGGCTGGGCTTGGACATCTCTTGGCTCACCTACAGACACATAAATGAGAGTGAGCGAAAGCCCAGTGAATAATATCAAGTAAATAAGGTACATGGACGAACTTTGAAACAGTTACATCAAACGGCCTTGGGCCCAGTCCATGTTCTATCTAGTGCATTAAACGATCAAACGGCTATAGATTTAGACGTATCAAACAGCCTCGGGCCCAATTCATTCATGTCAAACGGCCTTTGGCCCATTCATTCATATCAAGCGGCCTTTTGCCCAATTATTCATATTCGACGGCCTTTGGCCCAATCATTCATGTCAAACGGCCTTTGGCCCAAGCATTCATATCAGACGGCCTTTGGCCCAATCATTTGGCATAACGAATATTTGTTCATTGTTCAAATTAACAGACTTGTGAAGCTCAAATAGGAGTAAGCAATTGAACAAATAGCATACTTTAAAATATCTTTACTAAGATATTACTCACAGTGTTCTGCCGGTGCATTTGTTCTCGTGCTCGACCCTACATAATACATAACACATATGGGTCACAAACGATTCAATCCGTTCTTAACTTATACATTCCTCTTAGGCCTCTTTCTTATCTTCTTAATCAGTTTACAATGTTCAATGCATGCCTAAGAGTTCTTAGAAATTAAAGAGAACGGAAAATGAAGCACAAAACATCTTTACGAAATTTTAGAAATAGGGCACCCCGCTCGAGCATGGTTTCTGCCGCTCGTGCTGACCCATTAGGTCTACAAAAGTACTGGTTGCCTATTTTTTACGCTCGAGTGTAACTTCAGATGCTCGAGCTGAGAGTCGAAACAATATGACTAGCGCTCGAGCGTGACTCTCACCGCTCGAGCGTACACCAATGTCTGCAAAAGTTCTGGGAATCAACAATTCACGCTCGAGCGGCGCCTTCCCCGCTCGAGCAAACATACCAAATTCTGGAATTTCCAGAATTGTTCTTGATGTTCAAACTCAACATTCAAAGGCTCAAAACTCATGTTCTTGGTTCAAAAATGTAGAAACACATTATATATCATTAGTATACAAGCGATATGAGGCCAATTGTTCAAAATTATGATCCAATTCACAATTCCTCTCAACAAAGCACATTCATAATTAAACTTCAATATACATATGATCAACTCCATAAACTCCATGAATTATACATGCATGTGTACTATAGACTTCAATACCATTTCAAATGGCACAAGTGATGTTTATACCCATGAAACTCAACAAAACCATGCTTGCATGTATGATTCAACACTCAATTTCTCATATTCAACTTGTTACATGCTTGATTATGCAATTTCATGGCAATTCTATGTATGCATGTGCATATAACTTCAATTTCATCATAATCCACACCATTCATGTTCTTGATTACCATTTAACCTTGAATTCACAAAATCACAAACTCAACTCATAAATTTACTCACCTAGGAATCCCAATCTTCACAAATTCTAGTTAATTCTTGAGTTGATCTTCAAGGTCCTCAAGCTTTGAGCCAAAATTCATAATTTGAGCCCCTCTCTCTCTCTCTCTAGAGCATCTTTCAGATTTTAGTTCAACAAAAATGAGGGACTTGAGTGTATAATGGCCCATTAATAGGCTTGTTTAATCATATTGATTAAGTTTAAGTAATGACACTTTAATTAATCGTTTTGAATCTAATTATTTTGTTCCAAATCAATTTTTAATTAAATTTCACCATAGGCTCTAAAAATTACGCTGATCACAATGGCGTAATCAATTTCAATTTCTGTGGCCGATAAGGCCTTCAATTTTTAGCTTATAACAGTAAGTTGAACAGATTTTCCTACGGTGAACAGATATAAATTCAAAATACACATATAATCATATAATTGGCACTCAAAATCATATTAAACACATAATCACAAGCATGATTAAGATTAATTAGCATGATACGGAACGGGGTTATCACAGGAATACTCGGCTTCATTTCCCATTTGTGGTTTACACTTGATTCGGTACCTCACTACTTGGAGGATGAGGGAGTTTCAGGCCCCTGCCCCTAGCTTCAGTTGTGCCATTTCTGGCAAGTGCTTGGCTTGGCTTGAAGACGAAGAACAAGTTGGGCCATCTTTAGCTACAGAAGCTTCCACGAGTGCAAGCAGAAGACATAGAGCTACCTGACTTAGCTGCGCCCCTAGTTTTACTACTTTGATCTTTCTTTTCAAGTTTTATGATGTAAAGGCAACTTTGATTTAAATCAGAGAGTTGGAGAATGTGTTTATGTTGAAATCAATGTAATTAAAGCTGTGAGCACTAAAAATTTTCCTTTTTTGGTCTAAAATGGTCTAATGTTGAAAAAGGTAAAATTTTGAGAAAAATCAATTCATTAAAACTTTTCAAAACAATTTTCGGAAATGGTCACTACCTGACACACTCAAAATCCATCCTCAAGATGTACAATCCCAAATTAGAAGATCATAACTGCCCACAACTATATTATCCTTGCTGCCTTATCTTGCAACTGACCTTTCTGCCAAATGGTTTGGAGATATCACAACCCAAAAAACAGACGATGCAAAGAGATGACCCGATCATACAAATGAACATGACAGTTGAATTGGAGATGGTTATGGCCAAACTTCAGAATAAAGTTGCCTACGTATCCCAAAAATGGAAATCAGTCCTTACATAGTTCGGCTAGGGTTCACTCAAGTATTAGCGCTCTCCTTTTGCGCTCTAACTTTTGCCAAAGCCGCCCTTTCGGGTTTTTAACCTTTCGAGCTTAGTTTTTCTTTATTTCTAATTTTTCATCCTCTAACTTTTTCTTAGGTCGCCCTTTCAGGTTTTCGGCCTAGTGAGCCTCTCAAGGGTAATATTTCTTCAAGTTGTCCATGTTGATCGACTGTGAAAACCCCAAGCCATCCAAATCCATGAGAATAATCGCCCCTCCTGACCAGATTGACTTGATGATATAAAGACCAGTCCAATTATGACTGAACTTGCCCATACCATATCTCCTTTTTTGAGATTCCTAGACTTAACTTTCTTGTTAAAACCCCTAGCAATTTTGCATTGGTAGCCCTGGATATGATATAATGCCCTCAACCTCCTTTCGTCAAATCGCATCAGTTCCTCAAACCTACTCTGTTGCCAGCCCGCCTTTGCTATTTGACACTCGGCCAGTACTCGCAACAACGGTACCTCAATCTCAATTAGCAGAACAGTTTCCATTCCATATACTAGGGAATAGGGGATTGCCCCTGTAGATGTTCGAATTGATGTCCTGTAGCCCCAAAGTGCAAATGACAGTTTATCCGGTCAGTCTTTATATGTTTCAACCATCTTCCGTAGGATGTTCTTCACATTATTGTTTGCAGCCTCAACAACTCCATTGGTCTATGGTCGATACGTCGATGACTTATGAAAAGTCACGTTATATTTCTCAAGCAGATCCACCACCTCTTTCTTAAAGTGCAAGCCGTTATCGGAGATGATCTCGTTGGGCACCCCATACCAGCAGATGATATTGTTCTTGATGAACTTAGCCACATGCGATGCCTTCAATACAAAGTAAGACTGGGCCTGCACCCATTTTATGAAGTAGTCAATCGCCATCAGGATAAACTCATGCCCATTTGAGCCTTTGGTGTGACCGCCCCAATTACATCGATTCCCTAAACGGAAAAAGGCTCGGTGAAGTCATGTTGTAGAGCTTTGATGGTGGAATGTTCATGCAATTAGCATGGACTTGACATTTGTGGCATCGCCGAACAAAACCAATACAATCCTCCTCCATAGTTGACCAGTAATAGCCTTGTCTGAGAATCTTTCGGGCCAGCATCACACCATTCATGTGCTTGACACTCTCCACCGTGGATGGCTTCCATCAGACGCTTCGATTCTTCTTCTTCAACACATAACTTGTGCATTCCAAGATCATCTCTCTTGTACAACTTCCCCCCCCCCCCAGATGATAAATTGGACGGCCAGGTGCCGTATCCCCCGTTTATCTTTGGCATTTGCCCCTGGTGGATACGTCTCTTTTTCTAGGAAATTCCAAATGTCGTAATACCAAGGATTCTTGTCTTGAACCTCATCTGTTGCGGTGATGGTCTGGTAAGTAGGCGCATACTTCTGCTTAATGATGACTAGACGCATATTCACTCCTAGCGGGATGTCTACCATGGAAGATAGAATGGCTAACGCATCAGCGAACCGGTTGCTCTCTCTCAACAAATATGTAAACGTCAGTTTTTCAAACCAAGGAATCAGAATATCCAAGGCCTAATGATACATCTTCATGTTCTTTTCTTTGACCTTCCAATCCCCATTAGCTTGAGAGACAACCAAATTTGAGTCCCTAATAATGTCCAACCTCATTGCCCCTAGTTCTAGAGCAGATTCTAAACTAGCAATGCATGCCTCATATTCTACTTTATTGTTGGACACTCTGAACCAAGTTTGAACGCTAAGGGTACATGGGAATCATCGGGTGCTATGAGCAAGACAACTATCCCATAACTGTACTAATTAGTTGCCCTGTCAAAGTACATCGTCCACGTTTCCTCTTCTACATGCAGAATGTCTTCATCTGGGAATAGGTATTCCACTGCTTTATCTCCTTCTACCGGGTGGTCTGCCAGGAATTCCACTATAGCTCTCCCTTTAACAGATTTGCGCGTGATATATTTGAGATCAAATTCAGAGAGAAGAAGCAACCAATGAGCTTCCGTAAGCGCTGGTTTCTCGAAGAGATATTTAATGGGATCTAATCTCGAAACCAAGATTACAAAATGAGCTAACAAATAGTGCTTCAACTTCCTGGTAGCCCACACCAAGGCTAGACAAGCTTTCTCTAGGGGAGTGTAACGGGTATCGTAGTCTAGCATCTTTTTGCTCAAGTAGTAGATGACCTTCTCCACTTTGGCTTCAGATTGTTGAGCTAACATGCACCCCATAGTCAAATTCGTCACTGGCAGGTACAAGATCAATGGTTTCCTCAGTTCTGGTGGTGATAACATAGGTGGATTCTACAAATACTGCTTGACATGCTCAAAGGCATACTGACATCAATCGTCCCATTGGAACTTCTTTCCTTTCTTCAGGAGACCAAATAATGGTTCACAAGTCAAAGTTAGTTTTGAAATAAACTACCTTATGAATTGAACTTTACCCAGAAAGCCGTGCACCTCCTTTTCAGTCCTTTGTTGTGGCATTTCTAAGATGGCCTTGATTTTGGAAGGATCTACCTCAATTCCCCTCTGTGTGATTAGGAAACCTAGCATCTTCCCTATCGTCACCCCAAGGTGCACTTCTGGGGGTTTAGCCTCAATCTATACTCTCTGATCCATTGAAAGAATTTCTGTAGTGCGGTGTAGTGGCCTTCTCGCTCTTTGGACTTAACAATCATGTCATCCATGTACAACTCAACTTCTTTATGGATCATGTTGTGCAAAATGGTGGTTGCAACCCTCTGGTAGGTAGCCCCAGTATTCTTCAACCCAAATCGCATGACTCGGTAACAGTAGGTGCCCCACGGAGTAGTAAAAGTGGTCTCTCTGTCACACCCCGGACTTAAAAGGTCCGGCCCACATTAGTAAACCACCAAACGATAGACAATAACTAACAAAACTCATGCAGATGTATATAATATAGGACATAGTACATGTGTTATTCCAATTTTATACATTCTTAGATATAGGATCTAAGTCAAATGAATGCGCTGTAACAAAAACATACAAAGATGTTATAAATCAAATTAAAATCCCCAAAGGCTTACATCATATGCAAAGGGTATAACCCTTACAAGAATGGCACACGGCCAACAAATACATATATGGCCCTTGGCCGATAAGTAAAGGAACCACCCTACATGGTTCCAAACACAACTTTAATGTCTCAGTCCAGATCCGCATAAGCATCCCTGAAAAACATTTTCAGCTACGTAGAGTGAGCATAAAGCCCAGTAGGAAATATTTCAAAAACTAAATATGCTCCACCAGTGTAAATGATTATGAATGCAATACATACATATATAATATGCTCAATGCATTCTCAAATCCACTTTGTTTTTCAATAAAAACCCTTTCTTTCTAGTCTTCCAAACCTTTCGTTTATTCAAAACATTTTCCAAATTCAATACACTAGTTTGATATAAAATCCATTTCCACAAGTCAATCTAGGTATCTCAATACCAACTAGCAATTTCATTGCCAATCCCAATACGAATACATCATTAACCAACAGTAAATACATTGTTAAAACCGTTTAAAATCATTTCTTTCTAAAACCAAAATGATAATAAATAAAATGGGTAAATCGCCAAAACTAATACAACCTTTCACAGAAATTTCATCCATGGGAAACCGTCAAACGGAACCCATGTAAACGTAGGCTATACAAGCACTACAGTTGCCATTTTACGGAAATTTCGTCCGCGGGATCAGCATCCATGTATACACGCGGTTTTCAGGACTTTCACCCTGGACACACATGCCAACTTAATTCAATGGAATCCATCCCCTTTCTCCTCCTAACAATGGAGTACATCTCATTTCTCCTCCCAAACATCATACATATACAATGTATTAAAACACACAGTCATATTCAGTGACAACCATTTCTCAGATTTACCATTTTATTTACCCTTTCCAAATAGCAGAATATATGTGATCCAAAATATGATTTTTCAAAATGAAACAAATGTTCTTAAAACATAACACAAGAATTTCCAAAATCTCTTTCCAAAACATACAGTTTAAATCCTCAAAATGCATTGCATGTTCCATGATATGCATGATTTATAAACAGTCCAGTTTGCCTAGTCAATATGTAATTTCTACAACAATCATAGCTATCCTCCACCAATAGCCCCAAAAAAATATATCTAAATAGATAAATAAATTCCATTAAAGATACACTTTTCCAAAATCTCAAATGGGAGTGATAATACATATCAAACTCCACCATCATCATTAATCATCATTTCAATTTCACATTTCTCAACATTTATTCCATTTCCTCTTTACAATCTCAATTTTACATTTTAGGGTATAACTCCCTTCCTCTTTGAAAATTCATTTCAATGCAAGAAATAGCTCAAGATAGAAAACAAACAAAGCCGCAAGACTTGGACAAACAAACAAACAAGACAGAAAATAAATGGCTGCGCCCGCAGGCTGCCTATGTATTCCTTTGCAAGGAATCAAACCAGCGTAGTTCTGGGGCAAAATGCAAACATATGATGCAAGAACATAACTTATGATCATGCAATGAGTCTGTACAATGAAACATTTGAATGTAAACGCAATGCAAAGAAAATGCCACATTTAAACAAGCTGAAACAAGGCACAGTAATTCCAATCATGAAAAAAAGTAAGTAAAGAAACACGCCACACGTGGGAATCACGAGCCAAACCACATTTCATGCAGAAAGAATGTAAGAAAAATTAAAGCTTAACTATGCGTCGCGTAGGAAAAGCAAATGGCGACGTAACCGTCGGGCACACCCGAGGTCTCAACCGAGATCCTAATGCATTGCACGTGAGAGAAGGAAGGGTGGTGTGAACACTGGGCGTACCCAAATATTTTTAACCGATGCAAACAATCCTAACGCATCTCACGCGATAGAAAGAGAGGTGGTGTGAACACCGGGCATACCCGAATGTTTTTAACCGAAGGGTGGTGTGAACGTCGGGCGTACCCAAATGCTTTTAACCGAAGGGTGGTGTGAACACTAGGCGTACTTGAATGTTTTTAACTGAAGGGTGCTGTAAACACCGAGCATACCTGAATGTTTTGAACCGAAGGGTGGTGTGAACACTGGGTGGAATCCTAACGCGTCACACGCAAGAGGAGGAAAGATGGTAAAAGAACAAACAAATTGCATAAACGCGACTTAGAAGAAAACACGCATTCTACATAGAGATATGTAAAACCAAAACCAACAAAGTGCTACAATAAAATGAAGGCCAATTTGCCACCGTGTTAAAACAATGGGCTTTAAGCTAGACACAACACAACACATTCCAATCCGGTTGTTGAATGGATGATGATTTTACTGTGGCACAAATGATTTAAACTGGAACTCCTCTGAATGAACCGTACATACAATATCGTCTAGTTACGATAGAACATAATAAAATAAACTATGATTCAGTCCAAGCAAATCATAAACTACTTGGGATAGTTTATACATTTGAACAAATGTAGTTAAATAAACAAGCTTTAAACAAAACAAATATGCTCACACAATAATAATAAAAACAACTCTTCTTTTCTTTTCCACTCTCTTTATATTTTTTACTTTTTCTTCTTTTTTTTTTTTTTGTCTGTTTTTTTTTTTTTTCCTTTCTTGTTTTTTACTACCCAAGAACTTCGATCAATACTAGAAATGCAATAATAAAAACAAAATAAAACAAAATAAGACAAAATAAAAAACAAAAGAAAACAAACAAAATTAAATTCACCAAAGGCCGGTCGGGCCTCACCAATGCACGGCCAGGCCTTGACACAGCCGGCCGACCTTCGATAGCGATAGCGATAGCGATAGCGATAGCGGGGCAAATCGATAAAACCGACGCCCGTGAGTTATAAACACAAAACCGCGCCTCTTTCTCACACATCCCAGATCGAAAAACACTCCTCTCCCTCTCTAAACTCCCTATCTCTCTAGATTTTCACTCCCCTTAAGTTACCCAACAACCTTTGCAAAATTTTTCCTTAAAACCATTTTAATCCTCTACCTTTTGAACCAATTGGATTTTGATTCGGCGAAGTTTGGAATTTTCTTGTGATTTTTCATAGATCCTCGCACTTTTATCCAAACTTTTCTCCCTTGATTTTCCATCCCCTCTTTACTTTCTCTCTCCTAGGGTTTTAGTTTTGAAAAACATCCAACCACTCACTTTTTCTTCACTTTTTACCTCTCCATGGCTAGCGACGAAGTACCTATTCCTGACCCCGCTGTAGGTATTGGTGCTAGACATGGAGGCAGAGGAAGCCGCTGCATTGCTTTCCTTTGCCGACAGACCTTTTGATGGGGCCACATACCAACCGCGCACACATGTGCCACCCCTAGGTGGCATCTTGAGATTCGAGGGCTTCTTTCCAGGGCTAGATGAGGACACTCTATTGCGAGAGCCCATGGAGCATATATCTACCGACACTTCTACGGTACACAACTTTTTTCCTATGTTACTTTGCATACATGTTGAAAGTTGAGCTTGATGAACAAACCGCTTATCTCTGCTATACATGTACTGATAAAACTTCCAATTGATAGGTGATTGCCAGGAGGATAGGCGGCTACGGCTCTATATCCGGCCCCGACGTTGGTACGAGCGGCTTCTCGCAGAGGTCTGCACTTTATTAAATGTTGCTGGCTTTGGGCCCTTCTATTCCGGGCTGATACAGATGAGGGCCGAGTCTTGGCTTTATGGGGCCCTGGTAGAGAGATGGTGGGACATCACCAACTCATTTCACTTCTCTTCTACCGAGGAGATGACACTAACCCCATATGACTTCTCGATGTTGACCGGTTTGCGGGTTGGGGTCGGCGGGGCAGTCCCTTTCGATCCAGATATGACTCAGTGAAGAGATGCACAACTCCAGCTTCTCAGGGCGATCCTAGACACTACCAGCCACGGGATGGTGCACTACAGCTAGTTCCTGGAGCAATTTTTCGGCACTCAGCCAGCTACTGCAAGTGAGATTGCCCAGTATGCCCGCAGCTTCCTCATATATCTTTTTAGTATTACCTTGTTTGCGAACAAGGAAAATACCGTGGGGTTATATATTCTGGGGGCACTGGTACACCTTCCTCAGGTGGCGAAGTACGACTAGGGTGGCGCAGGCCTGGCCACCCTATACTTCTACATGAGCTCCATCTCCCGTCGCAAAGCGGATCCACTTGGCAGCTACTAGAGGGTTTGGGAGGTACGCCCTACGCTTACCTTTCCGATATGCTTTAAATCTTGTTTGTTGTTACATTTCTGGCTTATTAAAATATTTTCTCATGTCATCTGTCTACCTTTGGTTTGCCGTTTTGGGTCTACACATATTTCACTACGTTGGCTCCAGTTCCAGTGAGGCCGATCGAGTTGTCTGTACCCCGCTCTCGGTACTACAACTCGCGGTTCGAGCAACGTCGCTTTGTAGATCGCACCTTCCCATATTTTTGCCGCTTCTTTGACACTATCACGGCAGATCAAGTATTGCACTGTTTCCCACACTATATGGTCACCCCTATACTGTTGTACTGTTGTGTCTGTACCATATTGCCATTCTCATACTGCACTGACTTCTAACACTGCACTAATTTTCCGACATCGTACTACCATTCTGACACCGCACTGATATATGACATTGCACTGATTTTCTCATACTACACTGATATTTGACACTACACTGATTTTATCAAGTTGACTGGCACCTTTGGGAAGGCATTTCCCAAGTATCGAGAGCAACCTACACCACTGCCTGGCATGTGTAGACATGCCCGAACGTCCTGGCTCCGCGCGCGAAATGGCGCGAAATCTATTTTGTTCATTAGCTACTACAGTTCGGACTCAATGTCACGGTTTTGAATCTAATCCCGCAAAGTGCAATGCAAGACCAATAAATTACCAAAGAGTCCAAATCCGGCAAATCGTTTCGGAAAACTGATTTTTATAAAGAAGTGCCAAACATGGACTGCTTTGCCAGATACAGAGTCGCCACCTAAATGTTTTATTTTGGGAAATTTAGGAAACCCTGACTCGTGCCTAAGGCCACGTGTCCGTCATCACCAAAGTTGCCTCGGCTCGGGAACTTGGGTACGAGAGGGGAAGGTCATGCAATGAGCACCCCCGCTCACCCGATCAAAGGATCGGCCTTTACTAACATGATATATTGTTTTTGAAAACACATGCGTTCTTATTCCGGTGTATTAGCTAGCTTACTATGTGATGCGCAAAGCATACAAGTATAGACTAGATCGCCTAAGTTGGAACAAAACATTTCATGCTTGTTTGAAAATTGTTTGAAGGTGCTACTCGCAAGTAGGCTAAGACATGGATTTGCCACCCTCGAGTGAGCTTAGAAAAACATGATTTTGCCACCTCAAGTGGGCTTAAAACTCGCATTTCGATGAATTGTTCCAATTCAAGTAATCCAACATTCACCCACAGGCATTCAGACAGTAATATCATTTAAGCAAATAGCCTCATGGCAAGCATGCTATCATGGCAACACTCACACTCATGAAAGGATGCTAAAGCATAAACACTTACAGTGTACTCCGAGCCAAAACAACAACTAGTTAGTAATCAATGCATGATCCTAGCTATGTTAAGATGCCTAATGCAACACATGCAAAAATGCAACTAAGAAATAGGCTCGGCTATTCTAAGATGGCATATGAGATGCAACTTGATAACATGTTGTTGAACACGTATTCAAGTAAATGTATTGAAATACAATGCAGTTAGTATGACGCGCCGAGCCCGGTGCATGTAATACAGATGAATGATGCAAACATGCATAGCATAAGGATGTTAATTAAAATATGACCTAGAACTAACCATCGTAAGTGGTTAAATAAAAGGGAGAAAGACGTGGGGTTGGAAGACATTCACACACTCACGCACACTTATTACAAAATTTGCCCTCTCGACGGAGGGTCCGAATGAATCAACTAGCTAGCTACGCTAAGCTAAGCAACTAATCTAATAATCTAATTAGACTAATTATTACACATCAAAACTAATTAACTAACAAGCCAATTAATTATTACAATCCTAATTGAAACAAATAGCTACACTAAGCTAAATCAATATTACAAAATAAATTAAATGATTAAATTACACGAACTAATCATGAATACTGAAATGGCCTCGCAGGCGATGAAGAGATGCATGCTCGATCGCCTCGCTCGGAAATCCGTTGCCATGCCTCATGTTGCCTCTGTTTGCACTGTTCTGCACCTCGAAAAATTATGCCAACTTCTGTGATGCTTCTGACCTACCTCATGGACACTCTGAGAGGCCATCGGCTAAAAGGTATGGTCATCGGCCAAAGGATAAGGGTTATCGACCACTTTTGAGTCCATCAGCCAAACATTGATAGCCGATCGGCACACCAGATAGCCGATCGGCCATCTCTTCCTGCAGACTGCTCCTTTTGCTGCAGCAGAGTACAAACAGAGGCATGGCAATACATTTGCAAGAAAATGTGTTTGCAACCACACTCCTTATCATGTCTAAAGCTCAAAGGAGTGTAGTGCTCGGCTCTCGAGCCACCAATCACGCATCTTGATGCATGATGGCCAAAGAGGCCGAGTTGCACAAATCGATAAATGCATGACAAACAAGAAACTTGGACCGCCACCTTATCATGGATAATCAAAGGCAATAGAGACAAAAACGGATTGGCCCATTTTCATCACTTCAAGTATGAAACGGACGAATTCACTTTGTGTTCAACATAACGTCCGGTTGAACACAATGCAATGCACACATGCAACATGCAACATGCTTATCTTGGCACATTTTACTTGATTGATTTTGTTTACACATTTTAACATTACCAATCCATTCGTTAATCAACTTGTCCAACTGTGAGAGTCCTCTAATGAGAGAGAGGTCTATCAAAGAGAATGGTTTAAGGCATGGGAGAGACCAATGCCTTTGACTAGGAGTAACCCTCAAAAGAGGGTTGAAGCCATTTAAGCACAAGTCTCAATCCCTTGCATTAAACTCAAACTCAAGACTAACCAATCCTCAAAACAAATCAAAAGTGAAAAAATGAGGAGGATGGCAGATTTTCAATGCTAAAGTGGCATGAAATACAAGACTCTACCATGCAAACATCGCATGCACAACATGCTAGAACGCTTAAGCGTTGAAACTAGTGAAGAGCTTTACACTAGGACCATGCAATACAATGCTCAGACTAAACCAACTCCAAACAGACCACATGTATGCCAAAACAGTGGCTAAAATGGACTGAAATGATAGCATGATAAGCAAGAAAAAGCATGCTCAAATGATGGCTCGCAAGCAAGGCACAAAGCTCAACTCTTAAATACAATTAAAGAGTGATAAACATGAGAATATGGCGAAGACATAAGCTCTGAAATTCCATGCCAAATGATGCCAAGGCATGCAAACATCACAAGTATAGCATGGTAGGGACCTCAAAACTCAAGACTAGTCAAGGCATTTGCACTATAGCTATACAAAACATGAGTCATATGACCAAAGCAGCCCAAAACAGTCCTAAAACTGCCCAAAATAATGCTAAAACATGTATGGAGTATAACCAAAATAAGCTAGCATGATTGGCCAAAACATCAAGCATGTTAGACTAGTAAGCATGGATTACACTACAAGTGTATAAAGCATGCAAGAGGTGAGTCCACCAATCAAAATTAGAGTTATAACATGCCAAAATAATACCAAAAACATGCTTGAACTAAGCTAATTCAAACCACAAGAGCATACTACTTTGTAAGGCTAACAAGACTAGCAAAGAGGATTTACACTACAAGTGCAATAAGCATGCAAGAGGTGACCAAGACAGCCAAAAACAGAGTTATGGCAGGTCTGATAAGTCACAAAAATGAGCCTAAACAAAGCCACAAAGAAGTAAAAACACATGCTCATTTGGTTGGCCATCAACACTATCAAGCAAGACAAGAGGAGAGGGGACCACCCCCTCCTATTTGGGCCCTCAAAATAGGGTTTTTACCACTAAAAATCCTCTGGATTTTAGTGGTTAAAAGGCCATGAAAAGTTGTTTTGAAAGGCCTTAGAAGATGGCTCAAAAGCTATACAAGCTAAAGAACAAAAGGGAGAGACAACCCCCTAACACAAAATAGGCCTAAACCATCACTTTTAGGACTGAAAAACAGAGATTTTCTCAGTTCAAAACCAAGCAAAAAACAGTTTGCAAAGGTGGTAAAACAAGCATGCAAAGCAAAGGTAAAAGGGGTGAGTGATTACCTTTGGAGCACAGCAACAAAAACAGCCACTTTCTTGGCTCAAATGACCTTCTATCAACCCAAAAATAAGCTCCAAGGGACCTCAGCCCAATGGTGATCAAGTCTTCTTAAGGGTTGATAGGTTGAAGATGGTTGTATGCAAGCCTTCTAGCACAAATGCCCAAGAGAGGATTGTAGAGATAGAGGTTCTAGTATGAGAAGCTCCCAAACCTTTTGCCAAAAATGTTCTCTAAATGTTCTAACCCTTGAATTTGAGATATAAGGCTTCATTATATAGCAAAATAGCAAGCTTGGTCGAAAATATCTGAGCTAGGACAGGTGGCACAAGTTGGAAATAGCTAGAAGAGAAATATCTGCCAATTTTGGGCTTTCTGGACACTTTTGGCCGATCGGCCAACATTTGTGGCTGATAAGGTTCACTTTTGGCCAACATATAGCTGTTGAGCTCCAATTGTGGCCGATGTAGTGCCATAGAGGCCGATGGAAAAAATCAGTCCTGGTCCCTGACTTGAAGCAAGCCTAATTCCTTCATCTGGACTCCTTTTCAGGTCATTCTTGAGCCTAAACTGTAGCCCCGGAAATCTTCTTTCCAATTATGCAAGCCTCACATCAAAATTCCGTATGTGCTAAGAGATATCCCTCTTTTAGTGAAGGCTGCTCAGTTTCGCTCCAACGGGAATGACGCCCAACTTCAGCCAACCATATCTCCCCCATCTGGACTCGGCTTTAGGAGATTCTTAAGTGAAAAATGAAGCCCCGGAAGTAAGCTTTCCAACGGTGGTGGCCTCATAGCTGAAATCCAAGTATTCAAAAGGATAGGCCTGATTTAGCGAGGACTGCTCGTCTCTCTCTTAACGGTTCACGCCCATCTTCTTCCTCAGCTAGGTTTCTTCCCTCTTCCCTTTTTCTTCAACTCCAAACCCCTAAACAATGTGTTTTGAAGGATTTTTCAAAGATTTCACCTCTCTTTCATTCATTTCCACTTTGTCCTCGCTCGGTTTACCGAAAAGCGCGACATTTGACAAAATGCGAGCCTCGGAACATCGTAGGAACTTTATTTCAAAAATATTTTGAAAGAGAGGGTTTTAAGGTCTAAAAACCATCCAAAATAGCTTTGGTCCAAAATGGGGTATGAGTTTAGGATTTGACTCTCCTCTTGCTGAAGAAATCGAACCTTTGCCCTGCACATCTTTCACTACCAAGTAAACAATCAGTAGCGCCCAAGTCTTAAGGGCGGTCAAAAATGGGGTGTCTACAGTTGCCCCTCTTTGACAGAGCTCAGAGTCATGAAATGACGTGAGTAAATGTCAAAGCCCAGAGATGACCCATTTTTGACAAGGCCGAAGACTTGGACAAACAAACAAAATACAGATGCAGTTGGTTGAACCTGCAGGCTGCCTACGTATCCCTTTGCAAGGAATCAAACCAGCGTAGTTCAAGGGGCAGGATGCAAAATGATATGCAGTATTACAAGACAATGTAATGATATACAATGTATTTAAATAATCAAACCACAAGCAGTGCAAAAGCACACAAATATCATAAAGGGATGGAGATGCAAAATCAAACTACGTGTAACATAGAAAAAGTACCGAAGCGCTCTCACTACAATTCTCTTAGTGGAATAGGTGCATGCACAGACAGAATTATGTGTTTCGCAGAAAGAATACAAGTAATTGGGTGGCATGATATAAGTGAGGAGTGATCTGCTGAGGAAAGATCGTGATCCTACATGCTGAATGCAACAAAACAAACTACAATGCAATGGATGCAATGGATGAAGTGAATAAGACGCACGGCCAAACCACATTTTGCCTAGAAAAGGCATAGATACAAACAGACCACGTTTAACACAAAAATGGTGCCGATACCCTCATACCATAATTCTTTTAGTGGAATAAGCGCGTACACATAATCACAGAACCATGCTTTAACACGAAAAGTATGGGCACATGCCGGACTAAGCTTAACATGGAAAGGATGCAAGTGATAAATGGACAATGCAGTACATGCATGCAATATATTCTATAAGCAATGCAATAGACATAACAGATGTGATGCAATAGATAATAGATGCGATGTAACAAATAGTACAGTAGATGCAAAGGGTGACATACTCCAACCATGCTGGAATTATAAGAGGAGGAAAAACGAATCCAAACACTCTGAAATTGTGTGAGGAAAGGAACACTCAAACCACGCTGAAATCGTGAGATGAGGTCAAACCACTCAGGAGCGCGCACGCATCCTGAGAAAAAATTCCAAACACGCTGAAATCGTGAGAGGAAAGGAACACTCTAACCACGTTGAAATCGTGAGAAGGGGTCCAAAAACAACCGCCTAAGTACGCGCACGACGCAACCTGAGATAAATTCCAAACATGCTGAAATCGAGGAACACTCTAACCACGCTGCTATCGTGAGAAGGGGTCCAAAAACAACCGCCCAGGTGCGCGCACGACACAACCTGAGATAAATTCCAAACACGCTGAAATCATGAGAAGAGATCAAGATGCTCAGGAGCGCGCATGCATCCTGAGAAAAATTCCAAACACGCTGAAATCGTGAGAGGAAAGGAACACTCTAACCACGTTGAAATCGTGAAAAAAGGTCAAACCGCTCAGGAGCATGCACGCATCCTGAGAAAAATTCCAAACATGCTGAAATCGTGAGAGGAAAGGAACACTGAAACCACGCTGAAATCGTGAGATGAGGTCAAACCGTTCAGGAGCGCACACGCATCCTGAGAAAAATTCCAAACACGCTGAAATCATGAGAGGAAAGGAACACTCAAACCACGCTGAAATCGTGAGATGAGGTCAAACCGCTCAGGAGCGCGCACGTATCCTAAGAAAAATTCTAAACACGCTGAAATCGTGAGAGGAAAGTAACACTCTAACCACGCCGAAACCGTGAGAATAGGCTCGAAAACAAATCGCCCAGGTGCGCGCACGACGCAACCTGAGATAGCCCCGGCGGACAACGATCTTAAATGTTGCTCGGCGTAAAAGGATAAAAGATACAAGATAACACAAGATGTAAATAAATGCAAAGTGTGATGATGCGATACATGCAATGCAGTGCATGATGCTTAGAGAATGCAATAAACAAACAAAGTAGCGCTTTAGAAAGCACCTCATAGGGTGAGTGGCAGTAAACCGCTCTACTCTGACGGGGATCTCCCCTTGTGTTCTTCGAACTCTTACCTTGTATTCTTCGAACTCTTACCTTCAACTCACAGTACGAAGGTCCTGAAATGCTAACAAGTAACGACATCTGCATGTAGAAACCACGGATGCCATTTTTCTTCCTAATCATATTCACAACTTTCCCTATTCTCCAACGGGGTGACAGACTAGGTTGGTTCAGTATCCAGAATTGAGGCGCATACACATGCTATCTCAACCTATGGGGCTTCCATACAAATTTCAAGCCGAGGACACGCCTCTGAGTATTTAAACCAGACTTTAGTCTCGAAAATCCCGAAACCTTTGCGTTCTAGGCATCAGCCATTTGAACTTTAGTTTCCACCGTCGTAGTTGGTCTCCTAGGAACTCATTGCAAACACAGCCAAGATGCCCTGGCAGAGAATGATACTCAGGGAGAGCACTTCTGATCGCCATTCTAGCTTGAAGCAGGCCTGATCTTGAGCTTGAGGTAGAGGCACACTCATACTTCGGAGCATTGACAAGGCCTGAGGAGGTGCATATGGAATGCAATCTCGGAACTGAAACAAACTCAGATGCCCCGATTTTTTCTCTTTTCTTTTGCTTCGCAGTCTGGAACCTATATAGCTTCAGATAGGTCCTGGTTTTACTGTTCTCACATGACCTGGGTTGAGCCCTGCAATTTTATGAAAGAACAAATCCTGTCTTGCACAAACATGGAGAATGACACAACACTCTGAGCACAAAACGATTTTATTTTTGAAATTAAGAAATGAGTTCTTAACCGGGTATTGAGCCTACAACTGAACATAACACACCACGACTCAACAAAGGAAAACAAAGGTAAAACAACCTAAACACATCTATTGACACTCAAAACGACTCAAAACAAAAATCGAGACAAACAAAAACAACAGACACAACACTCAGATGCGTACCACCAGTGGGAGACCTCTCGGTTCATGAGGAGCCAGTTTCTTCGGGTATTGTTTCCCACCCTTTCTCATTTGTGTTTCTCACATCACTCGGCCCTCAGGCTCTGTTTTTCTGAAAAAGCCCTTTCCTTACTTTTCTCTCAGTGCACATCTCTCTATTCTTCAATCTCTCATTTTTTATCCCTACCCTGGTGGTTGATGGATAAACAGGAAGTTACGAGCTCTTGCCTCTAGCATTCCGCTAGATTCTTCTTCTTCTGTTCACAACAGTGAACTTTCCCACAGAGGGGTTGTGACAGGATGTGCAGTAGATCCACAAC
This sequence comes from Camellia japonica, assembly GCA_030407325.1. Classification (NCBI taxonomy): domain Eukaryota; kingdom Viridiplantae; phylum Streptophyta; class Magnoliopsida; order Ericales; family Theaceae; genus Camellia; species Camellia japonica. Next base: position 23,204,593 of record JAPPVO010000010.1, on the reverse strand, counting down.
TAACAGCGGTTGACAATACCATTGGCCAATTTGAATGTGATCAGATCTGTCCAGATGAGGGAGTGGAATATCGTGCTCCCTTTCCAATTCGTGCTTCGCACTTGACTTGATACCTCGCTGCTCGGAGGATGAGAGAGCTTTCGGCCCTTTGCTGTTAGCTTTAGTTGTGCCCTTTTCTGGCAGGTAGAGTGCCCTTTCTGGCAAGTAGAGTGCCCTTTCTGGCAAGTATGTTGACAATGGGGAAAAGACAGGACGTCTGACTCAACTGTGCCCCTAGTTCATCATTTTGACCATTTTTTGTTTTGGCTTTCTATTGAAACAATTTTGACCAATATGAGAGTTAGATTAACATACTTGTTCAACTTTTTTGATTTGAAATCATGCAAGTCAGGCTATGAGCACTGAAAATTTTCCTTTTTTGGGTCCAAGAAATGGCCCAGTTTTGGAAAATGGAATAATTTTCGAGAAAATTAGTCAACCTCAGTAAAAATTCTCAAAAACTGTTTTTACAAATGGCCACTGCTCGACCAACACGGAATTTACTCTTGAGATGCACAATCTCAGATCCAAAACAATGGAAAGTTGTCCCTTGCCTAAATGACACCACACGGCAATGGAAAGTTGCCCTTTATTTGAATAGCACCGCAGCACACTATACGGCAACGGAAAGTTGCCCCTTGTTTGAATAGCACCGTAGCAGACTGTAACCAGTTCTCATAGTGAAGATCACAACCGAACTCTTGGATACAGAAATGACAAAGATGACCCATTCAATCTCATAGACAGGACAGTTGAATTTGAAGTGTTTACGGCTGGATTTCAGAATGAAGTTGCCTACGTATCCCAAACATGGGAATCAAGCCTTACGTAGTTCTAAGTTAAGATACACTCGGGTATTAACCTCTCCTTTTGCGCTCTAACTTTTGCCAAGGCCGCCCTTTCTGGGTTTTCAACCTTGCGAGCTATGTTTTTCTTTTCTTTTCAATTATTTCATTTTCTTTTCTTTTCATCTTTCATTTTCTTCATTTTTTCTTTTTTGTTCTTTTTCTTTTCTTTCTTTTTTTCCTTGCTCTAACTTTTGCCTGGGTCGCCCTTCTGGGTTTTCGACCCAGCGAACCTCTCAAGGGTAAAAGTGTAGCTTGGTCCATGTTGAATGGTTTTGAGATCTCGAAGCCATCTGAATCCAGAAGAATGGCTGCTGTTCACTGATGATGTAAAAGTCTATCCAATGGGGGCTGAATTTGCCCCTAGTGTTGTGGATAGGAACTCAGTTGTCCTTCAGCAATACTTTCTTCTTTCCTCCCTTCTGGGATTTGGCATTCTTGCCGATCTTTGTTAGTTTGAGAAATGTCCCAATTTTTGACTCTTCAAGCACATCTGACCTTTTTGCCCCTAGTTCAGGGGCTGCTTCTGATCTTGCTTTGCAAGCTCCTTTTGATAACATCTGATCTTCTTGATCTGACATTTTTGCCCCTAGTTCATGGGCTGCTTCAAATCTGGCCGTACAAGCCTCACATTGTGGTTGACCGTTAAACATTCTGAATCCAAGTTCAAGGTCTGAAAGCAAAAGGGGTTGAGTCTCGAGGCTGAGAGCGATCCTATGCTGCACAATCTCAAGAGCGATTCCACACAGGTCTTCGCAGGACCACGCAAAACATTTTTTTTTAAATCTTTTAAGAAAGCGACAAATCACTCGCACTGAAGACAGTGTAGAACCAATCTAGATCAAGCCAGGATTCTTCTCAATACTCACATTAAGAAACATGATCTCATTCATTAGGGGCTTAGCATGCCTCTCAATTGATCAAATTTTGCAAATCTAGAGGAATTCCTCCCTCTTTGTTTTCATCACAATGTTCAAAAAGTTTTGAAAAACTTAGGTCGATGCAATGAATTCAAGGAACAGAAAAGTAAGTGAAAAGCACTGCCGTTTCATTCAAATTTGCTGGCACAACTGGCTCAAGGCAGAAACAAACTCAAGAGTGTGTAAATCACTGTTGTTTCACTCAAATCTTCTGGTGCAACTAGCTCCATGGCAGAAACAAACTCAAAAGAGTGTAAAAGACAAACACAAAAGACAGTGATGTCCGAGGTAACACCCCCGAAATCACGTAACTCCGACATAATAGGACTGACTCGATACAATAAGACAGACCCCAAACAAAAAGACTGACTCAAAATAACGAGACAGACTTAAAACAACACAACAGAACTGACTCAATACCCAAGTCAGAAAGTAAAATAACCAGTATTCGCAAAGTGCTCAAAACAGTGCGTGCCATCCCCATATCTGGAGTAAACTGAGTGCCATCCGTAGGTGGTTCATCCCCTGATCACATAATCACATTATCCCCCAAGTTCATCGATCTAGTGTCGATAGACTTTGCAGGACTTGGTGCGGCGATGACCTATTTATCAATCAAATCTTGTATTTCGTGGCGAAGACGAAAACACATGTCAGTACTATGGCCAACTTGTTGATGGAAGGCATAGTACTTGGCCAGATCATGGGAGAAAGGAAGTTTATTTGGTAATGGCCGCGGCTCTTGGGGCTTCAGATGGCCTTGTCCTATAAGGATTTGGAAAGCTTTGGACAAAGACATATAGAGGGCATGGAAGACCCTCTGGCCTCGGGGTGGGTACATCGAGGTTTGTGGAGTTTTGCTGGATGTACCAGCAAAGGGATTGGTAGGCACTGACTAGGTTTGCTGATCTCTTCTGAGTGCAGGATTAGAGCTGAAATGAACGTTTATGGTACAACGACCCTTCTCCCGGCTTGCCCCTTGATTCAAACTGCTCTCATTTTGAGTGGCAAAAGTGCCATCCACAATCTTTGCAACAACTGCCAGCACTTGCTGTTTGTCCAGTCCCTCGGCTTTCAAAGCCTCAACAGCCCACTGAAGGTGTTCATGGGGACCAATGCCCGCCCCTACCTTGTTCTTACCATTTATCTCCACCTTATCAAAGGATCAGGTCGCTATATCAGAGTGGAGCCCAGTTGTTGTCGACACGCTAACACCCAAATCTGAGATGGCCTCAGGTTGGCCCTTTTTAGTTGCAGCTTGCCCCAAGATCGAGGAACCTTTTGGATTGAAACTTCTAGCCTGTGATGTAGTCGACGATGGAGTCAAAATTCCAAAGGCTAAATCCGCCACAGTTCTCTGAAGATCTTTGATTATTCTCATCAGCTCAGAAGTAGTGGGTTCACGGGTTTGGGATGATTGGGGTTCAGGTGCATTCATCATGCATAGGTCCATGCTGTCTGGAATGAACACCTCAGGCTTAGGTAAATGGGCTGGGGTGATGTATATACTGGGATTGTAGCCGGATGGCAGTATATGGATCTGATTGAGATGCAGAGATGACGGGCCAGTACTGGCCCGGGGTCCTTTAGGTGGAGGTATGGTCTCTTCCTCAATAAGATCCTGAATCTTATGACGGAGGCGGATGCAACAGTTCGTATCATGACCGTGTTGTTGATGATAGGCACAGTATTTAGCTGGGTCATATCTTGGTGGAAGAGGATTTGGAAGGGGTTGAGGTTCTAGGAGCTCTAGGTGCCCTTCCTCTTGCAGTATTTTCAAAGCCTGAGAGAGACTCATGTAAAAAGGATGAAAATTTCGGCCTTGGGGCCGATTTGAAGTGGTTGTGTAGACACCCCATTTTGACTGACCCTAAGACTTGGGCGCTTTCTTTTGATTACCCGATGATGACAATTAGAATGTGTTTCTCACAAATTCTCAGTAAGAAATATGGAATTTAAGTTTTAATCCCAACCTTCACCCATTTTTTGGCCAAACTATTTTAGACCTTAAAACCCTCTTTTCAAGATATGTTTTTTTAAAATGTTTCTACAATGTCCCGAGGCTCCCATTTCGATTAAAATGTTGCACTTTTCAGTAAACCGAGTAAGGACAAAGTGGAAATAAATAGAAGGGAGGTGAACTTTTTTGAAAAATATTTAAAAACATCTTCTTTATAGGTTTGGAGTTAAAGGAAATAGGAGGGGATGAAAGAAAACTGGTTTAGGAAAAGAATGAGTATCAAATCATTAAGAAGGAAATGAGCAGCCTTCACTAAATTAGGCATTTCTCTTTGTACACTTAGAATTAAATGTGAGGCCACCACCATTGGAAAGTAGACTTCTGGGGCTTCAATTTAGACCCAAGAACCACCTTAGACCAAGTCCAAATAAGGGAGATATGCCTATTTGAAGTTGGGCTTCAAAGTAGATTTTGTTGACCCAGCCTGAGACAGCCTTTACTAAATTCGGTATATCTCTTTGTACACTTGGAATTTAAATGTGAGGCCACCACCATTGGAAAGTAGACTTCTGGGGCTTCAATTTGGACCCAAGAACCGCCTAAAACCAAGTCCATATGGGGGAGATATGCCCATTTGAAGTTGGACTTAAAAGCAGATTTTGTTGACTTGGCCCAAAACAACAATAGCCCATTTTTTCTTGGTTTTGGTTCGGTTGGGATAACCCATTTACCTATTTTCTGAGCCATTCAAGTGCATCCACTCATCCTCCATTATACCTACTCATCCCCCATTGTCAAAAAGAGGTTTTGTTTGCATTAATAAAGGAGTATCCCATGCAACCACCTTGAAAATTTGCCCTCCTATCACATTCTTGTCTCCCACCTTCTTTTTGACCTTTACTCTCGCTCATTGCCTATATAGAATGATCATATTGTAAGAGAGAAGAGAGACCACGAAATTGAAGAAAAAGGGGTGAGAAAAGAGTGAAAAAAGAGAGAAAAATTGAGTTTTTGAGCCAAAAATATTCATATCTTCCATATACATCCCATACCTTCCATAGCTACTGAATTCCTCATTTCCATACACCAAAACCACTTCAAAAATTCTGATATAGCCAAAGATCAATTGCCTTGATCATAAGGAAGAGTGTTTAGTGATTGAAAGTGTGAAAAACTAGAGAGTTAGCCACTTTCCACACCATAAACTCCATAAACTCCATAATTTCGAATTGAGAATTTAAGAACACACTTCCTACACTTGAGGGTGATCAAGAGGGAGTTTGGGAATCAAGAAGTTCAATCTTTCTTTGGAAGGTGAATTTTTAGTCTTTCATTTTCTCATATTTTATATCTCATATTTATTTTCTTACTTCTTATTTCATAGTGTGTTGTTATAATCCTAGTGGTTTGTTTAGCCCATAATTATTTATTATTTATTATTTATTTTATTCGCATGTTTTAATTTCATATTAGTTTTATTGTAATCTTGCATGTTCTACTCTATAATTATTTTTTTTCTTATATTAGTCTCATATTAGTTTGTTGTAATCTTGCATGTTCTATCTTATATTGGTTTTATTGTTTTAGGTTTATGTTGTAAGTTTGTACTTTTTATTTTATTTTATATTTGTTTTCGTGTTTTTAATCTAACCGGTAGTGGTTAGTTGAGCCACCTACATATTTTTTGTTTGTGCCTTTTTTTTGTTTCGCAACAAGACAGGTTTTGCTTGGCCTAGTTGGCCGGCCGGCCTATTTGGCCGTCGGTTAGCTTCTTCCAGACAAGATGGCGTAATCTCCCAATGTTGACCAATTTCCGGTGGCGGTTCCAAAGAACATGAAGTTTTTATTTTATTTATTTATTTTTTAATTTTGAGTGTATTGTGAGGTTTTTATTTTGTTGTAATATTCTCCTCATCCCTCTCTAATTTGGTTTGTAATTATTCTTTAAAATGTTGTAATAATTCCCCGCCCCGCTTCTTTCTATCCCGTTCTTTTACTTGCTTTCTTTATTTGTACATAAACATCATATTTATTTTTCATCGTATTCATGCTTTGCATCAATGTTTCATGCATCTTGATTCGGCTAAGTTTGCATTTGTGGATTTAATCAATTCCTATGTGATTATGTGCGCTACCTCATGTTCTTGAGATGATTCACATATCATATTTTAGAAGCCGAATATTTAGTTGCATCTCATGAGTGAATTGCATTAGGATTCTGTATATAAGATCATGCATATTTACTAACTTTGTTTTGTAGCTGTTCGAGGGACGTCAGTCAATCTGTGAGTTTTTATGCTTTAGCATCCATTTGTGTGTGTTTTTCTTACCATGTGTTAGCATCCGACCATGAGGCTAATTGCTTAAATGATAAACTGCTTGAATGCCTGTGGATGAAGGCTTGTTGCCTGAATTGGAATGATTCAATAAATGTACGTTTTAAGCCCACTTTGCAGTGGCAAATTCACAAACTTTAAGCCCACTTTGTCAAGTGGCAAAATCAAACCCTTTTCAAAACAAACATGAAATTGAATTGTTCCAATTTGAGCAAATTAATCTATACTTGTATGCTTCACATAGTAAATTTTAGGATTTACTAAAATAATCAGAACATGAACATATAAAGAAAATAAAAGTCATATCATGGTTTAGTAGAGGCCAATCTTTTGATCGGGTGAACGGGGGTGCTCATTATTGACCTTCCCCTCTCATACCTAAGGTTCCGAGCCAAGCATCCTTGGTTACGACGAACAGTGGCCTTGGCACCGAGTCATGGGTTTCCTAATTTCCCAAAATATTAGGTGGCGACTCTGAGATCTGATGACGCAGTCCATTTTTGACAAAATTGCAATAAAATGGATTTTCAATAAAAGTTGCCAAATTTGGACTCTCATCTACGTTTCACATTGCACTCGTGAGACTTGAGATCAAAGAGATCTCGGGAGTCCGAACTGTTTAACGCGCGCGGGTACCCCCCGGGCATGTTACAGGTTGGTTTTTGGCCATTGAGGGAAGTGGTGATAGTGTCTACTTTTGAGCATTTCACAGTTGTGCTACCTTCAGAAGTAGCATTGGAACTGTGAGCAACATTCCTCTTTAAAGGCTCATTATCTTCCGCAAAAATCCCTTGTCTTATAGCATCCTCTATTTGAACCCCCATTCCATGAAAGTCTGGAAAGGTAAACAGAGGTAGAACGATCATCTTCTGTAGTAACTTGCCATGCAGATTCCGAACAATCATCCTAATCTGATCTTTGTTGGAAGGCCTTGTAGTCACTATCGAGGCCTTTGCTCTCCATCTCGTCACGAACTCTGAAAAACCCTCCTTTGGCTCTTGGCGGGTGACTTCGAGATCACGAGTTATGACCTTGATCTGCATTTTATAGGAGTATTGAGCGACAAAGGCCTCAGCCAGCTCTTCTCAATTCTGTTTCACAGAGTCCTTTAATTTCGCATACCAGATTGCGGTTATCCCAGACATGGTTCGGCCGAATAGTGATAACTTCTGGGTTGGGGTCAAACCCATTGGCCTTAAAATATCAAAAAACAGGTGGAGGTGCACCCTTGGGTCTCCAGAGCCGTCAAAGCGGTCGATATGCGGCATTTTAAACCGCTCCGGTAAGGTAACTGCAGATTCAATATACCCATCCTCCAAATCCGGGATGGAGTTCACTCCTTGTACTTGTTTGAATAATTTCTCCAGTTTACTGACCTTAAGTGCAGTTGGGTCAACCTCAAATCCAAACGGAGCTTCGGCTTGATAGACAGGAGCTTTAGAGACTTGCTCTAGGATTGGCTTCACCGGATTACCCTGAGTCTGTTGGAAATTAGCAGTATAGGCAGTGGCTCCGGGTGTCGGGTTACCTGTAGGAGATGCATGAGATGTAGAAGCCGTAGCCTGCTGTGGCTGTTGTTGTTGTAGCTGGGCTATCACTTCGGCCTGACGAGCCATGACTTCAGTCTGACGAGCCATGACTTCAGCCTGACGGACTGCGTCCTACTGCAGTGCCTCGATTGTTTGTTGCAGGTACCGCATCTGTTCTTCCATATTGGCTGGGGGATACTGAGCCATGGGAATGGGTGATTGATCTCGTGCTGAGCTGAATGCAGACAACTGTTCCCAGACCAGACTAGACCTGGGTGAACTGAGGTGTGACTGCTGTAGAAACTGTACTGGTGAATTCTGCCCAAACCTTCTTCGTCTTGTAACCGGTGGGGATGAGGCAAACACAGGTTGCTCCTGAACCAATTCTGACCTAACAAAGTCTATCAATAGAAGTCCAGTGTACCCCGAGGATATTGGAGCCTTCTGAAGCTATGGTTCTGAGACTACCTTGCAAAAGAAGAAAATAGACAGCATCTCAGCCTGATTTTACCAGAACAAATATGAGCACAGCTGAATGACTGCACTCTCTACTGAATTCAGCCCAAAATTCTGCCTGTAAACTGATACCCTCAGGTAAAACTGATTTCTCCAAATGCTGATGCTGATGCCCGTAGGCCTGAAACCCAGACTTGCAAACTGATACATGCATTCCTCTAGAGACGCACTCTAAAAGTACATAATCAAGCAAGTAATAGCCAAAACACCCCTATGGAGGGGTAGGGTTTCCCTGTCCTATTTTGTCAGGAGCTAGGGTTTCACTACGCACACAGCGGTTTCAAACAACCTACAATCAGGTAAGCAACCTGTCCTAGTTTGGAATGGTCACTATGGATTCCGATATGCACTAGGTCGAAAGGTCAAAAAGGGTGCCTCGGTAAAAACCGAGGTTTGTGTTCCCGTCGTGGAAGAGCCTGCAACCGGTCAGCCTTATGGCATGCTTCTCAAAGCAAGTCTCTGGCAAACCGTTCAGGAATAGCATACGGCAAACACGGTATCCTAGGCGCACCAATGCAAATGCAATGCAATGCAAAGAGACACATAAGTGTAATCGAAACAAGATATCATGAGTTCGAGTCAAGTTCTCTAAATCCCCAGCGGAATTGCCAGAAACTGTAGACGTGCCCGAACGTCCCGGCTCCGCGCGCGAAATGGCGTGAAATCCGATTTGTTCATTAGCTACTACAGTTCGGACTCAATGTCACGGTTCTGAATCTAATCTCGCAAAGTGCAATGCAAGACCGATAAATCACCAAAGAGTCCAAATCCGGCAAATCGTTTTGGAAAACTGATTTTTATAAAGAAGTGCCAAACATGGATTGCTTTCCCAGATACAGAGTCACCACCTAAATATTTTATTTTGGGAAATTTAGGAAACCCTGACTCATGCCTAAGGCCACGTGTCCTTTATCACCAAAGTTGCCTCGACTCGGGAACTTGGGTACGAGAGGGGAAGGTCATACAATGAGCACCCCCACTCGCCCAATCAAAGGATCGGCCTTTACTAACATAATATGTTGTTTTTGAAAACAGATGCGTTCTTATTCCGGTGTATTAGCTAGCTTACTACGTGATGCGCACAGCATCCAAGTATAGACTAGATCGCCTAAGTTGGAACAAAACATTTCATGCTTGTTTGAAAATGGTTTGAAGGTGCTACTCGCAAGTAGGCTAAGACGTGGATTTGCCACCCTCGAGTGGGCTTAGAAAAACATGATTTTGCTACCTCAAGTGGGCTTAAAACTCGCATTTCGATGAATTGTCCCAATTCAAGTAATCCAACCTTCACCCACAGGCATTCAGGCAGTTATACCATTTAAGCAAATAGCCTCATGGCAAGCATGCTATCATGGCAACACTCACACTCATGCAAGGATGCTAAAGCATAAACACTTACAGTGTACTCCGAGCCAAAACAACAACTAGTTAGTAATCAATGCATGATCCTATCTATGTTAAGATGCCTAATGCAACACATACAAAAATACAACTAAGAAATAGGCTCAGCTATTCTAAGATGGCATATGAGATGCAACTTGATAACATGCTGTTGAACACGTATTCAAGTAAATGTATTGAAATATAATGCAGTTAGTATGATGCGCCGAGCCCGGTGCATGCAATACAGATGAATGATGCAAACATGCATAGCATAATGATGCTAATTAAAATATGACCTGGAACTAACCATCGTAAGCGGTTAAGTAAAATGGAGAAAGACGTGGGGTTGGAAGACATTCACACACTCACGCACACTTATTACAAAATTTGCCCTCTCGACGGAGGGTCCGAATGAATCAACTAGCTAGCTACGCTAAGCTAAGCAACTAATCTAATAATATAATTAGACTAATTATTACAACATCAAAACTAATTAACTAACAAGCCATTAATTATTATAATCCAAATTGAAACAAATAGCTACACTAAGCTAAATGAATATTACAAAACCAATTAAATGATTAAATTACACGAACTAAACATGAATACTGAAATGGCCTCGCAGGCGATGAAGAGATGCATGCTTGATCGCCTCGCTCGGAAATCCGTTGCCATGCCTCATGTTGCCTCTGTTTGCACTGTTCTGCACCTTTGCAAATTATGCCAACTTCTGTGATGCTTCTGACCTACCTCATGGACACTCTGAGAGGCCATCGGCCAAAAGGTATGGTTATCGGCCAAAGGATAAGGGTTATCGACCACTTTTGAGTCCATCGGCCAAACATTGATAGCCGATCGGCACACTAGATAGCCGATCGGCCATCTCTTCCTGCAGACTGCTCCTTTTGCTGCAGCAGAGTACAAACAGAGGCATGGCAATACATTTGCAAGAAAATGTGTGTGCAACCACACTCCTTATCATGTTTAAAGCTCAAAGGAGTGTAGTGCTCGGCTCTCGAGCAACCAATCACGCATCTCGATGCATGATGGCCAAAGAGGCCGAGTTGCACAAATCGATAAATGCATGACAAACAAGACACTTGGACCGCCACCTTATCATGGATAATCAAAGGCAATAGAGACAAAAGGGGATTGGGCCATTTTCATCACTTCAAGTATGAATGGACCACTTCACTTTGTGTTCAACATAACGTTCGGTTGAACACAATGCAATGCACACATGCAACATGCTTATCTTGGCACATTTTACTTGATTGATTTTGTTTACACATTTTAACATTACCAATCCATTCATTAATCAACTTGTCCAACTGTGAGAGTCCTCTAATGAGAGAGAGGTCTATCAAAGAGAATGGTTTAAGGCATGGGAGAGACCAATGCCTTTGACTAGGAGTAACCCTCAAAAGAGGGTTGAAGCCATTTAAGCACAAGTCTCAATCCCTTGCATTAAACTCAAACTCAAGACTAACCAATCCTCAAAACAAATCAAAAGTGAAAAAATGAGGAGGATGGCAGATTTTCAATGCTAAAGTGGCATGAAATGCAAGACTCTACCATGCAAACATCGCATGCACAACATGCTAGAACGCTTAAGCGTTGAAACTAGTGAAGAGCTTTACACTACGACCATGCAATACAATGCTCAGACTAAACCAACTCCAAACAGACCGCATGTATGCCAAAACAGTGGCTAAAATGGACTGAAATGATAGCATGATAAGCAAGAAAAAGCATGCTCAAATGATGGCTCGCAAGCAAGGCACAAAGCTCAACTCTTAAATACAATTAAAGAGTGATAAACATGAGAATATGGCAAAGATATAAGCTCTGAAATTCCATGCCAAATGATGCCAAGGCATGCAAACATCACAAGTATAGCATGGTAGGGACCTCAAAACTCAAGACTAGTCATGACATTTGCACTATAGCTATACAAAACATGAGTCATATGACTAAAGCAGCCCAAAACAGTCCTAAAACTGCCCAAAATAATGCTAAAACATGTATGGAGTATAACCAAAATAAGCTAGCATGATTGGCCAAAACATCAAGCATGTTAGACTAGTAAGCATGGATTACACTACAAGTGTATAAAGCATGCAAGAGGTGAATCCACCAATCAAAATTAGAGTTATAACATGCCAAAATAATACCAAAAACATGCTTGAACTAAGCTAATTCAAACCACAAGAGCATACTACTTTGTAAGGCTAACAAGACTAGCAAAGAGGATTTACACTGCAAGTGCAATAAGCATGCAAGAGGTGACTAAGACAGCCAAAAACAGAGTTATGGCAAGTCTGATAAATCACAAAAATGAGCCTAAACAAAGCCACAAAGAAGTAAAAACACATGCTCAGCCATCAACACTAGCAAGCAAGACAAGAGGAGAGGGGACCACCCCCTCCTATTTGGGCCCTCAAAATAGGGTTTTTACCACTAAAAATCCTCTGGATTTCAGTGGTTAAAAGGCCATGAAAAGTTATTTTGAAAGGCCTTAGAAGATGGCTCAAAAGCTATACAAGCTAAAGAACAAAAGGGAGAGACAACCCCCTAACACAAAATAGGCCTAAACCATCACTTTTAGGACTGAAAAATAGAGATTTTCTCAGTTCAACACCAAGCCAAAAACAGTTTGCAAAGGTGGTAAAACAAGCATGCAAAGCAAAGGTAAAAGGGGTGAGTGATTACCTTCGGAGCACAGCAGCAAAAACAGCCACTTTCTTGGCTCAAATGACCTTCTATCAGCCCAAAAATAAGCTCCAAGGGACCTCAGCCCAATGGTGATCAAGTCTTCTTAAGGGTTGATAGGTTGAAGATGGTTGTATGCAAGCCTTCTAGCATAAATGCTCAAGAGAGGATTGTCGAGAGAGAGGTTCTAGTGTGAGAAGCTCCCAAACCTTTTGCAAAAAATGTTCTCTAAATGTTCTAACCCTTGAATATGAGATATAAGGCTTCATTACATAGCAAAATATCAAACTTCGTCGAAAATATCTGAGCTAGGACAGGTGGCACAAGCTGGAAACAGCTAGAAGAGAAATATCTGCCAATTCTGGGCTTTCTGGACACTTTTGGCCGATCAGCCAACATTTGTGGCCGATAAGGTTCACTTTTGCCCGACATATAGCTGCTGAGCTCCAATTGTGGCCGATGTAGTGCCATAGAGGCCGATGGAAAAAATCAGTCCTGGTCCCTGACTTGAAGTAAGCCTAATTCCTTCATCTGGATGCCTTTTCAGGTCATTCTTGAGCCTAAACTGTAGCCCCGGAAGTCTTCTTTCCAATTATACAATCCTTAGATCAAAATTCTATGTGTGCTAAGAGATATCCCTCTTTTAGTGAAGGCTGCTCAGTTTCGCTCCAACTGGAATGACGCCTAACTTCAGCCAACCATATCTCCCCCATCCGGACTCGGCTTTAGGAGATTCTTAAGTGAAAAATGAAGCCCCGGAAGTAAGATTTCCAATGGTGGTGGCCTCATATCTGAAATCCAAGAATTCAAAAGGATAGGCCTGATTTAGCGAGGACTGCTCGTCTCTCTCTTAACGGTTCACGCCCATCTTCTTCCTCAGCTAGGTTTCTTCCCTCTTCTCCTCTTTTCTTCAACTCCAAACCCATAAACAAGGTGTTTTGAAAGATTTTTCAAAGATTTCACCTCTCTTTCATTCATTTCCATTTTGTCCTCGCTCGGTTTACCGAAAAGCGCGACATTTGACAAAATGCTAGCCTCGGAACATCGTAGGAACTTTATTTCAAAAATATTTTGAAAGAGAGGGTTTTAAGGTCTAAAAACCATCCAAAATATCTTTGGTCCAAAATGGGGTGTGAGGTTAAGATTTGACTCTCCTCTTGCCGAAGAAATCGAACCTTTGCCTTGCACATCTTTCACCACCAAGTAAACATTCAGTAGCGCCCAAGTCTTAAGGGCGGTCAAAAATGGGGTGTCTACAACATGCTTCCACGATGAGGATCCTGGTCGAGGGCCCTTTTGGCTGGGCATACTACCTAGGAAAGAGATTCATCTGCCAGACGCAGGGAGTTGTTGACCCTGATATTCCACATCCTCCTCCTCCCGGCATAAAGGTGGTAGACGATCTACGGGATGGTCCTAAGCTCGACCTCTTGATGATAGGTGAGGACGGCGATCGTCACCATGAGCTCGGCAACTTTACTACTTTCTTACACACTCAGGTAATGGCGCCTCTCACTCCAGGCGTGGCTCAAGCTGTGCCAGAGGTTCCTGCTGCTCCTACTGCTAGGGCTGGCAATGCGCCCGTTGGAGGTGGCCCTACTGTTGCACCTATTCCTGGATTGCCTGTGATTCCCACTGAGATCATATATATGTGTCCAGATGGAGTGATCAAGCAGATCCCACTTGAGCCCATCAAGGAGACGGACTGCAGACTTGTGTTTTCCCCTGGCATTGAGCAGGTACACTTTCTTTTTATGCTAGTCCATGCTACACTTTAGCTTATTCTCAGCCATTACTGTTCATTGTTCAATTACTTCTATCTGTTTTTCTTAATTTATGCTCTTTTCCAGATTCCCCGGGTGTATGGTGACGAGCTTATTTGGACGATAGACTGACTACTCATCATGGTACGGCGGAGACAGACTACCTTAAACACCTATGGGATCGAGGTACATTATGTGTGTAACCTACTGTTGTTGCCATACTGTACACTTCTGATCACTCTTACTGATATTTGTCCTCTTTTCAGCTTGAGCCGGTGCCAGCAGTGCCTGCAAGACCTTCCGCAGCCAGTAGGTAGGGACAGGGCCCAGTGAGAGGCTGAGGAGGTGCCGATCGGGGGAGAGGTCGAGTGAAGCAGCGCTCGCCTTTCGAGTAATCTTTTGACGGGTCCACGACCCCTGAGGATGAGGGAGAGGAGATTAACCTTCAGTCGAGCAGCCCCAGCAACGACAGTAATGCATCTTCTCCACAGCTGAGGAGGAAGAGAGCGGGGATGGGCTACTGATGATGATGATGATTTCGCTTTTATTTTTCTTTCGTTTTCGTTTTCGTTTTGTTATGTAGTTATAAAACTAGCATCGGATAGACCTTTGTTTTCAAAAACTTTCTTTTGTTTTAGGTTGTGTAAAACGATGATCGTGGTTGGGCCCATCAGAATGAAAGGCAAGTTTTGTTGAATGATCTCTTTGCACAATATGATGAACTGCATTACCCTTGCATTTGAAACCATCACAACTGTAAATGCTTTGTTCTTGAATTCATTCACGAATCGAATAATGACTTACAACCAGTCAAAACATAAAATACAACTCGATAATAGAAAACCAAAATGAAAACAACTCGAAAATGCTAACAAACACTTGACACAAACAAAACAAAACTCAAAAGTACAGTCGAAGTCCATCCGAACAAAGGTCCGCTTTGCACTGGGCCAGCACCAAGACCCGACCAGGCTTCACTGATGCATGACCAACTATCACTAATACACGGCCGGCCATCAGTGTGATGTCGGTCAGAGCTGTCCAGCTGTCATGCTCAACTCCTTCTCAGGCTCTATAAATATGCTCGCATGCTATTTTTTTTGGCAAACTCACAAGTCCTTGATATTTTGCTCTCAAAATGGAGATATTATTTGTCAGCAGGCTTTGAGACTGGATAGCTGCTTTGGATGGCTTGAAAAAGGTGAATTTCTGTGGCTTCGGCCTAAATGCCCTTTTTCCTTTGAGCCGAACTTCTCTTTGCTTTCCATTCCTCCATGTCGTGGTTCGATCTTGGAACCCAATCACACATGTCTTTAGCTTTGGGGGACAAGAAATATGCTCGACAATTGAAAAATTTTAGGCATTAATGGAATCCCGACGTGATGAGGAAATCATACCTCAGCCCCATTTTAGCTACGTCCAAGCTTTGGGACGAATGTGTGGGCTCACTCTACACGAGGTTCAATCTTTGGTCCACAATGGAGAGCTGGATATTCCCAGTCTGATCTTCAATTTTCTAATGTTGGTGACCGAGGCGACCTTCTTTGGTGGGACTTCCGGCAACATGCCCTCTGCTTGTGTATGTTGGCTCATTTCCTTTTTGCCCCTAGTTTTGGTTGATCCAGCATTCGATTGGTCGAAGTGGCCCAAGGTTTGAAAGAAAGCAAGAGTTGCATTGGCTTGGTGCTGGCTGAGACTTTGATGGGCTTAGACGCCTTCCATCGGTGAGAGACTACCAAATTCGCAGGGAATCCACTATTTCTTCAGGTAATGTTCCCACCCTTTCTCATATGTGTTTCTCACATCACTCGGCACTCATGCTCTGTTTTTGTAACGACCCCAAAATCCGTGTCCGAAATTACTTTTATGTCCTTGTGGGTTAACGCATTTTAATTTAATGATATCTGTTCAAATTGAGGAATTATATGTTGAGTCACGGCTTTAAAATTGAAATTACCGACCTTTATGGGTTCAGAAATCAAAATTGAGTACTTGGGTATGTTAACGGGAATTTTTAGAACTATTTGGGAAAACTAATTGGAAATCTAATTTGTCTGATTCGTTAATGCACGTTTGGGTGGTTAACTTGGTACCGCAAATTGAAGGCCTTAGAGGCTTCAGAAACCAGAACAGAGGACATATTTATGATCAGCTCAATTTTTAGAGTCACTTGGGAAGTTTAATTGAAATATGATTTCGTGCGATTCGTAAGGCCGCACGACCAAACACGGAATTTACTCTTGAGATGCACAATCTCAGATCCAAAACAATGGAAAGTTGTCCCTTGCCTAAATGACACCACACGGCAATGGAAAGTTGCCCTTTATTTGAATAGCACCGCAGCAGCACACTATACGGCAACGGAAAGTTGCCCCTTGTTTGAATAGCACCGTAGCAGACTGTAACCAGTTCTCATAGTGAAGATCACAAAGATGACCCGTTCAATCTCATATACCGGACAGTTGAATTTGAAGTGTTTACGGCTGGATTTCAGAATGAAGTTGCCTACGTATCCCAAACATGGGAATCAAGCCTTACGTAGTTCCAGGTTAAGGTACACTCGGGTATTAACCTCCTTTTGCGCTCTAACTTTTGCCAAGGCCGCCCTTTTTGGGTTTTCAACCTTGCGAGCTATGTTTTTCTTTTCTTTTCAATTTTTTCATTTTCTTTTCTTTTCATCTTTCATTTTCTTCATTTTTTCTTTTTTGTTCTTTTTCTTTTCTTTCTTTTTTTCTTGCTCTAACTTTTGCTTGGGTCGCCCTTCTGGGTTTTCGACCCAGCGAGCCTCTCAAGGGTAAAGTATAGCTTGGTCCATGTTGAATGGTTTTGAGATCTCGAAGCCATCTGAATCCAGAAGAATGGCTGTTGTTCGCTAATGATGTAAAAGTCTATCCAATGGGGGCTGAATTTGCCCCTAGTGTTGTGGATAGGAACTCAGTTGTCCTTCAGCAATACTTTCTTCTTTCCTCCCTTCTGGGATTTGGCATTCTTGCCGATCTTCGTTAGTTTGAGAAATGTCCCAATTTTTGACTCTTCAAGCACATTTGACTTTTTGCCCCTAGTTCAGGGGCTGCTTCTGATCTAGCTTTGCAAGCTCCTTTTGATAACATCTGATCTTCTTGATCTAACATTTTTGCCCCTAGTTCATGGGCTGCTTCAAATCTGGCCGTACAAGCCTCACATTGTGGTTGACCGTTGAACATTCTGAATCCAAGTTCAAGGTCTGAAAGCAAAAGGGTTGAGTCTCGAGGCTAAGAGCGATTCTATGCTGCACAATCTCAAGAGCGATTCCACACAGGTCTTCGCAGGACCACGTAAAACATTTTTTAAAAAAATCTTTTAAGAAAGCGACAAATCACTCGCACTGAAGACAGTGTAGAACCAATCTAGATCAAGCCAAGGATTCTTCTCAGTACTCACATTAAGAAACATGATCTCATTCATTAGGGGCTTAGCATGCCTCTCAATTGATCAATTTTGCAAATCCAGAGGAATTCCTCCCTCTTTGTTTTCATCACAATGTTCAAAAAGTTTTGAAAAATTAGGTCGATGCAATTGAGGAACAGAAAAGTAAGTGAAAAGCACTGCCGTTTCATTCAAATTGCTGGCACAACTGGCTCAAGGCAGAAACAAACTCAAGAGTGTGTAAAATCACTGTTGTTTCACTCAAATCTTCTGGTGCAACTAGCTCCATGGCAGAAACAAACTCAAAAGAGTGTAAAAGACAAACACAAAAGACAGTGATGTCCGAGGTAACACCCCCGAAATCACGTAACTCCGACATAATAGGACTGACTCGATACAATAAGACAGACCCCAAACAAAAAGACTGACTCAAAATAACGAGACAGACTTAAAACAACACAACAGAACTGACTCAATACCCAACAAAGAAAAAAGAAGTACAGTAAGAGTCATAACCAGTATTCGCAAAGTGCTCAAACAGTGCGTGCCATCCCCATATCTGGAGTAAACTGAGTGCCATCCGTAGGTGGTCATCCCCTGATCACATAATCACATTATCCCCCAAGTTCATCGATCTAGTGTCGATAGACTTTGCAGGACTTGGTGCGGCGATGACCTATTTATCAATCAAATCTTGTATTTCGTGGCGAAGACGAAAACACATGTCAGTACTATGGCCAACTTGTTGATGGAAGGAATAGTAATGGGCCAGATCATGGGAGAAAGGAAGTTTATTTGGTAATGGCCGCGGCTCTTGGGGCTTCAGATGGCCTTGTCCTATAAGGATTTGGAAAGCTTTGGACAAAGACATATAGAGGGCATGGAAGACCCTCTGGCCTCGGGGTGGGTACATCGAGGTTTGTGGAGTTTTGCTGGATGTACCAGCAAAGGGATTGGTAGGCACTGACTAGGTTTGCTGATCTCTTCTGAGTGCAGGATAGAGCTGAAATGAACGTTTATGGTACAACGACCCTTCTCCCGGCTTGCCCCTTGATTCAAACTGCTCTCATTTTGAGTGGCAAAAGTGCCATCCACAATCTTTGCAACAACTGCCAGCACTTGCTGTTTGTCCAGTCCCTCGGCTTTCAAAGCCTCAACAGCCCACTGAAGGTGTTCATGGGGACCAATGCCCGCCCCTACCTTGTTCTTACCATTTATCTCCACCTTATCAAAGGATCGGTCGCTATATCAGAGTGGAGCCCAGTTGTTGTCGACACGCTAACACCCAAATCTGAGATGGCCTCAGGTGGCCCTTTTTAGTTGCAGCTTGCCCCAAGATCGAGGAACCTTTTGGATTGAAACTTCTAGCCTGTGATGTAGTCGACGATGGAGTCAAAATTCCAAAGGCTAAATCCGCCACAGTTCTCTGAAGATCTTTGATTATTTCATCATCAGCTCAGAAGTAGTGGGTTCACGGGTTTGGGATGATTGGGGTTCAGGTGCATTCATCATGCATAGGTCCATGCTGTCTGGAATGAACACCTCGGCTTAGGTAAATGGGCTGGGGTGATGCATATACTGGGATTGTAGCCGGATGGCAGTATATGGATCTGATTGAGATGCAGAGATGACGGGCCAGTACTGGCCCGGGGTCCTTAGGTGGAGGTATGGTCTCTTCCTCAATAAGATCCTGAATCTTATGACGGAGGCGGATGCAACAGTTCGTATCATGACCGTGTTGTTGATGATAGGCACAGTATTTAGCTGGGTCATATCTTGGTGGAAGAGGATTTGGAAGGGGTTGAGGTTCTAGGAGCTCTAGGTGCCCTTCCTCTTGCAGTATTTTCAAAGCCTGAGAGAGACTCATGTAAAAAGGATGAAAATTTCGGCCTTGGGGCCGATTTGAAGTGGTTGTGTAGACACCCCATTTTGACTGACCCTAAGACTTGGGCGCTTTCTTTTGATTACCCCGATGATGACAATTAGATGTGTTTCTCACAAAATTCTCAGTAAGAAATATGGAATTTTAAGTTTTAATCCCAACCTTCACCCATTTTTTGGCCAAACTATTTTAGACCTTAAAACCCTCTTTTCAAGATATGTTTTTTTAAAATGTTTCTACAATGTCCCGAGGCTCCCATTTCGATTAAAATGTTGCACTTTTCAGTAAACCGAGTAAGGACAAAGTGGAAATAAATAGAAGGGAGGTGAACTTTTTTGAAAAATATTAAAAACATCTTCTTTATAGGTTTGGAGTTAAAGGAAATAGGAGGGGATGAAAGAAAACTGGTTTAGGAAAAGAATGAGTATCAAATCATTTAAGAAGGAAATGAGCAGCCTTCACTAAATTAGGCATTTCTCTTTGTACACTTAGAATTAAATGTGAGGCCACCACCATTGGAAAGTAGACTTCTGGGGCTTCAATTTAGACCCAAGAACCACCTTAGACCAAGTCCAAATAAGGGAGATATGCCTATTTGAAGTTGGGCTTCAAAGTAGATTTTGTTGACCCAGCCTGAGACAGCCTTTACTAAATTCGGTATATCTCTTTGTACACTTGGAATTTAAATGTGAGGCCACCACCATTGGAAAGTAGACTTCTGGGGCTTCAATTTGGACCCAAGAACCGCCTAAAACCAAGTCCATATGGGGGAGATATGCCCATTTGAAGTTGGACTTAAAAGCAGATTTTGTTGACTTGGCCCAAAACAACAATAGCCCATTTTTTCTTGGTTTTGGTTCGGTTGGGATAACCCATTTACCTATTTTCTGAGCCATTCAAGTGCATCCACTCATCCTCCATTATACCTACTCATCCCCCATTGTCAAAAGAGGTTTTGTTTGCATTAATAAAGGAGTATCCCATGCAACCACCTTGAAAATTTGCCCTCCTATCACATTCTTGTCTCCCACCTTCTTTTTGACCTTTACTCTCGCTCATTGCCTATATAGAATGATCATATTGTAAGAGAGAAGAGAGACCACGAAATTGAAGAAAAAGGGGTGAGAAAAGAGTGAAAAAAGAGAGAAAATTGAGTTTTTGAGCCAAAAATATTCATATCTTCCATATACATCCCATACCTTCCATAGCTACTGAAATTCCTCATTTCCATACACCAAACCACTTCAAAAATTCTGATATAGCCAAAGATCAATTGCCTTGATCATAAGGAAGAGTGTTTAGTGATTGAAAGTGTGAAAAACTAGAGAGTTAGCCACTTTCCACACCATAAACTCCATAAACTCCATAATTTCGAATTGAGAATAAGAACACACTTCCTACACTTGAGGGTGATCAAGAGGGAGTTTGGGAATCAAGAAGTTCAATCTTTCTTTGGAAGGTGAATTTTTAGTCTTTCATTTTCTCATATTTTATATCTCATATTTATTTTCTTACTTCTTATTTCATAGTGTGTTGTTATAATCTAGTAGTGGTTGTTTTAGCCCATAATTATTTATTATTTATTTATTTATTTTATTCGCATGTTTTAATTTCATATTAGTTTTATTGTAATCTTGCATGTTCTACTCTATAATTATTTTTTTTCTTATATTAGTCTCATATTAGTTTGTTGTAATCTTGCATGTTCTATCTTATATTGGTTTTATTGTTTTAGGTTTATGTTGTAAGTTTGTACTTTTTATTTTATTTTATATTTGTTTTCGTGTTTTTAATCTAACCGGTAGTGGTTAGTTGAGCCACCTACATATTTTTTGTTTGTGCCTTTTTTTTGTTTCGCAACAAGACAGGTTTTGCTTGGCCTAGTTGGCCGGCCGGCCTATTTGGCCGTCGGTTAGCTTCTTCCAGACAAGATGGCGTAATCTCCCAATGTTGACCAATTTCCGGTGGCGGTTCCAAAGAACATGAAGTTTTTATTTTATTTATTTATTTTTAATTTTGAGTGTATTGTGAGGTTTTTTTTTGTTGTAAATTCTCCTCATCCCTCTCTAATTTGGTTTGTAATTATTCTTTTAAAATGTTGTAATAATTCCCCGCCCCGCTTCTTTCTATCCCGTTCTTTTACTTGCTTTCTTTATTTGTACATAAACATCATATTTATTTTTCATCGTATTCATGCTTTGCATCAATTTCATGCATCTTGATTCGGCTAAGTTGCATTTGTGGATTTAATCAATTCCTATGTGATTATGTGCGCTACCTCATGTTCTTGAGATGATTCACATATCATATTTTAGAAGCCGAATATTTAGTTGCATCTCATGAGTGAATTGCATTAGGATTCTGTATATAAGATCATGCATATTTACTAACTTTGTTTTGTAGCTGTTCGAGGGACGTCAGTCAATCTGTGAGTTTTATGCTTTAGCATCCCATGTGTGTGTTTTTCTTACCATGTGTTAGCATCCGACCATGAGGCTAATTGCTTAAATGATAAACTGCTTGAATGCCTGTGGATGAAGGCTTGTTGCCTGAATTGGAATGATTCAATAAATGTACGTTTTAAGCCCCATTTGCAGTGGCAAATTCACAACTTTAAGCCCACTTTGTCAAGTGGCAAAATCAAACCCTTTTCAAAACAAACATGAAATTGAATTGTTCCAATTTGAGCAAATTAATCTATACTTGTATGCTTCACATAGTAAATTTTAGGATTTACTAAATAATCAGAACATGAACATATAAAGAAAATAAAAGTCATATCATGGTTAGTAGAGGCCAATCTTTTGATCGGTGAACGGGGGTGCTCATTATTGACCTTCCCCTCTCATACCTAAGGTTCCGAGCCAAGCATCCTTGGTTACGACGAACAGTGGCCTTGGCACCGAGTCATGGGTTTCCTAATTTCCCAAAATATTAGGTGGCGACTCTGAGATCTGATGACGCAGTCCATTTTTGACAAAATTGCAATAAAATGGATTTTCAATAAAAGTTGCCAAATTTGGACTCTCATCTACGTTTCACATTGCACTCGTGAGACTTGAGATCAAAGAGATCTCGGGAGTCCGAACTGTTTAACGCGCGCGGGTACCCCCCGGGCATGTTACAGGTTGGTTTTTGGCCATTGAGGGAAGTGGTGATAGTGTCTACTTTTGAGCATTTCACAGTTGTGCTACCTTCAGAAGTAGCATTGGAACTGTGAGCAACATTCCTCTTTAAAGGCTCATTATCTCCGCAAAAATCCCTTGTCTGATAGCATCCTCTATTTGAACCCCCATTCCATGAAAGTCTGGAAAGGTAAAAAGAGGTAGAACGATCATCTTCTGTAGTAACTTGCCATGTAGATTCCGAACAATCATCTTGATCTGATCTTTGTTGGAAGGCCTTGTAGTCACTATCGAGGCCTTTGCTCTCCATCTCGTCACGAACTCTGAAAACCCTCATTAGCTCTTGGCGGGTGACTTCGAGATCACGAGTTATGACCTCGATCTGCATTTTTATAGGAGTATTGAGCGACAAAGGCCTTAACAGCTCTTCCCAATTGGTTTCACAGAGTCCTTCAAATTCGCATACCAGATTGCGGCTATCCCAGACATGGTTCGGCCGAATAGTGATAACTTCTGGGCTGGGGTCAAACCCATTGGCCTTAAAATATCAAAAAACAGGTGGAGGTGGCACCCTTGGGTCTCCAGAGCCATCAAAGTGGTCGATATGCGGCATTTTAAACCGCTCCGGTAAGGTAACTGCAGATTCAATATACCCGTCCTCCAAATCCGGGATGGAGTTCATCCTTGTACTTGTTTGAATAATTTCTCCAGTTTACTGACCTTAAGTGCAGTTGGGTCAACCTCAAATCCAAACGGAGCTTCGGCTTGATAGACAGGAGCTTTAGAGACTTGCTCTGGGATTGGCTCCGTCGGATTACCCTGAGTCTGTTGGAAATTAGCAGTATAGGCAGTGGCTCCGGGTGTCGGGTTACCCGTAGGAGATGCATGAGATGTAGAAACCGTAGCCTGCTGTGGCTGTTGTTGTTGTAGCTGGGCTATCACTTCGGCCTGACGAGCCATGATTTCAGTCTGACGAGCCGTGACTTCAGCCTGACGAACTACGTCCTACTGCAGTGCCTCGATTGTTTGTTGCAGGTACCGCATCTGTTCTTCCATATTGGCTGGGGATACTGAGCCATGGGAATGGGTGATTGATCTCGTGCTGAGCTGAATGCAGACAACTGTTCCCAGACCAGACTAGACCTGGGTGAACTGAGGTGTGACTGCTGTAGAAACTGTACTGGTGAATTCTGCCCAAACCTTCTTCGTCTTGTAACCGGGGGGGGGTAAGGCAAACACAGGTTACTTATGAACCAATTCTGACCTAACAAAGTCTATCAATACAAGTCCAGTGTACCCAGGGGATATGGGAGCTTCTGAAGCTATGGTTCTGAGACTACCTTGCAAAAGAAGAAAACAGACAGCATCTCAGCTTGATTTTACCAGAACAAATATGAACACAGCTGAATGACTCCACTCTCTACTGAATTCAGCCCAAAATTCTGCCTGTAAACTGATACCCTCAGGTAAAACTGATTTCTCCAAATGCTGATGCTGATGCCCGTAGGCCTGAAACCTAGACTTGCAAACTGATACATACATTCCTGTAAAGACGCACTCTAAAAGCACATAATCAAGCAAGTAATAGCCAAAACACCCCTATGGAGGGATAGGGTTTCCCTGTCCTATTTTGTCAGGAGCTAGGGTTTCACTATGCACACAGCGGTTTCAAACAACCTACAATCAGGTAAGCAACCTATCCTAGTTTGGAATGGTCACTATGGATTCCGATATGCACTAGGTCGAAAGGTCAAAAAGGGGCCTCGGTAAAAACCGAGGTTTGTGTTCCCGTCGTGGCAGAGCCTGCAACCGATCAGCCTTATGGCATGCTTCTCAAAGCAAGCTTTAGGCAAACCGTTCAGGAATAGCATACAACAACACGGTATCCTAGGCGCACCAATGCCAAATGCAATGCAAAGAGACACATAAGTATAATCAAAACAAGATATCATGAGTTCGAGTCAAGTTCTCTAAATCCCCAGCGGAATCGCCAGAAACTGTAGACATGCCTGAATGTCTCGGCTCCGCGCGCGAAATGTCGTGAAATCCGGTTTGTCATTAGCTACTACAGTTCTGACTCAATGTCACGGTTCTGAATCTAATCTCGCAAAGTGCAATGCAAGACCGATAAATCACCAAAGAGTCCAAATCCGGCAAATCGTTTTGGAAAACTGATTTTTATAAAGAAGTGCCAAACATGGATTGCTTTGCTAGATACAGAGTCACCACCTAAATGTTTTATTTTGGGAAATTTAGGAAACCCTAACTCATGCCTAAGGCCACGTGTCCTTTATCACCAAAGTTGCCTCGGCTCGGGAACTTGGGTACGAGAGGGGAAGTCATACAATGAGCACCCCCACTCGCCCAATCAAAGGATCGGCCTTTACTAACATAATATGTTGTTTTTGAAAACAGATGCGTTCTTATTCCGGTGTATTAGCTAGCTTACTACGTGATGCGCACAGCAATCCAAGTATAGACTAGATCGCCTAAGTTGGAACAAAACATTTCATGCTTGTTTGAAAATGGTTGAAGGTGCTACTCGCAAGTAGGCTAAGACGTGGATTTGCCACCCTCGAGTGGGCTTAGAAAAACATGATTTTGCTACCTCAAGTGGGCTTAAAACTCGCATTTCGATGAATTGTCCCAATTCAAGTAATCCAACCTTCACCCACAGGCATTCAGGCAGTTATACCATTTAAGCAAATAGCCTCATGGCAAGCATGCTATCATGGCAAACACTCACACTCATGCAAGGATGCTGCTAAAGCATAAACACTTACAGTGTACTCCGAGCCAAACAACAACTAGTTAGTAATCAATGCATGATCCTATCTATGTTAAGATGCCTAATGCAACACATACAAAATACAACTAAGAAATAGGCTCAGCTATTCTAAGATGGCATATGAGATGCAACTTGATAACATGCTGTTGAACACGTATTCAAGTAAATGTATTGAAATATAATGCAGTTAGTATGATGCGCCGAGCCGGTGCATGCAATACAGATGAATGATGCAAACATGCATAGCATAATGATGCTAATTAAAATATGACCTGGAACTAACCATCGTAAGCGGTTTAAGTAAAATGGAGAAAGACGTGGGGGGGTTGGAAGACATTCACACACTCACGCACACTTATTACAAAATTTGCCCTCTCGACGGAGGGTCCGAATGAATCAACTAGCTAGCTACGCTAAGCTAAGCAACTAATCTAATAATATAATTAGACTAATTATTACAACATCAAAACTAATTAACTAACAAGCCATTAATTATTATAATCCAAATTGAAACAAATAGCTACACTAAGCTAAATGAATATTACAAAACCAATTAAATGATTAAATTACACAAACTAATCATATGAATACTGAAATGGCCTTGCAGGCGATGAAGAGATGCATGCTTGATTGCCTCGCTCGGAAATCCGTTGCCATGCCTCATGTTGCCTCTGTTTGCACTGTTCTGCACCTTTGAAAATTATGCCAATTTCTATGATGCTTCTGACCTACCTCATGGACACTCTGAGAGGCCATCGGCCAAAAGGTATGGTTATCGACCAAAGGATAAGGGTTATCGACCACTTGTGAGTCCATCGGCCAAACATTGATAGCCGATCAGCACACTAGATAGCCGATCGGCCATCTCTTCCTGCAGACTGCTCCTTTTGCTGCAGCAGAGTACAAACAGAGGCATGGCAATACATTTGCAAGAAAATGTGTGTGCAACCACACTCCTTATCATGTTTAAAGCTCAAAGGAGGTAGTGCTCGGCTCTCGAGCAACCAATCACGCATCTCGATGCATGATGGCCAAAGAGGCCGAGTTGCACAAATCGATAAATGCATGACAAACAAGACACTTGGACCGCCACCTTATCATGGATAATCAAAGGCAATAGAGACAAAAGGGGATTGGGCCATTTTCATCACTTCAAGTATGAATGGGACCACTTCACTTTGTGTTCAACATAACGTTCGGTTGAACACAATGCAATGCACACATGCAACATGCTTATCTTGGCACATTTTACTTGATTGAGTTTGTTTACACATTTTAACATTACCAATCCATTCATTAATCAACTTGTCCAACTGTGAGAGTCCTCTAATGAGAGAGAGGTCTATCAAAGAGAATGGTTTAAGGCAGGGAGAGACCAATGCCTTTGACTAGGAGTAACCCTCAAAAGAGGGTTGAAGCCATTTAAGCACAAGTCTCAATCCCTTGCATTAAACTCAAACTCAAGACTAACCAATCCTCAAAACAAATCAAAAGTGAAAAAATGAGGAGGATGGCAGATTTTCAATGCTAAAGTGGCATGAAATGCAAAGACTCTACCATGCAAACATCGCATGCACAACATGCTAGAACGCTTAAGCGTTGAAACTAGTGAAGAGCTTTACACTACGACCATGCAATACAATGCTCAGACTAAACCAACTCCAAACAGACCGCATGTATGCCAAAACAGTGGCTAAAATGGACTGAAATGATAGCATGATAAGCAAGAAGAAAAAGCATGCTCAAATGATGGCTCGCAAGCAAGGCACAAAGCTCAACTCTTAAATACAATTAAAGAGTGATAAACATGAGAATATGGCAAGATATAAGCTCTGAAATTCCATGCCAAATGATGCCAAGGCATGCAAACATCACAAGTATAGCATGGTAGGGACCTCAAAAACTCAAGACTAGTCATGACATTTGCACTATAGCTATACAAAACATGAGTCATATGACTAAAGCAGCCCAAAACAGTCCTAAAAACTGCCCAAAATAATGCTAAAACATGTATGGAGTATAACCAAAATAAGCTAGCATGATTGGCCAAAACATCAAGCATGTTAGACTAGTAAGCATGGATTACACTACAAGTGTATAAAGCATGCAAGAGGTGAATCCACCAATCAAAATTAGAGTTATAACATGCCAAAATAATACCAAAACATGCTTGAACTAAGCTAATTCAAACCACAAGAGCATACTACTTTGTAAGGCTAACAAGACTAGCAAAGAGGATTTACACTGCAAGTGCAATAAGCATGCAAGAGGTGACTAAGACAGCCAAAAACAGAGTTATGGCAAGTCTGATAAATCACAAAATGAGCCTAAACAAAGCCACAAAGAAGTAAAACACATGCTCAGCCATCAACACTAGCAAGCAAGACAAGAGGAGAGGGGACCACCCCCTCCTATTTGGGCCCTCAAAATAGGGTTTTTACCACTAAAAATCCTCTGGATTTCAGTGGTTAAAAGGCCATGAAAAGTTATTTTGAAAGGCCTTAGAAGATGGCTCAAAAGCTATACAAGCTAAAGAACAAAAAGGAGAGACAACCCCCTAACACAAAATAGGCCTAAACCATCACTTTTAGGACTGAAAAATAGAGATTTTCTCAGTTCAACACCAAGCCAAAAACAGTTGCAAAGGTGGTAAAACAAGCATGCAAAGCAAAGTAAAAGGGGTGAGTGATACCTTCGGAGCACAGCAGCAAAAACAGCCACTTTCTTGGCTCAAATGACCTTCTATCAGCCCAAAAATAAGCTCCAAGGGACCTCAGCCCAATGGTGATCAAGTCTTCTTAAGGGTTGATAGGTTGAAGATGGTTGTATGCAAGCCTTCTAGCATAAATGCTCAAGAGAGGATTGTCGAGAGAGAGGTTCTAGTGTGAGAAGCTCCCAAACCTTTTGCACAAAAATGTTCTCTAAATGTTCTAACCCTTGAATATGCGATATAAGGCTTCATTACATAGCAAAATATCAAACTTCGTCGAAAATATCTGAGCTAGGACAGGTGGCACAAGCTGGAAAAAGCTAGAAGAAGAAATATCTGCAATTCTGGGCTTTCTGGACACTTTGGCCGATCAGCCAACATTTGTGGCCGATAAGGTTCACTTTGCCCGACATATAGCTGCTGAGCTCCAATTGTGGCCGATGTAGTGCCATAGAGGGCGATGGAAAAAATCAGTCCTGGTCCCTGACTTGAAGTAAGCCTAATTCCTTCATCTGGATGCCTTTTCAGGTCATTCTGAGCCTAAACTGTAGCCCGGAAGTCTTCTTTCCAATTATACAATCCTTAGATCAAAATTCTATGTGTGCTAAGAGATATCCCTCTTTTAGTGAAGGCTGCTCAGTTTCGCTCCAACTGAATGACGCCTAACTTCAGCCAACCATATCTCCCCCATCCGGACTCGGCTTTAGGAGATTCTTAAGTGAAAATGAAGCCCCGGAAGTAAGATTTCCAATGGTGGTGGCCTCTATCTGAAATCCAAGAATTCAAAAGGATAGGCCTGATTTAGCGAGACTGCTCGTCTCTCTCTTAACGGTTCACGCCCATCTTCTTCCTCAGCTAGGTTCTTCCCTCTTCTCCTCTTTTCTTCAAACTCCAAACCCATAAACAAGGTGTTTTGAAAGATTTTTCAAAGATTTCACCTCTCTTTCATTCATTTCCATTTTGTCCTCGCTCGGTTTACCGAAAAGCGCGACATTTGACAAAATGCTAGCCTCGGAACATCGTAGGAACTTTATTTCAAAAATATTTTGAAAGAGAGGGTTTTAAGGTCTAAAAACCATCCAAAATATCTTTGGTCCAAAATGGGGTGTGAGGTTAAGATTTGACTCTCCTCTTGCCGAAGAAATCGAACCTTTGCCTTGCACATCTTTCACCACCAAGTAAACATTCAGTAGCGCCCAAGTCTTAAGGGCGGTCAAAAATGGGGTGTCTACAACATGCTTCCACGATGAGGATCCTGGTCGAGGGCCCTTTTGGCTGGGCATACTACCTAGGAAAGAGATTCATCTGCCAGACGCAGGGAGTTGTTGACCCTGATATTCCACATCCTCCTCTCCCGGCATATAAAGGTGGTAGACGATCTACGGGATGGTCCTAAGCTCGACCTCTTGATGATAGGTGAGGACGGCGATCGTCACCATGAGCTCGGCAACTTTTACCGCCCAGGTGCGCGCACGACACAACCTGAGATAAATTCCAAACACGCTGAAATCGTGAGAAGAGATCAAGACGCTCAGGAGCGCGCACACATCCTGAGAAAAATTCCAAACACGCTGAAATCGTGAGAGGAAAGGAACACTCTAACCACGTTGAAATCGTGAAAAAAAGGTCAAACTGCTCAGGAGCATGCACGCATCCTGAGAAAAATTCCAAACACACTGAAATCGTGAGAGGAAAGGAACACTGAAACCACGCTGAAATCGTGAGATGAGGTCAAATCGTTCAGGAACGCACACGTATCCTGAGAAAAATTCCAAACACGCTGAAATCGTGAGAGGAAAGGAACACTCAAACCACGCTGAAATCGTGAGATGAGGTCAAACCGCTCAAGAGCGCGCACGTATCCTAAGAAAAATTCTAAACACGCTGAAATCGTGAGAGGAAAGTAACACTCTAACCACGCCGAAACCGTGAGAATAGGCTCGAAAACAAACCGCCCAGGTGCGCGCACGACGCAACCTGAGATAGCCCCGGCGGACAACGATCTTAAATGTTGCTCGGCGTAAAAGGATAAAAGATACAAGATAACACAAGATGTAAATAAATGCAAAGTGTGATGATGCGATACATGCAATGCAGTGCATGATGCTTAGAGAATACAATAAACAAACAAAGTGGCACTTTAGAAAGCTCCTCATAGGGTGAGTGGCAGTAAATCGCTCTACTCTGACGGGGATCTCCCCTTGTGTTCTTCGAACTCTTACCTTGTATTCTTCGAACTCTTACCTTCAACTCACA
This sequence comes from Camellia japonica, assembly GCA_030407325.1. Taxonomy (NCBI): domain Eukaryota; kingdom Viridiplantae; phylum Streptophyta; class Magnoliopsida; order Ericales; family Theaceae; genus Camellia; species Camellia japonica. Next base: position 23,174,424 of record JAPPVO010000010.1, on the reverse strand, counting down.
GTACGAAGGTCCTGAAATGCTGACAAGTAACGACATCTGTATGTAGAAACCACGGATGCCATTTTTCTTCCTGATCATATTCACAACTTTCCCTATTCTCCAACGGGGTGACAGACTAGGTTGGTTCAGTATCCAGAATTGAGGCGCATACACATGCTATCTCAACCTATGGGGCTTCCATACAAATTTCAAGCCGAGGACATGCCTCTAGGTATTTAAACCAGACTTTAGTCTCGAAAATCTTGAAACCTTTGCGTTCTAGGCATCAGCCATTTGAACTTTAGTTTCCACCGTCGTAGTTGGTCTCCTAGGAACTCATTGCAAACACAGCCAAGATGCCCTGGCAGAGAATGATACTCAGGGAGAGCACTTCTGATCGCCATTCTAGCTTGAAGCAGGCCTGATCTTGAGCTTGAGGTAGAGGCACACTCATACTTCGGAGCATTGACAAGGCCTGAGGAGGTGCATATGGAATGCAATCTCGGAACTGAAACAAACTCAGATGCCCCGATTTTCCCTCTTTTCTTTTGCTTCGCAGTCTGGAACCTATATAGCTTTAGATAGGTCCTGGTTTTACTGTTCTCACATGACCTGGGTTGAGCCCTGCAGTTTTATGAAAGAACAAATCCTGTCTTGCACAGACATGGAGAATGGCACAACACTCTGAGCACAAAACGATTTTATTTTTGAAATTAAGAAATGAGTTCTTAACCGGGTATTGAGCCTACGACTGAACACAGCACACCATGACTCAACAAAGGAAAACAAAGGTAAAACAACCTAAACACATCTATTGACACTCAAAATGACTCAAAACAAAAATCGAGACAAACAAAAACAACAGACACAACACTCAGATGCGTACCACCAGTGGGAGACCTCTCGGTTCATGAGGAGCCAATTTCTTCGGGTATTGTTTCCCACCCTTTCTCATTTGTGTTCACTCGGCCCTCAGGCTCTGTTTTTCTGAAAAAGCCCTTTCCTTACTTTTCTCTCAGTGCACATCTCTCTATTCTTCAATCTCTCATTTTTTATCCCTACCCTGGGTGGTTGATGGATAAACAGGAAGTTGCGAGCTCTTGCCTCTAGCATTCCGCTAGATTCTTCTTCTTCTGTTCACAACAGTGAACTTTCCCACAGAGGGGTTGTAACAGGATGTGCAGTAGATCCACAACTAACAGTGGTTGACAATACCATTGGCCAATTTGAATGTGATCAGATCTGTCCAGATGAGGGAGTGGAATATCGTGCTCCCTTTCCAATTCGTGCTTCGCACTTGACTTGATACCTCGCTGCTCGGAGGATGAGAGAGCTTTCGGCCCTTTGCTGTTAGCTTTAGTTGTGCCCTTTTCTGGCAGGTAGAGTGCCCTTTCTGGCAAGTAGAGTGCCCTTTCTGGCAAGTATGTTGACAATGGGGAAAAGACAGGACGTCTGACTCAACTGTGCCCCTAGTTCATCATTTTGACCATTTTTTGTTTTGGCTTTCTATTGAAACAATTTTGACCAATATGAGAGTTAGATTAACATACTTGTTCAACTTTTTTGATTTGAAATCATGCAAGTGAGGCTATGAGCACTGAAAATTTTCCTTTTTTGGGTCCAAGAAATGGCCCAGTTTTGGAAAATGGAATAATTTTCGAGAAAATTAGTCAACCTCAGTAAAAATTCTCAAAAACTGTTTTTAGAAATGGCCACTGCTCGACCAACACGGAATTTGCTCTTGAGATGCACAATCTCAGATCCAAAACAATGGAAAGTTACCCCTTGCCTAAATGACACCACACGGCAACGGAAAGTTGCCCTTTATTTGAATAGCACCGCAGCACACTATACGGCAACGGAAAGTTGCCCCTTGTTTGAATAGCACCGTAGCAGACTGTAACCAGTTCTCATAGTGAAGATCACAAAGATGACCCGTTCAATCTCATATACCGGACAGTTGAATTTGAAGTGTTTACGGCTGGATTTCAGAATGAAGTTGCCTACGTATCCCAAACATGGGAATCAAGCCTTACGTAGTTCCAGGTTAAGGTACACTCGGGTATTAACCTCTCCTTTTGCGCTCTAACTTTTGCCAAGGCCGCCCTTTTTGGGTTTTCAACCTTGCGAGCTATGTTTTTCTTTTCTTTTCAATTTTTTCATTTTCTTTTCTTTTCATCTTTCATTTTCTTCATTTTTTCTTTTTTGTTCTTTTTCTTTTCTTTCTTTTTTTTCTTGCTCTAACTTTTGCTTGGGTCGCCCTTCTGGGTTTTCGACCCAGCGAGCCTCTCAAGGGTAAAAGTATAGCTTGGTCCATGTTGAATGGTTTTGAGATCTCGAAGCCATCTGAATCCAGAAGAATGGCTGCTGTTCACTGATGATGTAAAAGTCTATCCAATGGGGGCTGAATTTGCCCCTAGTGTTGTGGATAGGAACTCAGTTGTCCTTCAGCAATACTTTCTTCTTTCCTCCCTTCTGGGATTTGGCATTCTTGCCGATCTTCGTTAGTTTGAGAAATGTCCCAATTTTTGACTCTTCAAGCACATTTGACCTTTTTGCCCCTAGTTCAGGGGCTGCTTCTGATCTAGCTTTGCAAGCTCCTTTTGATAACATCTGATCTTCTTGATCTAACATTTTTGCCCCTAGTTCATGGGCTGCTTCAAATCTGGCCGTACAAGCCTCACATTGTGGTTGACCGTTGAACATTCTGAATCCAAGTTCAAGGTCTGAAAGCAAAAGGGGTTGAGTCTCGAGGCTGAGAGCGATCCTATGCTGCACAATCTCAAGAGCGATTCCACACAGGTCTTCGCAGGACCACGCAAAACATTTTTTTTTAAATCTTTTAAGAAAGCGACAAATCACTCGCACTGAAGACAGTGTAGAACCAATCTAGATCAAGCCAGGATTCTTCTCAATACTCACATTAAGAAACATGATCTCATTCATTAGGGGCTTAGCATGCCTCTCAATTGATCAAATTTTGCAAATCTAGAGGAATTCCTCCCTCTTTGTTTTCATCACAATGTTCAAAAAGTTTTGAAAAACTTAGGTCGATGCAATGAATTCAAGGCACAAAAAAGTAAGTGAAAAGCACTTCCATTTCATTCAAATTTGCTGGCACAACTGGCTCAAGGCAGAAACAAACTCAAGAGTGTGAAAATCACTGTTGTTTCACTCAAATCTTCTGGTGTAATTGGCTCCATGGCAGAAACAGACTCAAAAGAGTGTAAAAGACAAACACAAAAGACAGTGATGTCCGAGGTAACACTCCCGAAATCACGCAATTCCGACATAATAGGGCTGACTCGATACAACAAGACAGACCCCAAACAAAAAGACTGACTCAAAACAACGAGACAGACTCAAAACAACACAACAGAACTAACTCAATACCCAAGTCAGAAAGTAAAATAACCAGTATTCGCAAAGTGCTCAAAATAGTGCGTGCCATCCCCATATCTGGAGTAAACTGAGTGCCATCCGCAGGTGGTTCATCCCCCGATCACATAATCACATTATCCCCCAAGTTCATCGATCCAGTGTCGATAGACTTTGCAGGACTTGGTGCGGCGATGACCTATTTATCAATCAAATCTTGTATTTCGTGGCGAAGACGAAAACACATGTCAGTACTATGGCCAACTTGTTGATGGAAGGCACAGTACTTGGCCGGATCATGGGAGAAAAGAAGTTTATTTGGTAATGGTCGCGGCTCTTGGGGCTTCAGATGGCCTTGTCCTATAAGGATTTGGAAAGCTTTGGACAAAGACATATAGAGGGCATGGAAGACCCTCTGGCCTCGGGGTGGGTACTTCGAGGTTTGTGGAGTTTTACTGGATGTACCAGCAAAGGGATTGGGAGGCACTGACTAGGTTTGCTGATCTCTTCTGAGTGCAGGATTAGAGTTGAAATGAATGTTTCTGGTACAACGACCCTTCTCCCGGCTTGCCCCTCAATTCAAACTGCTCTCATTTTGAGTGGCAAAAAGTGCCATCCACAATCTTTGCAACAACTGCCAGCACTTGCTGTTTGTCCAGTCCCTCGGCTTTCAAAGCCTCAACAGCCCACTGAAGGTGTTCATGGGGACCAATGCCCGCCCCTACCTTGTTTTTACCATTTGTCTCTACCTTATCAAAGGATCGGGTCGCTATATCAGAGTGAAGCCCAGTTGTTGTCGACACGCCAACACCCAAATCTGAGATGGCCTCAGGTTGGCCCTTTTTAGTTGCAGCTTGCCCCAAGATCGAGGAACCTTTTGGATTGAAACTTCTAGCGTGTGATGTAGTCGACGATGGAGTCAAAATTCCAAAGGCTAAATCCGCCACAGTTCTCTGAAGATCTTTGATTATTCTCATCAGCTCAGAAGTAGTGGGTTCACGGGTTTGGGATGATTGGGGTTCAGGTGCATTCATCATGCATAGGTCCATGCTGTCTGGAATGAACACCTCAGGCTTAGGTAAATGGGCTGGGGTGATGCATATACTGGGATTGTAGCCGGATGGCAGTATATGGATCTGATTGAGATGCAGAGATGACGGGCCAGTACTGGCCCGGGGTCCTTTAGGTGGAGGTATGGTCTCTTCCTCAATAAGATCCTGAATCTTATGACGGAGGCGGATGCAACAGTTCGTATCATGACCGTGTTGTTGATGATAGGCACAGTATTTAGCTGGGTCATATCTTGGTGGAAGAGGATTTGGAAGGGGTTGAGGTTCTAGGAGCTCTAGGTGCCCTTCCTCTTGCAGTATTTTCAAAGCCTGAGAGAGACTCATGTAAAAAGGATGAAAATTTCGGCCTTGGGGCCGATTTGAAGTGGTTGTGTAGACACCCCATTTTGACTGACCCTAAGACTTGGGCGCTTTCTTTTGATTACCCGATGATGACAATTAGAATGTGTTTCTCACAAATTCTCAGTAAGAAATATGGAATTTAAGTTTTAATCCCAACCTTCACCCATTTTTTGGCCAAACTATTTTAGACCTTAAAACCCTCTTTTCAAGATATGTTTTTTTTAAAATGTTTCTACAATGTCCCGAGGCTCCCATTTCGATTAAAATGTTGCACTTTTCAGTAAACCGAGTAAGGACAAAGTGGAAATAAATAGAAGGGAGGTGAACTTTTTTGAAAAATATTTAAAAACATCTTCTTTATAGGTTTGGAGTTAAAGGAAATAGGAGGGGATGAAAGAAAACTGGTTTAGGAAAAGAATGAGTATCAAATCATTAAGAAGGAAATGAGCAGCCTTCACTAAATTAGGCATTTCTCTTTGTACACTTAGAATTAAATGTGAGGCCACCACCATTGGAAAGTAGACTTCTGGGGCTTCAATTTAGACCCAAGAACCACCTTAGACCAAGTCCAAATAAGGGAGATATGCCTATTTGAAGTTGGGCTTCAAAGTAGATTTTGTTGACCCAGCCTGAGACAGCCTTTACTAAATTCGGTATATCTCTTTGTACACTTGGAATTTAAATGTGAGGCCACCACCATTGGAAAGTAGACTTCTGGGGCTTCAATTTGGACCCAAGAACCGCCTAAAACCAAGTCCATATGGGGGAGATATGCCCATTTGAAGTTGGACTTAAAAGCAGATTTTGTTGACTTGGCCCAAAACAACAATAGCCCATTTTTTCTTGGTTTTGGTTCGGTTGGGATAACCCATTTACCTATTTTCTGAGCCATTCAAGTGCATCCACTCATCCTCCATTATACCTACTCATCCCCCATTGTCAAAAAGAGGTTTTGTTTGCATTAATAAAGGAGTATCCCATGCAACCACCTTGAAAATTTGCCCTCCTATCACATTCTTGTCTCCCACCTTCTTTTTGACCTTTACTCTCGCTCATTGCCTATATAGAATGATCATATTGTAAGAGAGAAGAGAGACCACGAAATTGAAGAAAAAGGGGTGAGAAAAGAGTGAAAAAAGAGAGAAAAATTGAGTTTTTGAGCCAAAAATATTCATATCTTCCATATACATCCCATACCTTCCATAGCTACTGAATTCCTCATTTCCATACACCAAAACCACTTCAAAAATTCTGATATAGCCAAAGATCAATTGCCTTGATCATAAGGAAGAGTGTTTAGTGATTGAAAGTGTGAAAAACTAGAGAGTTAGCCACTTTCCACACCATAAACTCCATAAACTCCATAATTTCGAATTGAGAATTTAAGAACACACTTCCTACACTTGAGGGTGATCAAGAGGGAGTTTGGGAATCAAGAAGTTCAATCTTTCTTTGGAAGGTGAATTTTTAGTCTTTCATTTTCTCATATTTTATATCTCATATTTATTTTCTTACTTCTTATTTCATAGTGTGTTGTTATAATCCTAGTGGTTTGTTTAGCCCATAATTATTTATTATTTATTATTTATTTTATTCGCATGTTTTAATTTCATATTAGTTTTATTGTAATCTTGCATGTTCTACTCTATAATTATTTTTTTTCTTATATTAGTCTCATATTAGTTTGTTGTAATCTTGCATGTTCTATCTTATATTGGTTTTATTGTTTTAGGTTTATGTTGTAAGTTTGTACTTTTTATTTTATTTTATATTTGTTTTCGTGTTTTTAATCTAACCGGTAGTGGTTAGTTGAGCCACCTACATATTTTTTGTTTGTGCCTTTTTTTTGTTTCGCAACAAGACAGGTTTTGCTTGGCCTAGTTGGCCGGCCGGCCTATTTGGCCGTCGGTTAGCTTCTTCCAGACAAGATGGCGTAATCTCCCAATGTTGACCAATTTCCGGTGGCGGTTCCAAAGAACATGAAGTTTTTATTTTATTTATTTATTTTTTAATTTTGAGTGTATTGTGAGGTTTTTATTTTGTTGTAATATTCTCCTCATCCCTCTCTAATTTGGTTTGTAATTATTCTTTAAAATGTTGTAATAATTCCCCGCCCCGCTTCTTTCTATCCCGTTCTTTTACTTGCTTTCTTTATTTGTACATAAACATCATATTTATTTTTCATCGTATTCATGCTTTGCATCAATGTTTCATGCATCTTGATTCGGCTAAGTTTGCATTTGTGGATTTAATCAATTCCTATGTGATTATGTGCGCTACCTCATGTTCTTGAGATGATTCACATATCATATTTTAGAAGCCGAATATTTAGTTGCATCTCATGAGTGAATTGCATTAGGATTCTGTATATAAGATCATGCATATTTACTAACTTTGTTTTGTAGCTGTTCGAGGGACGTCAGTCAATCTGTGAGTTTTTATGCTTTAGCATCCATTTGTGTGTGTTTTTCTTACCATGTGTTAGCATCCGACCATGAGGCTAATTGCTTAAATGATAAACTGCTTGAATGCCTGTGGATGAAGGCTTGTTGCCTGAATTGGAATGATTCAATAAATGTACGTTTTAAGCCCACTTTGCAGTGGCAAATTCACAAACTTTAAGCCCACTTTGTCAAGTGGCAAAATCAAACCCTTTTCAAAACAAACATGAAATTGAATTGTTCCAATTTGAGCAAATTAATCTATACTTGTATGCTTCACATAGTAAATTTTAGGATTTACTAAAATAATCAGAACATGAACATATAAAGAAAATAAAAGTCATATCATGGTTTAGTAGAGGCCAATCTTTTGATCGGGTGAACGGGGGTGCTCATTATTGACCTTCCCCTCTCATACCTAAGGTTCCGAGCCAAGCATCCTTGGTTACGACGAACAGTGGCCTTGGCACCGAGTCATGGGTTTCCTAATTTCCCAAAATATTAGGTGGCGACTCTGAGATCTGATGACGCAGTCCATTTTTGACAAAATTGCAATAAAATGGATTTTCAATAAAAGTTGCCAAATTTGGACTCTCATCTACGTTTCACATTGCACTCGTGAGACTTGAGATCAAAGAGATCTCGGGAGTCCGAACTGTTTAACGCGCGCGGGTACCCCCCGGGCATGTTACAGGTTGGTTTTTGGCCATTGAGGGAAGTGGTGATAGTGTCTACTTTTGAGCATTTCACAGTTGTGCTACCTTCAGAAGTAGCATTGGAACTGTGAGCAACATTCCTCTTTAAAGGCTCATTATCTTCCGCAAAAATCCCTTGTCTGATAGCATCCTCTATTTGAACCCCCATTCCATGAAAGTCTGGAAAGGTAAAAAGAGGTAGAACGATCATCTTCTGTAGTAACTTGCCATGTAGATTCCGAACAATCATCTTGATCTGATCTTTGTTGGAAGGCCTTGTAGTCACTATCGAGGCCTTTGCTCTCCATCTCGTCACGAACTCTGAAAAACCCTCATTTAGCTCTTGGCGGGTGACTTCGAGATCACGAGTTATGACCTCGATCTGCATTTTATAGGAGTATTGAGCGACAAAGGCCTTAACCAGCTCTTCCCAATTCTGTTTCACAGAGTCCTTCAAATTCGCATACCAGATTGCGGCTATCCCAGACATGGTTCGGCCGAATAGTGATAACTTCTGGGCTGGGGTCAAACCCATTGGCCTTAAAATATCAAAAAACAGGTGGAGGTGCACCCTTGGGTCTCCAGAGCCATCAAAGTGGTCGATATGCGGCATTTTAAACCGCTCCGGTAAGGTAACTGCAGATTCAATATACCCGTCCTCCAAATCCGGGATGGAGTTCACTCCTTGTACTTGTTTGAATAATTTCTCCAGTTTACTGACCTTAAGTGCAGTTGGGTCAACCTCAAATCCAAACGGAGCTTCGGCTTGATAGACAGGAGCTTTAGAGACTTGCTCTGGGATTGGCTCCGTCGGATTACCCTGAGTCTGTTGGAAATTAGCAGTATAGGCAGTGGCTCCGGGTGTCGGGTTACCCGTAGGAGATGCATGAGATGTAGAAACCGTAGCCTGCTGTGGCTGTTGTTGTTGTAGCTGGGCTATCACTTCGGCCTGACGAGCCATGATTTCAGTCTGACGAGCCGTGACTTCAGCCTGACGAACTACGTCCTACTGCAGTGCCTCGATTGTTTGTTGCAGGTACCGCATCTGTTCTTCCATATTGGCTGGGGGATACTGAGCCATGGGAATGGGTGATTGATCTCGTGCTGAGCTGAATGCAGACAACTGTTCCCAGACCAGACTAGACCTGGGTGAACTGAGGTGTGACTGCTGTAGAAACTGTACTGGTGAATTCTGCCCAAACCTTCTTCGTCTTGTAACCGGTGGGGGTAAGGCAAACACAGGTTACTTATGAACCAATTCTGACCTAACAAAGTCTATCAATACAAGTCCAGTGTACCCAGGGGATATTGGAGCCTTCTGAAGCTATGGTTCTGAGACTACCTTGCAAAAGAAGAAAACAGACAGCATCTCAGCTTGATTTTACCAGAACAAATATGAACACAGCTGAATGACTCCACTCTCTACTGAATTCAGCCCAAAATTCTGCCTGTAAACTGATACCCTCAGGTAAAACTGATTTCTCCAAATGCTGATGCTGATGCCCGTAGGCCTGAAACCTAGACTTGCAAACTGATACATACATTCCTGTAAAGACGCACTCTAAAAGCACATAATCAAGCAAGTAATAGCCAAAACACCCCTATGGAGGGATAGGGTTTCCCTGTCCTATTTTGTCAGGAGCTAGGGTTTCACTATGCACACAGCGGTTTCAAACAACCTACAATCAGGTAAGCAACCTATCCTAGTTTGGAATGGTCACTATGGATTCCGATATGCACTAGGTCGAAAGGTCAAAAAGGGTGCCTCGGTAAAAACCGAGGTTTGTGTTCCCGTCGTGGCAGAGCCTGCAACCGATCAGCCTTATGGCATGCTTCTCAAAGCAAGCTTTAGGCAAACCGTTCAGGAATAGCATACAACAAACACGGTATCCTAGGCGCACCAATGCAAATGCAATGCAAAGAGACACATAAGTATAATCAAAACAAGATATCATGAGTTCGAGTCAAGTTCTCTAAATCCCCAGCGGAATCGCCAGAAACTGTAGACATGCCTGAATGTCTCGGCTCCGCGCGCGAAATGTCGTGAAATCCGGTTTGTTCATTAGCTACTACAGTTCTGACTCAATGTCACGGTTCTGAATCTAATCTCGCAAAGTGCAATGCAAGACCGATAAATCACCAAAGAGTCCAAATCCGGCAAATCGTTTTGGAAAACTGATTTTTATAAAGAAGTGCCAAACATGGATTGCTTTGCTAGATACAGAGTCACCACCTAAATGTTTTATTTTGGGAAATTTAGGAAACCCTAACTCATGCCTAAGGCCACGTGTCCTTTATCACCAAAGTTGCCTCGGCTCGGGAACTTGGGTACGAGAGGGGAAGGTCATACAATGAGCACCCCCACTCGCCCAATCAAAGGATCGGCCTTTACTAACATGATATGTTGTTTTTGAAAACATATGCGTTCTTATTCCGGTGTATTAGCTAGCTTACTACGTGATACAAGTATAGACCAGGTTGCCTAAGTTGGAACAAAACATTTCATGCTTGTTTGAAAATGGTTTGAAGGTGCTACTCGCAAGTAGGCTAAGACGTGGATTTGCCACCCTCGAGTGGGCTTAGAAAAACATGATTTTGCTACCTCAAGTGGGCTTAAAACTCGCATTTCGATGAATTGTTCCAATTCAAGTAATCCAACCTTCACCCACAGGCATTCAGACAGTTATATCATTTAAGCAAATAGCCTCATGGCAAGCATGCTATCATGGCAACACTCACACTCATGCAAGGATGCTAAAGCATAAACACTTACAGTGTACTCCGAGCCAAAACAACAACTAGTTAGTAATCAATGCATGATCCTAGCTATGTTAAGATGCCTAATGCAACACATGCAAAAATTCAACTAAGAAATAGGCTCGGCTATTCTAAGATGGCATATGAGATGCAACTTGATAACATGCTGTTGAACACGTATTCAAGTAAATGTATTGAAATATAATGCAGTTAGTATGATGCGCCGAGCACGGTGCATGCAATACAGATGAATGATGCAAACATGCATAGCATAAGGATGCTAATTAAAATATGACCTAGAACTAACCATCGTAAGCGGTTAAGTAAAATGGAGAAAGACGTGGGGTTGGAAGACATTCACACACTCACGCACACTTATTACAAAATTTGCCCTCTCGACGGAGGGTCCGAATGAATCAACTAGCTAGCTACGCTAAGCTAAGCAACTAATCTAATAATATAATTAGACTAATTATTACAACATCAAAACTAATTAACTAACAAGCCATTAATTATTATAATCCAAATTGAAACAAATAGCTACACTAAGCTAAATGAATATTACAAAACCAATTAAATGATTAAATTACACAAACTAATCATGAATACTGAAATGGCCTTGCAGGCGATGAAGAGATGCATGCTTGATTGCCTCGCTCGGAAATCCGTTGCCATGCCTCATGTTGCCTCTGTTTGCACTGTTCTGCACCTTTGAAAATTATGCCAATTTCTATGATGCTTCTGACCTACCTCATGGACACTCTGAGAGGCCATCGGCCAAAAGGTATGGTTATCGACCAAAGGATAAGGGTTATCGACCACTTGTGAGTCCATCGGCCAAACATTGATAGCCGATCAGCACACTAGATAGCCGATCGGCCATCTCTTCCTGCAGACTACTCCTTTTGTTGCAGCAGAGTACAAGCAGAGGCATGGCAATACATTTGTAAGAAAATGTGTGTGCAACCACACTCCTTATCATGTCTAAAGCTCAAAGGAGTGTAGTGCTCGGCTCTCGAGCCACCAATCACGCATCTCGATGCATGATGGCCAAAGAGGCCGAGTTGCACAAATCAATAAATGCATGACAAACAAGACACTTGGACCGCCACCTTATCATGGATAATCAAAGGCAATAGAGACAAAAGGGGATTGGGCCATTTTCATCACTTCAAGTATGAAATGGACCACTTCACTTTGTGTTCAACATAACGTCCGATTGAACACAATGCAATGCACACATGCAACATGCTTATCTTGGCACATTTTACTTGATTGATTTTGTTTACACATTTTAACATTACCAATCCATTCATTAATCAACTTGTCCAACTGTGAGAGTCCTCTAATGAGGGAGAGGTCTATCAAAGAGAATGGTTTAAGGCATGGGAGAGACCAATGCCTTTGACTAGGAGTAACCCTCAAAAGAGGGTTGAAGCCATTTAAGCACAAGTCTCAGTCTCTTGCATTAAACTCAAACTCAAGACTAACCAATCCTCAAAACAAATCAAAAGTGAAAAAATGAGGAGGATGGTAGATTTTCAATGCTAAAGTGGCATGAAATGCAAGACTCTACCATGCAAACATCGCATGCACAACATGCTAGAACGCTTAAGCGTTGAAACTGTAGACACCCTATTTTTGACCGACCTTAAGACTCAGACGTCACCGATTGAGCGCTTGGTGATGTTGCATATTGTGCTCGTTCTGAGGTTGCGGAGTCCCGGTTACGAGCCTTGCCTCTGGACTTCCGGACTCTTTTGTGCTTTGCCTCGGTTTGCGAACCAGGCTCGGTTTTCTCTGTTTTCTCTTTGAGAAGGGAGGGAGAGGTCTCGTAGATCATCTCTCAATGGCCGTAGGCTACATTTCGTGGCCATAGGCCATTTTGCCCATTTTGGAGCCCGGTTCCCGGTTTTCAGCCGTTAGGCCGTGTGCCTCGGTTCGGGACCGCCTAACCACCTCCGTTTGCCCCGATTTTTGGCATGCATCCTATTTACTCCTTTTTAGGACACTGTGGTCCGAGAGACCAACTTCGTGGTCGGACACCACTTCCGGTGCTTAACAGCCCACTTTCGGGGCCCCGAATTACGTGTTTCGGCTCCCGAGCCTTCATTATACATTTTTGGGCTTCGACCCGAACTTGAGATAGTCATATTTTGAGGTCCGTTTCATGTTTGATTAAGGACCTTTTACTGTTTGACATCTCCATTTGTCACTTGCCTTTTTTACCTCTTTTTGGGCCTTTTTGCACGGTATTTTAGGCGTACTTGTGGGCTGCGTTGGACTTGGTCGTAAACTACAAAGCGTCTTATTTTGAGCCCCTCTTCGACTTTGTTGAAGGACTCTCGGCCGTTTGAAACCCGTAGCTGCCACTTTCCTTTTGGCCATTTTTGGAGGGAAACTTGAAATGTTTCCCCCCCTTTTTTCCCCCCTCTTTTTCCCCCTCTTTTCTAAACGTTTTTGCCTACTAATACAGCCCTCCAGATCTGTTTTAAGGGTTAGAAAGTCTGATTTGGGAGCTCATATATTGTATCTCTCTCTCTCTATATATTCTAACCATCAAAACACCAAAATCCTTCAAGTTCTCCCCCCTTTTCTTCATCACCACCTAGCACCACCACCACCACTCCATTTCCAGCGACTTGGAGCTCATCTCAGAGGCTAATAGGCACCATTTTCAGTCCTAGAAGCAGCCAAGGTTTTGGTCTACAAGGGTAAGCACTCATTTCCCCTTTTGAGCTCCATTTTTGTACCATTTTTCTACCCTCTTTGCTTGTTGTTTTAAGCTCCGACCAAAACTGAAAGTGACCATTTTTTGAGCTTATTTTCATCTTCCCTTAAGGGTTCTTACCTATTGGGACTTGCTACTACCACTTGTTTCAATACCTCTTTGAATGCCATTATTTTGCATGCTATTGTTAGCTCATTTGTAATCTGTTTTTGAGCATGTAATAAACTGTAAGTAGGCTCTTTGAGCCCTTCTTCAACATTGAAGAAGGGCTCAACCATGTTTTGCCTCTCTATCATGCACTTGCTTTGTAATCTCTCATATTTACCGTAAAATTGCATGATTTGTTTGGTCTGTCTAGCTTCTGTTTTCGGCCATCATCAGGTCTGGAAAGAGTCTTATTTTGACCTTATGGACATATTTCATGAAGGGTCTTTGTTGGTTGGATGAATGTTTAGGGTACCTCATGTTATGGCCTATAGTATCCTAGTTTTTGCATGGCATTCTTAGCATATTTTCACACTGATTTGAGGCATGTCATCTACTGTAAATATGCATATTTTTGGTCCCTCATCAGTGTTGTAGAAGGAAATTTTTCCATTTGAATATCGTATACATCACTTGTTTCAATACCCCTCTCTTGGCCCCCGTTTTTGCATGCCATTGTTGTCCTATCTATGCTTACTATTTGGCCATGTTTTGTACTGTAAAAATGCTATTTTGGGGGCTGCCTTGCTACTGTTTTGCATGTCGTGTACCAATTGTGCATATTTAGTATAGCTATAGGCCATTTCGGGCGCCTAAATTCGCATTTCGGGACTATTCCGTGCATCGGGTGTACTTTGGCCATGATTCGGGACTGTTTTCCCCTACATTTCAGTGCTGAAATTCCATTAGTATGTTTGCATATCATTTGCCATGTCATTTCATGCTTTATGCCATTGCCTCGGTTTGCGTGCCCGTGTGCACGCATTTCGAGGCACTTCATTTTCATCCATCGGCCTCTTATGTGAGTGAGGCTGAGGCTCTCTCATGTTAGTGTAAGTCCAATTTGCATTTTAGTGTCATTCCATGCCTTAGGGCCATTGCCTCGGTTTGCGTGCCCGTGTGCACGCATTTCGAGGCACTTCATTTTTATCTGATGGCCTCTTATGTGAGTGTGGCTGAGGCCCACTTATGTTAGTGTAAGTCCATATTGCATTGTATATGCCATTTTAGTCTCATTGCATTGCGTATGCCATGTCCTCGGTTCGCGTGCATACGTGCGCGCATTTCGAGCGTCCCATTTTCATCTTGTGGCCACTGATTTTGGCATGCTTGTGAGCCATCCATGTTAGTTTAAGTCCATCATTGCATCGCATGTTCATATGTCATGTTTCATGCCTTGCCATGCTTTGATAGAGTGGCATTCGTGCCTTAGGATCGGTCCTCGGTTTGCGTGCATACGTGCACGCATTTCGAGAATCCCATTTTCCTCTAATGGCCACTGATGTGAGTGTGTGGTTGAGGCCCATTCACATTGGTGTAAGTCCATCTTGCATTGTGTATGCCATGTTTCAATGCGTTGTGCATGTTATGTTGTTAGCATTGTGCGTGCCGTCTAGTTGCATTGCATGTTTGCATGTTAGCTTGCATGCTTAGGTTGCATGTGCATTGTCATGCCTTGCCTCTTGAATTGAGTATGATAGAGGTTGGGTTTCACTTGTGTGTTTGATGTGCATTTCATTTGATATCAAAGTTGCTAACTTGGCTTTTGGGCCATCATGCATTGAAATGCGTGATTGATGGCCCGGGGGTCAAGGGCCGTGCTCCCTTGAGTTTATTACATGATAGGGGGCATTAGCCATGCATATATATGCTCAAAAACCCATGCCATACACTGCTGTCTGCTGTTGCTGTCAAAACTGTCTCCTGCAGGAATTTTTTGTGCCGACCGGCAGTAAATAGTGCCGACCGGCACTTCATTTTTGGCCGATGGACTCCAGAGCAGCCGGTGATCTTTCTAGACAGCCGATGCGAACTTCCTCCAGCCGGTGGTGTACAGCAGCATTCAAGGAAGGTTTTTCTGAAACTTTGGTAATTTTTGGAGAGACAGGGCAGTAAAAACAGAGGCAGCAGTGGCACGGTGTAGGTTTTCGGGCGGGCAAGTCGGATCCGAGCATGCGTGCATCCCTCTTCCCGAGGCCTTTTACTGCTTTCAGTAGTTTAATTAATTTGTTAATTAATTAAGGGTCTGTAATAATTAATTAGCTAGGATAGTTGATTTATTATTTGGGACTGTATATTTATTTGGTCCCTCCGAGTGAGGGCATAATTGTAATAAGGGTGTGTGAGTGTGTGTATGTCTTCCAACCCCACGTCTTTCTTCCCTTTTATTTACCTGCTTATGATGGTAGATTAGGGCACGTTTAATTTTAGCATACCTTATGCTATGCATGCGTGCATTCATGCATTTGTTTACATGCATCGGGCTCGGTACATCATACAAACTGCATCGTACTTTCAATTCCAAATTGAATACGTGTTATTTGTAGCATTCCATATTCCATGTTTAGGATAGCCGAGCCTGCCTAGATTACATCTTTGCATGTGTTGCATTAGACATTTCAGTATGCTTAGGTCCATGCATGGATTTCTAATAAGCTTCTGTTTTGGCTTGGAGTACTAGGTGAGCTTTTATGCTTTAGCATATCGCATGTGTGTGAATGTTGCCATGATAGCATGCTTACCATGAGGATAAGTGCTTATGTGATATAACTGCATGAATGCCTGTGGATGGAGGTTGAATTACCTAAATTGGGACAACACATTAAAACTGTGAGTTTTAAAGCCCACTAGATAGTGGCAAAACCGTCTTTTCTAAAAGCCCGCTTGAGAGTGGCAAAACCTGCATTTTAGCCTACTTATGAGTAGCAAATCATTTTTCAAAACAAACACGTAATGTTTTGTTCCAACTTAGGCGATTTGGTCTATACTTGTTTGCTGTGCGCATAACATAGTAAATCTAGGCTAATAACCGGAATAAGAACACGTAATGTTTTCAAAATCGGATATCACGGTTAGTAGAGGCCGGTCTTCGGACCGGGCGAGAGGGGGTGCTCATAGCTGACCTTCCCCGATCGTACCCAAGCTCCCGAGCCAAGTCAACTTTGGTTATGACGGACACGTGGCCTTCGGCACCGAGTCAGGGTTTCCTAAATTTCCCATTTTAAAAAAATATTTAGGTGGCGACTCTGTAATCTGGCAAAGCAGTCCATGTTTGGCACTTCTTTTCAAAAATCAGTTTTTCTCAAAACGATTTGCCAGAGTTGGACTCTTTGGTTCAGATTTAGAACCGTGACACAAATCGAGTCCGAACTGTAGAGTGAAGCCCACGGGCGCGTCTACAGTTTCTGGCGACTCTGCTGGGGATTTTAGAGAGCTTGACTCGAACTCGTGATATCCTGTTTTGACTACACTTATGTGTTTCTTTGCATTGCATGTGCATTGGTGCGCCTAGGACACCGTGTTGGCCATCTGCTATTCCTGAGCGGTTTGCTGGAGGCTTGTCTTGTCAAGGCATGACCATAAGGCTGACCGGTTGCGGGCTCTGCCAGTATGGGAACACAAACCCCGGTTTTACCGGGGCACCCTTTTTGACCATTCGACCTAGTGCATATTCGGATCCATAGTGACCATTCCAAACTAGGACAGGTTGCTTACCCGATCATAGGTTGTTTGAAACCGCTGCGTGCGTAGTGAAACCCTAGCTCCTGACAAAATAGGACAGGGAAACCTTACCCCAACATAGGGGTGTATTGGCTCTCATTTACTTGCTATGTGCTTTTAGAGTGTATCTCTACAGGGAATGCATATACCAGTTTGCGAGTCTGGGTATCCGGCCTGCGGGCACCAGTATTAGTATTTTTGAGAATCAGTTATATCTGCGGGTATCAGATTCAGATTTGGGGCAGTGATTTCGGGGAACAGTGATCAGTAATAGAACACAGTCGTTCAGCTCTGTTCATATCTGTTTTGGTGAAATCAGGCTGAGATGCTGCATGATTCCTCTTTTGCTAGGTAGTCCTGGAACCATAGCTCCAGAAGGGTCTTATATCCCTCGGGTACTCTGGACCTGTGTTGTTATGTGATCAGGGGATGAACCACTTGCTGTCGGTGCTCAGTTTACTTCAGATGTGATGGATGGCACGCACTATTTTGAGCATTTGTGAATGCTGTTTATCCTACCTTCTGACTTGGGTATTGCGTCTGCCTTGTTGTATCGAGTCAGCCATGTTGAGTCTGTCTCGTTGTATCGAGTCAACCCTGTTGAGTCTGTCTCGTTGTATCGAGTCAGTTCTGTTTTGTTAAGGTCGGGTGATTCCGGGGTGTTGCCTCGGGCATCACCATTTTGTTTCATGTTTGTCCTTTTGCTTTCTTTTGAGTCTGTTTCTGCCAGGGAGCCAGTTGTGCCAACAGTTTTGAATGAAATAGCAGTGATTTTCACGCTCTCGCATTTGCTTCTGCCTTGTGCCAGTTATGCTAGAAGTTCTGAATGAAATGATAGTATTTGACTAAGAACTCTGTCTTTTCTGTGCCTTGAAGTCATTGTAATGACCTGAGTTTTTCAAAACTTTTTGAACACTGCGGTGAAAACAAAGAGGAAGGAATTCCTCGGGATTTGCAAAACTTTGATCAACTGAGAGAAAGAGAGGCGTGCTAAGCCCTTAATGAATGAAATCATGCTTGTTAGTGTGAGTACTGAGAAGGACCCTAGCTTTGATCCAGATTGGTTCTACACTGTCTTCAGCGCAAGCGATTTGTCGCTTTCTTAAAAACTTTCAAAAAATGTTTTGCGCGGTCCTGCGAAGACTTGTGTGGAGTCGTTCTTGAGATTGTGCAGCCTAGGATCGCTCTCAGCCTCGAGACTCGACCCCTCATTTTTAAACCTTGGACTCAAACTCAGAATGTTCAACGGTTAACTACAACGTGAGGCCTGCGTGGCCAAATTCAAAGCAACCCTCGAACTAGGGGCAAGAGAGTCAGATCAAGAAGTTCAAGTGTTTTCAAAAGAAGCTTGCAAAGCTAGATCAGAAGCACCCCTCGAACTAGGGGCAAAAAATATCCGATGTGCTCGAAGAACCAAAGAGGGATCCTTCTGCAAATCGATACAACAGCCACTCTCCGGGATACAGAGGGCTTCAATCTCAAAAAACCATTTGGCATGGACTTGTTACACTTTTTACCCTTTGAGAGGCTCGCTGGGCCGAAAACCCGGAAGGGCGACCTAGGCAAAAGTTAGAGCAAGCAAAAAATACATACAAAAGGAAAAGAAAAAAAATACAGAAAAAAAGAAAAAGAAAAAGAAGCTCGCAAGGTCGAAAACCCGCATCGGGCGCCTTGGCAAAAGTTAGAGCCTAAAAGAAAAAAAGAAAAAATGAAAAAGAAAGAAAAGGAAAGAAAAAGAAGCTCGCAAGGTCGAAAACCTGCATCGGGCGCCTTGGCAAAAGTTAGAGCATAAAAGGAGAGGTTAAATACCCGAGTGTACCTTAACCCCGAACTACGTAAGGCTTGATTCCCATCTTTGGGATACGTAGGCAACTTCATTCTGAAGTCCAGCCGTAAACACTTCAAATTCGACTGTGTCCATGCAATGTTTTGACCATCTTTGCCTTCTCTGTATCCTGGTTTGGGTTGTGTTTTCACTCTGAGGACTGTCTACGATGCGCTGTAGTGCCATTCAAACAAGGGGCAACTTTCCGTTGCCATTCAATGCACTGTGGTGCCATTCAAACAAGGGGCAACTTTCTGTTGCCATGCGGTATCCTTCAGACAAGGGGCAATTTTCCATTGTTATGGATTCGAGGTTGCGCATCTCAAGGGTAGGTTCCGTACTTGTTGAGCAGTGGCCGTTTGCCAAAAACAGTTTTTGAGAATTTTTACTGAGGTTGACTATTCTCTCAAAAACCACTCCATTTTTCCAAAACTGGACCATTTCTTGGACCCAAAAAAGGAAAATTTTCAGTGCTCATAGCCTGACTTGCATGATTTCAAATCAAAAATCGAACAAGCATGTTAATCTAACTCTCATGTTGGTCAAAACTGTTTTAGTAGAAAGTAAAAACAAAAAATGGTCAAAATGATGAACTAGGGGCACAGTTGAGTCAGGCTTCCTGTCTTTTCCCCATCATCAACATACTTGCCAGAAAGGCACTCTACCTGCCAGAAGAGGGCACAACTGAAGTCAACAGCAAAGGGCTGAAAGCTCTCAACATCCTCCAAGCAACGAGGTATCAAGCCAAGTGCGAAGCACAAACTGGAATGGATCAAGATGTTCCACTTCCTCATCTGGACAGATCTAACCACGTCCAAACTCCCCAGCAGGACATCATCAACCGATGTTAGCTGCTGTGTGCAGAAGAAAAAGAATCTAGCAGAATGCTAGGGGCACGAGCCCACAACTTGCAGTTTATCCATCAACCATCCAGGGGAGGGATTGAAAAATGAGAGATGAGAATAATAGAGAGATGTGCGATGAGAGAAAAAATGAGAAAAGGGCTTTTTCAGAAAACAAGAGATTGAATGCCGAGTGATGTGAGAATCACAAATGAGAAAGGGTGGGAAATAATACCCGGTGAAACAGGCTCCCTGTGCGCATTTGAGTCTTTCGTTGTTGTGTTTTGAGTCATTTCAAGTGTCACTAGATGTGTTTAGGTTGTTTACCTTTATTTTCCGTTGTTGGGTCGTCTTTGCTGTGTTCAGTTGTAGGCTCAATACCCGGTCGAGAACTCATTTTCTCAATTTCAAAAACGATTTGTTGTGTGCTCAGAGTGCTGTGCCATTCTCCACATTTGTGCAAAAAAAAAAAAGGATTTGTTCTTTCGAAAACTGCAGGGTCCATCCCCGATAAGTGTGAACAGTAGAACCAGGACCTATCTGAAGCTATAATGGTTCCGGACTGCAAAGCAAAAGCGAAAGAGGAAAATGTCGGGCATTTGAGTTTGTTCCAACTTCGGTAAGCTCCGAGATCGCATTCCGTATGTACCTCTTCAGACCTTGTCAGTGTTCCGAAGAATGAGCGTGCCTCTATCCCAAGTGTAAGCCTGCTTCAAGTCAGAATGGCGATTAAAGCAGCAGCAGATGTTATCTCTCTCTAATATGAACAGGGTGTGCCCGTTCTTGAACTGAATGTGTTGCAAACCCCTCCGAAAGGTAAATCGGAGGTCGCGTTTTTATCTGGTCTCATTAAGGCTTGTATTTCCTTATTCGGCATTTTGTTTCAACTATGCCTTGTCACGCACATTCCACTTGCATTGTTATGCATCCTTCCACCTGCATTGTTATGCACTTCTTATGCTTGCATTGTGATGCCCATTCCAATTGCATTGTTATGCACCCACTTCACTAGCATTGTTATGCTCATTCATTGCATTGATTATGCACATCTATCTTGCATTATTATGCACACTTCGTCTTCGGAACACCGGGATACGTCCCTACGTTTCTCTCTCTCTTCGAAACACCGGGATACGTCCCTACGCTTCTCTTCTCTTTTTGAAACACCGGGATACGTCCCTACGTCTCTTCTCTTTTCGAAACACCGGGATACGTCCCTACGTTTCTTCTCCCTTTCCGAAACACCGGGATACGTCCCTACGTTTCTCTCTCTCTTCGAAACACCGGGATACGTCCCTACGTTTCTCTTCTCTTTTCGAAACACCGGGATACGTCCCTACGTTTCTCTTCCTTTCCGAAACACCGGGATACGTCCCTACATTTCTCCTTTCCTTACGGAACACCGGGATACGTCCCTATGTTTCTCATTCCTTGCCGAACATCGGGATGCGTCCCAACATTTCTCTCGCTTTTCGAAACACCGGGATACGTCCCTACGTTTCTCCTCTCTTTGCGAAACACTGGGATACGTCCCTACGTTTCTCCCTTCTTTCCGGAACACCGGGATACGTCCCTACGTTTCTCTCTCTTTTCGAAACACCGGGATACGTCCCTACGTTTCTCCTCTCTTTGCGGAACACCGGGATACGTCCCTATGTTTCTCATTCCTTGCAGAACACTGGGATACGTCCCTATTTCTCCTCTCTTTGCGGAACACCGGGATACGTCCCTATGTTTCACATTCCTTGCGGAACACCGGGATATGTCCCTATGTTTCTCATTCCTTGCAGAGCACCGGGATATGTCCCTATGTTTCCCCTTCTTCTAATCCTTGGGATACGTCCCTAAACCTTGGGATACGTCCCTAACCTTTGGGATACATCCCTAATCCTGGGATACGTCCCTAATCTCTGGGATACGTCCCTAACCTTTGGGATACGTCCCTAATCCTTGGGATACGTCCCTAATCTCTGGGATACGTCCCTAACCTTTGGGATACGTCCCTAACCTTGGGATACGTCCCTAATCTGTGGGATACGTCCCTAATCTTTGGATACGTCCCTAATCTCTGGGATATGTCCCTAACCTTGGGATACGTCCCTAAGCCTTGGGATACGTCCCTAACCTTTGGGATACGTCCCTAATCTGTGGGATACGTCCCTAACCTTTGGGATACGTCCCTAACCTTTGGGATACGTCCCTAATCTGTGGGATACGTCCCTAACCTTTGCGATACGTCCCTAACCTTTGGGATACGTCCCTAACCTTTGGGATACGTCCCTAAACCTTGGGATACGTCCCTAAAACACTGGGATACGTCCCTAACTTTTGGGATACGTCCCTAAACACCGGGATACGTCCCCATGTGTCTCCATCTTTGGTTAAGAGCATCCGGAATACGTTCCAATGCTTATACATTTCCGAAACACCGGGATACGTCCCTATGTTTCTTTGCATGATCATAAGTTGTGTTCGGCTTCTTGCATTGTCAGTTGCATTTTGCCCCCGCCTTCGGGCGCATATCTTCATCTGTAGCTTGTATTGCTTTGTCTAAGTCTTCGGCCTTGTCAAAAATGGGACGTCTCTGGGCTTTGACACTCACTCCCGTCATTGTTATGACTTCCGAGTTCTGTCAAAGAGGGGCAACTGTAGACACCCTATTTTTGACCGACCTTAAGACTCAGACGTCACCGATTGAGCGCTTGGTGATGTTGCATATTGTGCTCGTTCTGAGGTTGCGGAGTCCCGGTTACGAGCCTTGCCTCTGGACTTCCGGACTCTTTTGTGCTTTGCCTCGGTTTGCGAACCAGGCTCGGTTTTCTCTGTTTTCTCTTTGAGAAGGGAGGGAGAGGTCTCGTAGATCATCTCTCAATGGCCGTAGGCTACATTTCGTGGCCATAGGCCATTTTGCCCATTTTGGAGCCCGGTTCCCGGTTTTCGGAGCCGTTAGGCCGTGTGCCTCGGTTCGGGACCGCCTAACCACCTCCGTTTGCCCCGATTTTTGGCATGCATCCTATTTACTCCCTTTTTAGGGACACTGTGGTCCGAGAGACCAACTTCGTGGTCGGACACCACTTCCGGTGCTTAACAGCCCACTTTCGGGGCCCCGAATTACGTGTTTCGGCTCCCGAGCCTTCATTATACATTTTTGGGCTTCGACCCGAACTTGAGATAGTCATATTTTGAGGTCCGTTTCATGTTTGATTAAGGACCTTTTACTGTTTGACATCTCCATTTGTCACTTGCCTTTTTTACCTCTTTTTGGGCCTTTTTGCACGGTATTTTAGGCGTACTTGTGGGCTGCGTTGGACTTGGTCGTAAACTACAAAGCGTCTTATTTTGAGCCCCTCTTCGACTTTGTTGAAGGACTCTCGGCCGTTTGAAACCCGTAGCTGCCACTTTCCTTTTGGCCATTTTTGGAGGGAAACTTGAAATGTTTCCCCCCCTTTTCCCCCCTCTTTTTCCCCCTCTTTTCTAAACGTTTTTGCCTACTAATACAGCCCTCCAGATCTGTTTTAAGGGTTAGAAAGTCTGATTTGGAGCTCATATATTGTATCTCTCTCTCTCTATATATTCTAACCATCAAAACACCAAAATCCTTCAAGTTCTCCCCCCTTTTCTTCATCACCACCTAGCACCACCACCACACCACTCCATTTCCAGCGACTTGGAGCTCATCTCAGAGGCTAATAGGCACCATTTTCAGTCCTAGAAGCAGCCAAGGTTTTGGTCTACAAGGGTAAGCACTCATTTCCCCTTTTGAGCTCCATTTTTGTACCATTTTTCTACCCTCTTTGCTTGTTGTTTTAAGCTCCGACCAAAACTGAAAGTGACCATTTTTTGAGCTTATTTTCATCTTCCCTTAAGGGTTCTTACCTATTTGGGACTTGCTACTACCACTTGTTTCAATACCTCTTTGAATGCCATTATTTTGCATGCTATTGTTAGCTCATTTGTAATCTGTTTTTGAGCATGTAATAAACTGTAAGTAGGCTCATTTTGAGCCCTTCTTCAACATTGAAGAAGGGCTCAACCATGTTTTGCCTCTCTATCATGCACTTGCTTTGTAATCTCTCATATTACCGTAAAATTGCATGATTTGTTTGGTCTGTCTAGCTTCTGTTTTCGGCCATCATCAGGTCTGGAAAGAGTCTTATTTTGACCTTATGGACATATTTCATGAAGGGTCTTTGTTGGTTGGATGAATGTTTAGGGTACCTCATGTTATGGCCTATAGTATCCTAGTTTTTGCATGGCATTCTTAGCATATTTTCACACTGATTTGAGGCATGTCATCTACTGTAAATATGCATATTTTTGGTCCCTCATCAGTGTTGTAGAAGGAAATTTTTCCATTTGAATATCGTATACATCACTTGTTTCAATACCCCTCTCTTGGCCCCCGTTTTTGCATGCCATTGTTGTCCTATCTATGCTTACTATTTGGCCATGTTTTGTACTGTAAAAATGCTATTTTGGGGGCTGCCTTGCTACTGTTTTGCATGTCGTGTACCAATTGTGCATATTTAGTATAGCTATAGGCCATTTCGGGCGCCTAAATTCGCATTTCGGGACTATTCCGTGCATCGGGTGTACTTTGGCCATGATTCGGGACTGTTTTCCCCTACATTTCAGTGCTGAAATTCCATTAGTATGTTTGCATATCATTTGCCATGTCATTTCATGCTTTATGCCATTGCCTCGGTTTGCGTGCCCGTGTGCACGCATTTCGAGGCACTTCATTTTCATCCATCGGCCTCTTATGTGAGTGAGGCTGAGGCTCTCTCATGTTAGTGTAAGTCCAATTTGCATTTTAGTGTCATTCCATGCCTTAGGGCCATTGCCTCGGTTTGCGTGCCCGTGTGCACGCATTTCGAGGCACTTCATTTTTATCTGATGGCCTCTTATGTGAGTGTGGCTGAGGCCCACTTATGTTAGTGTAAGTCCATATTGCATTGTATATGCCATTTTAGTCTCATTGCATTGCGTATGCCATGTCCTCGGTTCGCGTGCATACGTGCGCGCATTTCGAGCGTCCCATTTTCATCTTGTGGCCACTGATTTTGGCATGCTTGTGAGCCATCCATGTTAGTTTAAGTCCATCATTGCATCGCATGTTCATATGTCATGTTTCATGCCTTGCCATGCTTTGATAGAGTGGCATTCGTGCCTTAGGATCGGTCCTCGGTTTGCGTGCATACGTGCACGCATTTCGAGAATCCCATTTTCCTCTAATGGCCACTGATGTGAGTGTGGTTGAGGCCCATTCACATTGGTGTAAGTCCATCTTGCATTGTGTATGCCATGTTTCAATGCGTTGTGCATGTTATGTTGTTAGCATTGTGCGTGCCGTCTAGTTGCATTGCATGTTTGCATGTTAGCTTGCATGCTTAGGTTGCATGTGCATTGTCATGCCTTGCCTCTTGAATTGAGTATGATAGAGGTTGGGTTTCACTTGTGTGTTTGATGTGCATTTCATTTGATATCAAAGTTGCTAACTTGGCTTTTGGGCCATCATGCATTGAAATGCGTGATTGATGGCCCGGGGGTCAAGGGCCGTGCTCCCTTGAGTTTATTACATGATAGGGGGCATTAGCCATGCATATATATGCTCAAAAACCCATGCCATACACTGCTGTCTGCTGTTGCTGTCAAAACTGTCTCCTGCAGAAATTTTGTGCCGACCGGCAGTAAATAGTGCCGACCGGCACTTCATTTTTGGCCGATGGACTCCAGAGCAGCCGGTGATCTTTCTAGACAGCCGATGCGAACTTCCTCCAGCCGGTGGTGTACAGCAGCATTCAAGGAAGGTTTTTCTGAAACTTTGGTAATTTTTGGAGAGACAGGGCAGTAAAAACAGAGGCAGCAGTGGCACGGTGTAGGTTTTCCGGGCAAGTCGGATCCGAGCATGCGTGCATCCCTCTTCCCGAGGCCTTTTACTGCTTTCAGTAGTTTAATTAATTTGTTAATTAATTAAGGGTCTGTAATAATTAATTAGCTAGGATAGTTGATTCATTATTTGGGACTGTATATTTATTTGGTCCCTCCGAGTGAGGGCATAATTGTAATAAGGGTGTGTGAGTGTGTGTATGTCTTCCAACCCCACGTCTTTCTTCCCTTTTATTTACCTGCTTATGATGGTAGATTAGGGCACGTTTAATTTTAGCATACCTTATGCTATGCATGCGTGCATTCATGCATTTGTTTACATGCATCGGGCTCGGTACATCATACAAACTGCATCGTACTTTCAATTCCAAATTGAATACGTGTTATTTGTAGCATTCCATATTCCATGTTTAGGATAGCCGAGCCTGCCTAGATTACATCTTTGCATGTGTTGCATTAGACATTTCAGTATGCTTAGGTCCATGCATGGATTTCTAATAAGCTTCTGTTTTGGCTTGGAGTACTAGGTGAGCTTTTATGCTTTAGCATGTCGCATGTGTGTGAATGTTGCCATGATAGCATGCTTACCATGAGGATAAGTGCTTATGTGATATAACTGCATGAATGCCTGTGGATGGAGGTTGAATTACCTAAATTGGGACAACACATTAAAACTGTGAGTTTTAAAGCCCACTAGATAGTGGCAAAACCGTCTTTTCTAAAAGCCCGCTTGAGAGTGGCAAAACTTGCATTTTAGCCTACTTATGAGTAGCAAATCATTTTTCAAAACAAACACGTAATGTTTTGTTCCAACTTAGGCGATTTGGTCTATACTTGTTTGCTGTGCGCATAACATAGTAAATCTAGGCTAATAACCGGAATAAGAACACGTAATGTTTTCAAAATCGGATATCACGGTTAGTAGAGGCCGGTCTTCGGACCGGGCGGAGGCGAGAGGGGGTGCTCATAGCTGACCTTCCCCGATCGTACCCAAGCTCCCGAGCCAAGTCAACTTTGGTTATGACGGACACGTGGCCTTCGGCACCGAGTCAGGGTTTCCTAAATTTCCCATTTTAAAAAAATATTTAGGTGGCGACTCTGTAATCTGGCAAAGCAGTCCATGTTTGGCACTTCTTTTCAAAAATCAGTTTTTCTCAAAACGATTTGCCAGAGTTGGACTCTTTGGTTCAGATTTAGAACCGTGACACAAATCGAGTCCGAACTGTAGAGTGAAGCCCACGGGCGCGTCTACAGAAACTAGCGAAGAGCTTTACACTAGGACCATGCAATACAATGCTCAATTGACTAAACCAACTCCAAATAGACCGCATGCATGCCAAAATAGTGGCTAAAATGGACTGAAATGATAGCATGATAAGCAAGAAAAAGCATGCTCAAATGATGGCTCGCAAGCAAGGCACAAAGCTCAACTCTCAAATACAATTAAAGAGTGATAAACATGATAATATGGCAAAGATATAAGCTCTGAAATTCCATGCCAAATGATGCCAAGGCATGCAAACATCACAAGTATAGCATGGTAGGGACCTCAAAACTCAAGACTAGTCAAGGCATTTGCACTATAGCTATACAAAACATGAGTCATATGACCAAGGCAGCCCAAAAAAGTCCTAAAACTGCCCAAAATAATGCTAAAACATGTATGGAGTATAGCCAAAATAAGCTAGCATGATTGGCCAAAACATCAAGCATGTTAGACTAGTAAGCATGGATTACACTACAAGTGTATAAAGCATGCAAGAGATGAGTCCAATCAAAATCAGAGTTATAACATGCCAAAATAATACCAAAAACATGCTTGAAATAAGCTAATTCAAACCACAAGAGCATACTACTTTGTAAGGCTAACAAGACTAGCAAAGAGGATTTACACTACAAGTGCAATAAGTATGCAAGAGCTGACCAAGACAGCCAAAAACAGAGTTATAGCAGGTCTAATAAGTCACAAAAATGAGCCTAAACAAAGCCACAAAGAAGTAAAAACACATTCTCATTTGGTTGGCCATCAACACTAGCAAGCAAGACAAGAGGAGAGGGGACCACCCCCTCCTATTTGGGCCCTCAAAATAGGGTTTTTACCACTAAAAATCCTCTAGATTTCAGTGGTTAAAAGGCCATGAAAAGTTATTTTGAAAGGCCTTAGAAGATGGCTCAAAAGCTATACAAGCTAAAGAACAAAAGGGAGAGACAACCCCCTAACACAAAATAGGCCTAAACCACCACTTTTAGGACTGAAAAACAGAGATTTTCTCAGTTCAACACCAAGCCAAAAACAGTTTGCAAATGTGGTAAAACAAGCATGCAAAGCAAAGGTAAAAGGGGTGAGTGATTACCTTTGGAGCACAGCAGCAAAAACAGCCACTTTCTTGGCTCAAATGACCTTCTATCAGCCCAAAAATAAGCTCCAAGGGACCTCAGCCCAATGGTGATCAAGTCTTCTTAAGGGTTGATAGGTTGAAGATTGTTGTATGCAAGCCTTCTAGCATAAATGCTCAAGAGAGGATTGTCGAGAGAGAGGTTCCAGTGTGAGAAGCTCCCAAACCTTGTGCCAAAAATGTTCTCTAAATGTTCTAACCCTTGAATATGAGATATAAGGCTTCATTATATAGCAAAATATCAAGCTTGGTCGAAAATATCTGAGCTAGGACAGGTGGCACAAGCTGGAAACAGCTAGAAGAGAAATATCTGCCAATTCTGGGCTTTCTGGACACTTTTGGCCGATCAGCCAACATTTGTGGCCGATAAGGTTCACTTTTGCCCAACATATAGCTGCTGAGCTCCAATTGTGGCCGATGTAGTGCCATAGAGGCCGATGGAAAAAATCAGTCCTGGTCCCTGACTTGAAGTAAGCCTAATTCCTTCATCTGCATGCCTTTTCAGGTCATTCTTGAGCCTAAACTGTAGCCCCGGAAGTCTTATTTCCAATTATGCAATCCTTACATCAAAATTCCATGTGTGCTAAGAGATATCCCTCTTTTAGTGAAGGCTGCTCAGTTTCGCTCCAACCGGAATGACGCCCAACTTCAGCCAACCATATCTCCCCCATCCGGACACGGCTTTAGGAGATTCTTAATTGAAAAATGAAGCCCCGGAAGTAAGCTTTCCAATGGTGGTGGCCTCATAGCTGAAATCCAAGCATTCAAAAGGATAGGCCTGATTTAGCGAAGACTGCTCGTCTCTCTCTTAACGGTTCACGCCCATCTTCTTCCCCAGCTAGGTTTCTTCCCTTTTCTCCTCTTTTCTTCAACTCCAAACCCATAAACAAGGTGTTTTGAAAGATTTTTCAAAGATTTCACCTCTCTTTCATTCATTTCCACTTTGTCCTCGCTCGATTTACCGAAAAGCGCGACATTTGACAAAATGCTAGCCTCGGAACATCGTAGGAACTTTATTTCAAAAATATTTTGAAAGAGAGGGTTTTAAGGTCTAAAAACCATCCAAAATATCTTTGGTCCAAAATGGGGTGTGAGGTTAGGATTTGACTCTCCTCTTGCTGAAGAAATCGAACCTTTGCCCTGCACATCTTTCACCACCAAGTAAACAATCAGTAGCGCCCAAGTCTTAAGAGCGGTCAAAAATTGGGTGTCTACAACATGCTTCCACGATGAGGATCCTGGTCGAGGGCCCCTTTGGCTGGGCATACTACCTAGAAAAGAGATTCATCTGCCAGACGCGGGGAGTTGTTGACCCTGATATTCCACATCCTCCTCCTCCCGGCAAAAGGGTGGTAGACGATCTATAGGATGGTCTTGAGCTCGACCTCTTGATGATAGGTGAGGACGGCGATCGTCACCATGAGCTCGGCAACTTTACTAATTTCTTACACACTCAGGTGATGGCGCCTCTCACTCCAGGCGTGGCTCAAGCTGTGCCAGAGGTTCCTGCTGCTCCTGCTGCTGGGGCTGGCAATATGCCCGTTGGAGGTGGCCCTGCTGTTGCACCTATTCCTGGATTTCCTGTGATTCCCACCGAGATCATATACATGTGTCCAGATGGAGTGATCAAGCAGATCCCACTTGAGCCCATCAAGGAGACGGACTGCAGACTTGTGTTTTCCCCTGGCATTGAGCAGGTACACTTTCTCTTTATGCTAGTCCATGCTACACTTTAGTTTATTCTCAGCCATTACTGTTCATTGTTCAATTACTTCTATCTGTTTTTCTTAATTTCTGTTTTTTTGCAGATTCCCCGGGTGTATGGTGACGAGCTTATTTGGACGATAGACTGACTACTCATCATGGTACGGCGGAGACAGACTACCTTAAACACCCATAGGATCAAGGTACATTCTGTGTGTAACCTACTGTTATTGCCATACTGTACACTTCTGATCACTCTTACTGATATTTGTCCTCTTTTCAGCTTGAGCCAGTGCTAGCAGTGCCTGCAAGACCTTCCGCAGCCAGTAGGCAGGGACAGAGCCCAGTGAGAGGCCGAGGAGGTGCCGATCGAGGGAGAGGTCGAGTGAAGTAGCGCTCGCCTTTCGAGGAGTCTTTTGACAGGTCCACGACCCCTGAGGATAAGGGAGAGGAGATTAACCTGCAGTCGAGCAGCCCCAGCAATGACAGTAATGCACCTTCTCCACAGCCGAGGAGGAAGAGAGCGGGTATGGGCTACTGATGATGATGATGATTTTGCTTTTATTTTGCTTTCGTTTTCGTTTTCATTTTGTTATGTAGTTATAAAACTAGCTTCGGATAGACCTTTGTTTTCAAAAACTTTCTTTTGTTTTGGGTTGTGTAAAACGATGATCGTGGTTGGGCCCATCAGAATGAAAGGCAAGTTTTGTTGAATGATCTCCTTGCACAATATGATGAACTGCATTACCTTTGCATTTGTAACCTTCGCAACTGTAAATGCTTTGTTCTTGAATTCATTCATGAATCGGATAATGACTTACAACCAGTCAAAACATAAAATACAACTCAATAATAGAAAACCAAAATGAAAACAACTTGAAAATGCTAACAAACACTTGACACAAACAAAACAAAACTCAAAAGTACAGTCGAAGTCCATCCGAACAAAGGTCCGCTTTGCACTGGGCCAGCACCAAGACCCGACCAGGCTTCACTGATGCACGACCAACTATCACTAATACACGGCCGGCTGTAGACACCCCATTTTTGACCGTCCTCAAGACCTGGACGTCACCGCTTGAACCCTCGGTGATTATCCATGTTTGCGTTCGTTTGGAGTTCCCGGAGTTCTCGGCTCGCGCGCCTTGCCTCAGGACTTCCGAACTCGACCGTTTTGTGTTTGGTTTTGCACCAAACACTTGTGTTTTGCCTTGAAAGGGCAGGGAATGCTTTGTGAGGCATCCCCACATACCACCGGCTGTGGCTAGAGGCCATCGGCTGGCTGGTGTTGCCATTGGCACTTTATTGTGCCGACCGGCACTCTTTTGTGCCGACCGGCACTAAGTTTTGTCAAAATGACACTCTTTGCCGGCCGGACACTGTGCAGTTGCTTTTTGAGATATTTTCAGACAGCTGTATAGTTTTGGTTCCCCTCCATACACGTGTATGGAGGGATGACCCTCTTAGTTAGCTTAGCTTGTAAGCTTTGCAAGCTTTGCTTGCCTATAAGAGGACCACTCCTCTTCTTGGCTTAGGGTTACAAAATTTTAGACATTTTAGATAGACCAAGCTCTGGTTTTTAGGGTTAGGATAGATACACCTCCTATCTCTCTTTTTCCCTCTTGTTTTGTACACTAGGTGTTTATGTCATACTTTTGTTCACCAACACCTAGTGTTTCACCTTCCTTGGGTTCTTGAAGGTCCAGAGGTTTGTTTTGGAGCTTTGGAGCTGGTTTGGTGCTCAAGGAAACCAACACATCCCCATTGTTGAAGAGGTCTACAAGGGTGAGCCAACTAGCTCTTTTTACCCCATTCTTGCACTCCATTTTTGCCTAGTTTAGAACTGTTTTTGTGCTTAGTGATTAACACATAAAAGTTCTATTTTTTAAGCCTCTTTATTGTTTATTAAGAGTGTTTTGTGGTTTGAGCAAGTTTGACCACCCTTAGGCCTTGAAAAGGCCCTTCTTTGTGCCATTTTGTGAGAGATCCGAGACTTTGGTGCTAGGATCTCTTCACCACTGAAATCTTGAGGGATTTCAGTGGTGAAGATGATGCCTTAGAGTCTCAAGAAGGAGAGGACCACCCTCTCTCCTTGATGTCCTTGAAAAGGACAAGATTTGGCTTCTTGAGGGAGCTCGTGCTTGAGTGTGTGTTGAGCATGTTTGGTTTGTTTTTCATGCTTATATTGCCATGATATAACATGTTTCTAAGTTGGTTTAGGTCCCTTATGCATGCTTAGCATAGTTGCCTTGTAATGCCTTTTGATCCTCTAACATGCCTAGGTTGTATGCCTTAGCTTCTAGCATGTTTTAGGCTTGCATTTGTGAAGTTTTTGTGCTCATATTTCCATGTTTTAGGTCTGTCTCATGTTGTTTGAGCCAACCATAGCATGTTTAATATAGCCTCTTTGCATTGGACTTGTTGGCCTTAAGAGCATGAGTGTGTAGCATGCCTTGCTTGCTTCATTTTTGACGATTTGGAACCATTTTGCATGCTATTTCAGTCCTTCATACATGTTTGTTTGATTGCTTAGCATGCCTCTTTAATGCTTTAAGAGTATGTGTTAAATGCTCCATGTTTTGGCTTTAATGCATGCCTTTGGATTCATGTCATCTAGATGCCATCTAGGTGGTCCTTTAGGCTTAGTTTTATGTGTTAAAACTCTGTTTTTAAGTGTTTAAGTATTGCCATGTGGTTGTGCTAAGTGTGGTTCAAAGCCTCATTGATTTGCTTTGAACCTTAGACCATTTGCATGCTTTGTTCGGCTTGTTTTGTTGTTTGATTTGGCATCATGTTTTGCATGATTTTCAGAGCTTTACAATGTGTGTTATTGTCCTTGTTTGGTATCTCCAAGTGTGCTTGGGGGGTTGCCATGTTTATGCCTTGGGTTTGGACCATAACACTTGCATGTGTGTGTGTGTGTTTAGTCTCCATTTCTAGGCACTTTGGCCACTGATTTTAGGCCAATTAGGAGTAGTCTAATTCATGTTTTAGTCCACTCCATTGCTTGGTTTATATGCCTCTTTGCTTAGGTTGTATGCCTAACATGTTTAGCTTGCTCGCATTGTTCATGTTGCATGCTAGATAACACGCTTAGAGTTGCATTGCATAAGCATGCATGCTTGGCCTCTTGAGATGAAAATGATAGAGGTTTGGCACCCTTTCATGTTTACTTGGTTTGCATGCATTTGAAAGTGAAGTTGCATCCTTGGTTCCTTGGGCCATCATGCATGGAAATGCGCGATTGTGTTCCGAGAATCGAGGCACATGCCCCTTTGAGTCACTAACATGATAAGGGATGTGTTTGGTGCATAAATGGCTTGAATTATATTGCCATGCATGTTGTTGTCCTCTGCTGCTGTGAGTTGCAGGTTTTACAGGCATTTAGTGCCGACCGGCACTGTTTAGTGCCGACTGGCAGTCAATTGGTTGCCGATGGATGAATTTTGTGCTGGTGGCCTCCTCCTTCAGCCGGTGGTGCTCTACCCCAGCCGGTGGTACTCCCCAGTGCCCTGAGAGGTACTTCTGGGACTTTGGCAATTTTCTGAGGAGGAGAGCAGAGGAAACAGAGGCAATCCGTGCATGGCAGTGCGGTTCCGAGCCAGTCCCGAGTGCGTGTTGCATCCGGACCTCATCCCGAGGCAGTTTACTGCTTTAATTAGATTAATTAATTTATTTGATTAATTTAGTGAAATTTGTAATATTTTAATTAGCTTGCGTAGTTAATTAATTTGTATATTCTTTTTGGTCCCTCCGAGTGAGGGCAAATTTGTAATAAGTGTGTGTGGGTTGGTGTATGTCTTCCAATCCCCATTTCTTTCTTCCCTTTTATTTATCTGCTTACGTTGGTAGATTAGGGCATACTTATTTTAGCATACCTTATGCAATGCATGCGTGCATCCATGCATTTGTTTACATGCACCGGGCTCGGTACATCATACAAACTGCATCGTATTTCCAATTCCAAATTGAATACGTGCATCAAATAAAGTGCACTTCACATGTCATTTCTAGGGTTAGCCGAGCCTATCCTAATTACATGCTGTATGTGTTGCATTAGCCATTTAACATGAACTAGGTCATGCATATTTGCTAACTAGTTTACTTTTTGGCACGGAGTACGATGTAAGTATTTTACGCTTTAGCATACCACATGCGTGTGAATGTTGCCATGACAGTATGCTTACCATGCGGCTAGGTGCTTACATGAGATAAACTGCTTGAATGCCTGTGGGTGGAGGTTGGATTGTCTGAGTTGGGAAAACTCATTGAAATCCGTGTTTTAGCCTACTTGCGAGTAGCAAATTCCGAAACATTTTCAAAATAAACGGATACGCAATGTTTTTTCCCAAATTAGGCAATCTAGTCTATACTTGTTTGCCGTGCGCATAATATAGTAATTCTAGGCTAATAATTGGGATAAGAACATGTAATGTTTTCAAAATCGGATATCACGGTTAGTAGAGGCCGGTCTTCGGACCGGGCAAAAGGGGGTGCTCATAGCTGACCTTCCCCAATCGTACCCAAGCTCCCGAGCCAAGACATTTGGTGATGACGGACACGTGGCCTTCGGCACCGAGTCAGGGTTTCCTAAATTTCCCCATTTTAAAAATATTTAGGTGGCGACTCTGTAATCTGGCAAAGCAGTCCATGTTTGGGCACTACTTTTCAAAAATCTGTTTTTCTTCAAAACGATTTGCTAGAGTTGGACTCTTTGGTTCAGATTTAGAACCGCAACACACAAAAAGGGGAGTCCGAGCTGTAGCGAGGTCCCCCGCGGGCATTGTTACACCGGCCATCAGTGTGATGTCGGTCATAGCTGTCCAGCTGTCATGCTCAACTCCTTCTCAGGCTCTATAAATATGCTCGCATGCTATTTTTTTTGGCAAACTCACAACTCCTTGATATTTTGCTCTCAAAATGGAGATATTATTTGTCAATAGGCTTTGAGACTGGATAGCTGCTTTGGATGGCTTGGAAAAGGTGAATTTCTGTGGCTTCAGCCTAAATGCCCTTTTTCCTTTGAGCCGAACTTCTCTTTGCTTTCTATTCCTCCATGTTGCGGTTCGATGTTGGAACCCAATCACACATATCTTTAGCTTTGGGGGACAAGAAATATGCTCGACAATTGAAAAATTTTAGGCATTAATGGAATCCCGACGCGATGAGGAAATCATACCTCAGCCCCATTTTAGCTACGTCCAAGCTTTGGGACGAATATGTGGGCTCACTCTACACGAGGTTCAATCTTTGGTCCACAATAGAGAGCTGGATATTCCCAGTCTGATTCTTTAATTTTCTAATGTTGGTGACCGAGGCGACCTTCTTTGGTGGGGCTTCCGGCAACATGCCCTCTGCTTGTGTATGTTGGCTCATTTCCTTTTTGCCTCTAGTTTTGGTTGATCCAGCATTCGATTGGTCGAAGCGGCCCATGGTTTGAAAGAAAGCAAGAGTTGCATTGGCTTGGTGCTGGTCGAGACTTTGATGGGCTTAGACGCCTTCCATTGATGAGAGACTACCAAATTCGCAGGGAATCCACTATTTCTTCAGGTAATGTTCCCACCCTTTCTCATATGTGTTTCTCACATCACTCGGCACCGATGCTCTGTTTTTGTAACGACCCCAAAATCCCTGTCCGAAATTACTTTTATGTCCTTGTGGGTTAACGCATTTTAATTTAATGATATCTATTCAAATTGAGGAATTATCTGTTGAGTCACGGCTTTAAAATTGAAATTACCAACCTTTACGGGTTTAGAAATCAAAATTGAGTACTTGGGTATGTTAATGGGAATTTTTAGAACTATTTGGGAAAATTAATTGGAAATCTAATTTGTCTGATTCGTTAATGCACGTTTGGGTGGTTAACTTGGTACCGCAAATTGAAGGCCTTAGAGGCTTCAGAAACTAGAACAGATGACATATTTATGATCAGCTCAATTTTTAGAGTCACCTGAGAAGTTTAATTGAAATCTGATTTCGTGCGATTCGTAAGGCCGCATTTGGCTCTTCCTATTGTGTTAAGCCTATGTGTGTGTATATTTATATATATAGATGTGCCTTTGAGTTGTTGAACTCATTTTTTGGAACCTAAAAATATCTAAAGAAGAGAGAGAGGAAACCGTGAAAGTGAGAGAGAGAAGAAAGACAAAGCTTCTCAACATCCATGGTGGCTTTGAAGATGATTGAAGGGAATTAAAGAAAGAGAAAGAAGATCACCCATGGAAACTTAGGGGAAATTGAAGAGAGCTAAGAGATAGGCAAAGATTGAGCTAGGTATGATAATTTATCTTGAAACCTTGTGTTTAATGTATCAATTTGGTGAAATCATAAAGATCTTTGAAGATTTAAACCCATTTGGGGTTAAGGTTTTATGTATGTATTTGCTTGAGCTAATTTGAGGAATAGAGATTGGGTTCTATAATTTTGTTTATGAGTGGAGCTCAAGCTCATGGATATCATGAAATGAACTTTAGATTATGCAAGAATCAAGTGAATTTGTGGGTTTGTGGGTTGTGTTTTAAGAACCTTGAAGATCATGAAAGATTAAGCAATAATCTTGAACTTTAAGACAAAGATTGATTTGTTTGAGATGAAATTACACTTGGTTGATGTTAGTTTATCATGTTATGGGGCAATTTTACATATTTTTGAGTGATTTATGTTAGAAACCAAGCTTAAAAATGGAAAGACCAAGTGTTGGAGCAAAAAACCATTTTCAGACTGCAAAAATTGCCTAGAGCCACACGTGCGGTAGGTCTTCCCGCACGTGTGGCAGTCCATGCCCAAAACCAAGTTTGATTCTGCTAAAAAGGCACGTAGTCCTGCACGTGCGGCCCTGTTTCCCGCACGTGCAGGGACAGCTCTGTTCAGCCAACTTTGAATAAGCATATCTTTTGCATCCGAACTCCGTTTTGAGTGATTCTTGAGCCTAAAATCAAGCCCCGGAAGTCTAGTTTCCAATGGCGGTGGTCTCACTCCAAAATTATAAGTACAAAAATAGATATTCCCAAATTAGTGAGAGTTGCTCACTTTCTGTCTACCGATTTTGTACCATTTCTTCGTCTGACCCATTTTCCTATCGACTCCTCCTATCTTCTGAGACATGGATTATGACTTATTAAAGACTAATGAGTTTAGAACCAATATGACTAATTGATTAAAGAGTAAAGTAAGGAATCATGTATTTTCTTATAATGCTATGTGCATTGTGTTTGTAGGTCCAAACGAGGACATCGTTCCACCGCTGTCAGAAACCTATCATTGTGAGTAATAGTAGTGTAACGATATGTTTCACTTACTTCCTGTGATTATGATTTATGTATTGTTATTTGTGAATGGCCTATTCCATTGATATGGTGCTTTGATTAATTAATGGATATGATTGTATAATGGCATTGGTATGGACCTAAGGTCATTCTATCTCTATTAATAGAAGTGGGCCTGAGGCCGTTATAATGTGAATTGTTCTGTCCCTATTAATAGTACTGTAGTGATACATGTGCCTTATGTTAATAGTTATTATTAATGTTCTGTTATACGCAAGACAACTATGTCGACTTGTAATAAACCATGGGAAAATTTATGTGCACTATTGAGAAATGGTATTCTTATGAATCTGGGATTATTCTGTATAATATGTTGGGCCTACGGCCATTCTGTATAATCTGTTAGGCCTACGGCCGTTTTGTATTATCTGTGGGCCTAAGGCCATTTTGTATCTTATATGGGCCCGAGGCCGTTCTGTATTATCTGTGGGCCTAAGGCCATTCTGTATCTTATATAGGCCCGAGGCCGTTCTGTATTACCTATGGGCCTAAGGCCATTCTGTATCCTATATGGACCCGAGGCCGTTCTGTATCACATGTGGGCCGGAGGCCATTTTGAGATATAATTATGAACAAGATCTGTGTATGACTTAATGAGCTTATTTACACTCTTTAAGACTATACTCAATTAATTAACCTCCTTATATTGCTATTATTCACTGAGCCTTGCTCACTCCGTTTTTACGTATATTTATGTAGGTGAGCCATCGGGGATTGACACTAGAGTTGTATTGAGGTTCACTGTAGACACCCCATTTATGACCGTCCTCAAGACTTGGTTGTGCTTGCAGGTACATCCAGCCACAAGTTCGATTGCTCATTGAGTACTCGACTTCCGCGGTGGAACATCACAGGTTTGAGCTTTCCCAACCCTGTATCCTTTCTGCCCCCTTTTTTTTTTTGGACCATGTGTTGGTCCTTTCAGCATGATTCTCACAGTGCACTGTCGGCCACTTTTTGGCACTGCCGGCCATGCATTTATCCCTGCCTGCTACTAATGATGCCTGTCGGCCATCAGTGAGCCACTGCCGGCCACTACTGATGGCTGGCAAAACACCTTGTCTCAGCAGATTTTACTCCAGATCTTTTGAGCCAGCTGGTTTTCACTCATCTCTCCTCCATACACGTGTATGGAGGGATGAGGCTCTTTTCAAGCTTGTTGAACAAGTTTTGCATTGCCTCTTTTCTATATAATGAGAGGCTCCTCCTTCATTTTAGAGGTTGAGAAATTTGAGGTTTGAGTGATACATATAGTTTTGTATCTATACCTCTCTTTTGTTCTTGTTTTGTGCCTTAAAAGTGCCATTTTGTCCCACTTTTACACACAAACACACACTCAAACACCATCCTTTGGTTACTGAGGTGCTTAGGAGCTGGTTTTGGTGTTCTTGGGTTAGTTTGAGCTTGAAAAACTTGCTGGAGTTGCAGTTGTAAAGGAGGTCTTCAAGGGTGAGTTTCTAACCCCTAAATCCCCCATTTTTGCTTAAGCTTTTAGCCCTTCTTGCATACTGTTTTAAGCTTAACTCTTAACTGAAAAAAATTCTATTTTTGCATGCTTAAAAAGTTTGTTTAAGGTACCTTTTTCATTGGGGGTGATCTACCTCCTCTTAGGCCTTGTTAGGCCTCGTTTTGAGCCATTCCTTTAGGCTCTTGTTGTAGCCTTTGCATGACCTTTCTACCACTGAAATCCAGAGGATTTTCAGTGGTGGAAAGATGGTTTTGGAGTCCTAAATAGGAGAGGGTCATCCCCTCTCCTTGTATTTTCAATACTTGCCTTGAAAGCCTCATATGTGAGCATGTTTGTTAAGCTTGTGTTAGCTTGTATCTTAGCATGTATTTGTGGTTATTTTGCTGAGTCATGTCACTGTTTTTACTTTCTTTGATCATTCCATGCATGGCTTATACACTTGTAGTGTAAATCTTGTAGACTAGCTTTGTATGCTTCATGAAGTAGCATGTCATTCTAGCTTATGTTAAGTCCATTTAAGCACGTTCTTGGGCTTGTTTTACCATGTCATACCTTTGTTAGGGTTTGGTTTGGTTGGACTTTGCATGCTCCATGCGCTTGTAGTGCATTTCTATGAAATAGTCTAACATGCATCATGCTTTAACATGTCATTCTAGCATGCTTTTGGCTTAACTTCATGAAGCTTTTGTCCATGTTTTAACATGCTTTAGCTCTGATTTTGGTTGTTTTGGCCATGCATGACTTGCTTTGTATAGCCATAGTTCAATCTAGCTTGTTAGCTTTGTGCACCAAGTCCATTAGCATGGTTTACTTGGACTATTTGAATGATTTGGCATCATTTATTATGTGATTTCAGTCCATGTTTCATGCTCATGAAGTTGGATTTATCACTCATTCAATACGTTGGAGGGTTTCCCCCTTTATGCCTTAACATGAATCATTGCGTATGCCTTCATGTCTTAGCTTGCAAGCCATCATTTCAATATGTTTTAGGGGTTATCTTGCCATGATATAACTCTGATTTTTGTTGGTTAAGTCATCCATGCTTGGTCTTAATAGGTGTAGTGTAATCCACCTTATTTGCCTTGTATGCATCATGCCTTATGCCCCTCATGCTAGCTTGATTTGGCTTCCTTCCATGCATGTTTTAGACTCATTTTGACATGTTCTAGGACTATTTTGGGTTGCCTTGGTCACATGCTTCATGCTTTGTATAGCTGTAGTGCAATTGACCTTGCTAGCTTTGTGCTTTGTTGACTCATGCATGCTATCTTTGAGCTATTTAGATGATTTGGCATCGTTTAATACTTCATTTCAGAGCTTATAGCATGACTATATTCCCATTTCTTTCAGGTTTTAAATGCCTTTGAGTATTGTGCGTTGTTGCCTTGTTTATGGCTTAGCTTGTATGCTTGCATGCCTAGGTCTTTGAGCCTCCATCTTAGCATGTTTCGGTCATTGTTTTGACCTATTTCAGCTCTGTCCATGTTTGGTTCATGCACTTGTGCCATATATTGCATGCCCCCCCCCCCTTTTGTAGTCTTCTTTGTTAGCTTCATGCTTTAAGGACCTTTGCATGCTATGCTTGTGTTGTTTGAATGATTTGGCATCATTTCATACCTTATTTCATTGCATTTAGTGTTGTCACACTTCCATGTTTATCACTTCTC
The DNA here is from genome assembly GCA_030407325.1 of Camellia japonica. Classification (NCBI taxonomy): domain Eukaryota; kingdom Viridiplantae; phylum Streptophyta; class Magnoliopsida; order Ericales; family Theaceae; genus Camellia; species Camellia japonica. Next base: position 23,134,204 of record JAPPVO010000010.1, on the reverse strand, counting down.
GAGCACTCTTGAGAGTTGTGCTCTTAGGCCTAGTTGATTGGTCAATGCATTGTGCATGCATGCCTTGTCTTTTGGTGCCTTTGTTTTGGTGTTTTGGCCACTGATTTGGGTATGATTGAGGTCTGTCCATTTTGGTTTAAGTCCATTGAGCATTGTGTATGCCATGTAGTTCATCACACTGTGTATGCCATGTTGTACCATTGCATTTGTGTATGCCATGTTCATAGCATTGTGTATGCTAGTTGTTGTTCTTAGCATTGTGCATTGTGCATGCCATTAGCCTTGTTAGGTTGTTCATGTTGCATTGCATGTTTGCAAGTTTAGGCTGCTTTGCATTTTGCATGCTTGATACATTGCATTTGGCATGCTTATGTTGCATCGCATGACATCTCCATGTTGCATGCATTGCATTGTGTTTGGCTTAGGTGTTAAGCCAAACACGAGAAACGAGGGACGTTTCATACTTGAAGTGATGAAATGTGCCTCAATTCTCGGTCGCTGACACTCTTGACAATGCATGATAGAGTTCTAGGCATTTATGTGTTTTTGTGCATTCATTTTACATTGAATTGCACAAGTTGGATCTTTGGCCATCATGTATTGAGATACGTGATTGATGGTCTTGGATCCAATTATGTCTCTCCCTTGATGTTTTGAGGTGATACGGGGTGGCATAGTGCGTACATATCCTTGGGAGACCCTCACTTTCCTCTGTTTTGTGCTCTGCTGCAGCTTGGTGTCACAACACACCAGTGGCCGGCAGCTTCTTATTTCTGGCCGGCAGACCTTCATTCTTGGCCGGCAGGGGGGTCAGTAGAAGCTCCTCATGGCCGGTAGGCCATTGGTGCACTCCCCAGCATGTTTTTGGTAAGATCCAGCAGCTAGTTCTCAAGGACACCCTGCAGACAGAGCCTCTAAAGAGCATCCGGAGAGCTTTTCGAGACGGAACCGAGCATGCATCTTCAACTTCTTCGAGGAAGAGCTGAGGCAGCCTAGTTTACATATTTTAATGCTTACTTGTTAGTTAGCTTTAATTTATAATTTAATTAGTTAATTTGTTAATTAATTAAGTGTTGTAATAATTAGTAAGTAGATTGCTTATTATTCAATTTGGTTTGTAATAATTAGGCTAATTAGATTATTAGATTAGTTGATTAGCTTAGCGTAGCTAGCTTAGTGTATTCATTCGGACCCTCTGTCGAGAGGGCGAATTGTTGTAATAAGCGTGCGTGTGTGCGATGCATATCTTCCAACCCCTATTTCTTTCCCCCTTTTACTTACCTGCTTTTAGTGGTTAGTTTTAGGGCATGTTTCAATTAGCATCCTTATGCTTGCATGCGTGCATCATTCATCTGTATTGCATACACTGGGCTCGGCGCATCATACTAACCGCATTGTGTTTCAATACCAAGTTGAATACATGTATCAATTGTTGTATTTCATATGCTATCTTAGAATAGCCGAGCCTATTTTAGATGCATCTTCGCATGTGTTGCATTAGCCATCTTAACATGAACTAGGATCATGCATTGATTTCTAACTAGTTCTCTGTTTTGGCTCGGAGTACACTGTGAGTGTTTATGCTTCAGCATACTGGTGTGTTATTGATTGCCATGATAGCATGCTTCCCATGAGGCTAACTGCTTAGTTGATATAACTACCTGAATGCCTGTGGGTGAAGGTTGGATTACTTGAATTGGAACAATTCATCAAATCCCTGTTTTAGCCTACTTGCGAGTAGTGAACTTTAAACCATTTTCAAACAAACAAACGTGCAATGCTTTGTTCCAACTAGGCGATCTAGTCTATACTTGAATGATGTGCGCATCACATAGTAATTCTAGGTTAATAATCGGAATAAGAACACATGTGCTTTCAAAAAAGGATATCATGTTAGTAAAGGCCGATCTTTGATCGGGCGAGCGGGGGTGCTCATTGCATGACATTCCCCTTTTGTACCCAAATTCCCGAGCCGAGCCAACTTTGGTAATGACGGACACGTGGCCTTAGGCACGAGTTAGGGTTTCCTAAATTCCCTCAAAACAAAATATTTAGGTGGCGACTCTGTATCTGGCAAAGCAGTCCATGTTTGGCACTTCTTTACAAAATCAGTTTTCCAAAACGATTTGCCGGATTTGGACTCTTTGGTGATTTATCAGTCTTGCATTGCACTTTGTGAGATCAGATTCAGAACCGTGACATTGAATCCGAACTGTAGTAAGCCCAAATGAACAAAACAGGATTTCGCGCCCGGACCCCGGGACGTTCAGGCACGTCTGCATTCGCCTGTCTGCCAAGTCACTTGGGGTATGTCTCCGTGTGGAGGCCTCAATTTGTGTTGGGAGTCATATAAATTATTAAGTCTTATGTAAGTGTGTGTGAGATCTATATAAATTCTGTGATTGTATATGTAGCTCTGGGAATGTATTTAAATGTTTAAATCTAATTAAGCCATTATGTATGCACAAGCTCAATGGATGTTATCTTTTATTGATATTGCTTCCGTTTAAGGCCTCGTATGTGGTTACATATTATTCTAAAATTCTGTTTTGAGGCCTATGTACAGGCCGGTCATGGACCAAACTTTTAGGGGCGGGTTTGAGTCGTGACAGTTTTTCTCTCAGCATACATCTCTCTATTCTTTAATTTCTCTTTTCTTTCATCCCTCCCCAGGTGTGGCTTATGGATAAGCTGAAGGTAGTGGATTCTTGCCCTGAGTACTCAGCTTGAGGCTATTTCTTCCGCCAACAACTAGTTGATTTCCCCAACGAGGGGTGGTGGTGCCACTGGATATATAACAGATCTGCTGTTGACATTGCTTGGCGTTGCTCCTAGCTTAACCTGACCGAAATGAGCTATACCATGACTCGGCAACCTGGCATTCAGCTGATCGGCCTTACACACTATGTATTCTAATTCTTTTTCCAGTTCAGACTTCAATTTAGGCATGACCAGACCCACTCAGAGGAAGGGGTAGAGTGCCCAATTTCATTCTCCATTTGAGGTTCACATTTGGCTAGATACCTTACTACTTGGAGGACGAGAGAGCTTCTAGCCCCTGCCCCTAGGTTCAGTTGTGCCCTTTCTAGCGAGTGCCTAGCTTGGCTCGAGGATGAGGCACAAACCGGGCCCACTTTAGCATCAGAAGCTTCTACAAGCACAAGCGGGGGACGCAGGAGCACCTAACTCATCTATGCCCCTAGTTTATTGTTTTGATCTTTCTTTTCAAGTTTTTTTTTTTTTTTTTTTAATGTAATAAAAGCAACTTTGATTTGTATCGAGAGTTGGAAAACTTTGTATTGAAATCAATGAAATTAAAGTTGTGAGTTCTGAAAATTTTCCTTTTGATTCAAAAATGGTCTAAGTTGTAAAAGGTAAAATTTGAGCAAAATCAACTTTTATCGGAACTTTTCAAAACCATTTTCAATAAGGATCACCACTTGACACACACAGAATCAATCCACGAGATGTACAACCCCGAATCCAAAGATCACAAATTGCCCCTTGACTGAATAACACCACTCGGCACTGTAACCAGTTATTCTCTCAGAGTAGAGATCATAACAAAACTCTCAAGTAAAGAACAGACAAAGATGACCTGATTAAACACATGGACAGAACAGTTGATTTAGAGGTGTTTACGATCGAACTTCAGGATAAAGTTGTCTATGTATCCCGAAGATGGGAATCAAGCCTTACGTAGTTCGATTCGGGTTCACTCGAGTATTAACGCTCTCCTTTTGCCAAGGCCGCCATTTAGGGTTTTCAACCTTGCCAGCTCAGTTTTTCTTTATTTCTAATTTTTCGTGCTCTAACTTTTTCCTGGGTCACCCTTCCAGGTTTTTGGCCTAGCGAGCGTCTCAGGGATAGTATTTCTTCAACTTGTCCATATTAATCGGTTGGAAAAATCTAGGCCATCCAGGTCCATAAGAATAATAGCTCCACCCAACCAGATAGTTTTGATGATGTAAGGACCAGTCCAATTGGGTCTGAACTTGCCCCTAGGATCATGGATGGAGCTTGGTTGTCTTTCAACACCAAATCCCCTTTTTGAGATACCGGGACTTAACTTTCTTGTTAAAAGCCCTAGCAATCCTACGTTGATAACCATGAATATCGTACAATGCTTTCAACCTTCTCGCATCAAACAATATCAGTTCTTCAAACCTGCTCTGTTGCCAGTCTGCCTCTGCTATTTGGCACTCAGCCATAACTCGCAGCGACGGGACTTCTATTTCGATCGGCAGAACGGCTTCCATCCCATAGACAAGAGAATAAGAAGTTGCCCCTATAGACGTCCGGATTGAAGTTCTATAGCCCCAGAGTGCAAATGGCAATTTGTCCGGCCAGTCCCTGTAGGTCTCAACCATTTTCTGCAAAATATGTTTAATGTTCTTATTGGCAGCCTCAACAGCTCTGTTGGTTTACGGCCGATATGTAGATGACTTATGGAAAGCCACGTTGTATTTCTCCAACAAGTCGATCACTTCTTTCTTGAAATGGGAGCCATTATCTGAAATGATCTCGTTTAGGACTCCATAACGACAAATGATGTTGTTTCAGATGAACTTAGCCACATGCACTGTTTTCAACACTGCATAGGACTGAGTTTCCACCCACTTCGTGAAGTAATCAATTGCCACTAGAATGTATTCATGCCCATTCGGCCCTTTCGGTGTGACTGCGTCGATGATGTCGATTCCCCAAACTGAGAAAGGCCAAGGTGAAGTCATGTTGTACAGCTTCGACGGCGGGATGTTCATGCGATTAGCATGAATTTGGCATTTGTGACATCGCCGAACAAAACCAATACAATCCTCCTCCATAGTAGACCAGTAGTAACCTTGCCTGAGAATCTTCCGAGCTAACATCACTCCGTTCATATGTGCTCCGCACTCTTCCCCATGGATAGCCTCCATCAAGTGCTTTGATTCCTTTGCTTCGACACACAACTTGTGCATTCCCAAATGACCCCTCTTGTACAATTTACCTCTGTAGATGATAAATTGAATGGCCATCTGCCGTATTGACCTCTTATCTTTGGCATTTACCCCTAATGGATAAACCTCCTTTTCCAAGAAGTTCCAAATATCATAGAACCAAGGGTTTTGATCTTGTGCTTCATCTATTGTAACGATAGTCTCCTAGGCTGGCGTATACCTCTGCTCAATGAGGATCGAACGCATCCGGACTCCAAGCAAAATGTCTATCATAGAAGATAGAGTTTATAGGTTATCAGCGAACCTGTTGGTCTCTCTCAGTAGATGTGTGAAAGTCAGTTTTTCAAACCTAGGAATCAAAACGTCCAGTGTCTGGTGATAAATCTTCACATTTTCTTCTTTGACCTTCCAGTCTCCTTTTGCTTGAGACACAACTAGGTTTGAGTCCCCAATGACGTCTAACCTTTTTGCTCCTAGTTCTAGGGCGACTTCCAATCCAGGGATACACGCCTCGTACTCTGCTTCGTTATTGGATACCTTGAACCGGAGTTTGAAGGCTAAGGGTATATAGGAATTGTTAGGTGCTATCAACAACACACCTATTCCATAACCATATTGATTAGACGCTCCGCCAAAGTACATTGTCTAAATCTTTTCCTCGACTTACAAAATAGCTTCATCTGGGAACAGGTATTCTACCACTTCATCCCCTTCCACTGGGTGATCTTCCAAGAACTCTGTTATTGCTCTCCCATTGACCGACTTGCAAGTAACATACTTCAGATCAAATTCAGAAAGAAGAAACAGCCAACGAGTTAGCCTACCCGTAAGCGCTGGTTTCTCAAAGAGATATTTTATGGGATCTGATCTTGAAACTAGAATTACGGAGTGAGCTAACAAGTAGTGCCTCAACTTCCTGGTAGCCCATACCAAGGCTAGGCAAGCTTTCTCCAGCAAGATGTAACGGGTCTCGTAATCCAACATTTTCTTGCACAAATAATAGATGGCTTTCTCACCCTATCCTCAGATTCCTAAGCGAGCATGCATCCTATCGTTGTGTCCGTTACTGATAAATACAAAATCAAAGGCTTCCCGGCTCTGGCGGCGACAACATAAGCAGATTCTGAAGGTACTGCTTGATCTGCTCAAAAGCGAATTGACATCGATCATCCCATCGGAATTTCATTTCTTTCTTCAGGAGACCAAAAAGTGGTTCACAAGTCAAGGTTAATTTAGAAATAAACTGTCTTATGAATTGCACTTTACCCAGAAAGCCTCGCACCTCATTTTCATCCTTGGTGGGGGCATTTCTTGGATGGCCTTGATTTTGGAAGGATCTACCTTGATGCCCCTCTGTATGATCAAGAAACCCAGCATTTTGCCTGCTATTACGCCGAAAGTACGTTTCTGTGGGTTCAACCTCAGTCCATATTCTCTGATCCGTTGGAAGAATTTCTTCAAGGTGGTGTAGTGGCCCTCTCTTTCTTTGGAGTTGACAATCATGTCGTCCACGTACACCTCGACCTCTTTATGGATCATATCATGCAGAATAGTGGTTGTAGCCCTTTGATAGGTAGCCCCAGCATTCTTCTGGCCAAACGACATCACCCGATAGCAGTAGGTTCCCCATAGCATAGTGAAAGCAATTTTCTCTCTGTCCTCGGGCGCCATCAGAATCTAGTTATACCCAGAAAATCCATCCATGAAGGAGAGCAATGCATGACCCGTGGTGAAGTCCATTAACTCATTGATGTGCGGTAGAGGAAAGTCATTTTTCGGATTGGCTCTATTCAGATCTCTGAAGTCCACACACACCCGAATTCTGTCGTCTTTCTTTGGCACTAGGACTATGTTGGCCAACCAAGTTAGGTACTCAGATACTAGCAAAAACCCTGCATCGATCTACTTGGTGACCTCTTCCTTAATCTTTAAAGCCCAATCTGGTGTATTCTCCGCAACTTCTGTTTAACGGGTCAAGACTCGGGGTCGAGAAGGATCTGATGCTGTACAATCTCACGTCTCAGGGATAGTATTTTTTCAACTTGTCCATGTTAATCGGTTGAGAAAAATCTAGGCCATCCAGGTCCATAAGAATAATAGCTCCACCCAACCAGATAGTTTTGATGATGTAAGGACCAGTCTAATTGGGTCTGAACTTGCCCCTAGGATCATGGATGAGAGCTTGGTTGTCTTTCAACACCAAATCCCCTTTTTGAGATACCGGGACTTAACTTTCTTGTTAAAAGCCCTAGCAATCCTACATTGATAACCATGAATATGGTACAATGCTTTCAACCTTCTCGCATCAAATAATATCAGTTCTTCAAACCTGCTCTATTGCCAGTCCGCCTCTGCTATTTGACACTCAGCCATAACTCGCAGCGACAGGACTTCTATTTCGATCGGCAGAACGACTTCCATCCCATAGACAAGAGAATAAGAAGTTGCCCCTGTAGACGTCCGGATTGAAGTTCTATAGCCCCAGAGTGCAAATGACAATTTGTTCGGCCAGTCCCTGTAGGTCTCAACCATTTTCTACAAAATATGTTTAATGTTCTTATTGGCAGCCTCAACAGCTCCGTTGGTTTACGGCCGATATGTAGATGACTTATGGAAAGCACTGGGCTCGGCGCATCATACTAACCGCATTGTGTTTCAATACCAAGTTGAATACATGTATCAATTGTTGCATTTCATATGCCATCTTAGAATAGCCGAGCCTATTTTAGATGCATCTTCGCATGTGTTGCATTAGCCATCTTAACATGAACTAGGATCATGCATTGATTTCTAACTAGTTCTCTGTTTTGGCTCGGAGTACACTGTGAGTGTTTATGCTTCAGCATACTGCATGTGTGTTATTGATTGCCATGATAGCATGCTTGCCATGAGGCTAACTGCTTAGTTGATATAACTGCCTGAATGCCTGTGGGTGAAGGTTGGATTACTTGAATTGGAACAATTCATCAAATCCCTGTTTTAGCCTACTTGCGAGTAGTGAACTTTAAACCATTTTCAAACAAACAAACTTGCAATGCTTTGTTCCAACCTAGGCGATCTAGTCTATACTTAAATGATGTGCGCATCACATAGTAATTCTAGGTTAATAATCAGAATAAGAACACATGTGTTTTCAAAAATAGGATATCATGTTAATAAAGGCCGATCTTTGATCGGGCGAGCGGGGGTGCTCATTGCATGACCTTCCCCTTTTGTACCCAAGTTCCCGAGCCGAGGAAACTTTGGTAATGACGGACACGTGGCCTTAGGCACGAGTCAGGGTTTCCTAAATTCCCTCAAAACAAAATATTTAGGTGGCGACTCTGTATCTGGCAAAGCAGTCCATGTTTGGCACTTCTTTACAAAATCAGTCTTCCAAAACAATTTGCCGGATTTCGACTCTTTGGTGATTTATCAATCTTGCATTGCACTTTGTGAGATCAGATTCAGAACCGTGACATTGAATCCGAACTGTAGTAAGCCCAAATGAACAAAATGGGATTTCGCGCGCGGAGCCTGGGACGTTCGGGCACGTCTACATTCGCCTGTCTGCCAAGTCACTTGGGGTATGTCTCCGTGTGGAGGCCTCAATTTGTGTTGGGAGTCATATAAATTATTAAGTCTTATGTAAGTGTGTGTGAGATCTATATAAATTATGTGATTGTATATGTAGCTCTGGGAATGTATTTAAATGTTTAAATCTAATTAAGCCATTATGTATGCACAAGCTCAATGGATGTTATCTTTTATTGATATTGCTTCCGCTTAAGGCCCCGTATGTGGTTACATATTATTCTAAAATTCTGTTTTGAGGCCTATGTACAGGCCGGTCATGGACCAAACTTTTAGGGGCGGGTTTGAGTCGTGACAGTTTTTCTCTCAGCATACATCTCTCTATTCTTTAATTTCTCTTTTCTTTCATCCCTCCCCAGGTGTGGCTTATGGATAAGCTGAAGGTAGTGGATTCTTGCCCTGAGTACTCAGCTTGAGGCTATTTCTTCCGCCAACAACTAGTTGATTTCCCCAACGAGGGGTGGTGGTGCCACTGGATATATAACAGATCTGCTGTTGACATTGCTTGGCGTTGCTCCTAGCTTAACCTGACCGAAATGAGCTATACCATGACTCGGCAACCTGGCATTCAGCTGATCGGCCTTACACACTATGTATTCTAATTCTTTTTCCAGTTCAGACTTCAATTTAGGCATGACCAGACCCACTCAGAGGAAGGGGTAGAGTGCCCAATTTCATTCTCCATTTGAGGTTCACATTTGGCTAGATACCTTACTACTTGGAGGACGAGAGAGCTTCTAGCCCCTGCCCCTAGGTTCAGTTGTGCCCTTTCTAGCGAGTGCCTAGCTTGGCTCGAGGATGAGGCACAAACCGGGCCCACTTTAGCATCAGAAGCTTCTACAAGCACAAGCGGGGGACGCAGGAGCACCTAACTCATCTATGCCCCTAGTTTATTGTTTTGATCTTTCTTTTCAAGTTTTTTTTTTTTTTTTTTTAATGTAATAAAAGCAACTTTGATTTGTATCGAGAGTTGGAAAACTTTGTATTGAAATCAATGAAATTAAAGTTGTGAGCTCTGAAAATTTTCCTTTTGGTTCAAAAATGGTATAAGTTGTAAAAGGTAAAATTTGAGCAAAATCAACTTTTATCGAAACTTTTCAAAACCATTTTCAATAAGGATCACCACTTGACACACACAGAATCAATCCACGAGATGTACAACCCCGAATCCAAAGATCACAAATTGCCCCTTGACTGAATAACACCACTCGGCACTGTAACCAGTTATTCTCTCAGAGTAGAGATCATAACAAAACTCTCAAGTAAAGAACAGACAAAGATGACCTGATTAAACACATGGACAGAACAGTTGATTTAAAGGTGTTTACGATCGAACTTGAGGATAAAGTTGTCTATGTATCCCGAAGATGGGAATCAGGCCTTACGTAGTTTGATTCGGGTTCACTCGAGTATTAACGCTCTCCTTTTGCCAAGGCCGCCCTTTAGGGTTTTCAACCTTGCGAGCTCAATTTTTCTTTATTTCTAATTTTTCGTGCTCTAACTTTTTCCTGGGTCACCCTTCTAGGTTTTTGGCCTAGCGAGCGTCTCAGGGATAGTATTTTTTCAACTTGTCCATGTTAATCGGTTGAGAAAAATCTAGGCCATCCAGGTCCATAAGAATAATAGCTCCACCCAACCAGATAGTTTTGATGATGTAAGGACCAGTCTAATTGGGTCTGAACTTGCCCCTAGGATCATGGATGAGAGCTTGGTTGTCTTTCAACACCAAATCCCCTTTTTTGAGATACCGGGACTTAACTTTCTTGTTAAAAGCCCTAGCAATCCTACGTTGATAACCATGAATATCGTACAATGCTTTCAACCTTCTCGCATCAAACAATATCAGTTCTTCAAACCTGCTCTGTTGCCAGTCTGCCTCTGCTATTTGGCACTCAGCCATAACTCGCAGCGACGGGACTTCTATTTCGATCGGCAGAACGGCTTCCATCCCATAGACAAGAGAATAAGAAGTTGCCCCTATAGACGTCCGGATTGAAGTTCTATAGCCCCAGAGTGCAAATGGCAATTTGTCCGGCCAGTCCCTGTAGGTCTCAACCATTTTCTGCAAAATATGTTTAATGTTCTTATTGGCAGCCTCAACAGCTCTGTTGGTTTACGGCCGATATGTAGATGACTTATGGAAAGCCACGTTGTATTTCTCCAACAAGTCGATCACTTCTTTCTTGAAATGGGAGCCATTATCTGAAATGATCTCGTTTAGGACTCCATAACGACAAATGATGTTGTTTCAGATGAACTTAGCCACATGCACTGTTTTCAACACTGCATAGGACTGAGTTTCCACCCACTTCGTGAAGTAATCAATTGCCACTAGAATGTATTCATGCCCATTCGACCCTTTCGGTGTGACTGCGTCGATGATGTCGATTCCCCAAACTGAGAAAGGCCAAGGTGAAGTCATGTTGTACAGCTTCGACGGCGGGATGTTCATGCGATTAGCATGAATTTGGCATTTGTGGCATCGCCGAACAAAACCAATACAATCCTCCTCCATAGTAGACCAGTAGTAACCTTGCCTGAGAATCTTCCGAGCTAACATCACTCCGTTCATATGTGCTCCGCACTCTTCCCCATGGATAGCCTCCATCAGGCGCTTTGATTCCTTTGCTTCGACACACAACTTGTGCATTCACAGATAACCCCTCTTGTACAATTTACCTCTGTAGATGATAAATTGAACGGCCATCCGCCGTATTGACCTCTTATCTTTGGCATTTACCCCTAATGGATAAACCTCCTTTTCCAAGAAGTTCCAATATCATAGAACCAAGGGTTTTGATCTTGTGCTTCATCTATTGTAACGATAGTCTCGTAGGCTAGCGTATACCTCTGCTCAATGATGATCGAACGCATCCGGACTCCAAGCAAAATGTCTATCATAGAAGATAAAGTTTATAGGCATCAGCGAACCTATTGGTCTCTCTCAGTAGATGTGTGAAAGTCAGTTTTTCAAACCTAGGAATCAAAACGTCCAGTGTCTGGTGATAAATCTTCACATTTTCTTCTTTGACCTTCCAGTCTCCTTTTGCTTGAGACACAACTAGGTTTGAGTCCCCAATGACGTCTAACCTTTTTGCTCCTAGTTCTAGGGCGACTTCCAATCCAGGGATACACGCCTCGTACTCTGCTTCGTTATTGGATACCTTGAACCGGAGTTTGAAGGCTAAGGGTATATAGGAATTGTTAGGTGCTATCAACAACACACCTATTCCATAACCATATTGATTAGACGCTCCGCAAAGTACATTGTCTAAATCTTTTCCTCGACTTACAAAATAGCTTCATCTGGGAACAGGTATTCTACCACTTCATCCCCTTCCACTGGGTGATCTTCCAAGAACTCTGTTATTGCTCTCCCATTGACCGACTTGCAAGTAACATACTTTAGATCAAATTCAGAAAGAAGAAACAGCCAACGAGTTAGCCTACCCGTAAGCGCTGGTTTCTCAAAGAGATATTTTATGGGATCTGATCTTGAAACTAGAATTACGGAGTGAGCTAACAAGTAGTGCCTCAACTTCCTGGTAGCCCATACCAAGGCTAGGCAAGCTTTCTCCAGCAAGATGTAACGGGTCTCGTAATCCAACATTTTCTTGCACAAATAATAGATGGCTTTCTTCACCCTATCCTCAGATTCCTAAGCGAGCATGCATCCTATCGTTGTGTCCGTTACTGATAAATACAAAATCAAAGGCTTCCCCGGCTCTGGCGGCGACAACATAAGCAGATTCTGAAGGTACTGCTTGATCTGCTCAAATGCGAATTGACATCGATCATCCCATCGGAATTTCATTCCTTTCTTCAGGAGACCAAAAAGTGGTTCACAAGTCAAGGTTAATTTAGAAATAAACTGTCTTATGAATTGCACTTTACCCAGAAAGCCTCGCACCTCATTTTCATCCTTAGTGGGGGCATTTCTTGGATGGCCTTGATTTTGGAAGGATCTACCTTGATGCCCCTCTGTGTGATCAAGAAACCCAGCATTTTCCCTGCTATTACGGCGAAAGTACGTTTCTGTGGGTTCAACCTCAGTCTATATTCTCTGATCCGTTGGAAGAATTTTTTCAAGGCGGTGTAGTGGCCCTCTCTTTCTTTGGAGTTGACAATTATGTCGTCTACGTACACCTCGACCTCTTTATGGATCATATCATGCATAATAGTGGTTGCAGCCCTTTGATAGGTAGCCCCGGCATTCTTCTGCCCAAACGACATCACCCAATAGCAGTAGGTTCCCCATAGCATAGTGAAAGCAATTTTCTCTCTGTCCTCAGGCGCCATCAGAATCTGGTTATACTCGGAAAATCCATCCATGAAGAAGAGCAATGCATGACCCGCGGTGAAGTCCATTAACTCATTGATGTGCGGTAGAGGAAAGTCATTTTTCGGATTGGCTCTATTCAGATCTCTGAAGTCCACACACACCCGAATTCTATCGTCTTTCTTTGGCACTAGGACTATGTTGGCCAACCAAGTTGGGTACTCAGATACTAGCAAAAACCCTGCATCGATCTACTTGGTGACCTCTTCCTTAATCTTTAAAGCCCAATCTGGGTCTATTCTCCGCAACTTCTGTTTAACGGGTCAGGACTCTGGGTCGAGAAGGATCTGATGCTGTACAATCTCAAGATCGATTCCAGGCATGTCTTCATAGAACCACACGAAAACATCTTTGAAATCTTTTAATAAAGAGACTAAACGCTCGCACTCCTCCAAAGACAACGTGGACCCGATCTGGACCAGACGCGAATCCTTCTCAGTACCCACATTAAAAGCAATGATTTCATCAGCAAGGGATTTTGCAAACCTCTCCTCTTCTCGATTAATCAAAAATTTCAAAACTAGAAGAATTCCTTCCTTATCATTTTCATTAAAATTTTGAAAGTCTTGATCAATGTAATAAACAAGCGGCATAGAGAAATACTTAGAATCTGTAGTGCCATTCTCATTCAAAAGGTCTAGCTCATCCAGCTCCTCGGTTACAACCGACTCAAAAGCAAAAGAAAAGGATGACTTGGACAAGACCTTGGCATTCGGGTTATCACCTCCCAGAATACCAGACTCGGACTCAAAAGCACCGAAATTTGATTCTGACTCTACAAACTCTATGGAATCAGATTCTGGCTCACTACCCGACTCAGAACTACTAGACAGGTAGCCCTCCTCCAGCTGCCAAACGAGGGATGGTGCGTCAGATGCATCCAAAATGCTGTTGGAAGGGTTCACACCCAGTTGGTCCCCGATCATGGAGATGGTTAGGTCATCTCCTAAGCTCTCTAAGTCGATCGAAGGATCCAAAAGGAGACATGCCAATGTTGCCCCTACTTCAAATTCGTTGCTGTCCGGGTCACTTTCTATGCTTCGTCTAGCTTTAGCAGTCAGTTCAACCATTTCCTCTGTATCACTGTCTTGCACTTGCAAGTAGAAGAAAATTTCAAAGCCGGGAACACGCTGCTTCTCAGAGTTGAACTAAGGTTCAGGGAAACTGCAAAATGGGAAGTCTTCTCCCTCCCAAACAAAATGACCATTCAGGGTTCCTCAAATTGGTCTGTGCACAAGCTCATAACGCTTCCCGATCTGCTTAGCTCTAGTTCTGCCTGCTATCTCTTTTCCTTTCCTAACCCAATCCTCTTTGGTAGGCATATAGCCAAGACCAAAGGCATACGGATTATGTGGTACACCGGCCAATGCTGTAACACCCTTCCGGCCACTTCTTTCCAACCCCATTCCAGGTACATGTTGGAGCTTGTTCATGAAATAGATTGATTGGGTGCTGACATACAAGCCCTCGTCAACTCCCAAGATGGTTTGCACTGTTCAGGCCTCAGTTAGGGTGAACTCAGAAAGGAAAACATCCTCCTCAACATGAACAATTTCCAGCACAGATGTAGCTACCTCTGGCAGAGGATGTATAGATGAATTTTTGAACACAATAGCCACCCTCTTCCCATGGCGGTATTTCAGCATTTGGTGGAGGGTAGAGAGACAGCTTTCACCTGGTGCAACCAAGGTCTCCCTAGTAATAAGTTGAAGGTGGCCGGGACATCTAGGACATGAAACTCGACGTCCTGTTGAGCTGGGCCAACCTGAACTCTGATCTGTACTGTGCCCATCACCTCCCTGCTAGTATTGTCATACGCTCAGATCACCTGGGCTATAGGCACAAAATCTGCGGGTTTCAGGCCGATGGCATAAGCTGTGCGAGATGGACATACGTTAATTGCCGACCCAGTACCGATCAACACCACTGGCACCCACTTTTCTCTGCACTCAACTGATATGTACAGAGGTTTGTTATGTGCTAGGCCTTCTGGCTGCAGTTTCTTGTCTGAGAAGGTTAAAGTTGGCTTAGCACCTCTGGGGAAAACTAGCCCCACAAGCTGTTTAGGAGTCGTATCAATGGACAATTTGGCTTTGTCCATCGGTGATAGTACAGCCCGTCGATGCACTCGAGCAGCTATAAGCAAACCCCAGATCGAAAAGTCGGCCTAAATCTTCTTTAGCGTGCATCACTAACAGCCGACCGGGTCTACAGATGACCGACCGCGCATCAATTTGGTGCGAAGCTCTATTTTTGTGTTCTGAGGTGAAATCAGTGCAGATAGAGCATTCTCAAGCTCTATTTGTCCTTCCTTCCTTCTCTGTCATGGGGAATCCTCGAGAGTAGGTTGAAATTGATTCCAAAGCCATCAATGAGCAATATCATTGCTTGATGATCTCGGATTCAATTTTGGACAAAAGTTAATAAAATGTAAAGGGTAGGACCACCCCGCCCTCTTATCATAGTATGAACTCAAAAAGAAAGGTTGCAACGCTTCAAGAATCATCAAAATGCCATTCATTAGCATGTGACTACTCTTGACACAAGTAGCTTGGTATAATGTCCGGCCAAGTTAAAGTAATTTAAGCCACTTTCTTTATGTGTGTTGACCCAAGTTTTAAACAAATTTTATTAGGCTTGCCATTGTTTAGTCCATTTGTCCATGGTGATGTTAAAGTCCTCTAAACAAGAAGTAATGTCAAAAAAGAAGTTCTTCTAAAGCATGAGAGAAAAACCACACCATTGGCAATGAATCTTCGAAAAGATAAGTGAAAACCTTTCTTACATGTTTCAAACAACCTCAATCGATTGAAATCATTCTCAAGTATGAAAGAGATGAATGATGGATTAATTATTAAACTTAGACTCTCAAACATGGAAATGAGTAAAAGAAAGCTATATAACATGCAACAAGTTACATATGCTAACTTATGAGGTCACAAATGTATTAAACAAGGCATGAACCAATTGAAAAGGCTTGGACAGCCTCAAAACAACCCTTAATACATGGAAAACAGAGGTAGAACATGCATGAAAAAAGCTTGAAAAGCTAAACAATAAAAGAAAATGAAGGCTAGTAAGCAAGAAAAAGGAGGGGTGACTAATCCCTCCACTTTTGAAGCTTCAAAACATGATTTTTAGCCTTTCTAAAACTCTGAAAATCAGTGTAAATATCAAAGGAAAAGAGTGGAAAAGGGAAGGTTCGAGTTATAAGTAAAGGTGTAGAGAGAGCAAGCTCTCTCTACACTTTTGGTTACTCTTCAAACCCAACCCCAAACACTTCAAATAAGCTCAAAACAATTCAAAACAACAAGAACTATGAAGCAAGTGATAGAAATGAAGGTAAGAGAAAAGATGACAAGCCTATACCTTTTAAGGAGTAAGCTTATTGTTGATGATCCAAACTTGGTTTCAGTTCACCCTCAAGCTTGAATTATGCTTCTCCAAGATCAACTAAGGTTCTAGAGTGGTAAGACAAGGTTGTGTATGGAGTATAGAGATGGTATAAACAAGCTAGGTTAGCTCAAAGGTGACTTACAATGGAAGAATGAGAGGCAAGAGCTCTCAAGGTGTATATATGGTTTCTAGATTTTTGTTCAACCCTTAAAACAATCCTAGAGCTTCGTTTTTATAGAATTCGAGCTGAAAAGGTAATAAATATCTTCAAAAATGGACAGCTAGTGGCCTCTTACCCAGAACAATGTTTATCACCATCGAGGGTGGGCCGGCCATTCATAGCCATGGCCAGCCATCACTGATGCACGGCCGGGCCTTGATGGTCTCCCCTTTTTTTTTTGGTTCAAACTCAACTCAGGGTAGGAAAAGGTCCAAAAATGAAACTCACATGTTTAAACAAGGTAAATGTTGAAGATTTGAGGTTATTTCAAGGGCTTGATTAAATCTAAATGGCTCTAAATTCATAATTCAACTTTCATCATCGAGTGTATCAAACCAAGCGCCTAAGTCTTGCGGGCAGTCAAAAATGAGGTGTCTACACATTTTCAAGAAAACATTTAGAAAACCCTCTTTTACATTTTGATTTGATAATCCAACAATTTCCCAAAAAGACCAACATTTTAGGGTCTCTTCAAATTAGGGATTTTCACTTTTAAAGACTCATATACATTCTTTATAAGTGGAAAATAAACTTTTGTAGCTAAACCATAGCTTAACAATCCCATTTGGAACAAACCCTAACTCCCAAACAAAACATCAAAAATCAATCTAAGAACAATGGAATCTATATATTTAAAATACACCACAAATACACTACTGAACTCATATTGAGTTTAAGAAATAGACCTTACCTCTTGGAGCAAGAAGGAAACAAGTCGAAAAAATCACTGGCAACAAAACAACGATCCGTTGAGATTAAATGGAAGCCCTCGTCATGCTCTACATTTTGGTATATGGAACTAGGGGTCAAAGATGTATAGAAATAGATGAAATCAAGCCTACAAAGCTTAAGAAACCAAAAATGGCGGAATGAGAGAGAAAGGGAAGTGAGAAATGAAGAGATTTGATCCAAAAAGTGGTTTTTAAAGATCTGATTCTACGTCGTATGGTCGAGCATCGAAAGTTGCGCTCGTGCACACTATGCTCACAACGTAGATTTGCAAATTTCAAACAGGTATATCTCTCTCGTTCGGACTCTGTTTAGGGTCGTTCTTGTCTCCAAATTGAAGCCCTAGAAGTAAGCTTTCCAATGGCTCTAGCCTCACATCAAGATTCAAAGTGTGGAGAGAGAAAATGATAAAAGGGTGAAGACTACTCAATAACAATTATTCGAATTTGGAGTTTTTGATTCAATCTCACCCAACCATTATGGCAACACCTCAACCAAGGCTTAAATATTGACTAAGAAGGTTCCAAATCAAGATAATCAAAGAGTCAAATATAATTCCATTATAAGAGGAAGTACAGAGTGCTACATTCTCCCTATCCTCGGGTGCCATCAGAATCTGATTATACTCGAAAAACCCATCCATGAATGATAACAGTGCGTGGCAAGCAGTGAAGTCTACTGTAGACACCCCATTTTTGACTGTCCTCAAGACTTCGACGTCACCGCTGGAGTACTTGGTGATTACCTATGTTCGTGTTTTGTTTTGAGTTCCCGGAGGTCTCGGCTGCGCGCCTTGCTTCAGGATCTCTCAACTCGACTGTTCTGTGTTTGGTTTTGCACCAAACACTTGTGTTTTGTTTCTGAGGGTAGAGAGTAGCTTACTAGCTACCCTTGACACCCACCGGCCATGGCTTGAGGCCATCGGCTGTGTTTTGAGGCTACCGGCCATTGGTGAAACATACCATTGGCCGGTCGGCATTTGGCGTGGCCGGCCGACCATATGTTTGGCCGATGGCCTCCTTTTCTGGCCGGTACCACCTTTTTGCCTTTTTCAGGCATGGTGCATGCCAGCTGTGCCAGCTGGAATGCACAAGACTTGCCCCCGTGCATATATGTGGTTGTTTTCCACCCTTTGACCCTTTTTTTTGCACCTTTTGCTCAAAGCTTCTTGAGGAAGCTTTGACCCCTTGTCTTGGCTTCCTCAAGAAGCTTGCACCTTTGCATTAGCTTCTCTTAGAAGCTTAGTCCCTTTGACCCTTTTGTTTAGCTTCTTTGAGAAGCTTAAACACCTTTCCTGCCTATATAAGGAGAGCCTCTCCTTACATTGGAGAGGTTCAGCAAAAACCAGAGCAATATACATATATACATCTGATATATACCCTCTCTCTCTATATCTCCCTCTCTCTCATCATTTGTGTGTGTTTGAGGGCCTAAAAGGGTGATTTGTTCTTAGTTTTGCACTAACACACACACACACACTAATACACCATACTTCGACTTTGGGAGGTGTTGAGGGTTTGTTCTTGAGGCTTTGGGCTGGTTTTGATCAGAAGAGGGTGGCTGGACTTGCTGTTCTTCAAAGGTGCTTCAAGGGTAACATTCTTACTTTAGATTCCCCAATCTTGCACTAGCTTTTGACCTATCTTGCATACTGATTTAAGCTTTGTGCATAACTGAAAAAAGTCTTGTATTTTCATGCTTAAGATCTTTCATTAAGGTCATTTTGGTGTTGGGGGTCAACCTCTCCCTTTTAGGCCTTGTTTGGCCCCTTTTGTCCCCTCTTTGATTGAGTTTTGAACCTTTTGTGTATTGGCCTTCTCACCACTGAAATCCAGTGTATTTTCAGTGGTGAAGAAGAGGTTTTGAGGTCTTGCATAGGGGAGGGACACCCCTCTTCCCTTGTGTCTCTTTTTCTTGTGTTTAAGGCTTATAAAGGTAGCATGCATGCTTAGTTGTCTTTGGCTCCATTTCAGAGGTTTTTGGGTGTTTTTTGGTCATATTATACCTCTGTCCCATGTTGGTTTGTCGACCCTTTGCATGCATAATACACTTGCTTTGTGTTCCCCCATTTTGCCAAGAAATGCATCTTGCCATTAGACCATCATGCTTGCATTTTTTTGCCTAGCTTTGTGACATTTTTGGTCATATTTTTCCATGCTTGAGGTCTGTTGGGTATTGATTTGGTCATGACTTTCATGCTTTGTATAGTCTCTTTGCATTCTAGCATGTTGGCATCGGGTGTGTGAGTCATTGGCATGCATTACCTTGGCTATTTCAGTGATTTGGACTCACTTATTATGTCAGTTCAGAGACCATGTTTTGTGCTTACATGCTTGCATTTGTTATCCTTTCAATGCCTTGAAGAGACATGGTCTTATGCTCCATGTTTGAGTCCGTATGCATGCCTATGTGTTTGAGTCCTTGGGCTGCCATTCATATAGGTTTTAGGGTGTATTTTGATGCATTAAAACTCTATTTTTGGTCCATGCCATGTTTGGGGGGGGAGGTGTAGAGTAATGCCCTTTTGATAACCTTGAATGCCTTTGTTTTTGATGCCCATTTCATAGCATGTTTTTGGCCCTATCCCATGCATGTTCCAGTCCTGTTTTGGAGTCCTCTAGGACTGTTTTAGGTCATTTTGGTCCATTGGGGTTTGATTAACATGGCCATGGTTTAACCCCTCTTGGTTGGCTTCGAGGTTGGATCATTGTTGCATGCCTTGTTTGTATGACATGTTTGATTTGGCATCTTCCTCTATGCATTTTCAGAGCTTAATATGTTAGCCTAGCATCCATGTTTGTCATTGTGAGTCCCCTTGAAAGCTGCCTTTCATGCCTTAGTCTTAGGCTCATTAGTTTCCATGCTTATTTTGCATGATTGGCATCATCATTTTATTGCACTTTGGCCACTGTTTTGGGGAGGTGGCTGAGGTTCCTCCATCCTAGTGTAAGTCCGTGCATTTGTATCTTGTAGTATACTCATTACATTGCATGTTTGTTGCATCCTTGTAGTCAATGCATTGTTGCATGTTTGCCACTTTGCCTAGTTGCCTAACTAGGTTGTAATGTAGCATTGCATGCTTGGCATATTGCACACTTGCATAGTAGCTTACATTGCATTTGGCATGCTTTGTAACTTAGTCTTTTGTACACTTGAGCCATGTTTGTATACATGCATTACATTGCTTGGTTTGGGGTGTCAAACCAAGCACGAAGATTGAGGAGTGTTCATACTCAAGGTGACGTAACACGTCTCAATCCTCGGTCGCCGATGTCCTTGATCTCAATATGATAGGATATTGGCACTCATTTGTTTGTTGCATGCATTTACATCAAGTTGCAAACTTGGCCTCTTAGGCCATCATGCATCGAAATGCACAATTGATGGCCCGAGGGTCGAGGGCCATGCTCCCTGGAGTTCATTGCATGATAGGGAGTGTGTCCATGCATATATTTGCTTGAAAATTTCATGCCATACACTGCTTGCCCTCTGTTGCTGTCAACTGCAGGATTCTGCCAGCAAGAAATGGCCGGAGGCCACTTGAAGTGCCGACCGACCATCAGTGGTTGGCCGTGGTCAAATAGCTGGCCGATTACCACATTCTCATGGCCGGTGGTACATTGCATTGGCCGGTGATATTCCAGAGTGATCAGGAAGTGGTTCAAAGGTGCCCCAAGAATTTTCATAGTCTTCAGAGGAGCAAGGCAGTGTAAACAGAGGCAATAGTGCTGTGGCAGCAAATTTCCGAGCAGGGCGAGTCAAGCATGCATTATTCGCGCATTCCGAGGCAGAGCTGTGGCAGTCTCTTTAAGTTTCACATTTAGTTTATTTTGTAATTAATTTGCTAATTATTAAAGGTCTGTAATAATTAATTAGCTAGGATAGTTGATTTGTTATTCGGACTGTATTATTCTTTTGGACCCTCCGAGCGAGGGCAATTGTGTAATAAGTGTGTGTGAGTGGTGTGCATGTCTTCCAATCCCACGTCTTTCTTCCCTTTTATTTACCCCCGCTTATGATGTTAGACTAGGCATATTTAGATTAGCATACCTTATGCTATGCATGCGTGCATCCATACTTTGTCTTACATACATCGGGCTCGGCACATCATGCTAACTGCACTCGTATTTCAAATTCCAAGTTGAGTACTGTAGACGCGCCCGTGGGCTTCACTCTACAGTTCGGACTCCCTTTTTTTGTGTGTTGCGGTTCTAAATCTGAACCAAAGAGTCCAACTCTGGCAAATCGTTTTGAAGAAAAACAGATTTTTAAAAAGTAGTGCCAAACATGGACTGCTTTGCCAGATTACAGAGTCGCCACCTAAATATTTTTAAAATGGGAAATTTAGGAAACCCTGACTCGGTGCCGAAGGCCACGTGTCCGTCATCACCAAAGTGGTCTTGGCTCGGGAGCTTGGGTACGATCGGGGAAGGTCAGCTATGAGCACCCCCTTTCGCCCGGTCCGAAGACCGGCTCTACTAACCATGATATCCAGTTTGAAAACTTTATGCGTTCTTATTCCGATTATTTAGCCTAGAATTACTATGTGATGCGCACAACACAAAAGTATAGACTAGATTGCCTAACTTGGAAATAAACATTGCATATCCGTTCGTTTTGAAAATGCTTTGGAATTTGCTACTCGCAAGTAGGCTAAAACACGGATTTCAATGAGTTTTCCCAACTCAAGCAATCCAACCTCCACCCACAGGCATTCAACATTTTATCTCACATAAGCACTTAGCCGCATGGTAAGCATACTATCATGGCAACATTCACACGCATGCGATATGCTAAAGCGTAAAATACTTACATCGTACTCCGAGCCAAAACAGAAGCTTATCAGGAATCCATACATGGACCTAAGCATACTGAAATGTCTAATGCAACACATGCAAAGTTGTAATCTAGACAGGCTCGGCTATCCTAGACATGGCATGTGAAATGCTACAACTATCACGTATTCAATTTGGAATTGAAAGTACGATGCAGTTTGTATGATGTGCCGAGCCCGGTGCATGTCAACAAATGCATGGATGCACGCATGCATTGCATAAGGTATGCTAATTTAAATGTGCCCTAATCTACCAACATAAGCGGGTAAATAAAAGGGATAGAAAGAAATGGGGATTGGAAGACATACACCCACTCACACACACTTATTACAATTTCGCCCTCACTCGGAGGGACCGAATAATAATACAGAAATGAATAAATAATTAACTATTCTAGCTAATTAATCATTACAATCACTTAAATTAAATAAATAAATTAATTATCTAATTAAGCAATAAAACGCCTCGGGATGAGGGCCAAATGAATGCGCGTGCCGGGACTCGCTCGGAATCGCACCGCCATGCAAGTGTGCCTCTGTTTCCCCTGCTCTCCTCCTCTGAAAATTGCCAAAGTCCCAGGAGTGCCTCTCAGAGCACTGGGGAGTACCACCGGCTGGGGCAGAGCAACACCGGCTGAAGGAGGAGGCCACGGCACTGAATTGTTCCATCGGCTGGGAAACACTGCGGTCGGCAAAAAAGTGCCGGTCGGCACAAAATGTTCTGCAGATCCTGCAACTCACAGCAGCAGAAGACAAACTATGCATGGCAAGGTAATTCAAAGCATGTATGCACAAAACACATCCCACATCATGTTAATGACTCAACGGGGCATGTGCCTCGATTCCCGGACCATCACGCATTTCCATGCATGATGGCCCTAAGGACCAAGGATGCACCTTTGATCTCAAATGTGTGCAAATCAAACAAACAAAAGTCCCAATCCCTATCACCAACTCAAGGGACAAGGAATGCATGTTGACATGATGCAACCTAGTCATGTTATCTACCATGCAACAAGGGTAATACAATGCACTCATGCAAGCATACAAGCAAGCATATAATACAAGCATGCAAACCAAATGAGGGATGGACCTAGACATGAATTAGGCAACCAAAAGGCCTAAAATTAGTAGCCAAATGCTAAGTCATGAGGGCCAAATACACATGCACATATACGCATGTTAAGGCACCAACACTTAAGCATAACAAACAACATTCAAGCACACTTGAAATGAGTTAAACATGGATTACTAGCATGCACATAAAACTCTGAAAATCATGCAAAACTTGATGCCAAATCATGCTACCAAGCAAGCTAAACATGCAACAAAAGGTCAAGTACTTAAAACAAGCCATGAAGGCTTAAACCAAGGCCGAGTCTACAAGCCTCACAAGGCTAAAGGGGCTCAAAACAGGTCACAAGCAGACCTAAACAAAGCCTAAGGAGCACCTAGATGGCATCTAAGAGGCTCAAGCACAAAGGCGTGCAACATGACCAAAACATGGAGCATTCAACACTAGCTTAAGAAGTCACAAAGAGGCATGCAATGTAAACATACAAGCACTTCTAGGGGACTGAAATTGCATGTCAAGTGGCCCCAAACCACCAAAATAATGCAAACAACACATGCTACACATGCATGCTCTTAAGGCCAACAAGCCAAATGCAAAGGGGCTATATTAAACATGCTAAGATTGACCAAAATACTTATGGACAGACCTAAAACATGGTAATATGAGCACGAAATCTTCACAAACACAAGTCTAAAACATGCTAGCAATGGAGGCATACAACCTAAGCATGTTAAGGCATAAAGAGGCATTACAAGGCAACATACTAAGCATGCATAGGAGACCAAAACCAACTTGGAGGCATGTTATATCATGGCAATTAAGCATGGAAAACAACCAAAGCATGCTCAACACACACTCAAACATGGTGCTCCTTTGGAAGCCAAACTTGCCCTTTTCAAGGACATCAAGGAGAGGGGGTGGCCCTCCCCTTTCTAGGACTTTAAGGCACCATCTCCACCACTGAAATCCCTCAAGATTTCAGTGGTGGAAAGGTCCAAGCACACAAGTCCCGGATCTCTCCAAAATAGCACAAAAATGAGCCCTTTTCAAGGCCTAAAGGGGGTCAAACTCCCCCAAACCACAAAACACTCTTAATAAACAATAAAGAGGGTTAAAAACAGAACTATTTTGTGTTATAGACCAGGCACAAAAACTGTTTTAAACTAGGCAAAAATGGAGTGCAAAAATGGGTAAATAAAGTAAGTTTCTTACCCTTGATGATCAACTTCACAAAGGTTGGAGTTGTTGGTTCCTTGAGCTCCAAACCAGCCAAGAACACCAAGAACAAGCCCTTAGCACTTCAATTCCAAGAGGAAGGTGAAACACTAGGTGTTGGTGAGCAATAGTAAGTCACAAACACCTAGTGTACAAAACAAGAGAGAAAGAGAGAGATAGGATAGATACACAAAATCTAACCTAAAACAGAGCTTATCCCTCTCCTAAAATGTCTAACTCTCCAAAAAAACTAACCCTTGAGCCAAGAGAAGAGCCTTCTCTTGTATAGGCATCCAAAACTTACAAGTTAAGGCATCCAAAGGGCTCATCCCTCCATACACGTGTATGGAGGGGAAACAAACACCAGAAAGGTCTGAAAATATCTCAGAAAGCAGCTGTAAAGTGGTCGGCAGGGCAAAATGGTCATTTTGCCAAAAAAAAGTGCCGACCGGCACAAAATAGTGCCGACCGGCACAATATAGTGCCGGTGGACAAACCAGCCAGCCGGTGGCCTCTGGTCACAGCCGGTGGTGTGTGGGGGTGCCTCACAAGGCATTCCTACCCCTCCAAGGCAAAGCACAAGTGTTTGGTGCAAAACTAGACACAAAACGATCGAGTTCGGAGGTCCTGAGGCAAGGCGCGCGAGCCGAGAACTCCGGGAACTTAAACGAACACAAACAGGATAATCACCGAGTGTTCCAACGGTGACGTCCAAGTCTTGAGGACGGTCAAAAATGGGGTGTCTACAAGTACTTGTTAGTTGCAGCATTTCACATGCCATCTTTAGGGTAGCCAAGCCTATTCTAGCTGCATCCTACATGTGTTGCATTAGCCATCTTAACATGAACTAGGGTCATGCATATGATTACTAACTAGTTTCTGTTTTGGCTTGGAGTACTAGGTAAGCTTTTATGCTTTAGCATACCGCATGCGTGTGAATGTTGTCATAATAGCATGATTACTATGAGGCTAGCTGTTATGTGATATAACTGCTTGAATGCCTGTGGATGGAGGTCGAATTACCTAAATTGGAATAATGCATTAAAACTGTGAGTTTTAAGCCCACGATAGTGGCAAAACATCTTTCTAAAGCCCCTCGAGGGTGGCAAAACCTACTTTTAGCCTACTTACGAGTAGTAGCAAAACATTTTCCAAACAAACATGAAATGTTTTGTTCCGATTTAGGCAATTTGGTCTATACTTGTTTGATGTGCGCATAACATAGTAATTCTAGGCTAATAACCGGAATAAGAACGCATAATGTTTTCAAAACTCGATATCATGATTAGTAGAGGCCGATCTTTGATCGGGCGAGCAGGGGTGCTCACGAAGTGACCTTCCCCAATCGTACCCAAGTTCCGGAGCCAAGGCAACTCTGGTAATGACGGACACGTGGCCTTAGGCAAACGAGTCAGGGTTTCCTAAATTCCCCCATTAAAAAATATTTAGGTGGTGACTCTGTATCTGGCAAAGCAGTCCATGTTTGGCACTTCTTTACAAAAATCTGTTTTCTTAAAACGATTTGCCGGATTTGGACTCTTTGGTTCAGATTAAGAACTGTGACAATCGAGTCCGAACTGGGGCATGAGGCCCCACCCGGGGCGCGTCTACAGTTTCTGGCGACTCCGCTGGGGACTTTAGAGAGCTTGACTCAAACTCGTGATATCTTGTTTTGATTTCACTTATGTGTTTCTTTGCATTACATGTGCATTGGTGCGCCTAGGACACCGTGTTGGCCATCTGCTATTCCTAAGCGGTTTGCCGGAGGCTCGCTTCGAGAAGCGTACCATAAGGCTGACCGGTTGCGGGCTTTGCCAGTATGGGAACATAAACCCCGGTTTTATCGGGGCACCCTTTTGACCATTCGACCTAGTGCATATTCGGAATCCATAGTGACCATTCCAAGCTAGGACAGGTTGCTTACCCGATATAGGTTGTTTGAAACCACTGCGTGCGTAGTGAAACCCTAGTTCCTGACAAAATAGGACAGGGAAACCCTACCCCAACATAGGGGTGTTTTGGCTCTCATTTACTTGCTATGTGCTTTTGGAGTGTATCTCTACAGGGAATGCATGTATCAGTTTACAAGTTTGAGTGTCAGGCTTGAAGGCACCAGTATCAGTGTTTTTGAGAATCAGTTATCTGCGCGTATCAAATTCAGCTTTGGGGACTGTGATTCGGGGATAATGACCAGTGTTTGAGGAACAGTGTATTCAGCTTATCGACAGGGTGTTGTGATACCCAACTGTGTGTTGTGTGTTTATTTTACGCCGTTATACTGTCCGTTTATCTGGTTGTTTTATTTCCTTATTTATCTTTTTGCTAGGTAGTTTAGCGCGATTGCTTCTAACCCAGTAGATATTCCCCAAGCACTCTGGACTAGAGGTCGTCGACTCAATCGATCTGAGGATTTGGTAGACGGACAACCAGTGTACCACTCTCTACCCCCGGTTACTAGACGGAAGGCAATTAGGCAAAAAACATCAGTTCAGCAGTCAGTTCAGAGGGCCTTGTCTACCCCACCTGAGTACAGTAGGGATCAGGGTTCTGTTTCTCCCACAGAGAGGGAATATATACCGGTAATTCAATCAGATCAGGATAGTATGGCAAGTTTAGAGGAGATGGTGCGCCAGCTTCAGGAGAGCATGAAAATTATGCAGCATGATGCTGTCCGACAGGCGGAGTTCGGCAAGCAACAGGCCACGGCTATGACTGAACAAGCAGAGTTAATCATGAGGCTACAACAGCAAACCGGAGCATCTGCTTCGCAGCAAGCTCCTCCCCCGCCAGGAGTTCCAACCCTCGGGGAGACAGCTAATGTTCAAAATGATACGGACATTCCCACAGGACCACCCCCACCCCCGATTCTATCCCAGATCCTACCACAATTATCCAAAACACCCACCAACCTACCGAACTCCCCTTTTGAGTTCGAGACAGATCCCACGGCACTGAAGTTGAGCAAGCTTGAAAAGCTGTTCAAGAGATCCCAGGGAGTCAAGACCATCCCTGACATTGAAAACGGATATACCGACGCAGCTGTGACGCTACCGGACAGATTCAAGATGCCGCACATCGACCGATTTGATGGATCCGGGGATCCCATGGTGCACCTGAGATTGTTTTCAGATATCTTAAGGCCAATGGGCCTCTCCAGACTGCAGAAGCTGTCTCTATTCGGCCGGACCCTGTCGGGTGTGGCGGCCATATGGTATGCCAAATTAGAAGATGATGTCAAGAGAAACTGGGACGAAATGGCTGAGGCCTTCATGCACAATATTCATATAACACACAAATCGAGATTACGACCCGTGATCTTGAGACGACAAGACAAGAGGCTAAGGAGAGCTTCTCAGAATTTGTGACTCGCTGGAGGGCTAAGGCTTCGATGATGACCCTAAGGCCCACAGACAAAGATCAGATTTGGATGATTGTGCGCAATCTTCAGCCGAAGTTGATGCAGAAAATGATCATACTCCCCTTCCCTACCTTTTCTAATCTGCATGAGATGGGAGTACAAATTGAGGATGCCTTGAAGCAAGGCTTAATTGATAATGATTGGGAGCAACCCCGAAGAACTTTCAATCGCAACAACAACGCAGGCCCGAGCGGCGCTACAACTGCGAGAGCCTCCGAAGTGAGCATGGTTCACCAACAACCTCCCTCCAAGAACCATGGCAACTACGCCATTCTCCGGTGCGTCCGGAAGCCATACACAAACAGCCAAATACCCACCCAAAAACCAAAGAACCTTCGCTCCACTGTATATGCCCCTGTCCAAAGCTCTGGGGGTGTTAATCAGAAAAGGGCACTTGAAGCCCCTAGAGCCGCACCATTACCGGAAAGAAAAACTTCCTCCTATCCACAACCCCGAAATATTGCGCATTTCACAACAGCACAGTCATGACACCGACCTATGCTACCGATTACGTCATGAGATTCAAGATCTCATTGATAACGGGGTGATTATGCCTCCCGAAAAACCCAATGTCACAACAAAACCCTCTCCCATCGCACAACCAAGCTCCACCTCCCAAAAGAATCAACTTTATCCATGCTGGGGTCATGTCTTACGATCCTAGCATCTATATCACTCCTTCCCACTTGCCTAAGCCGGAGGTGCTCCTTCCTGATTGCACCAACTTGTGCATTATGGACATCTCCATAACCCAACCTAAGCCAATGGTGGTAACTATCGAAGACAGAAGAGGGGAGATTTTAGAGGAGAAGGGGGTTGTTGAGCCAGAGTCCGAGGAATCTGGGAGTTTTGTTGAGAAAGTATATAGTCCGAATGACTATATTTCGTCAGTAGGCCAGGATGGGCCAAGTGTGGAATTGCCAACAGAAATAGAGCTGTGTGTAATCCAAGGGGATGGTTTGGGATAGAGGACAGATGATTTGACGGCTATGGAAGAGGACCTTGCCAATCTCCAGTTTTATAGTGACCAAGATCCAGGGGATGCAGCAGTCAACTGGTTCGAGTATGAGGAATCGGCGGAGGCTACTGGGTGGTTGGATGATCAACCAGATATCGTGGAAGAGTTCTAACGAGGACAGGGCCTGGCAGGGGCAAGAATGTCAGTGACGGCCGGAAGAGTCGAAGAACAGAGTACATCGCCGGAGAGCGCCGGTGTCAAGAATTTCGCTCAGGATTGGAGCATTTTGAATACAGGAATTATTGAACAGCCAGCTGTATTGACACAGTCGGAACAGGAAAGATTTGAAGATTCTGAGAGAATCAGGAAAGCTAAGGCTCATGTGGGGACTGAAACTGCTATGTACACAGAAACAGAGAATGTTGCGAGCATATGGATGGAAGGTACCGCGAGTACGAGAACAGTCATACCGGAGCCGGACAGGTGTCTGTCGGCTGCCGATGGAATGTGGTAGGAGAACGATGATTTATGTCTTGCCCACACGGACGAGGATTGGGGGAGCAACCAACCAGATGATACCTAGTACATTGGTGAAGTCGACCATATGACTAGGAGTGGACAGTATTTCAAGCCTCCGCACCTGGATCAGCCAGAGGCATCTGGGAAGGATAGGGAGGCTGAGAAATAGAAGGAGAAGCAACTTGAGGATGAAGTTGCACTCAGACAGCTAAAGAAGATACAAGCAGACATCTCCATCTGGGGACTGCTTATAGCATCGCGAGTGTACCGGCAGGCTGTCTTATCGGCCATGGATAAGGCCAAGCTCTCGATAGAAACCACACCAGAGCAGCTGGTGGGATTAGTCTTTCCGGGAGGAGCTATCCCGATGCTGACTTTTTCCGACAAGGAATTGCCACCTAAGGGGGTGAACCATAACAAGCCACTCTACATCTCCGTGGAGTGTAGGAATAAATGGATACCGGTGGTTCTTGTTGATACCGGATCCGCCATCAATGTGTGCCCAGCAAGAACTGCGTATGCAATGGTTTGAAGACCGCGACTTTTATACCAACAGCTCAAGTGATTCGGGCATACGACAACACGAGCAGAGAAGTCATGGGGATGGTAAAAATTCACACCAAGGTTGGACCGGGACAGCATGAGATAGATTTCCATGTCTTAGAGGTTCCTACAACTTTAACCTGCTTTTGGGGCGCCGTGGCTGCATCAGGTAAAGGTAGAGTGTCGTCCACCTTGCATCAAATGGTGAAATACCCCATGGGAAGGGAGTAGCCATTGTCTTTGGAAATTCATCGATTCATCCACCACCGGAGGTATCTACGCCTGTTCTAGAAATTGAGCACGGTATGGAGGATGTGTTCATATTGGGTTTTACCCTGGCTGAGGCTCGGGTTGTACAGAACATCATGGCTGCTAACGAGGGGATATATGTCAGTGCTCAGGTAGTATACCTCATGAACAAGCTCCAACACATCCCCGGGATGGGATTAGGAAAGAGTGGCCGGAAGGGCGTTGCAGCATTGGCCGAAGTGCCACACAACCCACACACCTTTGGCTTGGGTTATCTGCCCACCAAGGAGGATTGGGTAAGGAAAGGAAAGGAAAGGAGATGGCTGGGAGAGCCAGAGTGAAACAGATGGGGAAGCCTTTTGAGTTAATGCACCGACCCATTCAGGGTACCCTAAACGGACGCTTCGTCCGGGAGGGGGAGGAGTTTCCATTTTGTGGCTTCCCAGAGTCGTGGTTGAATGCGGAGAGGAAGCGCATGCCAGGTTTTGAGATCTTCTTTGACCTACAGTTATCCGGGGGGGATGATGATGCTGAGGAGCAGACAGACCCGACAATTGAGGACGAACAGAACAGGAAAATGGAGTCTGAGGACGTCGAGATTGAAATGGGGGTAGCACTGGCATGTCTACTTTTAGATCCTCCGATCGAACAGAAGTGCTTGGGGGATAACTTCTCGGTGTCCATGATCGGGAATGAAACGGCTGCGGGCCTACCAGCAAATATTTTGGATGCATCCATCGCACCCTCTCTCGTTTGGCAGTACGAAGAGGGATTTTGTCAAGCAGCACCGGGTCAGGTAGTGAGCCGGAATCTGATTCCACCGAGTCTTGTGAGTCGGAATCAGATTCCAGCTCAACTGAGTCTGAGTCCGGTATTCCTGGGGGTGATAACCCGGATGCCACAGTCCTGTCCAGGTCGTCTTTTCTTTCTCTTTTGAGTCTGTTGTAACAGAAGAATCGGACGGTTTGGAAGCACTTAATGAGAATGTGGATGTAGTTTCTGAGTACTTTTCCATGCCTTTGATTTATTGTTTGAATCAGGACTTTCAAAATTTTGACGAAAACGACGAGGAAGAAATTCCTCCGGTTTTGCAACGACTAATTGATCAAGAGCAAGAGAGATTTGTTAAACCTTAATGGATGAAATCACTACTGTGAATTTGGTACTGAGAAGGACCTGCGGCTGGTCCAGATCGGGTCCACGTTGTCTTCGGAGGAACGCAAGCGCTTAGTCGTTTTATTAAAAGATTTCAAAGATGTTTTCGCGTGGTCCTACGAAGACATGCCTGGAATCGATCCTGAGATTGTACAGTACCGGATCCCACTTGACCCCAAGGCCCGACCTGTCAAACAGAAACTAAGAAGAATCCGCCCCAACTGGGCCATCAAGATTAAGGAAGAGGTCACCAAGCAAATCGATGCAGGCTTCCTGCTGGTATCCGAATACCCGACTTGGTTGGCCAACATTGTTCCGGTGCCAAAGAAAGATGGCAGGATCCAGGTGTGCGTGGATTTTAGGGATTTGAACAGAGCTAGTCCGAAGGACGACTTTCCCTTGCCGCATATTGATGAGTTGGTGGATTTTACAGCGGGGCATGCTTTGCTTTCGTTTATGGATGGCTTCTCAGGCTACAATCAGATAGTGATGGCACCTGAAGACCGGGAAAAGACTGCCTTCACCACCCCGTGGGGACCTACTGCTACAGAGTGATGCCATTTGGGCTGAAGAACGCAGAGGAGCTACATATCAACGGGCCGCGACCACGATATTACATGACATGATCCACAAAGAGGTTGAGGGTATGTAGACGACATGATTGTCAAGTCCAAAGAAAGAGAGGGGCCACTACACCGCCTTGCAAAAGTTCTTCCAAAGGATCAGAGAATTCCGGTTGCGGCTGAATCCGCAGAAGTGTACGTTCGGTGTTACAGCGGGAAAAATGCTGGGGTTTCTGATTACACAAAGGGGCATCGAAGTCAACCCTTCCAAAATCAAGGCCATCTTAGAAATGCCACCACCAATTACTGAAAAGGAGGTGCGAGGCTTTCTGGGTAAAGTGCAATTCATAAGACGGTTTATCTCAAAATTAACCTTGACTTGTGAACCACTTTTTGGTCTCTTGAAGAAAGGAAAGAAATTCCAATGGGACGGCCGATGCCAAGCTGCTTTTGAACAGATCAAGAAATACTTACAGAACCCACCCATGTTGTCACCACCAGAACCAGGGAGACCGTTGATATTATACCTTTCAGTGACTGAAACTACAATGGGTTGTATGCTCGCGCAGGAATCAGAGGACAAGGTGGAGAGGGCCATTTATTATCTGAGCAAGAAAATGCTGGAGTATGAGACTCGCTACACACCGTTGGAGAATGCTTGCTTAGCCTTGGTATGGGCTACCAGGAAGCTGCGGCACTACCTGTTAGCTCACTTCGTAATGTTGGTTTCACGATTGGATCCCATCAAATATCTTTTCGAGAAACCGGCACTTACGGGTAGGCTAGCTCGTTGGTTGCTATTACTTTCCGAATTTGATCTGAAATATGTAACACACAAGTCAGTTAAGGGAAGAGCAGTAGCAGAATTTTTAGCCAATCATCCAGTGGAAGCAGGTGAAGCAGTTGAGTACTTATTCCCAGATGAGGCCATTTTGCGCATCGAAGACGAAACTTGGACGATGTACTTTGATGGAGCATCAAACCAGTACGGGTATGGGATAGGGGTGTTACTGATAGCACCCGACAATTCCCGTATCCCTCTAGCCTTCAAACTCCGGTTCAAAGTCTCGAACAATGAAGCAGAATATGAGGCATGCATTGTCGGTCTAGAAGCAGCCCTAGAACTAGGGGCAAAACGGTTGGACGTCATTGGGGACTCGAACCTTGTTGTGTCTCAAGCAAAAGAAGACTGGAAAGTCAAGGAAGAAAAGATGATAATGTACCACCAGGCCTTGGATATGTTAATTCCTCGGTTTGAGAAGCTAAACTTTGCTCATCTAGTAAGAGAGAACAACAGGTTCGCAGATTCACTAGCAACTCTATCTTCCATGATAGACATCCCCTTTGGAGTCCGGATGCGTCCAGTCATTATTTACCAGAAGTTTGCGCCAGCATATGAATCAATCGCGGCCATAGATGAGGTTCAGGATGATAACCCCTGGTATTACGACATTTGGAACTTCCTGGAGAAAGAGACGTATCCACCAAGGGCAAATGCCAAGGATAAAAGGGCAATTAGAAGAATGGCTGTTCAGTTCATCATCTGCGGGGGTAAGCTGTATAAGAGAGGTCATCTGGGAATGCATAAGCTGTGTGTAGAAGCTGAAGAATCGAAGCGCCTGATGGAGGCCGTCCATGGAGGAGAATGTGGTGCACATATGAACGGGGTAATGTTGGCTTGGAAGATCCTCAGACAGGGTTACTACTAGTCTACCATGGAGGAGGATTGTATCGGCTTTGTTTGGCGATGCCACAAATGTCAGATCCATGCAAACCGCATGAACATCCCGCCGTCAAAGCTGTACAACATGACTTCGCCATGGCCATTTTCAATTTGGGGAATCGATGTGATCGGGGCTGTTACTCTGAAGGGGTCGAATGGGCATGAGTTCATCCTGGTCGCGATAGATTACTTTACAAAGTGGGTCGAGGCCCAATCTTATGCAGTGTTGAAGGCTTCACATGTCGCGAAGTTTATCAGAAACAACATCATTTGTCGTTACGGAGTCCCAAATGAGATAATTTTAGATAACGGTTCCCACTTCAAGAAGGAGGTGATTGACTTGTTGGAAAAATACAACGTGGCTTTTCATAAGTCATCCACATACCGGCCACAAACCAATGGAGCAGTTGAGGCCGCCAACAAGAACATCAAACACATACTGCAGAAGATGGTGGAAACCTATCGGGACTGGCCGGATAAGTTGCCGTTTGCTCTGTGGGGCTACCGGACTTCACTCAGAACTTCTACTGGAGCGACTCCGTATTCCTTGGTTTATGGGATGGAGGCCGTTTTGCCTATCGAAATTGAGGTTCCGTCTTTGCGAGTGTTGGCTGAGTGCCAGATAGCCGAAGCAGATTGGCACCAGAGCAGATTTGAGGAACTCATGCTCTTTGACGAGAGGAGAATGAAAGCACTGTACCATGTTCAAGGTTATCAGCGCAGAATTGCCCGGGCTTTCAACAAGAAAGTTAAGTCCAGGAATCTAAAGGAAGGAGATTTGGTGCTGAAAGACAACCGAGCTCCCATCCACGACCCAAGGGGCAAGTTCAGACCCAATTGGACTGGTCCCTACATCATTAAGTCTATTTGGTCGGGTGGAGCTGTCGTTCTGATGGACCTAGATGGCCTAGAGTTCTCACAACCGATCAACATGGACAAGTTGAAGAAATATTACCCCTGAGAGGTTCGCTAGGCCGAAAACCCGAAAGGGCGACCTAGGCAAAAGTTAGAGCCCGAAAAATTTGAAATTATAAAAACCGAGCTCGCAAGGTTAAAAACCCGCAAAGGGTGGCCTTGGCAAAAGTTAGAGCGCAAAAGGAGAGTGAAAATACTAGAGTGAACCCAGGCCTGAACTACGTAAGGCTTGATTCCCATCTTTGGGATACGTAGGCAACTTCATCCTGAAGTTCAGCCATAAACTTTTTCCCCGATCAACTTTGTCCATTTGATCAGCTCGGTCATCGTTGACTATTCAGTATTCAAGAGCTTCGGTTGTGATCTCCGGTACAGTGCTATTCAGACTAGGGGCAACTTTCTAGTTGCTGGAATCCGGGGTTGTGCATCCCAGTGATAGATCTCAGGCGTGTCCAGTTCTGATCCATACCGAAAATGGTTTTGAAAAGTTTTAATAAAAGTTGACTTTGTTCAAATTAATCTTTTTACAACTAAGACCATTTCTGGACCAAAACGGGAAATTTTCAGTACCACAACCTTCAATTTCATTGATTTCAACACAGAGTTCTCCTGCTCTTGCATACAAATTGACGTTGCTTTTTATCACATTCATAAGGAAAAACTTGAAAGTACTAATAAAGTAATAATTCCGGGGCATAGATAAGTCCGGTGTTCCTGCGCCCCCTTCCCGAGCTGGTCGAAGCCTCTGATGCCAAGCTAGGCCCAATCTGTGCCTCTTCATTGAGCCAATCTATGCACTCATCAGACAAAGTGCAATTGTAAGTGGGAGCAGGGGCCAAGAGCTCTCTAGTCCTCCATGCTGTCGTATACCGGGCAAGCTGTGCACCTCAGATCGGGAATGTAGCCGGGTACTCTATCCCCTTTGGTGGACAAGTCTGATCATGACCAAACTGGCGCTGGAACCGGAATGGGAAGTAGAACACACAGTGAGTCAAGCCAATCAGCTGAATCCCAGGTTGGCGGGTCATGCTATAGCCCAATGCCGGTAGATTGAGCCAAGGGCGCAAACCCGCCGCAAATGCGTCTACGGACAAGCTGCGCATCCAGTCGAACCACTAACCCTCATCAAGGGCATCGACTAGGCGTTGCCTGAAGAAGTAACCACGAGCTGAGTAAGCTGGGCAAGAGTCCACAACCTGCAACTTGTCCATCAACCATACTTGGGGAGGGATGAAAAATGAGAGAATAAAGAATAGAGAGATGTATGATGAGAGAAAGAGTAAGAAGAGGGTTTTGTGAGAAAAATCAAGCCTGAGGGCCGAGTGATGAGAGCAATACATATGTGAGATTGGGTGGGAAACTTTACCTGCACCAGTAGTGGACTTCCCGCAAATTTGGTCGTTTCGCGGCGATGGAAAGCATCCAAGCCCATCAACGTGTCAGCCAGAGTCATGGCGATGCAACTCTTACCCTCCTTCAAACCTTGTGTAACCTCGATCAACCGGACAATAGATCCTCCAGAGCCTGAGGCAAGTAAGAAATGAGATAGCATGCACAAACAAAGTGCGTGTTGCCGAAAACCTTGCCAATGGCGGTCACCGCGGTCACCGGCATCAGAAAAATGGCAAATCAAACTCGGAATATCCAGCATTCCGTCACAAATCAAAGATCGAGCGTCGGGTATTGAGAGCCCACAAATTTGTCCTAAGGCTTGGGCATGGCCAAAACGAAGTTGGGGCAGGATCTCTTCGTTGCGCTCGGACTCCATTAAAGCTTGGAAATCCTCAAAGGTAGGACATACCTCTTGCCCGCCAAAGCTAAAAACATGTGTCACTGGATTCCAAAACCTTGCTGCGGCATGGAGAAACGGAAGGTGCAGCGGAGTACGACCCAGAGTGAATAGTGCGTTTATGCCGAAACCCCGGAAACTCAGCTTTTCCGAGCCGTCCAAGTTGGCAATCCAAACTGAGAGATTCTGTGCAAGAAACTCTTCCATATGGAACAAATCAGTGTTGAATTGAGTAAAACTACGAAGCTGAGGCCTTTTGTAGAAGATAAGGTTGAGTGGAGGACAGATGTCAGCATTCTGCTGGTTCTGGCAATTTATGGCCGACCGGCTAAATATAGTGCCGACCGACCACCACTTTTGGCCGATGGCCATTTCTCATGGCCGATGGCCTTTACCTCTGGCCGGTGGCCTTCCTTCTTGTTCCATGAGCTGTTTATGAGTTGAACATGCTAAGGGATTGTGGTTGGCACCTCTACCAATGCCCTCCGGTGATCGATTCTTGCGGGGTCACACCTTTTTGCTTATCGAGTTGTATTTCACTCTCTTTAAGTCTTTGATTTGCTTATCGAGTTGTACTCGCACTTGGTTGGTTTTATCGAGTCTCTCTGTTTTGCTTATTGAGTTGTAAGTCAGTTCATTACCTGATTATTACGATGAGTGCTCCATTTTCAAACGAATTCTTTTAATTTCATTCACATTATTATGTGATGCGATGCGATGCGATGCATAGAACATGCAAATGTAACACCTTTTGAACAAAATAGCTGTTTCCTTTCCATCATGTATTTTGCAAAATGTACACTATTTTGAAAAAAATAAAACCTGCCTGAGGCAGTGCAATGCGCTTAAACTACCAGTAAAAAGGAAAGTAAAGCAAAAGGAGAGCAGGGCAGCAGAATATCAAGGTTGACACCGGTAACCTCCCCTTGCGGTCGATGCACCTCCTGCGCCCTTGTTCGGGTCAATTATATGGTTTGGCACCTTTAAGACAGTGCAGGAAAGTGCACTTTTTCGGAACATTAGTAGGCCTTCGAGTTGACGTCAGGCCGTGTTTTGAGCGATGCTCCGTACGTATGAGGAACACCCCTTCCCGTATCCTTTTATATCTTGTGAACTCCACAAATCGCTGCAATTATACTGTGTTGTAGTGCTTTGCATTTCAACATCATGAATGCATCATGAATGACTTGTCTCTACCACGCGTCAAGTTTCTATACACATTGCACGTGTTGACCGCATGCTTTACTTACATGTGTTCAAGTTCTTTTCTATACACATTGCTTGCATACGTGCATTGCTTTACTTACATGTGTTCAAGTTTCTATACACATTGCACGCGTTGACCGCATGCTTTACTTACATGTGTTCAAGTTCTTTTCTATACACATTGCTTGCATACGTGCATTGTTTTACTTACATGTGTTCAAGTTCTTTTCTATACACATTGCTTGCATACGTGCATTGCTTTACTTACATGTGTTCAAGTTTCTATACACATTGTTTGCATACGTGCATTGCTTTACTTACATGTGTTCAAGTTCTTTTCTATACACATTGCTTGCATACGTGCATTGCTTTACTTACATGTGTTCAAGTTCTTTTCTATACACATTGCTTGCATATGTGCATTGCTTTACTTACATGTGTTCAAGTTTCTATACACATTGCACCCATTGACCGCATGCTTTACTTACATGTGTTCAAGTGCCTCTATACACATTGCTTGCATACGTGCATTGCTTTACTTACATGTGTTCAAATTTTCTATAACACATTGCATGCGTTGTCGCGTTATGCTTTACTTACATGTGTTCAAATTCCTTCATACACGTTGTGCACGTTGTCGTGTGTTCTTTACTTACATGTGTTTGTGCCTTCACAGCATTGTTATGCTTCCCACTTGTTCTGCGTTGTCACGCACTTTCAATTGCCTTAAATGTGCATGTTTCTAACAATATTGTACCTGTTAAGTTTTCTTTCTTTTTCAGGCACGATATTGTATGTACGGTTCATTTGAAGCTGGCACGACCAGATGAACCGCACAGGTATTGTATTCTCCGCGTGAAACGTAGCGAGAATTACATGATTCTCTTACACTCTTATTGCATTGTAGTGTAGTTTGGTGTATGCTAGCTTAAAACTGTTGCATTGTTATGTTTCGTTACAGCTTTCTTTGTATGATCATGAGTTATGCTCGGCTTCTTGCATTGTCGGTTATATTTTGCCCCTGCCTTCGGGCGCATATCTTTATCTGCAGCATGTATGCTTTGTCCAAGTCTTCAGTTTTGTCAAAAATGGGTCGTCTCTGGGCTTTGACAATCACTCCCGTCATTGTTATGACTTTTGAGTTCTGTCAAAGAGGGGCAACTGTAGACACCCCATTTTTGACCGTCCTCAAGACTTGGACGTCACCGCTGGAGTACTTGGTGATTACCCATGTTCGTGTTTTGTTTTGAGTTCCCGGAGGTCTCGGCTGCGCGCCTTGCTTCAGGATCTCTCAACTCGACTGTTCTGTGTTTTGTTTCTGAGGGTAGAAAGTAGCTTGCTAGCTACCCCTGACACCCACCGGCCATGGCTTGAGGCCACCGGCCGTGTTTTGAGGCTACCGGCCATTGGTGAAACATACCATTGGCCGGTCGGCATTTGGTGTGGCCGGCCGACCATATGTTTGGCCGATGGCCTCCTTTTCTGGCCGGTATCACCTTTTTGCCTTTTTCAGGCATGGTGCATGCCAGCTTTGCCAGCTGGAATGCACAAGTGTAGACGTCCCCGAACGCCCCGGGAGGATGAATCCCGTTCTGTTCTTTTGGGTTTACTACAGTTCGGACTCAATTTGTCACGGTTCTAAATCTGAACCAAAGAGTCCAAATCCGGCAAATCGTTTTGAGAAAAACAGATTTTTAGAAAAGAAGTGCCAAACATGGACTGCCAGATACAGAGTCGCCACCTAAATATTTTTTTAATGGGGGAATTTAGGAAACCCTGACTCGGTGCCAAAGGCCACGTGTCCGTCATCACCAAAGTTGCCTCGGCTCGGAAACTTGGGTACGATTGGGGAAGGTCTGCTATGAGCACCCCCTCTCGCCCGATCCGAAGATCGGCCTCTACTAACCATGATATCTGATTTTGAAAACGTTATGTGTTCTTATTCCGGTTATTACCTAGAATTACTATGTGAAGCGCACAGCAAAACAAGTATAGACTAGATCGCCTAATTTGGAACAAAGCATTGCATATCCGTTTGTTTGGAAACGTTTTGAAATTTGCTACTCGCAAGTAGGCTAAAACACGGATTTCAATGAGTTGTTCCAACTCAAACAATCCAACCTTCACCCACAGGCATTCAGGCAGTTTATCACATAAGCATTTAGCCACATGGTAAGCATGCTGTCATGTTAACATTCACACTCATGCGAGATGCTAAAGCATAAAATACTCACAATGCACTCCGAGCCAAAACAGAGAACTCGTTAGCAATCATGCATGATCCAAGTCCATGTTAAGTGCCTAATGTATCGCATACAAAATGCAGTCTAGAATAGGCTCGGCTAATCCTAGGACGGCATGTGAAATGCAACAGATAACACGTATTCAAGTTAGATTTGAAATACTATGCAGTTAGTATGATGCGTCGAGCCCGGTGCATGCAATACAGATGGATGAATGCACGCATGCATAGCATAAGGTATGCTAATTGAAATATGCCCTAAATCTAACCATTATAAGCGGTTAAATAAAAGGGAGAAAGAAATGGGGTTGGAAGACATGCACACACGCACCTACGCACCCACACTTATTACAAATTGTGCCCTCACAGGGAGGGTCCAAATAAAAGAGTCCAAATGTCCAAAATAGGTACAGTCCAAAGCAAAAATAAACAACTAACTAATCTAAGCTAATTACTTATTACATCACAAACTAATTTAATTAACCATCTAAGCTAATTAAATAATTACAAAAACAAATGAGCCAATTAACAAATTAACTAATTTCAACTGAGCATGCATCTAGCTAGCTACTGAAGCTAATTAATCTAAGTTATTACATAATTAGAAACCTCGGGACACGAGGGATGCACATGCTCGCTTCGGTTCCTCGCCTTGGAATGCCTTCCATTTGCTCTTTGAAGGCTTTGTTTGCAGGGTGTCCTCCAGTTCTGGGTGCTAAAACTTACCAAAACACTGCAGGGGAAGCTCCTAGTGGCCTGCCGGCCAAGGATGGAAAGCTGCCGGCCAGAGATGGCCCACTGCCGGCCAAAGGTGGCACACTGCCGGCCATCAATGGCAGGCTGCCGGCCACTGGTGTGCTGTGACACCAAACTACAACGAAGCACAAAATAGAGGAAAATGAGGGTTTCCCTAGGACATGTATGCACCATGGCACTCCGAATCACCTCAAAACATCAAGGGAGAGGCCAAGTCGGATCCATGACCATCAATCACGTATCCCGATGCATGATGGCCAAAGTTCCAACTTGTGCAAATCAATATAGAAATGAATGCACAAATACAACAAATAAAGCCTAGAACTCTATCATGAATCATCAAGAGCTTCAGCAACCGAGAATTGAGATACATTCCATCACTTGAAGTATGAAATGCCCCTAGTTCCTCGTGCTTGGATTAATACTTAATCCAAACAATGCAACACATAAGCATGGCAAACATGCAACATGACCTAAGTATGCAAACGTGCAACTAAACCAAACATGCGACAAGCATATGAACATAATGTGAGGCAACAACCTATGACAAAATGCAATATGAACATATGAACATGCAAGGCATGTAAAGCTAAGCAAGTATGCAACAACATACTACATGTAACGAGCATGCGACAACATGGCAAAATGGGCTTACACCAAAGATGGACAACTCTCAACTAGGTCCAAATTAGTAGCCAATAGTGATGAATTAAGCCACACAAAAACACTCAAGCATGCAAAATGCGAAAGGTTCAACAAAGGGGCCTAAAAGGGCAACTCTCAAAAGTGCCTAAGAAGTGACAAATGTGCAAGTGTAACAACACTATATGCACTGAAATGAGATGATAAATGATGCCAAATCATTTAAACAACACAAGTAAAGCATGCGAAGGTCCTAAGTCATGAAAGCTAGCAAAGAGCAATACAAAGGAGGCATGCGATACATGACATGAACACATGAACTAAGCATGGACAGAGTTTAATTAAGCCTAAACAGGGACTTAAACATGCTGGAATGAAGGCTCAAACACCTAGACATGCAAGCATACAAGCTAAGCCTTAAACTAGGCAATAATGCACGACATTCAAAGGCACTTGAAGCATGAATGAAGTGAGAATGTGACAATGGTACATGCTCTGAAATGAAGCATTAAATGATGCCAAATCATCTAAATATCTCAAAGATAGCATGCATGCATCACCGAAACACAAAGCTTGCAAGGTCAATTACACTACAGCTATACAAAGCATGCATTATTTGACTAGGAAGCATAAATACAGAGGCAAGGCAGCCCCAACACATGAACATTTCTAGTTTAAAGCATGGCCAAAAGATGCTAGCATGATGGACTAACATAGCATGCAAGATTGGCTAGTAGGCATGAGTTGTATGACATGTATATGAAGCATATGAAATCTCACCAAACCAGATAAAATTAGTGAACTAAACATATAAAAATACCCCCAAATAATCATGGAAATGCAGCCAATGCATGCCAAAATGAGGGGCTTCTTTGGAGGACCACACAAGGGATTATTAGGCACATGCAAGATGGACATTCAACAAGGCCAAACCAATTCTGGCATTGCTCAAGAGGATCCCAAAACCCACTGAAAAGGGCCTGGAACAAGGCCTAGAAGCATGCAAGATGTAGTCTCTTTGGAAGGCCCAAAAGACCACCAAACAAGACAAGGAGAGAGGGGGTCACCCCCCTCTAATTTTGACCTTCAAGAACACAATAAGGCCACTGAAAATCCACTGGATTTCAGTGGCTAATAGGCCAAAACAAGGCCAATGCAAATACTCACATGTATGGCTCTAATCATGAAGAGATAAAGCATGCATGGGGGAAGATGACCCCAAAAAGGAAAGAGACCTCAATAAATCTTAAAGAGGAGGTCAAAACAAAACTTTTTCCAGTTTATATCAAATCTCGAAAATAATCACAAGTAGGGCTAATCTATCATGCAAAAATGGCCCTAAAAGGAGAGATAAAGCACAAGGGACAGTAGATGGCCTCAAACAGAGGAGATCCCTTCAACAAAGTTGAAGAGAGGCTCAAAATAATGCACTTTTTAGTTTGGCTCGGAGCCCATAAGTGCTCACAAATGAGGCTAATACATCATGCAAAAAAAGGCCTACAAAGAGGGATAAAGCATACAAGGGGGGAGGAGACCTCAAACAGCAAAGAGTCCTTGATCAAACATATAGAGGAGCTCAAAATATGACCTTTTTCAGTTCATGGCAAAGTCCAAAAATGCTTGCAAGTGAGGATGGCCAATGAACAAAGAAAGTGCAAGTTTAGGGGAAATAGAGATTTACCCTAGAAGAGCAGTAAACCAGCAGGTTTTGGTCCAGAATTCTGAGCTTCCAACCTCCTCAAATGGCCTCCAAGGTGCTGGAATGGAGGATGGAGGTGTATATCTAGGTGTTGTAGTGCAAAAGGGCAAGGAAATCCAACTTTAAAGCCTAAAACACACACAATATAGAGAGGAAGAGAGTTTTTCTTCTTCAAAACTCAGAACCTTTTTCTAAGGAAGAAGGCTCTTCCTTATATAGAACAATCCAAAGCCAAAGCTTCTTGAACAAGCTTTTCAAGGCTTCTATCCCTCCATACACGTATATGGAGGGGAGCAAATGAAAATCCAGCTGGCTCAAAAGATTGCCTGAAAACCAGCTGAGATAGGGGGGGTGCCGGCCATCAGTAATGGCCGGCAGTGCCACACTGATGGCCGGCAGGGTGAAAGCCATGGCCGGCAGTGCACTATGAGGGCCACTCTAACAGGACCTAGTCAGGGTCCAAAAATGAGGCAGAAAGGATACAAGGTCCGGGAAACTCGAACTGGTGCCGTTCCGCCGCGACAGTCGAATGCTGGGCGAGCAATCGAACCAGTTGCTGGGTGTACCTACAAGCACAACCAAGTCTTGAGGACGGTCAAAAATGGGGTGTCTACAATAAGACCTGCCCCCGTGCATATATGTGGTTGTTTTCCACCCTTTGACCCTTTTTTTTGCACCTTTTGCTCAAAGCTTCTTGAGGAAGCTTTGACCCCTTGTCTTGGCTTCCTCAAGAAGCTTGCAC
Source organism: Camellia japonica (assembly GCA_030407325.1). Lineage (NCBI taxonomy): Eukaryota > Viridiplantae > Streptophyta > Magnoliopsida > Ericales > Theaceae > Camellia > Camellia japonica. Next base: position 23,090,764 of record JAPPVO010000010.1, on the reverse strand, counting down.
CTTTGCATTAGCTTCTCTTAGAAGCTTAGTCCCTTTGACCCTTTTGTTTAGCTTCTTTGAGAAGCTTAAACACCTTTCCTTGCCTATATAAGGAGAGCCTCTCCTTCCATTGGAGAGGTTCAGTAAAAACCAGAGCAATATACATATATACATCTGATATATACCCTCTCTCTCTATATCTCCCTCTCTCTCATCATTTGTGTGTGTTTGAGGGCCTAAAAGGGTGATTTGTTCTTAGTTTTGCACTAACACACACACTAATACACCATACTTCGACTTTGGGAGGTGTTGAGGGTTTGTTCTTGAGGCTTTGGGCTGGTTTTGACCAGAAGAGGGTGGCTGGGCTTGCTATTCTTCAAAGGTGCTTCAAGGGTAACATTCTTACTTTAGATTCCCCAATCTTGCACTAGCTTTTGACCTATCTTGCATACTGATTTAAGCTTTGTGCATAACTGAAAAAAGTCTTGTATTTTCATGCTTAAGATCTTTCATTAAGGTCATTTTGGTGTTGGGGGTCGACCTCTCCCTCTTAGGCCTTGTTTGGCCCCTTTTGTCCCCTCTTTGATTGAGCTTTGAACTTTTTGTGTATTGGCCTTCTCACCACTGAAATCCAGTGGATTTTCAGTGGTGAAGAAGAGGTTTTGAGGTCTTGCATAGGGGAGGGACACCCCTCTCCCCTTGTATCTCTTTTTCTTGTGTTTAAGGCTTATAAAGGTAGCATGCATGCCTAGTTGTCTTTGGCTCCATTTCAGAGGTTTTTGGGTGTTTTTTGGTCATATTATACCTCTGTCCCATGTTGGTTTGTCGACCCTTTGCATGCATAATACACTTGCTTTGTATTTCCCCATTTTGCCTAGAAATGCATCTTGCCATTAGACCATCATGCTTGCATTTTTTTGCCTAGCTTTGTGAGGGTTTTTATCATATTTTGCCATGCTTGAGGTCTGTTGGGTGTTGATTTGGTCATGACTTTCATGCTTTGTATAGTCTCTTTGCATTCTAGCATGTTGGCATCGGGTGTGTGAATCATTGGCATGCATTACCTTGGCTATTTCAGTGATTTGGACTCACTTATTATGTCATTTCAGACCATGTTTTGTGCTTACATGCTTGCATTTGTTATCCTTTCAATGCCTTGAAGAGACATGGTCTTATGCTCCATGTTTGAGTCCGTATGCATGCCTATGTGTTTGAGTCCTTGGGCTGCCATTCATATAGGTTTTAGGGTGTATTTTGATGCATTAAAACTCTGTTTTTGGTTGGAGAGTCCATGCCATGTTTGGTGGGGGGGGAGGTGTAAAGTAATGCCCTTTTAATGACCTTGAATGCCTTTGTTTTTGATACCCATTTTGTAGCATGTTTTTGGCCCTATCCCATGCATGTTCCTGTCCTGTTTTGGAGTCCTCTAGGACTGTTTTAGGTCATTTTGGTCCATTGGGGTTTGATTAACATGGCCATGGTTTGACCCCTCATGGTTGGCTTCGAGGTTGGATCATTGTTGCATGCCTTGTTTGTATGACATGTTTGATTTGGCATCTTCCTCTATGCATTTTCAGAGCTTAATATGTTAGCCTAGCATCCATGTTTGTCATCTTGTGAGTCCCCTTGAAAGCTGCCTTTCATGCCTTAGTCTTAGGCTCATTAGTTTGCATGCTTATTTTGCATGATTGGCATCATCATTTTATTGCACTTTGGCCACTGTTTTGGGGAGGTGGCTGAGGTTCCTCCATCCTAGTGTAAGTCCGTGCATTTGTATCTTGTAGTATACTCATTACATTGCATGTTTGTTGCATCCTTGTAGTCAATGCATTGTTGCATGTTTGCCACTTTGCCTAGTTGCCTAACTAGGTTGTATTGTAGCATTGCATGCTTGGCATATTGCACACTTGCATAGTAGCTTACATTGCATTTGGCATGCTTTGTAACTTAGTCTTTTGTACACTTGAGCCATGTTTGTATACATGCATTACATGGCTTGGTTTGGGGTGTCAAACCAAGCACGAAGATTGAGGAGTGTTCGTACTCAAGGTGATGTAACACGTCTCAATCCTCGGTCGCCGATGTCCTTGATCTCAATATGATAGGATATTGGCACTCATTTGTTTGTTGCATGCATTTACATCAAGTTGCAAACTTGGCCTCTTAGGCCATCATGCATCGAAATGCACAATTGATGGCCCGAGGGTCGAGGGCCATGCTCCCTGGAGTTCATTGCATGATATGGAGTGTGTCCATGCATATATTTGCTTGAAAATTTCATGCCATACACTGCTTGCCCTCTGTTGCTGTCAACTGCAGGATTCTGCAGCAAGAAATGGCCGGCCGGCCACTTGAAGTGCCGACCGACCATCAGTGGCTGGCCGGTGGTCAAATAGCTGGCCGATTACCATATTCTCATGGCCGGTGGTACCTTGCATTGGCCGGTGATATTCCAGAGTGATCAGGAAGTGGTTCAGAGGTGCCCCAAGAATTTTCATAGTCTTCAGAGGAGCAAGGCAGTGTAAACAGAGGCAACAGTGCTATGGCAGCGAATTTCCGAGCGGGGCGAGTCAAGCATGCATCATTCGCTCATTCCGAGGCAGAGCTATGGCAGTCTCTTTAAGTTTCACATTTAGTTTATTTTGTAATTAATTTGTTAATTAATTAAAGGTCTGTAATAATTAATTAGCTAGGATAGTTGATTTGTTATTCGGACTGTATTATTCTTTTGGACCCTCCGAGCGAGGGCAATTGTGTAATAAGTGTGTGTGAGTGGTGTGCATGTCTTCCAATCCCACGTCTTTCTTCCCTTTTATTTACCCACTTATGATGGTTAGACTAGGGCATATTTAGATTAGCATACCTTATGCTATGCATGCGTGCATCCATACATTTGTCTTACATACATCGGGCTCGGCACATCATGCTAACTGCACTCGTATTTCAAATTCCAAGTTAAGTACTTGTTAGTTGCAGCATTTCACATGCCATCTTTAGGGTAGCCGAGCCTATTCTAGCTGCATCCTGCATGTTTTGCATTAGCCATCTTAACATGAACTAGGGTCATGCATATGATTACTAACTATTTTCTGTTTTGGCTTGGAGTACTATGTAAGCTTTTATGCTTTAGCATACCGCATGCGTGTGAATGTTGTCATAATAGCATGATTACCATGAGGCTAGCTGTTTATGTGATATAACTGCTTGAATGCCTGTGGATGGAGGTCGAATTACCTAAATTGGAATAATGCATTAAAACTGTGAGTTTTAAGCCCACTGGATAGTGGCAAAACCATCTTTTCTAAAGCCCACTCGAGGGTGGCAAAACCTACATTTTAGCCTACTTACGAGTAGCAAACCATTTTCCAAACAAACATGAAATGTTTTGTTCCGATTTAGGCAATTTGGTCTATACTTGTTTGTTGTGTGCATAACATAGTAATTCTAGGCTAATAACCGGAATAAGAACGCATAATGTTTTCAAAACTCGATATCATGGTTAGTAGAGGCCGATCTTTGATCAGGCGAGCGGGGGTGCTCACGAAGTGACCTTTCCCAATCGTACCCAAGTTCCCGAGCCAAGGCAACTCTGGTAATGACGGACACGTGGCCTTAGGCAAACGAGTCAGGGTTTCCTAAATTCCCCCATTAAAAAATATTTAGGTGGCGACTCTGTATCTGGCAAAGCAGTCCATGTTTGGCACTTCTTTACAAAAATCTGTTTTCTTAAAACGATTTGCCGGATTTGGACTCTTTAGTTCAGATTAAGAACCGTGACAAATCGAGTCCGAACTGTAGCATGAGGCCTCACCCGGGGCGCGTCTACATCTACCAACTCATCTATATGCGGCAAAGGGAAGTCATCCTTTGGACTAGCCTTATTCAGATCCTTGAAGTTGACACAAACTCTGATTCTGCCATCCTTCTTCGAAACTGGAACAGTATTGGCCAACCACGTCGGACACTTAGATACAAGTAAGAACCCTACCTCAATTTGTTTGGTGACCTCCTCTTTGATCTTCAACGCCCAGTCCGGGCGGACTTTGCGTAGCTTTTGCTTAACTGGTCGAGCCTCAAGATCAAGAGGGATCTAGTGCTATACAATCTCAGGATCGATTTCAGGCATGTCTTCGTAGGACCACGCGAAAACATCTTTGAAATCTTTTAATAAAGCGATTAAACGCTCGTGTTCCTCCGAAGACAACATGGACCCGATCTAGACCAAGTGGGGATCCTTCTCGGTACCCACATTAATTGCAATGATTTCATCAATACAGGGCTTAACACGCCTCTTCTCCTCTTGGTCAACCAAATTTTTCAAAGCCCGAGGAATTTCTCCCTCTTTGTTTAAGTCAAAATTTTGAAAATCAAGATCAGTATAACAAACCAAAGGCACAAAAAAATAGGCAAAGTCTACTGCATTCCCATTCAAATAGTCCGGATCCTCGGTTACAGTTGACTCAAAAGAAAAACTAAAAGACGACCTAGACAGGACCTTGGTATCCGAGTTACCACTCCCGGAAGTACCAAACTCAAACGAACCCGAATCTGACTCCGATTCCACAGATTTGGTGGAATCAAATTCAGACTCACTATTTGATTTAGAACTGCTGATGATGCCTTTCTCAAACTTCCAGGCTAGGCGTGGAGCCTTAGACGCATCTACGATAAGATTGGAGAAATCCGCTGCTGGCTTATCCCCGATCATTAAGATAGTAAAACTATCCCCCAAGTTGGCGAGCTTAACGTCTGCAGTAGAACTCGCTAGTAAGTCAGCTAATGTTTTTCCCAACAACTCTTTTTCTTCAAAATCTAGGCTTGTTGCCTTGCCGTGATCTATGTGGATGCTTAGGTCCTTCTGCTCATCATCCTCTTCTGATAACTGGTGTCCGAAGAAGATCTCAAACCTCAGATACCTTGTCCTTGTTTCCATATCAAACCAAGGCTCTAGAAATCCACAAAAGGGGAAATCTTCCCCTTGGCAGACAAAACGTCTGTTCAAGGTTCCTCGTATTGGTTTGTGGACTAACTCATACTGCTTTCCAATCCTCTTTGCTTTGATTCTCCCTCTCAACTCCTTCCCCTTCCTTTGCCAGTCTTCAGTAGTAGGTTTATATCCCAGTCTAAAAGCATGGGGGTTGTGACTCATCTCTTTAGCAATAGTACCTCCCTACCTGCCACTCTTGCCTAGTCCTGATCTAGAAATATGCCCCTGTTTGTTCATCATGTAGATGGACTGAGCACTCACGTTAGTCCCATTGTCTTCTGCCATGATGGATTGGACCAACTGGGCCTCTGCTAGCGAGAAGTCGGAGAGGAATACGTCCTCTTCCCCATGTATGATTTCTAACATAGGCGTGGTAGTTCCTTGGGGAGGATGGATCGCAGAATTACCATACACAGTAGCAATCCCACATTTAAAAGGGAACTTCACCAACTAGTAAACCGTTGATGACACCGCTTTCATCTAATGTAGCCAAGGCCTTCCTAGGAGTAAGTTAAAGGTTGCCGGTACATCCATTACATGGAATTCTACCTCATGTTCGGACGGGCCAATTAGCACTTGGCTTTTGAATGTCCCCATAACATCCTGGCTAGTGTTGTCATAGGCTCGGACGGCTTGGGTCGTGGGCGTAAAGTCAGCCGGCCTCAAACCTATGGCATAAGCGGTCTTGGCCAGACACACGTTGATCGCTGAACCAATATCTACCAGCACTATTGGAATTCACTTTTTTCGACTTTCCAGGGTCATGTACAGGGGTCTGTTGTGGTTTGCACCCTCGGGTGGCAACTCTTTGTCCATAAAGGATATCACTGGCGTAACGTCTCCTAATGTGACCAACGACACCAATTGGTCAGCAGTGGTGTCAATAGGCAGTTTTGTCCGATTCATTGCCTCTAGCAGTGCTTGCCTAGGCTCCCGAGATACCATTATCAGGCCCCAGATTGATATGTCTTCCTGAATCTTTTTTAGCTATTTCAAGACCAGGTTTTCTTCAACATCCTTCTCCTTTAACTTCTCGGCCTCTTTGTTGGAGGACTCCACCTGATCTAATGCCGCGAGCTTGAAGTACCGACCACTCCGAGTCATGTGGTTAATCTCGTCAATATACCACGTGTCATCAGGGGTGTCATCTTTCCGCCCTTCATCGGTATACGCATGACTTAAGTCACTATCTTCCCACCACTTGTCAGCAGCCATAGCCGGGCTACTATCAGGTTCTAGCTGGAGCATGTTCACGTTGCGCTTCCATCATCATACCACTCTTCCTCTACCACAGCTTTGGTTTCTGCGTTCCAATACTTTCTGAGCTTCCTTGGCATTCTTTTTTGATAACTGGGATCTCATTCTATCCTTTTGGTGGTTTGGACATCACCCGCCATTGCCTCAGTTTCTTCTTTCCCTTTTCATTTTCCTTCCTCTAGGGCTATCTTCCTTTGGATTTCTTCTATTCTTTCCCTTTGAAATTGTTCCAACGCCTATTCTTTCTCAGTCAGAGATGCAACCTCAATCTTGCTGCTACCACCAATTTCCTCTTCTTTTCCAGTCTCTCCTATTTGTTCCTCTACATCTAACTCCTCCTCACTCAACCACCTGTTGTTTGTTTCTGGCTGGCTTAGATCCCACCACCCTAGTTATGCACTGCTTGTATCCTCTTCTTTAAAGAAGTAGAGGTTGTCTAGATCCTCTTCTAGCTCGACCAGGTCTTCTTCCAGTTCGGCCAAGTTATTTAGGCCCTGTTCCGGCCAATTGTTTTGATTCTGCCCTAATTGGTCTTCCCCAATAGCGTTAATGCTGAGGAAGTCCGACAATATGACTGCTGGCTTCGGCTGACCAACGACTATGATGTATATGCTGGGGTCGTACTCCTCTGCGAGTGAGGCCCCTTTCTCTATGACTTAGGCATCAGGCAAACCCTTCTCTAGTGCACTCTCTTTCTTCTCTACCTCTGCCACCACGAACTCGGGTTGGGTTTGCGATGTTAAGTCCATCATGCACATATCTGTGCCTTCTGGAATAATCACCTCTGGCTTGGGTAGATAGGATATGGTAATATATGCGCTGGGATTATAGGTGGGTGGTAGTGTATGGATTTGGTTAATGCTTCTGGGTGGGAGGACTTGGTTATGTGTAGGAAGCGGGTTGGTAGTTACGTCTGGTTTGGAGGGTGGGGTGATGACTTTGTTGTTAATGAGATCCTGGATCTCATGATGTAGGCGGTAGCACAGGTCTGTAGGATGACCATGTTGTTGGTGGAAGATACAATACTGGGTAGGGTTGTGTCTGTGTGGTAATGAGTCAGGAAGTGGTCGAGGATTGAGGGGCTTAAGATGTCTCTTTTCCATTAACAATTTGAGGGCACGGGCTGGGCTCATATGAAGGGGGGTAAATGTTATTTGGTTTCGGGGTGGGCCAGTGGTTTGTGAAGGTTGCGAGGTTGCGGCTGCAAAGGGATCGGCCATTTTGGCCGCTGGAACAACTGTACTGACATCTCCAGGCCGCAAAATAGTGCTACTGCTAGTATTAGTACCTCAGGAGAATGGCCTTCTTGCAGGTTTGCTTGTTTTGTGAATAATGCCCTTCTTGAATGCACTCTCAATCTGGACCCCGAACTCGTGTAGGGAAGCAAAGGTAGATAACGGTGCCACTATCATTCTCTGCAACATATCTGGTTCAAGATTTTGGACCACCAGCCGAACTTGCTCTCTTTCAGTAGGTGTATTTGTCATTCTTGCTGCTTTTGCCCTCCATCTGGCAACAAAGTCAATGAATGATTCTTTGGGGTTCTGGGTAGTAGCCTCTAGCTCACTGATGGTTACCTCTATCTGAGTGTTATAAGAGTACTAATTAACAAATGCCTTAGATAGCTCTTCTCAATTCCGCTTCATAGAATCCTCCAGTTTTGCATACCAGATGGCCACTACATTAGACAGAGTTCTCCCGAACAACAATAGTTTTTGAGCCCAAGATAGGCCCATTGGTCTTAGCACATCTGAAAACAAGCGGACGTGTACAATCGGATCCCTACTTCCATCGAATTTGTCAATGTGGGCCATTTTAAATTTCTCCGGTAATCTGACTGAAGCCTCAGTGTACCCGTCTTCAATATCGGGAATGGAGTTGAAGCCTTGGAATTTTTTTAGCACTTTCTCTAGCCTGGAAATCTTAATCAGGGCCAGATTAATTTCATTGATATTAAAGGAGAGAATTCCCGCAGGGGGTTGAGCCAGAGGCCTATAAGCCGGAGCTGGGGGAAACATTTCTTTAAGGATCTGGGATTTGGGGATTTTCCACTGGTGGAGGTGGATCTAGGATCGGTTGAGCAGTCGGGATTGGATGTACAGTTGACGCGGATGCCCCCAGACGTGCGTCGTAGATCAGCGATGATTTCATCTTGTGCAGCCATCCTTTGGTTCACGGTATCCATGGTTTTCTGGAAAGTTGCCATCATGGCAACAAATTCTTCTGCATTTTGTGCCATTGTTGGTCTAGGTGAGTTGGATGGTGGTGAACTGCTTGACTAAGAATGGATAGGTGTTTGCTAAATGCTTTATATGAGTGTTGCTGACTGTCTATTCCGTCTTCGTCGAACAACTGGCGGAAGTGAGACTAATATTGGTTGACCACCAACAAGGTCTTGAGCTTTGCAAAGCCTACTAGAGTGAGTCCACACAACTTGGGGAATATCGGGTCTTTCTAAAGCTATGATGGTAAGCTACCTAGCAAAATACAGAAAAGAAAAACCATCGATCAAAATTGAACGGCACTTCGGCCCAATTCATAGCAGATAAAAACACAGTTGAAGAACTACAATCCCCACTGAACTCTGTTCTCAAACTAATACTGATATGAACCATCTTGTACAGTCTCACTGTAAAAACACATACTGAGTAAAAGAACCAAAACACCCCTATGAGGGGGGTAAGGTTACCTTGTTTTAGATTTTTGACATGATCTAAGCTACACTACTTCAATCAACGAGTCTCACAACATCCTGCATATGGGTAACATCCTGTCCTAATTTGGGATAGTTGCTATGGCTTACTATATGAAGCTAGGCCAAATGGTCGAAAAGGTACCTCAGCAAGATTACCTAACATACCTCTCACACCTAACACCGAGAAATGAAATGAGGATTAAGCGGTACAGTGGTAATCTAGATCTAAGGGTTGTGTTTCCAACATGGCAGAGCCCATGACCGGCCAACCTTTTAGCAAGCTTTTTAGGCAAGCCTCTGGCAAGCCGTCTAGGAATAACATATGGAGAACACAGTGACTTAAAGTAACAATGCAAATGCGATGCAAAGAACATATACATGTAGATAAAAATTCACATAATAAGTTTCAAGTCAAGTTCTCTAAGTCCCCAGCATAATCGCCAGAAACTGTAGCTTGCTTTTCATGCTCCTTTTGGATATGATTAGCCCTACAGTTTGGACTCCCATGGTTCTGAATCTGATTTCACAAGTGCAATACGAAATAGATAAACACAAATGAGTCCAAATCCGACAAATCTTTTGGAAAATCGATGTTTGAATCAAATGCCAAAAATGGACTGCTTTGCCAGATTATAGAGTCGCCACCTAAATATTTTTGGAAAATTTAGGAAACCCATGACTCGTGCCAAAGGCCACTTATCCGTCATCACCAAAGTGTCTCGACTCGGGGAACTTAGGTATGAGAGGAGAAGGTCATGAATTGAACACCTCTCTCACTCGATCAAAGATCGGCCTCTACTAATCATGATGTGATTCTTATTTACATTTATATGCTTTTGTTTCGGTTATTATGCTATTTTTACTAGGTGATACACACAAGTATAGACTAATTTGTAAAAGTTAGAATATTTGATTTCATGTTTGTTTGAAAAAAAAAAGTGTTTTGAATACGCAACACTTAAAATAGTGAGTTTGTATGTACATTAATCAATTTATCCCAATTTTAGCAATTAGCCTTTATCTACCGGCATTAAAACAAGTATATCAATTAAGTACTTAGCCTCATGGTGTTATGCTTGGCAAGGAAACAATCACACTGATGCGGTATGCTAAAATAATAAGTGCTCACTTACTACTCCAAGGCAAGCCAAATAAAGAAAAATGATTAGAAAATAGTCATGTTCCTAAACAATACAATGTGACTAATGCAACATACACATTTATGCAATTTTTATAGGCTCGGCTATGAGCATGGTATATGATCCAATTCAAGACATGTGATAAATTATGTTTTCAAGCAATGAAATTAAAATTGACATTGGTTAGTATGATGAGCCAAACCCAAATGTACATGAGACGAGTATATGCAAACATGGGAATGCTAAGTAAATATGATGCTACCATTATAAGCGGGAAAATAAAAGGGAGAAAGAAGTGGGGATTGGAAGGCATACACAATTATTACATATTTGCCCTCGTGTAAGGGGGTCTGAATGAGTGTCTAAGTGTTCGGATTAATAGCTAACTGTTACAACACCAAACGAATAAATTGAACTAAACTAACTACTTATTACATATTCGAATGAATTCTAAATTAACTATCTATCTAGCTCTATTTACAACAAGGGTATGATGACGATACTAATCATAACAACAATACATGAAATTGCAACAACAATAATATTTACATGAATGATAATTATAATGATAATATTAATACAAACAACAAGGAGGCACAATGATCGCATGCACAATGTCCAGAAGCTGCTCTATCTACCTAGATTGCTTTGCCTCACCCTCAGCCACTGCCATCTGTTTCTGCCAAAAGGTCTCTTCTTACCAAACATTGGGAGCTGGCCGGCCCCAAATGAAACCCGGCCCAGTTAAAAAAGTGCCGGTCGTGCCCTAATTTTATGCCAAAAAATGTTTTGTGCTCTGAGGTGAGAACAGTGAGACAGAGCCTTTCTAGGCCCTGTTTGTCCCTTCTACACTTCTCTGTCATGGGAAACTCAAGAGAAGAATGATTTCGAGTCCAAAACCACTAACAAGCACAATTTAATGGCTTGATGATTTTGAACACGTTTGGACAAAATTGAATAAATGTAATGAAAAACCACCCCTTCTTATCGGAAAGGCTCAAAGAGGGAAGTAGACACGCCCCAAGTCTCATCAACGTATCATGGATTGATAAGTGACAATTCTCAGAGTAATGGACTTGGCATAACGTTCGGCCAAATCCAACCAACTCTAATAATTTTTTTTATGTCGGTTTAGTTCATTTTAAGTTGATTTTATTAGTCATTTCCATTCTTTAATTAATTTGTCCAAAGTGATGGTTGAGTCCACTAAATGAGAAGAAATATCAAACGAGAAGTGATTCTTGGCATGATAGAGAGCCTATGCCTTGACCATGAACCTTTGTAGAGATTAAGCTATTGAGCATAGTCTCTTTCCCATGCCGTGAATAACCATCAATCATTTGAAATAACTCTCAAACGAGAGAGAGAGAGAGAGAGAGAGGAACTAAAATTAGGAGGATTTATAACACAAGAAGCTACAATTTCTTGCAAAATATACATGAAAATTTATTTTTTCCCATAAATCTTTTCTTTTTGTCCATGTTTCTCTCCACAACTCCTTGTTATGCCGTGATTATATTTTTTTCCCATCATTGTTTTGCAAAATTTTTCATCTATTCAAATGAATGCATGAAAATAATTTTCATTTCATTTTCTTTTCTTTGACTTCACTTTATATCATTTTCATTTTTATCATACTTTTCTTTCCTTAGGATTTGATCATAGTATTTTATTAGGAAATCTTTTTTTTAAGTATATGTATTTCAATTAGTCCATAATATATTATTGTATTCTAATAAGTCTTATTATTTAGATTATTTAGACATTTGATCTACCAGATTCTAATTCTCATATTTAAGTATTTTATAGACAATTTTACCCTTATAAATATTTTTTGAATCCTTAATAATTTGGTGATGTGAACTTTAATATTTGACAGTGTGCCTGTTTGGCAGAGCTTAATTACAGCTTTTTCAGCTTTCAGCTTAATTTAAGCTATTTTGATGTGTTTGGTTTAGCTTATAACTTATAGCTTATAGCTTTTTGGAAGTCAGAAATCAGCTTATTCTTTGAGTGGGCAGGAGATGCTTTAAGAATAAGCTGGAAATCAGCTTAAGCTGAAAGTTATAAGCTATAAGCTGTTGAGGCATAAGCTATAAGCACTTTCCCACAGCTCTACCAAACAGGGAATGTTTCACATCACAAAATATTTACATTGTTAATATAAGCATTAATGCGCGCTTCACCTTATTATTATTAGGGGTAGTTTGGTAACTACGCCACTCATAGAATTTATTGGAATATGAGAAAATAATTTGGACTAAGTAAAACATAAATAGGTAGAAAGGGATTTATGAATAAATGTCTTAAATAAATTCTGAATTTTTTATTTTGTCAATTTGAATACTAAATTTTTTAATTTTTTTTAATTTAAGCCATCTGTCTGTTTCCGTTAAGTGAAACTGACGGAAAAATAGTATTTTAATCATTAAAATCAACGAAAAAGAATATTTTAGACATTTTAAGTACACTTATATTGAGTTTAATAATAAAAATATTTTTTGATGACTTTATTTAATGAAAATAAACAGATAGTTTAGATTGAAAATTTGAAAAAAAATAAATTAAGATTTAAATTGATAAATTAAAAATTAAAAATTTCTTTAATAAGAAAATTAAAAATTTATTTGGTTCAAGGATCAAACCTAACTTATTATTATTATTTCTCAAAAAAAAAAAATTATTATTATTATTATTTCTCAAAAAAAAATAATAATAAATAAATAAATAATTCAATGGCACATGCTATCGAGTCCGGATCCTCGGCAGCCCTAAGAGCAGCCCTTCCCAGCAGCCCCCAAAACGACGTCGTTTTGGGGGCTTTTTGAATTTTTTTTTTTTTTTCTTTTCTTCTTCGTTCGAAACCAGAACCAGAGGGGGGAAGAAGAGAGAGAGGGGGAGGGGAGGGAAGAAAGAGAGGAAGGAGAAGAAGAGGCCGTTGCAGCCGTCGAAGGGGAGAAGGGGAGCCGCCGAAGCCGTCGCAGAACCGCCGAGGCCGTTGCAGCCACTCCGGCCGGATCTGGAGCCGCCATGGCCGCCATGGCTGCTCGGGAAGAGGCCGTTGCAGCCGTCGAAGGGGAAAAGGGGAGCCGCCGAAGCCGTCGCAGAACCGCCGAGGCCGTTGCAGCCACTCCGGCCGGATCTGGAGCCGCCATGGCCGCCATGGCTGCTCGGGGCTGCTCCTTCGACCTCACCACCGCGCCACCGGTGACTGTGGCGGCGCCTCCCGCCACCCTTCTTCTTCTCCCCTCTTCTTCTCTCCTCTTCTTCTCCCTTCCTCTCTCTCTTCTTCCCCTCCCCTCCCCCTCTCTCTCTTCTTCCCCCCCTCTGGCTCTGGTTTCGAACGAAGAAGAAAAGAAAAAAAAAAAAAAATTCAAAAAAGCCCCAAAACGACGTCGTTTTGGAGGCTGCTGGGAAGGGCTGTTCCTTAGGGCCGCGAGGATCCGGACTCCATGCTATCACGTGTTGGCCCACTCCTTAATTGTAAGCTGCCCCTATTGCATCTCTTTATTAGTTCCCACTCGCATTCTCTCTCCCCCCATTTGCCCATTTTTTCCCTCCTTCCCTCTTGAAGCTGACATTCCTGTGCAGAAAGCTAGCTCTTCACTCTCCTTCACTCTCTACCCCTCATACGTATCACAAATACCCTCTTCTTTCAATCTCAATCACCTCTCAAATCACACATTACTTGGTTCAAATTTCTCTATTAGTCTGACTTCATATATTGGCACCGAGAACTATCCAAGGAATACCCATTTCATTTCATTGCCTTTTTTTTTTTTTTTTATTCCGATTCTTGATTTTGGTTCTTTATCGAGTGATGGGTAGTTGTGAATTTTCGATTTGAGACTCTATTTCAATGATTCCTCGATCCAATCTGAATGATGGGTCGTTTTGAATTCGTTTGTCGGTAACCGACAAAAGATGCGGCGGCGGGCGGTCGATTACCGGCGCCCGGTTCGAAGGAGGTTTTCATGGTGGATCTGGGGGCTTCTTGGGCTAATCTCAGTTGTTGGATTTGTTTTATTTGTTGTTGTTCATCATCATCCCCATGAAGATCGGGTTGAACAGCCAATACTGGTAACATATTACAGATCCTATTTTGATTTTGTTTTTTGGGTTCCTTGTATGTTGCTTGTATTGTCATGTTTGTTTCTTGAATTAGATATATTTCAATTTGGTATTATTGTTTTTTCACAATCTGATATGTGATACTGTCGGTTGGATGCTCTGTTTATGTGAATTATGGACATGAAAAAAAAAAAAAAAAAAAAAAAAAAAAAACTCTCTTTTTCTTTTTTTTTTTCTTTTTTTTTTTTTTTTTTTCAATTTGTTGTGGTGAAGGATTACTGAGGATATCAGTTTTACGTTTAATTGTTTTTGTTCTCTTTGGTTTTTCTTTTAAAGTGATGTTTGTTATGTGGGTACATAAAATTTGATCAAACCAAACCAAACCAAACTAAACCTTGTGTCTCAATCAGTTGGGTCGGCTATTTTTTGTGTTCTGTTGAGGGCTATGCACTCAGTTAATATCTTTTTTACTATTAAATTTCATGTCAGTTTAGGTTTCTCCATCCCTCTTAAGATTTCCATTCATGGTGATTGCATCTATATTTATTGGTTTGTATAGGACCAAACATCTTAGTCTGTTCCTTCTTAACTTATTTTCAATTGGTGCTATTCATACCCTTTCACGAATATATTCATTTATAATTTTATATTTCTTAGCCTTACCCAACCATCTATCTAAATATTCTCATCCTAGCTACACTAATTTCATAAAAAGTGTTGTTTCTTAATTGCTTAATATTTTCTTTGGTAAAGCATTGCTAGCCTTATAATTGTTCTACAATTTTATTATTTTTTTTTTCAAATTTATTTGTATTAGTCAATTATATAATATATGTTAGAAGCATTCATTTATTCAAACCAATTTATTTTGATTCTATGAATTACATCCTTTCCTTCCTCTCCATCCTTATCAAAATTGAACTTAGGCAACGAAAATGTTCACTTTTTGCTATCTCCTAATTTCAATATTCACTACTTCATTTATTTATGTTTCTATTGTTACTAAAGTTTCATTGCATATATTCAGTTTTAATATTTTTAGTTAGTATCTAGTTTTAGTTCTACTAATTATAAACCCTTTTGATCAAGTGCTTATCTCCAGAATCTCAAATTTCTATATTTGTGTTAATTTCTTCATTAGTTTCATTTACTAGATCAATATCAACTACGAACAACATACATCGTGGGACATCATCCTAAATGTGTATAGTTAGTTTATCCATGATGAAGCAAATATGTAAGCACTAAAAGTTGATTCTTGATGCAACCTTACAGTGATTGAAAATTTATTAGTTTCTCCGACAAGTGATTTAATTGTATTGACAAACCTAACATACATGTCCTTAATTGCATCAATATAATTTTTGATCACGCCTTTTTTCTTGAACACTCACCATATTATATCTCTAGGCATTTTATTATAAGTTTTTTTTTGGGGTGCTAAATCTATAAAACCAATATGAAGATCTTTCGTCTTCTCTCACTGTACTCCACTATAAAAAACATTTCTATGGTTGCATAGGCATTACATTCTTCATATTTCTGAACCTTAAAAAAGGATGCCTGGACCGAGTTGAGTACTCTTAATTAGAAGAATATCAATGAGACATCTAGGCACAGTTGTTGAAGTGAAAACAGAGGCAGGATATTGAGAGTCAACTATGAGCTTGTATTTTCTACTGGTCGTTTGATATACATCGAAGATTTTTAAGCCCACAAGACGAGAGATCCGTTGGTCTTATTTCACTATAGGGATATTGCCCCATCCTGTTTTAGGTGGTTCCACTGCTGACATCTAATTGAAGGCATTCCTGCAACCTCGCCCTCTCCTTCCGCCTCCCCCTTTTCCATTGGCTTTCTTATAAAGTCTTTCTGTCCCTTTCATTTGTCCAGAAAGCCAAAATATGAAGTTTCTCTGACATCAGAACAGCAATCCATAACCTTTGACTTGTCTTTGTAATTTTAGAGGGTAAACTGCGACTACTATGCAAAAGATGTCTTGTTTGCGGTTTGTCTATCCTTCTTGGAACATAATGCTAGATGATCTAGGTTTTGCCAAGGCGGTTTTGGAACATTGTTCAAAATTTAGTTCAATATTTTAAAATTTGAAGTCTTCAACTTTTTTAAAACTAATCTCAGATTCTCAACTAATACTATTGAATTACAAGAATGACTGAAATTCTGACTGAATATGAATAATATAATCATTCGCAGGCCTTCTCTCTCTCATTTGTGCTCATACATGGAACATTGCAGTTGCCTTGATTGGTTGTTTGAATATAACCCATTGTTTAAAAAAATTAAGACTTAAAGAGTTTGCAATTTTTTTTGACGTTGGGATTATGTATTTAACATTCATCTTTTAAAGGAGTATATCTTAGATATAAAACCATTTAAAGTAGTATGGCTTAGATGTAAATGTATTTACTTTTTAGATTAGATTTCAACAAGATGCGTCAATGGATTTAAGGTTGTTATAACTTATAAGGATAGATTTTAAATAAAGGTGAGAGTGGTTATTTGAAAGCCTTCCAGTAAGATTTCTAGTTGCATATGTTTCCTACTAAATTATAACTCTCTAGTTGTTTATTCCAACTCTAGTAGACAACAACCTAACATTTCCCCTTTACTTATGTATTTTATGTCATTGTTAATTCTCATAGCTTCTTGACTTTAATTTCCTATTTCCTGCTTTGCTTAAGTTTCTCATATAATTACATAATAGGAGAAGTCTACCGAAATATCTCATTGAAGCAAGTACCTAGGACAAAGTGCAAAAACCTCATTAAAAAGATTGACTTCAAAACAATCTCTTTGCATGTAGGAACATAAAATGGGAAAAATAATTTTTTAAATTGACTTTTTAGAGAGAAAGGGTTGATCAATTTTTTCCTTTCTTAAATGAGAGTCTAGAGATATCCAATAATTAAGATAGAGAAGAGAGGCAAAGAATACTATATTCAACCATAGGCTGTACAAGTGTCATAGCAAAGTTATTTTGGAAAGGCGGGAGGGGGGAAGATAGAGAAGAGATTTTGTGGTTGTCACAGTTGAAAGGCTATTAGAATTGTATCCAAGTCGCAAATTATGGGATTCTTTAATGATTCACTTACGCTTAGTCAAAATCTATAAAATAAGAGATTTAACCCATGGAATCCACAATCTAATTGTAAGATTCCTTTATCAATTGTAAGAATACCAATTATGTGTCATGTTGAATTAGGATTTCAAAATTTTGACAACTATACTCATACCCATGATTTGTTGTGTCAACACGGGACCTTGGAGGCATGGAGAAACATGAGTTCTTGTGAAATAGCTTACATTTACTTGAGTACAAATAGTCATTCTTACATGAAGCATTACTTGGTAAATTTATTTTTTTGATTGAAATTGTTATATAAAATTGAAATACTTTATGGTTTATTTTATTCTTCTGGACCTTATTTAGGGTTAAACAATTGGAAAGAATAATTATGCCTCTTTCTGGATTACTGACTGTTCGATATATGACAGAGTTTAAATAGAGCTTGGATTTATTTAATGCTGGTTTGAGGTTTCATCATGGTGTTGCTGTTAAAATTTTGAAGGTGTCTACAGACACATCATGCCCAACACATTGTAGGTGGGAAAAGTCAAGAACATGAACTGCAAATTTTTACTTAGGATAAGAATTGATGTAGGACATATTAGGAAATTCGGCCTTCTGCTGTCTGCAACTGGAATTGTGATGGGTTTAGACGAAGGAGCCTTTAGTGTTATGATTGTATAAGCTAGAGGAAATGCTCTAGGGTTTCTAGAGGGAAGAGGGGCTAAATTGGTTAGGTTTTGAAAGTGAAAGGTAGTTGAAAGGGTTTAAGGTTGATTTAGGATAATATGAATTTTTTTTCTGGGTTGAAATTGCAACTCTTTTAAGGCTGTGAATAACATCCTAATGAATTGTGTCTTGTGAAGGAGAAGAAAAATGAAAAGAGGAAGACGCTAGCTATTCCATTAAGAATACCTTAAGAATTACTTTATTAAGGTAAGGAAGGGTGCATAAGCATCACACAAAGCTTTAATGTGTTTTGCCATTCTCCAGCAAACCCCTAACACCACGGGTTAGTACATTCTACATCTATCAACTCAACCCAAGTTCTCTTAGGCCTTTCTCTATTTCTTTTACTGTCCGCAATGTTGATCAAACTACTCATCTTTGTTAATCTATGATTCACATGACTATATCATCTCAAATGACTTCAACTTATCTTGTCTTCAATTGATGCCATTTCTAACTTTTTTCTTAATGGATTCATTTTATATTTCATCTTTCAGAGCAATAAAAGACATATCTTAGCAGCCTGTCACCATCACCAATAGTGCTTCACCTTCAACAATCATTCTTCACTGCCAACACTGTTGACTAGTGAACCCCACCACCAGAGACTGCAATTATCGCAACCTTTGGGTCTTAGACTACGTAACAATTCAATGGCAATTGCTATAATCAGAAGGCCATAGTGTGCTACCTACACCCAGTCACACCCATAGACATGTATCAAGTCATCCTAAATTTAATTATAAAATAATTCAGCTTCCTAGAATTGGAATTATAGTGAATTAGCTAAGTGTAAGTTGACTTGACATATTTTCATTTATACAAATAAGAAACTCTGAAAATTTCTTGCCCTATTGGAAACCTAGTGCTAATTCCAATTCTTCCACACATTTTTTGTGGAATTCATTCATTGTTTATTGAAGGGAGCAATTTATAGTGTTTTCAAAGAATGCCTTTTCTCAAAGTTGTCTTATAACCTGAAATGATGAATAAAAGTGGTCCTAGCCAGTTGAGTTGTATGCATCTCTTTTAGTGAACCACATAATAGTAGAAAGTATGGAAACCAAGTCCTCTTCTGTGTAGCATGGATAGGTTACACGACACGATACAGACACATTGACATGGAAAATCCTAAAAAACTAGGATGTGGACACAGCTCGGAGATAACAACATTTAAATATTTTTGTGCATCTTCTATGCATGTTATAGATGAAAATATGTAATTTGTTTTGGCATCTAATTATCTTTAGTTAAAATTGTGAAATTCTCATGAAGCCCCAAGAATGCTGAACATTATTTCTATTAAAAGAGTCACCACATAAATTGCATGGAAAGTGTCTTCCTATGAAGCACGAATACTTCTCCGAAGGTCACGTACAGGTGTCCAACATGTGTTGGACACAGACACGAGCCGGACACACTCTGGACACATGTCAGAGATGCTGGGACACGCTGTGACACACTAAGGACATGCTAGGGACACGCTGAGGATTATTTTTTTTCAAATTTTTTTTTTTATTTTTTTATTTTTCTAAAATAGCATATCTTAGGTTGATAAATTTGATGAATTTAAATATTTGACATAAAATACATTAAATATTTAAAAATAAGACATATAATAAATATGTAAAATTTTATGTTTGGTAGATGTGTCCCCAATGTCTCATGTCGTGCATTTTTCAAAAATTTTGGTGTTTATGTGTCCGTGTCGTGTTGTGTGTCCGTATCGGTGCTTCTTAGGTGTCTTCAAAGTGTCTAAAATTATGAAATTTCATTTTTAAATTAGGACATGTTCAAGAAATATTGGAGTCTTGGACACATTTTTAGGAATGCTTGTAAAGTGTCAGTGTTCAACACAGAAAATGGTGCTTTTGTAGAAGTGTCTGTAATGCTCAGGTCTCCTCTATTGCATACATGTGTCTGTATGTTGAGTGTGGGTGTCGGTTTTTGGGTCTGTGATAAACTACGAGCAAGCTATGAAGCACTGACACTTAAAAACAAGTGTCGTGTCCGTGTAGGACAAACGGACACTTTGGGGACACATATGGGACACACCACATGGCGTGTTCCCATATTTAATTTTAATTTATTTTCAGAGGACACGCCGGGGACACTTCGGGGACATACTAGGGACATGCCAAGTTGTTTTTTTCCCCCATTTTATTTAGTACTTTTGATGAATGTTGAATGTTTATTATTATTTTTTTAAAATTTAAATACTTAGGTCTCGTTTGGCAAGTGGTGATTTTAGTCAAAAAGCTAAAAAGTCACTAAAAAAATCAAAAAGCCAACAACCAATACCAAAAAGTTAAATATTCTATTTTCTCTCTATTTTTTGCACATCTTTTCGTAAAAAACCAAAAAGTCATCCTAAATATACTAGTTTTTTTATATCATATTTTAACCAAAAAAGCTAAAAAGTTACTAAAAAAGTTTGTTCTCAAACGAGGCCTTAATAGATCATCCATAAAAAAAAAAAAGATATAAATTGTAAGTGTTAATTTAGAAGTGTTTTAAAAAAAAAGAATTAGAGTTATTTTTTGTTAATATTGATTGTTTATGGATGTAATATTAATGTAGATAGTAAATAAAAATATATGACAACATATTTTATTTTAGTGTCCCCGCTCTCTATTTTTTTAAAATCGCCGTGTCTTGTATCTATATCCGTATCCGTGTCCGTGCTTCTTAGGGGCAAGTTTGTTCATATGACTAACTTTATTGGAAAAAAGAAAAAAGTTTACCAACATAAGTGACTATTAAATTCAGTTAAAGCAAATTTTCTGCCTGTCAGCTTAATCTCAATGTTTCATAGAATAAAGACATTCAGTAACACTATCATATAATAACTTTGCTTTGCTTACCAAATTTGTTGATTGCTTGTTCGCAATTTTTCAATTGTCTTCGGAGGACTAACCCAGCACGTGATGTCCTCTCATTGCCAGGATAAAAGTGAACTACTTGAACAGGTTACCCACAAGCATCTAAATATTACTGAAGAAATATCGAGTGCCAATTCATATGCTAGACAATTAGCTGAGCAAATGACACTTGCAAAAGCTTATGTCATTATTGCTAAAGAGCACAATAACTTTCATCTTGCTTGGGAGCTCAGTCAAAAGATCAGAAGTTGCCAATTTTTGCTATCAAAGGCTGCCATGAGGGAGGAACCCATCACACTAGACGAAGCAGAGCCAATCATTAAAGGCTTATCGTCTCTAATTTTTAAGGCCCTTGATGCCCATTACGACATTGCAACCACAGTGATGACAATGAAGTCTCATATTCAAGCCCTTGAAGAGCGTGCAAATGCAGCAACAGTTCAAAGCACGGTGTTTGGACAATTGGCTGCCGAAGCATTACCTAAGAATCTCCACTGCTTACATGTCAAACTCGTGGCTGATTGGCTTAGAAAGAAGTCTCTACAAGAGCTTGCAGATGAGAAAAGAAACTCTCTCCGTCTTGTGGACAACAATCTGTACCATTTCTGCATATTTTCAGACAATCTATTGGCTGTTTCAGTTGTTATCAACTCAACTGTCTGCAATGCTGACCATCCAAAGCAGCTTGTTTTCCACATTGTGACAAACGGCGTGACCTATGGGGCAATGCAGGCTTGGTTCCTCAGCAATGACTTTAAAGGGTCAACAATAGAAGTGCAGAACATAGAAGACTTCACTTGGTTGAACGCTTCTTACTCTCCTATTGCGAAACAGCTACTTGAAACGGATTCACGAGCCTACTATTTCAAAGGGTCCCAAGATATGAAAATTGATCCAAAGTTCCAGAATCCAAAGCACATATCTTTGTTGAATCACCTTAGATTTTACGTCCCAGAGATCTATCCCCAGCTGGAGAAGATAGTTTTTCTTGACGATGATGTTGTTGTCCAGAAGGAACTGACCCCTCTCTTTTCGCTGGATTTGCATGGAAACGTGAACGGAGCAGTCGAAACTTGTCTCGAAGCATTTCATCGTTATTACAAGTATCTCAACTTCTCAAATCCAATCATTAGCTCAAAGTTTGACCCACAGGCTTGTGGTTGGGCATTCGGTTTGAATGTTTTCGATTTGATTGCGTGGAGGAAAGCAAATGTGACTGCTCGGTATCACTACTGGCAGCAACAGAATGTGGATCAGTCAATTTGGAAGCTCGGCACACTTCCTCCTGGGCTTTTAGCTTTCTACGGACTGACAGAGCCGCTTGATCGGAGATGGCATGTGTTAGGATTGGGCTATGATCTCAATATCGATAACCGTTTGATTGAGAGCGCAGCTGTCATTCACTTCAATGGGAACATGAAGCCGTGGCTGAAGTTAGCTATTGCCCAATATAAGCCTTTATGGGAACGGTATGTGAATCTGACCCACCCATATCTCCAAGATTGTGTCACGAGCTAAAATTTCATACTTTTCAATTCTGGGTAATTTTATGCAATCTCAATACTTTCAACTCCCCGAACTGTAACCTCATCATTGTAGAGTCAAAGGTAGAACTTTTTTTTGCTTCGTTAGGAGTTTTCTTATCCTTCTGTTTTTTCTTTCATTATTTTTCATTTTGATATCTTGAAAAGGAAAAAAATGATTCTTATACACTAGAAAACAAGATTTGTATCGGGGCTTGGGGGATTCGATTTTTTGCTGATGGGTTTTGTTGATCTCCCATCTGCAAGCTGTAGAATTGTTTGTTTCTGTCGCAATTCTTGTAATTATCTCTCAGCTCCTTTAAATTACAATGTAGTTCTTTGTTGATCAAAACTTTAAACCAGATAATCTGGGAGTCATTGTAAATTGTTTTTTTGTAATGCACACTCATATAGTTCATACTATTGCCTACTATATTTGTAGTGATCATTTACTTGGTTGCTTTTCTGGATGTCTCTCTCTCTCTCTATATATATATATATATATAATTATCATCTAGACATCAAAAGAGACCTGTTGTTGCTTGGAATTTAAGTTTCAATTGCTTGATTGTTAAATTGTAGGGTAGAATATCCATTGAAACCGTGTTTCAAATACTTGATTGGATATCCACTGAAAGCCCTTTGTTGTCTCGCATTTTTTGTTAGCTTCATAATTATTATCGGATATTTTCATAATAGCTTTAAGTTTTTAGAAAAATTTGATAATTTAACATGGTATCATAGCTCTGATTACGTCATGCATTCAAATCTCGTCTCTCTCATCATAGCTCTGGTACCAAGTGTTTGTATCAAAGGTATTTACATTCAAATCTTCTATATTAGTTGAAATTATAGATTTGTGCACTAGTGGATCTCGTGCTCTGTCCTATTAAACAAAAATTATCGTTAAGGGTCTTTGACACTACATGATCGTGTGCCTGAACAATATCAATAGTATATTTTCATCCAATTGATTCAATAATTGGATCATTGGAGTTATCGTGTTATTAGTATAAGGTTCATCTTTTTAACTATAGGTATTTTTTTAGGAGTATGGGTTAATGAAGCATAGGGTTCATATTGAAATTGAGATCCGAGGGAGAATTGGGCTTCATTACTTGGACTGCCATGCAAATTCGTAATTATGGCCTATACTTTGAATATGTTATTTTGGAGTCAATCTTTTGAGAATAAGGCCTATATGGTTCTTTTACATTAACGTCTAATTAAATTTAAGAAAGTATTTGACGAATATAAATGAAATAGTGTGTAAAAAAAAATTATGTAAGCTAGTGAGAACCATGTGAACCAGTAGACTACTTAAATCACATTACTCTATTATTGGATGGACACAATTAACATAATATTTTTAGAAGATAAAATGATTACTCTCTTTTATGCTCCGTTTGTTTCGGCAAAAATATTTTTTTTCATTGTTCTACCGTTTGGTATATAACATAAAATGAGAATCATCAGAACAACTTCCATTATCAACGGAAAACAAGCTTGTGTTTCCCTAGGTCCCCTGCTTGTGCTCTTAATCTTATTCCCTCCTTAATAGTTTTCTCATGAAATTGTATAAATAACAACGAAGATCCATTGCTTTATTTTATTATCATATTATAATAAGAAAATCTATCGTACGTATTCTGTATCATAATAAAAAATAAATTATGAAGTTTTGTGGTTTTAGTTACGAAAGGATGTATATCATACCAAAAAAAAAAAACTGTTATTAGATTTTGCGGCTTTTGCTTTGAGGCTTTATAGTAAGCAAAATTATGAAATTTTGTGATATCTTATGTTATTATCTATTGTGCTATTAGTTATGAACTAGTGAAAACCGGTTCTATACACAATGAGAAATATTTGAAATTATTGAAGCACGCTATTAAAAAAATAAAGTGGTCTTTTACACTCGTAATGAATTCATAAACTGTTAACAAATTACAATGGTAAAATTAAACTAATGATTAAACAAATTAAAATATTTCAATTACACCCAAGTGCAATAAATCAATTCATGTAATGATGTACTAAAATTAAGATGATTTTTATTATATTAAATCACAAAGCACGAAAAATACATTAGAATTAAGATATCACTCCATTTAGTTCCTATATTGTAAATAAAAAAGCAAATGAGAAAATTGTGATAAATCTAATAATGTATAAGGTATTAGGTTCAGTGAATATTTTTTTGTTAGTGAGAGTTTCACTTTTTATGGAATGGGTGTGGCTCGTGTTTAGTCCATAATCGGACTAGACCGTACAATTGGGCCCCATGGGCCCACCACGGAGCCAGTATTGATGATCTGAATCGTTAATGTGTAAGGCTCGTCGAATACTTCATTCTTACAAAACATCACGTTGATCGAATATGATAACCATTTGATCAGATCACATTTATGTCAATGTTCAATATGATTAAAAAACAATTTGTTAATAGAAATGTGATTTGATCAAATAGCAATCGATATCCGATCAACGTAATATTTTGTAAGGATGAAGTACTCAATGAGCCCTACACATTGAACGGTTTGGATTATCGATGCGAGCTCTGTGGTGGGTCCCACGGAAGCCCAACAATATGGTCTCGTATGAAACCGAACTGGAGACAATCCTTACCCTTATGAAATAGTTTGGTGATAAGTCTTTTTGTTATTTTGAAAGGACATTTTATTTTCAATTATATCTCTTAATTTATTTGTTGACTTTTTCTGACTATTTGTTCAACTTTATAACTATCTGTTCAAATTTTTTGTCTATCTATTTAAATATTTTTTTATTTGTTTAATTTTTTGACCATCTGTTCAATTTTTTCTCTTATCTGTTCAAATATCTGTCCCATTTTTATTATCTATTGAAATTTGATATGTGAAATTCTATCTGTTGAAATTCTTGTTTTAATTTTTATCTGTCTAAATTTTTTCTCCAAATTAAATCTATCTATTCAAATTTCTTCACTCGTTTTTTATTCAATTTTTTTATCTGTTGAATTTTTTTAAATGTGTATGTTTTAATTGTTTTATTAGTGCAAATTAAAGAGTGAAGATTATCTGGTCAACCAAACTATATGTTCTGTGGGGATATATTTTCTGAGTACCAACACGTGGCCGAGGTGACACTGAAGTGTCAGCCGAGATGTCACGTGTCCTGGTCTAGATACCAGGATGATCTCGGCAAGGCCGAGGTTATCTGCGAGAATACAGGAGTACGGGATAAACGGATAAGGGACAGGAGTCCTAGAATGAAGAAAGACTAGAAGATGGATACAGGTAATACTCTCAGGGAGTCTATCCTTATCTCTTGAAGAGTCCAAGGTAAATCCGGAATTAGAGTCCATGGAAGTGAGACTTCTAGTGGGACGGGGATGGAGTAAAACTATAAAAGAAGGGTACCCCCGGCGGGTCTAAGGTACGCAATTTTAAGTCTTGAGCAGTAATTTAAGCACTTGAATTATCTTAAGAGATACTGACTTGTTCGTCGGAGTGCCCCCGGGTGGAAGAACCACCGCCGGAGCCTTTTTCTTCTGTGCAGGATAACAGGTGCCATCTGTTCTGCCTGTGTTCTACAGCTGAATCACTAAGGAGGGCAGTGTGATCGGAAAATCACTCACACAATTTGGCGCCGTCTGTGGGAACGAAAGAAGAGTAGATGGCCAGTAACACGCAGAAGGAAAAGATTGGGGACAACGCTCCTGCTGGAGTGGAAGACCCGTCGACCCTAACGCTGAAAGAGGAGACCACAACGAAGAAACTCGTGATCAGAATCACGCAGAGAAAGGCGTCGGCCAAGATGGCGACACATCAAAGAAAGCGGACCAGGGCAGATACTATAACGAAGACAACCTCCAGGTCTGGAAAGACAGATGTCTGAGGAGGGATGAAGAAGTAAAGGAGATGGCTAACAAGTTGGCAGACCTTCAATCGGTCGTCAACTTCATGATGCAAAATAATGTCATGCAGCCGCCATACCCGCTACAGGACACGCCAATGCCAGCAGCAAACGCCCAGAAGAAGGGGCAGAAAGAAATCCCCGAAGCCCCTCAGCACACGAGGAGTGGAAGGCACTCTCACCGACCTTCCAGGGAAGTCGGCCGAGAAGAGCCGAGAAGAGAAGAGTCCCGAAGGACACATCACGCGAAGGAGGCAGACCCCAAAGAACATCGTCATGTTCAGGGGCAGGTATTGTGTTTCGATGCATCCAACGGGGAAGGGTCGAAAAGGAGCCACCATGAGGCCGGGAGTAGTGCGCCGAAAAGGCTGAAGTCCAAAGATAGCCGGGCTGCAGGGAGAAGTAAAGAAGACTTGAGAGATTACCTCAAGAGGAAGCGAGAAAATGCCGAAGTCGAAGTAACCTCCCCGGATAAACCGAGGACACCATTCTCGGTGGAATTGGACAAATTCGCCGCGCCGAAAAGATTCAGTATGCCGAGGTTCCAAATATATGATGGTAAGTCAGACCCTAACTTCCATGTTGGATTATTTTTGAATTCAATGGCATTATATAGTGGGAACGAGCCGTTGCTCTGCAAAGTGTTCCCTTCATCCTTCGGGGAGATTGCATCAGATTGGTTCCACAAATTACCAAAGGGGAGTGTGAAGACTTGGGAAGGCCTGGCCGAGATGTTTGTGGCCAGGTTCATAACAAACAAACTGCAGCCATTGAGGGTGGATGCATTGATGGCTTTAAAGATCGGCAAAGATGAAAGCCTTAGGGCCTATGCAAAAAGGTACTACGAAGTGTTCAATCGAATACCTGAATGCAACCAGGAGGTGGCGGTCGTGTCTTTCAAGAACGGCCTGAAGGATGACTGTCCACTGCGGAAGTCTTTGGCAAAGACACTGCCAAAGAGCATGGAAGAGCTCATGGCGAGAATCGAGAAGTATGCCAGAGCCGAGGAAGATACATCGGGGAATAAGGAGACAAAGCCAGAAAAAGGCAACGGCTCGCCGAAGCGAGGCCGAGGTAACAATGGACCAACAAACAAGAGACAGATTTGAGGGCTAAGCAGGCAGTGACAACGGTGTTCCGAATTCCGGTCCACAAAGTCCTTGACCAAATTCGAAATCAGCCCTACTTCAGAACGCCAGCAAGGGCACCAGGAGAATTTATGGGCAGAAACCTTGGTAGGCGTTGTGCTTACCACAATGAGGGGCACCCAACTCAGGGTTGCAGAGCCCTTAAAGCACATTTAGAGGATCTTGTAAGGCAAGGCCATCTGAGAGACCTTGTGGATGAGGCCAAAACAAGGGAAGAACAGGCACGATTGCCTCAAGCACCAGCAGCCCCGCCTCCCCCAGCGCAGCAACCACAGGCAGGCGGACCTCGGGTGGTTAATGTGATCCACTCAAAGGTGAACGAAAACGACATACGGGGGGAACACAGAGGGTAAAACACCTACAGCACGTCAACCAGGTCGGATTGAAAAGACCTCGGCCTGAAGAGTGCCAAGGACCAATGATAGCCTTCACAGAAGCCGACCTAGATATGGTCCAGCACCCGCACAATGATGCCTTGGTAGTATCCCTCCAGGTTGGGGAGTGCCAAGTGAAACGCATCTTGATTGATCAAGGCAGCTCCTGCGACATCATGTATGTCAGATGTTACAAGGAACTAGGCCTTCACCCTGATGACATGGAGCAGTCAAACGGCCCGATGGTCGGCTTCAATGGAACGCCGACATGGCCATTGGGCGCAACAAGCTTGGAGATACAGGCCGGCACGAAAAAGATCAAGACAGAATTCATTGTGATTGACACGCCCTCGCCTTACAACATTATCTTAGGGAGGCCGTGGTTGCATGCAATGGGGGCAGTTCCCTCAACATTGCATCAACTGCTACGATTCCCAACAGAACATGGGATTGAGGAAGTAAGAGGAGATCAGTTGCAGGCAAAAAATTGCTCCATGGCAGCAATGAAATTAACCTGCAGCATTCAGGAACCAAGGAAGGCAGAAGTTGAAGAAGAGGACATGAAGGTCCTAGACGATGTCGGCAAGGAGCCGGCCGAGAAAAGTGAAGAAGCACTGAAGAAAATCCTCGTCCAGGAGGGCGATGAGGAACGCTTCTTTCTTCTCGGCACAGGATTAGCCGAAGAAGAGGAAAGAGAGCTGGAAGCCTTTTTGAGAAAAAATATTGAAGTGTTCGCCTGGACACCTTATGAAATGCCTGGCATTGACCCCGAGGTCACATGTCACAGACTCAACGTTGATAGGTCGGCCAAACCTGTAATACAACGGGCCAGAAGACCGACGTTGATGCACGTCGAAGCAGTGGAGGAGGAAGTAGACAGACTTCTGGAGGCCAGGGCCATCAGAGAAGCCAATTACCCGACATGGCTGTCAAACACCGTGGTAGTGAAGAAGAAGAATGGCAAGTGGAGGGTCTGCGTAGATTTTACAAACTTGAACAAAGCTTGTCCCAAAGACAGCTTTCCTCTACCAAAGATCGACCAGTTGGTGGACGCCACATCTGGACATGGAAGGATGAGCTTCTTGGATGCTTATAGGGGGTATCACCAGATAGCCATGTACCCCCCGGATGAGGAGAAGACAGCGTTTATCACCCCAAAAGGACTGTATTGTTACAGAGTTATGCCTTTTGGGTTGAAAAACGCAGGAGCAACTTACCAAAGGCTGGTAACCAAGATGTTCAAACACTTGATTGGCCGAACAGTAGAAGTCTACATCGATGACATGGTCGTGAAGACCAAGGAACCAAAGGATCATCTTGCTGACCTAAGAGAGGTCTTTGACATACTCAAAACATATCGGCTCCGACTCAACGCATCGAAGTGCGCGTTTGGAGTCGGATCCGGTAAGTTCTTGGGATACTTAGTGACTAGAAGGGGCATTGAAGCCAGCCCAGATCAGATCAAGGCCATCCTGGAATTACAGAGTCCGACATCGGCGAAACAGGTTCAGATGCTTACTGGAAGGGCCGCAGCCCTAAACAGGTTCATAAGCCGAAGTTCGGACAAATGTAAACCTTTTTTCAATCTGGTGAAAAAGGCCACGGATTTTCTATGGACTGAGGAATGTGAGGCCGCTTTGGCCGACCTAAAGAAATATCTTACCACGGCTCCAGTCCTCTCAACACCTGAACCTGGGGAGGAACTGTTTTTATACTTAGCAGTTTCGGAGCACGCAGTAAGTGCTGTGATAATCCGAGAAGAGAAGGGAGAGCAGAAGGCTGTTTACTATGTCAGTAAAACCTTGGCTGATGCAGAAACAAGGTATCTACCACTGGAGAAATTAATGCTGGCCTTGGTAATGGCTTCAAAGAAGCTAAACCATTACTTTCAGGCTCACAAGATTGTGGTACTAACAGAGCACCCATTGAAATCCTTGTTGCAACAAGGAGATTTAACTGGGAGAATAGCAAGATGGGCCGTAACTTTGGGCCAATATGACCTGGAGTTCAGGCCGAGAACAGCAATTAAGGGCCAAGTCTTGGCCGACTTCGTGGCCGAGTTCTCGCCAGAATACATCGAACATCGGGCTCCGTTGAGCCGAGATAAAGGATGTCCAAACAAGGAAGGAGAAGCCCAGCCAAAGGCTAAAGAACCAAGGAAGGAAAAACTCAGACCCTGCAGCATTTACATCGGCGACTCCTTTCAACTTTTTGTTGATGGGAGCTCAAACCGGCAGGGGCAGGGGCAGGAGTAGTGTTGATATCCCCCGACGGAGAGATATTGGAGCAGTCCATTCGACTGGGGTTCAAAGCCTCGAACAATGAGGCGGAATATGAAGCATTGATTGCTGGACTGAAGCTGGCAGTAGCAGCAGAAGCAGATGAGGTAATAGTTTTTTGTGATTCACAACTTATAGTGAATCAAACTACAGGAGAGTTTGCAGCCCGAGATGAAAGGATGTCGGCATACGCAAAAGAAGTCATCAGGCTGGCAGCCTTGTTTGAAAACTGCCGACTTCTTCAAGTTAGCCGAGATGATAACAGCCACGCCGACGCGTTGGCCAATTTAGCAAGTTCAATGCAAACCGGAAAGACGAGGACAATAATGATCGATTACCTATCGGGCCCGAGCATAGAGCCACCGAACACAATGCAAGAGGCATTATGTGTGGACATGGGACCAAGCTGGATGGATGCAATTGTTGCATTCCTGAAAGAGGGAAAGCTGCCAGAAGAACGAAAGGAGGCACACAAGGTCAGATTGAAGTCGGCAAGATTCAGTCTGACAGCAGAAGGACATCTCTACAGAAGATCCTTCACTGGACCTCTTTTAAGGTGTGTACACCCTCTTCAGGTTGAAGACTTTTTATATGAAATTCATGAAGGAGTTTGTGGAAGCCACGCAGGGGGCAGATCATTAGCTCACAGGGCCATTACCCAGGGGTATTGGTGGCCCTATATGCAAAAAGATTCAGAGGCCTATGTGAAGAAGTGTGAACAATGCCAGAGGTTTGCACCTTTGATACATCAGCCAGCTGCTGACCTGAACCCGGTTTCCAGCCCTTGGCCATTTGCCCAATGGGGCATGGATCTCGTTGGACAATTGCCCCAAGCAACTGGGCAGCGGAAGTACCTACTGGTAGCAACAGACTACTTCACAAAGTGGATAGAAGCAGAGCCTCTTGCCAAAATCCGAGATGTGGATGTGAAGAACTTCATCTGGAGAAACATCATCACCAGATTTGGGATTCCAAGAGCAATAGTTGCTGACAACGGAACACAGTTTGACAGCAAACTCATCAAGAATTTTTGTGCAAAGTTCAAGATAAAGAATTACTTTTCAACACCAAGTTTTCCCCAAAGTAATGGGCAAGCAGAAGCATCCAACAAAGTAATTCTGGATGGGATAAAGAAGAGGCTGCAGGCAGCAAAAGGAAAGTGGGTAGACGAATTGCCCAATGTGCTCTGGGCATATCGCACTACGCCGAGAAGATCAACAGGGGAATCCCCCTTTGCCATGGCTTATGGCACAGAAGCAGTCATTCCATTGGAGATCGGCATCCCAGGAATCAGAACCCAGGGAGTTGAGAACGGGACTAATGATGTGCTCTTAGCCCGAGATCTGGATCTACTAGAAGAAAGAAGAGAGAAAGCTGCAATCCAGCTTGCAGCATACCAGCAACAGCTTGCCAAAGCTTACAACAAGAAGGTCAATCCAAGGGATTTTCAAGTCAACGACCTAGTCTTGAGAAAAGTCGTCGGCAATAAGAAGGATCCCAGAGAGGGCAAGCTTGGCCCAAACTGGGAAGGTCCCTACAGAATTACTTCGGTGTTAGGAAATGGGGCATATCGGCTCGAAGATAGTGAAGGCAAAGCATTGCCTAGACCATGGAACACTTGTAATTTAAAGTTTTTCTATCATTAGATGTCTGTTTGATTTTTTGCCGATATGATCAATAAAATCTTAGCAGAATTTTCCAGAACTTATGAAACTATGCATAATATTGTTTTTTGAATAATGAGAACCCAAGTGGAACTTAGGTTCACATTGGGGGCAGAGAGAAGACAGTAAAGCTTAGCCGAAGTTAAGCCAAGATTATGTTTAACCGTGGTCAATCTGAGATAAAGCTTAACTAAAGTTAAACTGAGATAAGTTCCTTACCTTTACTTGTTGAAATTTGTAGCAATTTACAAGTTAAAGTTAAGCTGAGATAAATTCCTTATCTTTACTTGTTGAAATTTGTAGCAATTTACAAGTTAAAGTTAAGTTAAGCTGAGATAAATTCCTTATCTTTACTTGTTGAAATTTGTAGCAATTTACAAGTTAAAGTTAAGCTGAGTTAAATTCCTTATCTTTACTTGTTGAAATTTGTAGCAATTTACAAGTTAAAGTTAAGCTGAGATAAATTCCTTATCTTTACTTGTTGAAATTTGTAGCAATTTACAAGTTAAAGTTAAGCTGAGATAAATTCCTTATCTTTACTTGTTGAAATTTGTAGCAATTTACAAGTTAAAGTTAAGCCGATATAATTGTTTATCTTCACTTGTTGAAATTTGTAGCAATTTACAGGATGAAGTTAAATTAAGTTTGTTGATTCAGACCCTTGTCAAAACTTGAGAAAAGTTTACCAGTTAAAATTGTATATGCTTTATACTTGTTGAAATTTATGGAAAATTTACAGGTTCTTGCCGAGATCAATCTTCAGGTAAACATACCCGAGGTATTTTTCCCCGAGGAGACTGTACAAAGGAGGAGAGACTAGCAAAATATTCTAAGTATAGAATCATACAGAAGCAGTCATAAAGAATACAAAAGTACAAACACTCAGCAGAAGAAAATTGTATCTAGCATTAGAATGGAAAAAGGCACATCGGCCATATACAGAGTTTACATTGTTCTGAAAACGAAAACGTACAAGAAGTACAAAAGACAGAAAAGAAAAAGCATCTGAACTATGATTCGGCAGGAGCAATCTGGGTCTGAATTTCAGACGATTCTTGGGGAACTACCTCGGTAGATTCTTGCGAAACTACTTCGGCAGCCTTTTCTGCAGCCACTTCGGCGTCAATCTCAGCAAGCGTCTTATCTAGACTCTTCTCAGCCAGAAGAAGGTCGGATGATAAATGCCCGGATCAGCTTCCTTGGCACCTCCTCAAGCTCTCATCTTGGGTTAAGTCCAGGACTTGATCAGCCTGAGGAGGAGACTTGGTCTCATTGGCATCCTTGGCTTCCTTACTAGCGCATTATCATCATCCTTATCCTCCCATCGGCTTCAGGCTCGGATTCATCCTCGTCTTCAGTTTGACTTGGAGGTGGAGGAGGAGGGAATGGCAGAGGAATAGCGTCGGCCTTGCGCCATGGCGAATCAGCAGGAAGATCAAGTTTTTTGGCTAAGGACATCCAACCAAGGGAAAAACCCCTGTTGCACGCCTGCTTAACTTGTAACTTGTAGTCTTCTGTAACATCGGCGATGCCTTGGGCATACGCCTTGTCATCGGCCGCCTTGATTTCGGCGTCCTTGGTGGCCAGCGCCTGTTGAAGTTCTTTCTCGGCCTGGGCCGCTTTTTCCTCGGCCTCTTTTTGCTGGGCTACAGCAACTGTTTTAATGGCTTCAGCAGCCTCGGCCTTCTCATCAGCCTCTTGCTTAGCCTGAGTTGCAGCCTCAGCTTGATCTTCCAGAGTCTTCATTTTATTCTGAAGACTCTTATTTTGTTTTTGAAGGGCAGCATACTCCCTCCTCATATCGGCTAACTTCTCCCTCGTTTCAAAAGCTTGAATGGAGAAGGAGTGGGCATGTTGAATGGCCTGAAAGAACACAAGGCAAAAGTTATTACAAAATATTGCAAAACTTTACAAGTATGAAGAAAGTGGCAGGAAGACAAGTTATCAAATTCAAAGACTTACTTGGACAGAACGCTGCAGCATAAGGGCATAATTCTCAAATTCATTCATCTTGGCATTGCGCTCAAGATCGCCTTCGAGAAGAACTGCAGTACTGAGTGCCACGCCGATATTAACGTCGTTGGCACTTTCATTGGCATAAACAGGCCTGTTTTCAAGGGTAATTTTGGGCTCCCAGGGAACTTTTGGAACTCTGGACCCCGAAGTCGTCGCAGACGATGACCTCGGCCTTTTTGACTGAGTGGACCCTGATGGCTGGGCCTCAGCAGGTCTTTTGGCAGGTGCAGAGGAGGTCTTCTTGCTCTCGGCTAACTGGGAAATAGGCAAGGCATCCTCAACCTCGGCCTCAGTAGCCTTGGACTTTGGTTGGGCCTTCTTGGTCTTTTTTGGCTTCGGTGGGGGCATCGTTTGGGATGGTACAGCATCGACGTCGGCTGGAAGGTCGGCAAGAAGATCTTGAACAACGGGCTTCGGGCGGACCATTTCGGCAGTTTTTACAAGTCGTCGCCGACGCTTTCTTTCTGCTACTGGTATCAAGTATTGGGCTGAAGTTGATGGCAGATCAACTGGGTCAGATGTTGACCCCTGATCAGCCCGAGATGTAGAGGCAGCCTGGGTTGTGGTGGTAGATGGAGAGAGGCTCTTTTTCTTCTTCCTTGGGACGTCAGAAAGAGTAGATTTATACGTCGGGATGA
The DNA here is from genome assembly GCA_030407325.1 of Camellia japonica. Lineage (NCBI taxonomy): Eukaryota > Viridiplantae > Streptophyta > Magnoliopsida > Ericales > Theaceae > Camellia > Camellia japonica. The sequence continues at coordinate 23,056,398 of JAPPVO010000010.1, read as the reverse complement.
AGTTCAGCAGGAGCGGAGCTTTGCGCTTATGAATTGGCAGGTCCAGGAGTTTCTTCAAATCCTTGCTAACAAAATAGGACTGGCGGAAGGACTTTGGTGGCTTGCGAACGCCTGCAAAAACGAACACAATATCAGAAACGGATAAAATCTTTTTCAGACTTGAAAAACGAAACCAGCAACTAAGTAATTGACACTGGGCTCTTAGCCTTGCCCTCCTTGACCGTTCGAGGAAGAGGGAAGAGATGGACTTCTTCGTCTGGGCCAAATTCCCAGTTTCCAAAAGCGATAAGATAATCGTCTCCAGCCCCTTTGTTGGAATCTGGGAGGTCGGCTACGATTTTATATTCGATAGACCTCGGCTTGAGGTAGTACACATAACCCTTTCTTTTAGATTAAGGGCGCACATAGTGTAACAGTATTGGATGTCGGCAAGAGTGATCCTAACATTCTCCTACCGAGCTAAGGCTATGATACCATTAAGCGTTCTATGGGCGTTGATGGTGAGTTGCATAGGGTTCAAGGTGTAATAGTGAAGAACTTCACGGAAGAGAGGATTGAGTGGAAGCCGAAGTCCACATTCAACAAAAGCTACGACGGGGAAAGGCATGGTATCATCTTCGGGCATAATGGAATCGTTCTCCCCAGCTAGTCTAAGATGGACATCATTTGGGATGGAGAACTCTTGCCTAAAAAATTCTAGTTTGGTTGGGGTGTTAACCCTATTTCTCCACATACCCATGATTTTGGTATAAGGGTACTTGATTACAGAAACAGGGTACTCTTAAAGGGTTCTTGGTACCTCGGCTTAAACCTAGGTATGTATTGGTAAAATTTGTTTCGATTTTTCCTAAAAATTGAAGGTTCTATAAGCAAATCCCAAACCTAAAAAACTATGAAGACGAAGATCAAAGGCGCAGATCTGGAAAAGACACAACAAAGCAGAAAACAAAAGCGAAGTCTCAGATTCAAGAACACAAAGGGTGGAAGACCAAGAACAGGGGTGCAACAGTGCAAATGTTCATGACATGTGCAAAACCAAGAAATAAGACGCATTCAGATGAATGATTCGCAAATTAAATGCTAGAGCAGAACAGTAATGACAAGAAACTCCAGAAATGATCGAGAACTGGGAAAGAGAAAGACCAGTTACTTACCAGATACGGTGAGGCCGGAATAAAATTCGCCGAGGACAGACAACGGACGAAACAGTAGCGAAAGCTTCACAGGAATGGCAGCAGGAAGGCAGTTGCAGAGCTTAAAGCTAGGAGCAATGGTAGATTTGAAGGAGAGAAAGAACTTTTGAGAGAGAGAAAAAGCAGAGTAATCAAGTGCAAAGGTGAAAAGACGAAGGAGAGAGACAATTGTTTTGTCAAAAACGTGAAACGGCGGCAAAACAGAAGCATTAAATGCGCCTTGGTTAACGCGTGCGTCAGACGGCGCAGACGGATAAAGGACGGCTTACAAGCGCGTCACTGACACGAGCCAATGAGGTTAAAACGCGTTAGCAAAACGGTCGAAAAGAGGTGCATAACAGCTCATACGCATGGGAAAATTCATGTGAGTTCTTTCCTTGAAAGGAGACATATCGGCTTAAAGAGAATGATCTCGGCTGTAAATCTCTTGAGCCGATGTTCAACAAAGAGTACCAATGTAGGTTCCATCACCTCAGAATGCCGAGGTAATAGAACCTAGGGGGCAGTTGTGGGGATATATTTTCTGAGTACCAACACGTGGCCGAGGTGACACCGAAGTGTCAGCCGAGATGTCACGTGTCCTAGTCTAGATACTAGGATGATCTCGGCAAGCCGAGGTTATCTGCGAGAATACAGGAGTACGGGATAAACGGATAAGGGACAGGAGTCCTAGAATGAAGAAAGACTAGAAGATGGATACAGGTAATACTCTCAGGGAGTCTATCCTTATCTCTTGAAGAGTCCAAGGTAAATCCGGAATTAGAGTCCATGGAAGTGAGACTTCTAGTGGGACGGGGATGGAGTAAAACTATAAAAGAATGGCACCCCCGGCGGGTCTAAGGTACGCAATTTTAAGTCTTGAGCAGTACATTAAGCACTTGAATTATCTTGAAGAGATACTGACTTATTCGTCGGAGTGCCCCCAGGTGGAAGAACCACCGCCGGAGCCTTTTTCTTCTGTGCAGGATAACAGGGTGCCATCTGTTCTGCCTGTGTTCTACAGCTGAATTACTAAGGAGGGCAGTGTGATCGGAAAATCACTCACACATGTTCAAATACACCAAACTATCGATTCAAATATAACACTACCTGTTCAACCAAACTATTTATTTATTTATTTTTTGTGGTTGAAATAAAAAGCTATCTGTTCAACTTTTGAACAGATCTCTTCAATGCTATTATAGATCTGTTCAACAATAAATCTATTCAGATTTGAGCCATTATAGAGCTGTTTTCTGTTAAAACAAGAGGTTATGATCTATTGAAATGCCCCAAAAAAAAAAAATTTAAAAACTCTTGTTGAAATGAACAATTTTTAGAAATATATCTACAGTAAATTTCACAAACTCTTGTTGCCCTCAAATCAAACACCTAGCAAAACAAAGCAATTTTAGACAAATATATAGATATATATATATATATATTTATTTATAAAAATAGCAACTAACTAGATCGAATTTTGCATAAATTGAATCTAAATTTGTAAGTCGAATCAGAAAACCATAAGAACATTCGAAAGCCAAGTTCACTGATGCTACAGTCGAATAAATAAATTAACATATATATATACACATGCGCGCGCACGCGCGCGGGCGCACACACAGACACACACATATATATATTTGTTTTATATATACAAAATAAATAGATTTGTGAGGAAATTCTACGATCCTCTGAGTCTCCATTGCCGAATTGCTCAAAGACAATGATCAATAAAAATTACACATCAAAACGAAACAACAATTAAAAAACTATTGAATTTGAATCGAAATTTATAGAAATTGATGATGAAAAATCCAATTCGTCTGTCAAAACCCTAGTTTTCCGTAGATCTGCGAGCGAGAGCCACAAAATAAATAGATTTATATGTATATACATATGTATATATATATATATAAATTGAATAGAGTAAGAAGTGGAATGAAAAGAAAGAAAGCACCAAACCATAGTTCTAAAAATCGGCCGATAAGTTACGTATCGGCTGGTTTGTATCGGAAAAATGGAGCATCGTGATGGATATAGGCCAGTATAGCGTTGAGATCGAAAATCGCAAGAGAATCGGCTGAGTCCCGGTACGTAGCGGTCTGTAACCGTTACACAAGCCGCGATGGGCTGATACTCATCGGTTTGGACTGGTACAGGAAAGAAAAAACTGAAAAACCAGTGAAATGATTTTTAAAATTTCACCACCGTGACACCCAATTCCCGATACGTACCGACCGATACTACCTATACCGATACTCTGCGATCGATATCATTACGCTACTCGATATTGCGATTTAAAACCATACACCAAACCTAAAAGTTACGGATCTGTTATAGAGAAAATGGCTTAACGGTGAACCTCAGATCTATTTGAGATCTTAGATATCAGATTACAGATCTAAGATCACCGCCGGTTGAAACAACCGTCTGCGGCGAAGGAGAACCACAACAGTCGCAACAACCGGATTGATTTCGTCACTAGATTAGGGTTTCAAGGAGAGAGCCAATGGAAGAGCATAGGTCAGAAATCTTGCGGCAACGAGAGAAGTGGCTGAAGGTAGCGACGAAGCTAAAGTTATGGAAGTGGCGGAGGTCAATGGTGATTGGTTGTTGGCGGTAGGTATGTTGATGGTGGTGAGGTCAGAGAAGGAGAAAAGAGAGAGAGAGAGAGAGAGAGAGAGAGAGAGAGAGAGAGATATGAGGAGATGATGAGTGAAGGAAAGAGAGGTTTCGAAAAATGGGGTGAGAGCCTAGGGTTTGAAGAGAGAGAAATAAACACATAGGAAAATAGTTTGGTTACTCCAAAAAGAGAGAGAGAGAGAGCCGAAATAAAAGCATGAGATAGGAGTGGAGGTGGTAGAGGGGTATTTTGTTCATTTTGTGAGAACTTGTCCTTATGAATAAAATAAATTAATGCCTGAACTTTTGCACAAAGAAAATCCAATATTGGACTTTTCGCCTGAGTCCCCAAAGCAAATTAATAAGAAGGATTTTTTTAATTGATTAAATTATGTATGTACAAAGATAATAAAAATTGTATTATAAAATACTAACCATTTAAATTATGAATGGTCGGCACTCCTTTAAAAAGATGCATGCATTCTTCAGAGCAATCGACTTTAAGTACCTATGAAACAAAAGTAGGACATGTGGTTTTATGTAAATTGATCGGTACAGGAAGAATAAATGCAAAAACTTGCGTTTGGATAGAGTTTCAAATTATAATTCCACCTCTACATTTTAAAGCTATGTTTGGATACATCTTTTAAATTATATTTCCATAACAAAAAGAAAACTTCGCAAAAAACTCTGAGCCAGGCGAGATATATATATATATATATATATATTTTTTTTTTAAAATTTGGCACAACCGATCATCCAACCGGTTGACCGGCTGATCAACCGGAACATGGCAATTTTTTTTTTTTTTTGCAATTGACACTTGTTTTTTTTTTTTTTTTTTTTTTTTCTAATAAAACAATATTTTCGGAATTTTTAAAAAAAATTTATGAACTTTTAATAGATTTTTTAGTTATGTGTTTGGTTATGAGTTGTAAATTTTTGTATCAGATATCATATGTCACATCAAAAATTTCTCACTCAATTCAAAATTCTTTCCAAAACTCTTTCACCAAATAAATTTTCAACACTCAAATCATAATTCCAAAACTCACAAACTCAAAATATAATTCTATTCTAAAATCATATTTAGAAAACTCTACCAAACGCTACTCCTTGATAAAGTTTTCTAGCTTGTTACTTCTATTGTCCTGATTAAGATCAAAGTTATAATAATAGTTCATACATTAAATTAGGTAGGAAATGTTAAATATTGCAAAGAAGAGAAATAAGACACTAACATTAGAATAGTACACAATTGATTTTTTTCAATGCTAATGGGTTTAAAATAGGTGTGGACATCAGCCTACCGACGCGCTTAGCCCATCTAGTCTAACCCTATTTTTTTAGGACCTGGGAATAATATTTTAGCCCATGGGGCTGGGCGGGCTGGGCTAATAATATAGGCCCGCAAAATTAATGGATTGAGTTTCAGATTTATATTTCTAGCCCGGCCCAGCCCAATTAATATTTAATTTTATCTTATTTCAAATTAATATTTTTATTTGTTGATAATATAGGGAAAACAGTGTCATTAGGAACAACCATTAATGGTGGTTGTAGCTCTTCAGATGATGATAGTGAAGTAGAGGAACTTGAGGTAGTTGTTACATATTATGTATTTTTGTATTCTTATATTTTCATATAATTATACTTGTGTAACTTAAAATTTTTTGTTTTTATTTATTCTCAACAAGATTTTCTTTGACTTGTGAGATGTCGAATTAGCCATGGCCTTGCTGAAGAAATTTAAGAAATATCAATTTCAAGAAATTTGTGTTTGAACAGTGAACGGCTTTTTTTGTTTGTTATTTTTTTTTTATGTTCTAGTGTCTGTCTAATGCATTTGAAAAATTACTGAACTAGAGTATTATCAATTTATGAAGTGTAATGTTTATGAATGTTTTTGGAGCATCAAGAAAATGGGACATTGCTTTAATGGATGTGTTATTTTATGGATGCTTATTTATGAAATGTAATGTATGATTGATTTAATTGTGGAGTGTTTTATTTTTTGTATTAAAAGTAATTATATATATATATGTGGCCTGATGGGTGGGTTCGGGATTTGTAATAGTTTTTTGGGCTGGTTTTGGGTTAACTATGTAGGCCCGATGTTCTGGCCGGGCTTAGGCAAACACCAAGTCCATTAATATGTAGTGCCAACTCGGCTTGGCCGGTCAATGTCCACCCCTAGTTTAAGTTGCATAATTATTGTACCTTTGAGACTAATTCTTTCAAATGTTGAGTGGGACACCTTAGAACAAATTCAGCTTATTTATCTGGAAGTTCAAGTTTTAACTTATAATTAACTTATGAAATAATTTTAAAATAATAGCATAGATTACTGTTAAATGTAAAAGTAATATTTATTGAATTATACTGTTGAATAGGTTCTTTAACTTGTAGATTGCATCTTGTGCATAGTAACCGTCCATTGTACTACTGAATGTTCTTACCACAGGCATCGCATGCATCACACCAAATATTTTGATCATATATACTCATGATATATGCCACTATTCGAAAATGTTTGACCTACATTTAATTGAAAATATATCAATTAGATATAAAAATTGAGAGGGTAATTTATATGAAAATTGGGCCGAGCTAGGTAATGGACTGTTATGGGCCGCAGTACGAAGGGCCGAGTAAAATGGCCGTATAAGTTACTCCGGTCTTGTGGATGATTTGGAGTTAGTCCGGTCCCAAAGCCCGGAGGTTAGTCCGGTCCAAGGGAAGATTGTAGTTAGACTGGTCTAAAGATGCTTTGGAGTTAGACTGGTCTTAGAGTTAAACCGGTCTTGACATGTTAGTTCGGTCTAACCACACCATGAGTTGTGCATGAGAAGCCGAAGTAAGACTAGTAGAGGGAAGAGCCGAATTAAGGATAGTTCGGCCCATTATGCGGCTAAGCATAGTCGTATTTACTTCGGTCATATGGTAGTTCGGCCATGATGAAACCATCTCACTTGGTTTAAGCAGTGAGGGGGTGTTGAAAGATAAGCATTATCCTTCAAGAGTATGAGTCCTAGTAGGACTCTGCATGGAGAAGTAAAAGTCCTACTAGGATTGTGCTACACGGAACCTATAAAAGCTCACAGACATCACCTATGGAAAGGTAACACAACTTTGTTTTCTGAATACACAGAGCTTTGGTCTATTTGTCAAGCTTACTGACTTAGGCATCGGAGAGGTTTCCGGCAGACACCCACCGGCCAGCTCACGTTCGTATTTTCAGGTGATAAAGCGACGTCGTACGGAGGAGCGCAGACTTGATCAACAGGATTATACGAGAAGGTTTATTTCTTCCCCGTACAATTGGCGCCGTCTGTGGGAATTTCAGACAAGAACAAACCTCTTGATCAAGCTTTTCCTTTTAAAGAATCAATGGCGCACAACGAAGAATTACCACAGTCCGCCATTGACGACTAACTCCAGAAGGGGGTGCGAGGCGCGAAGGTCTACCTCTTATCCCTCCTATGGGGGATTTGGAGCCACAGAGACAGAATCCTAGGAGGGATACAAGAGGGAGAAGGCGGACTAACAGCCCTCGTCACTCTCGTTCGCAGAGCCTAGAAAGACAAAGGCGCAGGATTGATCCCCAGGCTTTGGAGGATCGCGTCAGGGAACAAGATGAATTGATAAGTCGGATGGCGGCGGACATGGAATCTCTGAAGCGCCAGGTGAAAGGAAAAAGAGTGGCGACAGGAGAGGGGCGCACAAACAAGACGCCCCCTCGCCACTCGGAAAGTCGTAGTAGAAATACTACACCCTCTTAAGCAGAGAGCAAAAGCCTCAAGACAGGCGATACGCAATCCAGATCTTCCAGAACTCGTCACTCCAGGTCGTACACGGAGGGAAGCACATATTGGCCCTCGCATACGCACCAAACGAGATCCAGACAGACAGAGTTATCCAGATCGTCCGACCTACGAACCGTGCTAGAAGAGAAGGCACGGTGGAAGGAGGACGCCAGGGCGCGCGATCCACACAGAGTTTCTGCCTTACAGCGGTTGGCTCCTCGGACGCATGGAAGCGTCGAGGTTGGAATGCCAATACCGCGCCTCGCCTACGAACCGACGAACAAGGCGTTGGCGAGGCTGCAGACCTCACCATTCGTCCCAGCAATCGAGAACGCGCCCCTACCTTCAGGCTTCCTACAGCCCAAATTCACCACATACGAGGAGAAGACGGACCCTTACTCACACTTAAGCCACTTTCGCCAGGTTATGGCGGTATATCGGCGCAATGAGGCCTTGATGTGCATCCTATTCCCCTCAAGCCTTGGTGACCTAGGCTTGACTTGGTTTGAGAAACTTCCAGAAGGCAGCATAGCCTCCTGGGCACAGTTGGCGGAAGCGTTTGTTACAAGGTTCCGAACAAACACCAAAACACCAGTGGAGATCGACCAATTACTCTCCATCAACATGGGCGACAAGGAGACCCTAAGATCCTATAACAGTCGCTACTGGGAGACCTTTAACCAGATTAGGGACTGTCCCACCAATCTCGCCATTGCACAGTATAAATGAGGCCTTCCAGTCGGAAACAGACTAAGGGACTCAATCACCATGACGCCGCCCCTCACCATGGAAGCCTTGATGGAAAGAGTGCATCAGCACATCAGGGTAGAGGAGGATGGAGCACGTGCCAAAGCAAAAACTGGCACGACCACAGTACCAGAAAAGAAGGCCTCAACAAAGGTCAACGCGGTAGATCGCCCGAACAGAAACGGACGTGGCAGCGAGACAACGGAGAGGACCAGGATAAAAGATGGTTGAGAGTCCGCACTGCCATAACCACGGTCTTCAAGAAACCGATCTACCGAATTCTGAGCGAGATAAGAGACGAGCCTTTCGTCAGATGGCCGCCAAGCTAGGCGAGGCCCAGAAGGACTACGACGAAAGATCACGGTGCACCTTCCATAAAGAAAAGGGACACCGCACTGAGAATTGCACGCCATTAAAGCAGCACCTGGAGGAGTTAGTGGCAGCGGGTCACCTGGACAAATACATCGAAGGGGGGGCGCAACCAGCCCCCAGGACCATAATAACCCCAACGGAATGCCGATCGACGCCCCACCTCAAGGAATTATCAACGTAATATATGGAGTCTTTGAACCTGAGCGTGTATGCGAGCTTAGAGGATCAATCAAAAAGGCTGAGCACTTAAGAGAGGTGCTAAGTGCCCAACCTACAGTCAAGAAGGGGAAGACGAAGGCCACGAATGTCATGTCTTTTTCGGATAAAGACTTGGCAAGGATATATTGCCCTCACAATGATGCCCTGGTCGTCACTCTCCGAGTCAAGGATTTTGACGTCAAGCGGATTCTGATTGACCAGGGTAGTTCATGTGAAATCATGTACTACGAAACATTCAAACAACTGAAACTACAAGACAAAGACTTGGCACTTGCCGTATCTCCCCTGATTGGATTCAACTCCATGCCATAATGGCCCGTCGGCAAAATAATCCTCCCAGTCAGAGCAGGGAGTGTGACGAAACAAGTGGAGTTCTGGGTATTGAAGGTCCCCTCCACTTACAATATCATCTTGGGCAGAACATGGCTGCATGCCATGCGATCGGTGGCGTCATCCTACCACCAAGTAATGCGGTTTCCCAACGACACCGGAGTAATAGAAGAAGTCTATGGAGACCAGATCATGTCGAAGCAGTGCTTTGTCACGGTGAATGGCAGCCGCGCCGCCAAAGGATACGTTCATTCGGTGGAAGAACCTGAGAGTAATGAACTATTCGCAGATGTTGGCAAAGCGGCTAGTCAGAAAGCGGTGGAAGACTTGGTAGAGGTAAGAATAGACGAAAAGAACCCGGATAAGTTCTTTTTGCTCGGTTCGTCGTTGTCCAGCACTGAGAGATTAGAGGTCTTGGAATTTTTGACCTCTAACATCGAAGTGTTCGCCTGGACACCATACGACATGCCAGGCATTGATCCCAACTTCATCTGTCACCAACTCAATGTCCACCCATCCGCCAGACCAATCATTCAGCGCACGCGCAGATCGGCACTCCACCACGCCGAAATAGTGGCGGAAGAAGTAGGAAACCTGCTGGAGGCAGGAGCAATTAGAGAGGTGCACTACCCAAGATGGATCTCCAACACAGTCGTAGTGCCAAAGAAGAATGGCAAGTGGCGTGTCTGCGTCGACTACAAAACAGTCAACAAAGCGTGCCCAAAAGACAGCTTTCCTCTACCGCGGATAGATCAACTGGTAGACCTAACGGCAGGGCACAATCGACTTAGCTTTCTGGATGCATACAGAGGCTACCACCAAATCGCCATGCATGAACCAGACCAGGAGGTCACATCCTTTACAACTCCAAGAGGACTGTACTGTTACAAGGTCATGCCCTTTGGCCTAAAGAACGCAGGGGCGACGTTCCAACGGATGGTCACCAAGATGTTTGAACCATTGTTAGGCAGAACAATGGAAGCTTACATCGACGACATGGTGGTCAAGAGCAAGGATGAGAATGACCATCTCAAGGACCTAGGCGAAATGTTTGAGATCCTGAAGAAGCACAAGCTGCGCCTCAATGCGTCCAAGTGTGCATTCGGAGTAGGATCTGGCAAGTTCCTAGGCTTCCTGGTAACCAACCGAGGTATCGAAGCAGACCCCTTCCAGATTAAAGCAATCCAGGAATTGGAGAGACCCAACTCAGTAAAAGAAGTGCAGCATCTCACCAGCATGGCAGCGGTGCTCAATTGGTTCATAAGCAGGTCGTTAGACAGACTACGACCATTCTTCCACGCTTTGAAGGCCAAGTTTGAGTAGGATGAAGAATGCGACCACGCCCTGGAAAGCTTAAAAGAATACGTGTCTTATCCACCAATACTTGTCACCCCAGTACCTGGAGAAGAACTCTTCCTATACCTGGCAGTTTCCCAGCATGCAATTAACGCAGTGTTGGTCCGTGCAGAAGGAATCCAACACCTGCCCATCTATTATGTCAGCAAGACATTACTGGGCGCCGAAACAAGGTACTTGCCACTGGAAAAACTGGCATTGGCCTTGATGATGGCCTCAAGAAAGTTGTCGCACTACTTTCACGCCCACACTATAGTTGTCCTCACAGCCTTCCCATTAAAAGCTTTGTTTGAAGGGCGAACTTCTCTGGGCGAATCTTGAAGTGGCAGTGAGTTGGGGCAATACGACATCAAGTTCCAACCCAGAACCGCAATAAAGGCAAGCATTGGCAGACTTCGTCGCAGAATTCACCCCAGGAAGTCATCATATTGCCCAGTCGACCTGACTGAAGCAACCGAACTAGGGATGGAAGTTGACGTCGGAATAACGCAACCCCTAGTACTGGCAACTCAGTCAGGCCCCAAGGCAGACCAGAGTAAAGCAAGGAAGGAAAAAGCAAACCATGCTACACCAAGACAAGACTTGGTACAACCAGATGACGAGGGGCAGACAGCGAGCATGGACCTTAAAGAAGACACCACCAACATGGAAGATCCCAAGGCATCATCTGATCCCTCCACTTGCTGGAAGTTGTTTGTTGGAGAGATGTGGAAGCTCTTCGTGGATGGAGCAGGACTTGGCATAGTCCTCATCTCTCCAGATGGCCTAGTGGTGGAGCAAGCAGTCAACCTTGGCTTCCCAGCATCAAACAATGAAGCGGAGTATGAAGCGCTTCTTGCAGGTCTCAAGTCAGCGTTCTACATGAAGGCCATCGAGCTAATGGTTTATAGCGACTCACAGCTGGTGGTAAACCAAATATCTGGCGACTACGAAGCAAAGGACGACAGGATGGCCAAGTACCAAGAGTTGGTCAGAACAGAGATCAAAAAATTTGAAGTAGTCAGGATAGAACAGATCGGCAAAGAGGAAAACAGCAGAGCAGACGAACTGGCAGGCTTCGCCTCAATGGCAGATACCTCCATCCCTCATCCACTACTGATCGACTACCTGCCTAGACCAAGCATTGAAGACCCAGAAGCAGAAGAGGTATGTTGCGTCGATCTAGGCCCTTCTTGGATGGATCCCATCATATTATTCCTGAAAGACGGCACCCTACCAAAAGAGAAGAAAGAAACCAACAGAATAAGAGCAAAGTCGCAGCGATTTTGGCTCTCTCCATCCTTGGCATTGTACAAAAAGTCGTTCTCAGGACCTTACCTAAAGTGTGTTCACTCCAGCAAAGTGGAAGCATTCCTGTTCGAAATACATGAGGGTGTGTGCGGCAGCCATCAATGAGGAAGATCACTGGCATACAGAGCAATCTCGCAAGGATATTGGTGGCCATACATGCAAGCGAATTCAGAGAAATATGTCAAAAAATGCGAAAAATGCCAAAAGTTCGCACATCAAATACACCAACCTGCCAGAGAACTTCTACCCCTAACTAGCCCATGGCCCTTCGCAATGTGGGGATTGGACATAGTAGGGCCACTTCCAACAGCACCCGGCAACAGGAAGTTCTTCCTTGCAGCAACCGACTACTTCACAAAATGGGTGGAAGCAGAAGCCTTGGCGTCAATCAAGGAAAAAGATGTGAAAAAGTTTGTCTGGCAGAATATCATCACTCGATTTGGCATACCAAAGGCACTGATATCAGACAATGGCACTCAATTCGACGGCAGAATCTTCAGAGGCTTTTGTGAAGAATACAAGATAGAGTTCTACAATTCTACACCGGCATATCCCCAAGCAAATGGACAGGCAGAAGCATCGAATAAAGTGGTCTTGGATGGATTAAAGAAAAGGTTAGAGAAAGCAAAAGGCAAGTGGGCAGAAGAGCTCCCTCATGTTTTATGGGCTTACCGCACCACACCTCGCCGATCAACAGGGGAAACACCATTCTCCTTAGCTTATGGCATGGAAGCAGTCATCCCATTAGAAGTTGGCCTCCCCACAATTCGAAGCGAGAACTTTGACCCAGACTTAAATGGCGAAGCCATAGCATTAGAGCTTGACCTTGCGGAAGAAAGAAGAGACAAAGCATTGGTTCACATCGCCTCCTACCAACAAGAATTGTCCAGAAAATATAACAAAACAGTGCACCCAAGGCAATTCAAGATCGGAGATTGGGTACTGCGCAAAGTGATGGAAAATACCTTGGTACCAGGAGATGGCAAGCTAGGGCCTAACTGGGAAGGACCTTACAAAGTGGTCGGATTAGCAGGCAAAGGGGCATACCACTTAGAAGATGAGGACGGACAAAGCAATTCCCAGGCCATGGAACACTGCCAATCTCAAGTTATTTTATTTTTAGCTTTTTTTTTCTTTTAAGTATGTGTAATTTTTTACTTTCTCAATAAAACAAGTCGATTCTTTTCAGCATAATTGTTTTCAGTAGAAGGTAACTTTAGTAAGTTAGGAGCATTGTAAACATAGTTGGCCGGAAAAACCAACTATGAACCCTTCCTAAGCCCAGGATAAGGATCCAGGCTGCAGGACGTTTGGTTGGCATAACCAAACAATGTATTCTAAGTTGGCTGGAAAAACTAACCTAGAGGTTGGCTGGATTAAACCAACACCCCTCCTAAGCCTAGGTTAAGGATCCAGGCTGCAGGACGTTTGGTCGGCATAACCAAACAATGTATTCTAAGTTGGCCGGAAAAACCAACCTAGAGGTTGGCTGGATTAAACCAACACCCCTCCTAAGCCCAGGATAAGGATCCAGGCTGCAGGACGTTTGGTCGGCATAACCAAACAATGTATTCTAAGTTGGCTGGAAAAACCAACTTAGAGGTTGGCTGGATTAAACCAACTCTTGTTACTCTTCAGCCGAAGTAAGTTTATGGCTGAAGAGTGGTTGGCTGGATTAAACCAACTCTTGTTACTCTTCAGCCGAAGTAAGTTTATGGCTGAAGAGTGGTTGGCTGGATTAAACCAACTCTTGTTACTCTTCAGCCGAAGTAAGTTTATGGCTGAAGAGTGGTTGGCTGGATTAAACCAACCCTTTGTACTCTTCAGCCGAAGTAAGTTCATGGCTGAAGAGTGGTTGGCTGGATTAAACCAATTCTTTGTACTCTTCAGCCGAAGTAAGTATTTCTGAAGAGTGGTTGGCTGGGTTAAACAAAGTTTGTACTCTTCAGCCGAGATAATTATATCGGCTAGAAAGTGGTTGGCTAGCAAGTCAGATTAACCAGTTGAAACCCGAATATTATATCTCGGTCAAAAATATTGCAAGAGAGCATGCTCAAACAGGAAAGCAAACCGAAATAACAGTTGAAGCAGTAAAAGACATTGAAAATTCATTACAAGTACAAGCATACAGAACAAAACCGGAGTAAGAGTTTAGCACAAAAGACTTTTCATTGAATTGCAAAATAAATACAACGGAGGGGCCGCAGCCCAGTTACAAGTTCAAAAACAAAAGAAAAAGCAAAAAGACAATCAGTTGAACAGATCATCAATTTCGGCATCAAACTCAGCATCAACACGAAGACCGGTTTCAGGCGGGAGCTCGGTCTCGGTCACAAGAGTGGTTTCGGTCAGAAGCACGGTTTCACCTGGTTGTTCAATGGTCAGGTCTTCCATCGTAGGCTCCACCCGAACTGATTGGTCCGCGTTGACAACCGGAGTGTCCTCAGATTCAGAATCTTCATCAGAGCCTGAACCTTCAAGAAATTGCTACTGAAAGGCAGCAGCGTACTCCGAGAGGGAGCTCGGTATGCAGTATGCTGGGGATTTGTAGACCTCGGTCTGAGGACCATGACCGAGCTTCTCCACAGCTACCCTCCAGCCGCACTTGAAGAAAAAATCCTTTGCGGCTTCGCACTGCTGGGTATAAGCATCCTCTGCCTTCTTGAAGCCTTGTTTTTCGGCTCTTTTTATGCTCTCCTTCATCTGGGATATCTCGGTATTTTTCTTCTTTTCAATCTTAGCCAGCTCGTGCAGATACTTATCTTTCAGTTCAATGGCGGCCTTTTTCTTTTCTGCTTCGGCCGAACTAACCAGTCCGGTCAGTCGGCCGTTCTCGGCTTGTAGCTCGGCCATTTGCTTTCTGGCCTCCTCTAGCTCGGCCGTCTTTGCTTCGGCATCTACCACGACTTGCCTTGTTGTCTCCTGAGCTCTATCACTCTCCTGTGAGTGATGTTGTTTTTCTGAATGGCCTGACAAAACATAAACTTCCCTTGAGCCGAAGTGAAAGTTGGAAAAATTAGACAGATAAAAAAGGACAGTGCTACTTACCAGGATCATGGATTTTGTTGAAGACCGAATGGCCTTCAGTTCGGTGTTAAGTTGCTTTTGATGGTGCTCCATGTCTTTGGGAAGGCATACACTCTTGGCTAGGTTGAAAGTCATCAAGTGATCCTTCTCAGCGACAACTGAGTCGGAATCCATTATATCTCGGTTGGCGAAGGTAAGATTGGGAACCCATTTGCTGGAGCCAACCCAGTCAGACTGCTCCGGTTGAGGGCTTGGATGAGGACTTGGTGGCAGAATGGCCTCGTCTTCGTCAGCAAGGCGTCGCTCGGTTCGGCTAGTCCGGGCACGCTTGCTTGGACGAGATGAGGATGGCTGTTGAGAGGGGAGAGCTACCACGGTCTCAGTGGTTTGCCCGGTTGGTGGTACATCGACTGGATTTGTTACGGTTAACAGGGCCTTCAGTCTGCTCCTTTTGGCAATTTCTTGTTCGGCGGTCAAAGGCACTAGGTTGATCTGGGGCAAGGTTGGGTCCGGTTCTAGGGCGTCTTCTAGGAGAAAGTCAGTGACTCTGGCTTTTCGGCGTCCGGTGTATCGGTATGTCGGCTCAAAATGGAGGAGTTTAGCCCAACTTCTTTCTTCAATACGTAGTGCGGCACGGAGAGTACCAAGGTTGGGGTAGCTGTACAATGAATGTATATGGGCTGAATCTGCATGAAGAAGACAACTGTTAGTCCGGTTTAAAACCAGAAACCGAAGTAAAAAAGAGAAGGATGCATGGAAACCGAAGTAATTATACTGGGTATCCCTTTATTCCAATTTATACGTCGGCCAGGAATCTGGGCTTGATGATCTTCAAAATTCCCAGAGACCCAGAAAAAATCGTCATCGTTCAAGTCTTTATCCGGTGTATCCTTAATTATTTTTTCACGACGGCGGTGTATTCTCAAATAGTATACCCACCCATCCTCTTTTGAACCTAAGGAATATTGGTGGAAGAGTTCGGCTAGACCGAGGTTTAGACCGGCTTGGCGGTTTAGTTCAGCTATACCCATTATTATACGGTATGAGTTGGTGGAAAGCTGGGTTGGGCATAGTCTGGTTTGCCTAAGGAATTCACAAATCAAGGGCTGGACTAGAAATCTTAGTCCGGTTTCTATTATTGAAAGAAGGGTAAAAGGAACAAAACCCTCATTCTCCCATGGTATGACACCTTTTTTGGCTAGGGTAAGTTGGACGTCGTCAGGGATGTTGTAATCCTTACGGAATTCGGCTAGGCCTCCTGGGGTTTCTACCAAAAATCTATATTTACCCATTTGTTCTATAAATTAAGAATAAGTTAGTTCGGTTGGAAAACTGTGCTCAGTAGTTCGGTTGAGCGCGCAGAAGAGTGCCTGGGCAACCTAAGTCTGCAAAGTGGAAAACAAAGGGGTTAAGCACAGATCGTTGACCGTGCTACAAAATCAAATCGAAGATAAAAAAGTCCTACTTCGGCCTATGAGGGATGCTACAGGTTTATCTCGGTTCAGCAAAATGCTTGGTAGCTTGGATAGAGCAAGGGGTTTGATAGATCGGTTTATGTATAGGGTTTGTTATCTTGGTTTGAACTTCGGGTTTTTGTTACTTCGGTTGAGCCTCCAGGGGCAGCTTTCTTAGTTCGGTTCAAACTAAGGAAGCTGGCTTAGCCCGGTTGAAGGCCAAGGTTTCTAGTTTGCTATGCTCAAACTTCGTTCGATGAGTTTATTTTGGCTAAAGTGAATCAGGAGTCAGTAACTTACTGAAACTACTGATATACCTACAAGTTCTAGTTCGGTTATTGTCTGGATTGATCTACATATGTAGCACAAACAGTATCTTAGTTCGGTTGGGGCAAGCTTATGGATCAAAACTACGTTCTACAGGTTGCTTCATGATATTCATAGTGTTCTTATGAAGATTTTTCCAAAAAGAACAAAAGGAAAGAAAGTGTTTCGCAAAAAACACAAACCTGAGGCTATGGATTAAGCAAATGCAAAAACAAGGAAAACAAGAACAGGTTTGAGTAGCTTACCAGGACAAAAACACGAGCTTCAAGGTTGCAAGGTTGAAGAGTAATGGAGGATTCGAAGAGAGAAGGAAGTGAATAGTTTGGTGATGACTTGAAAAATGAAAGGGTTTTTTGTTTTGGTGAAAAGCCCTATGGCGGGAACTGTTCAAATTTTTCGGAGTACGAGGGCGGCGTGACAGCTGCGGAGGACCAATCAGAGCCTGCCACGTGTCACTGGAAAAGGAAGCGATTCAGTTTCTGTGATTGAAGCGACGCTTTGACCGGATGAAGATAGCTCGGCTTGGAGGTGGCTCGGCTCTAAAGGCTTCAGAGTATTAGCTCGGCTGGAAAGGCTAAAGAGTTATTTTAGCTCGGCTGGAAAGGCTAAAACTTTAGCCCGGTTTATAGACCGGTAATCCCTATCACGCTACGCAGATGGAATTAAGGGGCAATTGAGAGGGTAATTTATATGAAAATTGGGCCGAGCTAGGTAATGGGCTGTTATGGGCCGCAGTAATGGCCGTATAAGTTACTCCGGTCTTGTGGATGATTTGGAGTTAGTCCGGTCCCAAAGCCCGGAGGTTAGTCCGGTCCAAGGGAAGATTGTAGTTAGACTGGTCTAAAGATGCTTTGGAGTTAGACCGGTCTTGACATGTTAGTTCGGTCTAACCACACCATGAGTTGTGCATGAGAAGCCGAAGTAAGACTAGTAGAGGGAAGAGCCGAATTAAGGATAGTTCGGCCCATTCTGCGGCTAAGCATAGTCGTGTTTACTTCGGTCATATGGTAGTTCGGCCATGGTGAAACCATCTCACTTGGTTTAAGCAGTGAGGGGGGTGTTGAAAGATAAGCATTATCCTTCAAGAGTATGAGTCCTAGTAGGACTCTGCATGGAGAAGTAAAAGTCCTACTAGGATTGTGCCACACGGAACCTATAAAAGCTCACAGACATCACCTATGGAAAGGTAACACAACTTTGTTTTCTGAATACACAGAGCTTTGGTCTATTTGTCAAGCTTACTGACTTAGACATCGGAGAGGTTTCCGGCACACACCCGCCGGCCAGCTCACGTTCGTATTTTCAGGTGATAAAGCGACGTCGTACGGAGGAGCGCAGACTTGATCAACAGGATTATACGAGAAGGTTTATTTCTTCCCCGTACAAAAATGATATGACATAATTAATGTTGTTAACAATTAAGTTAAAAATACTCACATTTTTTGTAGGTTTGAATTGATCAATTTGAATTCTTTTTGCGCTAGAAATTATCAATGAATGATTAACTGGAAGCCCAATTGTTCGATTCCAATCAACTACTTTTTGAGCACAACGATCATTGTCAAACCTAATTTAATTTTTATATTAGTATCGCCAAATTATTATTTCTATCTCTAATAAAGTTTGATAAGCTTACTTCTTGCATACCATGAACCGATAAACCTCCCTTAAATTATGATTGACATACAATTTGTTGTATTTATTGTGGAGATACATGGTCCTACAAATGAAAAATATGATTGATCAATGAAATAAACTATAAATATTGGAATAAAATATCACAATGCAACGTATACACTACAACATATAAGAGTTTTAAAGATTAAATATTTTGATCTCTAAAAGTGAAAATTTTATTGCGAAAGATATTTAGGAATCAATTTCCATCGTTATGAGAATAGTCGCTAAAAGACTGTCCCGAAAAGTCAAAAAAAAACTTTTAGCGACAAAATTTTGAAAATATCACTAATAAATAGACTTTTAGGGACAAAATAATTTGGTCTTAAAATGATTTATTTTTTGAGACAAAAAATTTGATCCCAAAAGGATAATAATTCATCGCTAATGTCCAATTTTCGTTACTAAAAATATAATAGCGACACTTTTCGTAATTAAAATATTTGATTTCTAAAAAATAATTTTATTCCTAAATTTTAATCTCTAAAACTTTAATTTTTTGTAGTGATAATTACCATAATAATCTTTAACCAAAACCCTATAAGCAAGAAAAAAAATTGTTGTTTCGAACTTCACCAAACAAATGATTGGTATCATTTATTGCAAAGTCTCCCCAAAGAGTTAGACGAGCAAAGGTCATACTATTTTGAAAGTGAAACACAAATATTAGAGACACTTAAGGTGTGCTTGGTTTGGTTTTAAGAGATAAATTTTTAAAAAAGATTTTGGAAAGAGAGTTTAGGATTTTTTTTGATTTGTTTAGTTGTATATTTTAGAAATAGTTTTGGAGTATGAGAATTTAGGATGATTTGATGTTTTGTTGTAATTGAGTAGATGTGTGTGAGAGAAAAAGTGATTGAGAATGAGAAAGGAGAAAGAAAAAGTGATTGATTGATGTGTAGGAGAGAGAAAGTGACTTTGGAATTTTTTTTTTTTCAAAATCACTAAACCAAACAAAATTTGAAAAAATTTTCTCCAAAATTTATTTGTCAAAAGCAAACCAAACAGAGAGAAGAAAAAAAAATGAAAGTCTAAATACTACTAAGAAAAAATGATCTCACTTAGGAACAACTAACATAACCTTTTTTTTTTTTAAAATAGAAACCCCACCATGGATATATTGACATTTAGTTACAAATACAATTAATCCAATAACATCTAACAAACATACACTACAACATAAAAGAATTTTAAAGATCAAATTTTTTGGTCCTTAAAAGTGAAAATTTTGTTGCAAAAGACATTTAAGGACCAATTTTTATTGTTGTGCGGATAGTTGCTAAAAGTTTGTTCCGAAAAGTCAAAAAGAAGACTTTTAGTGACAAAATTTTGAAAATGTCACTAATAAATATACTTTTATGGACAAAATAATTTAGTCTAAAAAAGGTTCATTTTTTTAGACAAAATTTACACTGCAAGAAAATCGAAAATTAGCGGTGCTTTTAAAATGTCGCAATTGGCCAGAAAAACGACGCAAAAAGATAAGACAACGTTTAAAAAATTCGTCGATGATACGGCCGCGTCATATCTTTGTAGCGTTTTAAAAACGCCACTATAGAGTTTTGATGACATTTTTTAAAGCGCCACTAATTCTTAACATCTGTTGACCATTTCTGTTAGAGGAGTTAACTATGATGTAAACATGACGACATTTTGCATCGTTTTTATGAAAAACACCACCTTTTCTTTTCTTTTTTAAAAAAAAAAAAATCATAATTTATGATGTTTTTGACTTTTGGTCAAAGCAATCTTTTTCCTAAAAAAAAAAAACAAAAAAAAACAACAACCAACCTATAAGCCATCACCATTTTCAAAACATATACTATAATGTAAGTCAGTATTCATTTTCCAATTTTTCATAACCAAAAACAAAAACCTTAAAACACAATATGTTAACTCAATACAAAAAAATAAAAATAATAATATGGAGTGTGCTCTGGTATTTAGCTTCAAAGGCTGCTCTCCTCTCGAAAAACTTTGCGTCCAACTCATCATGTTGGCTCTGCAATGATACAACAAAGAATTACACTTCAACACACCCATTAAATCAAATGTATGTATGGAGAATCAAGGACATTCCCATAAATACCCATATAATCAGTAATTCAACATCACTAAAACATGTTGGTGAATGGAAACTAAGCTATACAACATCAATTTTCAATCCTATCAATAAGATCAGATATATATTGAAAGAAAATCTGAAGCTCTCTGAGAACATCAACTTGCTTCTGAATCTTCGGCAAAAGAGTCTTGAGAACATCGAAGCGTTGCCCAGCCAAATTATGAAGCTTCTACAAAAATAGACTGAATAGTTGGATTCTTACAGCAGCCATTGACTATCAACCCAATAAATATCAGCCATTGAGCATGCCAGTATCAATTGAAGACTAAAAAATGATAGTCTTAAAAGAGCTATTGGGCAGAAATGCCTCATCCTCATACAACCTAGTAATTAAATTTGCAAAATGTATCAGTAACCCATCATGCAACCTAACAATTAATATATATTTATAATCATTCTGGCAACTTATTTTAAGTCAATGTCATAAGGCAATGCTAAGTGATGGTAAAAGTAGATGGCATGCATGTGCTATCCATTATAAAATTGTTTCATGTCAATTTTAGTTGTTCTGCTAGAGGTTAAAATGACAAGGTTGAGATATAAAGACCCAAAACTCTTTGGTAACTCAATGTACCATAGCCAAACAAACATAAAAAAAAAAAGAAAAAAAAAAAAAGAAAAAAAGAAAAAAAAAAAGACATAAATTCCCCTTCCCTTTTCACTTCTCTTCAACCAAAAACTTAGGTCATGGGAAATCCTTTAAGCAATTTCAGAATTCAAGCTTGATTCAAACAGGACATATGTCTGACAATCAATAAGACCCCAAAGTCTAAAGATTTAGTCCTTAACAATGATTTATCCAAAATACTAAAAAAAATGTATATATATATATATATTATTGCAAGGAGGGAGGCCAAGGTCAATCCACTTGGTTGGCAAACTAACCAGCCATGAGAAGGACAAGTCCTAGTTTCTATTAGCTTCACATTAATAACTTTAATCAATCTCCATGTTCTGCAATCCATCATAGATGAAGATGGATACCCTTGTCCCATTCACAAGTTTCATAATTCATAAATAAAAACTAAAAGCTACACTAGGCCATTAGAAAACATGCAATGACTAAAGTTGCTCTCAATTTTCCCTTGTCGACATGATGATTGACTGAAACACCAGTCACAACACCAAAGAAAATATTGTTGCATCTTGCCAATTCAAAGATTATCAGCGACATATTAAATTATTGACATGTTTTGGTGAATTTTTGCTTCCTTAAAAGCTTTCCCATGTATTTTCCATCATAGGAATGTCTGGCTAATGTGGTTTACCATGTATTGAACATAATTTTTCATCTCATACATTTCTAAATAATGGACTAGAGGTCTATCAACAGCTGTTTATCATTTGATCAAGTCATTACAAGAGAAAACAACAAAATAAAGTTGGGCCACTTTTAGCTTATTCTAACCCAGTGACTTATGATATGCGGTACAGTTTTGAGATGATAGTTTTCTGCAAGGAATCTGATGTAATATATTAGATTGTCTCAATTGACTAATAGATGTTAGTGGATATATGCACAAAGGATATCTCTCAGACCTCTCTCATCTTTTTAATATGGAAGAAACTATGAATACTTAATAGTAATATGTGTGATATTACACTAGATTAGATTCTCTCTAATGTACTCAAACTAAGGATACATTGTTTTGCCCCTAACCAATAAAACTCCCTGGTTCGGTTCATCATTCTAACATTGTTGTCATTTACTACTTACTTGAATACATGTGTTCCCGCATGCTTTGAGTTAATCTGTATGACATGCTAAATAAACCGAACCTAGTAGTTGCATTTTGTATGTGTCACATTAGTCACTTGTATATTAGAGCATGCATTTTTCTAATTATTTTCTTCTTTTTGGCTTGCCTCGGAGTACTAGGTGAGCATTTTTGCTTTAGCATATCATGTGTGTTTATCTTGCCATGTAGAGCATACTGCTATGAGGCTACTTGCTTACTTGAAATATCTCTTTGAATGCCTGTGGATGAAGTTTATTTCGCTTAAGTTTAGAATGCCTGTGTGTTTATGTTACTTTTTTAAAACTTTTTTCAAACAAACATAAAATCAAAGCATTCCAAAGTGGGTGAAATAGTCTATACTTGTGTGCCTCACATAGTAAGTTAGCATAATAATCGAAATAAGAGCATATAATGTACATAAAAATTGCATCATGATTAGTAGAGGCCGATCTTTGATTGGATGATTGAGGTGCTCAATTCATGACCTTCTCCTCTCATACCTAAGTTCCCAAGTTGAGACACTTTGGTTATGACGGACAAGTGGCCTTTGGCACGAGTCACGGGTTTTCTAAAATTTCTAAAAATATTTAGGTGGCAACTTTGAAATCTAGCAATGCAATCCATTTTTGGCATTTATGATTGTAAATCAATTTTCCAAAGATTTGCCGGATTTGGACTATCATTTGTATTTTTCTGTTTCACATTGCACTTGTGAAACCAGATTCAGAACCACGGGAGTCCAAACTGTAGGGCTATCGTATCCGAGGAGACTAAATCCCTCCGAGGAGCACGAAAAGCAAGTTACACACAGATATATATATATATATATATAATCAAACAAATCAAAATTACTAATAATAAAACAAAATTAAACAAACATTCCCAACAACATTAGATTTGAAGCTATGGGCACTATCTATTTTCTTCAGAGAATGAATAGTATTATAACGCGTATCAAACAGAGTATGACTAAACAAGGAATTTAAGCATAGGGAAAAAAGTTATCAATTTTCAAAAAAAAGTAAATCAAAAAAATAATTATACATAAACTATTTTAACTAAATTGATGAAAATAAACTATTTTCATATTTTTTGTTGCTGTGATTTAGAGGGTGTTGATACTATGTAAATCAAAAAATTTAATTATACAAAAACTATCAAAATTAACTTTAAATTCATCAGTGTATCATCACTTGTATCATATATTGAATTCCACCACGCCTAAATTCCAAACAAAAGTAAGAGAGATTAATCACTTGTGAAGAGGAACTAATTGATTTGAAAAATGTCCCTAAGATGAAAAGTAAGAGAGATCGATATATTCAATCGATCTGATCTGAGAATGGAAAAATAGATAGTTAATCAGCAGATCTAATTTGACAATGAGAAAGTATATTTGATAGTTCAAACTCAAACACCAATTAACACTCGTTAATGAAAAACAAAATAAAAATGGTTTGCTTTAAACCTCGTTAATCAGCAGTTCTAACAAAATGCGAGACAGATTAGATCAGATTAGATCGAGTCAGATTTCAATCAGATTAGATCGACTTTCTTGTTTGATTTCGGATCTGCGATTTGCGAGAAAGATCGAGATCGATGAAGAACAACTAGAGCGAGAGCAGATCTAACAAAATGCGAGAGAGATCAGATCAAATCAGATCACGTTCGAATTTTGATCAAATTAGATCGACTTTCTTGTTCGATTTTGGATCTGCAATTTGTGAGACAGATTGAGTTCGAGTTGGAGTTCGATGAAGAACAGCAAGAATGAGAGCAGATCTAACAAAATGCGAGAGAGATTAGATCAGATAGAGTTCGGATTTCGATCAGATTAGATTGACTTTCTTGTTCAATTTCAGATATGCGAATTGCGAGAGAGATCGAGATCGAGTTCGATGAAGAACAACTAGAGTAAGAGAGATTGATTTTAATTGCGAGAGAGAAAAGCGATGTGTGAGAGAAGGAGATTGTGTTATTTTTGGTTACTGGAATGGTTCATAGGCAACTTTTCTCGTAGTGTTAATTCCAAAAAGACAATAATTCATCACTAATTTTCAATTGTTAAAAATATAATAACGACACTTTTCGTAACAAAAATATTTGGTCTCTAAAAAATAATTTTGTCTCTAAATTTTGGTCTTTAAAACCTTAATATTTTGTAGTGATAAACATTAATTTATAATATTAAGCATAATAAATAATTGGACTAAAAATATATTAAAAGAATACATACCTAGGAGTTGTTTGTCTTGATCTATCTATTGCTTAATTTTTGGTAGCCTAACCAGATTGTACTTGTATAAGGGCGCAATTCATCACCATCTTGCCCGCTTCCAATTGATGATTGGCTATTATATAAGTGTTTCCCTAAGCCCTTGTGCCAGGGCTTGGCTCTTGAGCCGTATGTGAGCTATCTCGTACGGCTCTTTTTAAGAACTTGAAGCCCCTCTCTCTAGGAAAATGTTTGGTAGCTCAAAATTTTGTGGCTCAAATGGCTTAAATCTGTCAAAACGACGTCGTTTTACACTCATTTATACTCAAAACGACGTCGTTTTGAGTGATTTGAGCCATTTAAGCCACAAAATTTCGAGCTACCTAGCATTGTTGCTCTCTCTAAATAGAAAAGAAAATGCATTTATAAGACAAAAAAAACTTTTTCAAAAAGCCTTCACCCTCCTATTCAACGGGGTTAGAGAAGCAGTTTCGTTCCTTGACTTCTTTGCTCAGTCAAGCTTCCTTGTTCCTTAGTGTAGGTAGTCTCGGCCCATAGTTTAAGACTCCACCAAAAAGAAAAACCCACAAAATATGCAATGACTCTTTGGCTCTTCACTGATGCAACTTTGTCTTTTTCTTTCTTGTTTGGGTCTTCATTTTCGATTAGTTCGCCAGAAATGGGAGGTGGGGTCTGGGGATTTGGGTGCAGAATATGAAGAATGAGAATAGGCTTTGAATAATGCAATGCTCTTTGGTTGTGAAGATTTGTATTTTGTTTTCCTTATTTTTGAAACAAACTAATGACATTTTGGAAAAACTCTCTCATGAAGAGCACATTTTTTGGTAATTTTTTGTATGTTTCATTATTTTTTTTTTTTAATTTTAGGGTGAAGGATTTAAGGGAGGAGTCGTGGAGGGTTTTCCATTCTATTTTTTGGTGAAGGATTTGAGGGAGGGTTTTCCATTCCATTTTTTGCATTCAAATTTTTGTTAACCAATCTCTGTTACTTATCTCCCACTTTTTCAGGGAGGGTTTTCCATTCCATTTTTTGTTAACCAATTTTTGTAATGGGTTAATGTCTCTTGAACTTTTTATTTCTTTTAACTAATGGACATTTCAACCTCATGGATCCTATTCAAAGTAGTGTCACATTGAGTAACCAGCATAGGGCCATAGGCTGCAGCTCCTTCAGATTGTTGATTTTCTTTAACCACATAAATTACCATTTTTTTTTTACTTAAAAAAAAAAAAAAAACCAATGTACATTGTTTTTCATAAGGTACAAACTTTGTGACGACCCTGTCATGTATAACATTTTATATTTGGTTAATTAAGGAGATTTGAGATTTTAATTAGTCGTTATCCTAATTTAATTTAGAATTTATGAGAATTGTGGAATCTGATTCGTATATGATTCTACTGAAAATTTATTTTGGAATTAGAAATTAAGTGTCCAAATGGCTTAAGGAAGTGAGGTTAAGAAGTTGAATCAATTTAATTTTAATTACGGACCCATTTGGGAGTTAATTAAATATTTGATTCAGTTTAGTAAAATTGATATTCGATTAATTAGGTCCGAATTGGAGTTAATTAAGTTAATTAAATTATGAGAATTGAGAATTGTGATTATTACAAATTAAATTTGTTTATGGGGTGTCCAATTTGAATATGTAATTTATTGACAGAAATTTGGAGTCTGATTAGAAATTGAAGACCTAAATGGTTTGGGAAATCAAAATTGATGACGACAATGAGTTTAATTTAATATTTGAAGCCTTTGGAAGTTTGATTAAAAATCTGATTCAGACTGATCAACTTAATTATGATTTGATTGGACATTTATTGAAGTCAATTAGAATAATTAAAATTATGTGAGATTTACAATTAGTTATGATTAATTGGGTTAGAATTTTACATAACTAATTAAAATTAAGAGATTGTTAATTAAGATAATTGTAATCAAAGATTAATCTCAATTAAATATCTTAAGCAAGGTTGATTAGTCAATGAAAGAATTAATACACCATCATATGGGTTCATATAGTAAGGATAAGTGTCCCACTAATTAAATAATAAATAAATAAATAAAAGGAAAAGATGTGTGAATGAAGTCAAGGAGGCCTCTGCGGGAATCAAAGTTAGAAAAATAAACAGAGAGAGAGAGAGAGAGAGAGCTTCATTATTTATACACATACAATGTAGTTAATCTGCTGGTGCAAAACCGTGAGAAAGGACGAAAGAAAGAAAGAGAAGAAGAAAAGGAAAAGAGGAAAACTCAACCAAATTCATTATAAGGTAAGGAATTCCATCCTCCTTTTAGTATTGTTTAATTAATCTAGACAAAAAATTGATTCAAGGTGGATTTTGAGAGGATTAAAAATAAAGATTTAAAGATCAATTATATAAATTGATAAAAATTAGGTCTTGCATGTTCAATCAAGTTAGGTTGAAAAATATAAGTTATGGTTCTTTAAATTTGTTATGTATGAGTTTAATTTTGGGAATCATGTTTGAATTGAGTCCCATAAATTACATGCAACAAGGATTATTTGAAGATTTGATCCATGCAATGGGGATAGGTTCAAATTTATGGAATAAATTTAGAAATTAATTATTTTGGGTTTGATTTTGGAATATCTTGCATGAGTTTGAGTTTAATTTCTATATGCATGGACAAATTCTATAAGTTTTAATACTCTAATTGTACATGCATCATGGATTTCTAATAATTGATTTCATGTTTTGATGAAATAAGAATTAAGCTTTGGAAATTTATGAGTTTATGAACAAATGAGTTCAATTTTTAAATTAAAGGAATTTTGATGTAAATGATTTAAAAATTGATCATATTCTTTGTAATCAATTAAGAGTTTGCGTGTTTTTAAACAAGCCATGTATGAACCCAAGTTTTGAGATTATATTTTGAAAGTTTAATTCCTGTTTTAGAATTTATGAGTTTGAAATTGGGTTCGATATGAAGAAAAATTAATTTGGATAAATCAAGAAATTAATTATGATTTAAAATTTGAAAATAAAGAATTGACTTGATTTTAATTTGGATTTCATACTTGCAAATATTTTTCTAAGAGCTTTTAGCTTAATTTTATGTTTTGTAAGAAAGTAAGAAAAGTATTAAAATCATTAAATTCATGGAGATTTGAGCTAGGGGTTAGAAATGACTTTAAATATATATGTTTTGGGAGTGTCATTGCATATTTGAATATATTATACATGGAATGGACCTTTGGAAATGTGTTTTGAGCTTCAAGCAGAATTCTAGAAATTCTAGAATTTGACTTGTCCGCTCGAGCGAGGAAAGTGTCGCTCGAGCGGAGAAATCAAGCTTCCAAAAATTTTGTGAATTTTACAGTCCGCTCGAGTGACTAAAGCTGCGCTCGAGCGGAGTGCCCTATTTTAGAAAATTTTGAAAAGCTAGTTCATATTTCGATTTTCGTTCTCTTTCACTTTGAAGCACTCTTAGGCATGTACTGAGCATTATAAATGAACTAAAGAGCCGAAGAGAATTAAACGATTAAAGAACGGAATGAATTGTATGTGACCCAATTTCTATGTGTATTACGAATTGTGTAGGGTCAAGTGCAAGGACGAATCGAGCATCGGAACACTGTGAGTAATATCTTAGTAAAGATATTTTCATGTATATTATCTTCTAAATGCTACTCATGTGTAAGTTTTCTGGACTTGTGAATTTGAATTATGAATGAGCATTCTATTCGTTTGATACGTCTGATAAGAGTATGAATTGGGCCTAAGGCCATTTGCTGTTTGAAACGTTTGAATATTTTGATGGGCTAAAGGCCATTTGAATCTTTTAAATAGGCCAAAGGCCGTTTGAATAATTTGATGGGCCAAAGGCCGTTTGAATATTTTAATGGGTCAAAAGCCGTTTGAATATTTTATTGGGCCAAAGGCCGTTTGAATAATTTGATGGGCCAAAGGCCGTTTGAATATTTTATTGGGCCAAAGGCCGTCTGAATATTTTGATGGGCCCAAGGCCGTTTGAATATTTTGATGGGCCAAAGGTCGTTTGAATATCTTGATGGGCCAAAGGCCATTTGAATATGAATGTAATGGGCCAAAGGCCGTTTGAATGAAAAGTGATCATGATCATGAATACGAAATGTGCATAGACACGAATATGGAAATAATGGGCCTGAGGCCGTTTGACATGTTTGATGCAATGGGTCCGAGGTCGTTTGATATGTTTGATAAGGATCTAAATTGGGCCCGAGGCCGTTTGATATGTACAAGAAAACACAGAATGGGCCTAAGGCCATTCGTATATGAAATTTACAGGTTCGATGTACTTAATATGAATCTCATTCGTCTAACCTCTTTACTATGGTATTATTCATTGGGCTTTCGCTTACTCTTTGTATATATGTATGTAGGTGAGCAGCAGGATGCCCAACCCTAACCGTACTTAACCCAAGAAAGAATGTCAAGTTTGTGGAGTCAACCATGACACGTCTCATGAACGAGGCCTTAGTTTTCAGAACTATCATTTTGACCCTTTTGTCTTCTTTTGATGGTCATGTTTGACCTTATCTGTATATAAGCTATGGTTTTGTATAAATATGGTATTACATGGATCTAGACATAGAATGTCTTTTTATGTGGGTATGTTTAGTGTGAGTTATTAATATAAGAAATGTTTTTGTTCATTCCATTTATGCACAAGCTCATTGGACAATTATTATCTTTTTGCTTCCGCTTTTGACCCCATATGATTATTTAAAATTTGTCTTCTGTCTGAGGCCGTAGGTAATCTAATGATTACTGGCCGGTTATGATCCTAACCTATAGGGGCGGGTTCGGGTCATGACAAACTTGGTTCATAAGTAAATACAATTTCACTTCTGTTTTTATATATTTTTTTATTTTTATTTTTTTAAATGTTTCCACAAGTGGTACATTTCAACACATGTTACCCAAAATTTTATTTTCTAGCCATGTTAGAAACTTTTGTTACTCTTGTTTTCATCTATGGTTGTTTCCCAAACAAACCTTTATGTCATCTACCACGTATGTGCGAGCAAAACTCTTGTGTGCCTGTGGCTTTGGCCATTGTGTTGTGAAGATTTCAAGAACTTTGAGAAATTTGGATCATGTCTACTACTGTTGCCCTCATGTAGTGGTGAGTTTTCAAAAGTTTTGCAAATTACATTTTTTTAAACTGGACTAATATCTTTGTCTATTTCAGCCATGTCGTTGGATTGGCTGGTGTAACGAATATGGGAAAAGGCACATGCCTAACTTTCAGACCTCCCTTGCGGACATTGTATTCCAATTAAAGGTTGATTTCGTAAACTTACAGTACTCCTTGCGTGTCCTTCAAATTGTGACCTTTATCTTATGCATATTTGTTGTAGTGTACTTGATTTTCACATACCTATTAGCTTTTGTACGGACCATCCCTTGTAATGGCATTTTGTGTGTTATGCACTTTTGTACTTCTAACTTATGTTTTGTAATATATGGCGCACACATTTCCCTATCAACTCAATTTTGGGCTTTTCTTTAGATTATTCATGCGTATGATTACCAACTTTTTTTAATCTACAATTCTAATAATTATTGTGTACCAATTTTTTTTTTTTATTTATTGTGCACTATACTAGTCATATGGATCAATCCCAAATACCAAACACCTCTTCCAAAAATTTGAGGAAGCGGGGTAATAGTCAGCCGTAGCCGCAGTCGCAGCCCAAGTCCATTAATGTCCACAAAGCAGTATAGGACTTGGAATCAACCTGCTTTTTCTTGGAACTCATGGTGAAAGAGCTTGAGACAAGTTACAAAGGCATAACCCATACCATGCACGGATACAAAACACTGTGCAAGAACTTTGAAAGCCTTACTGGTAAGGTCTATGATGTCAAACAGATGCAGAACAAGTACAATTTGCTGAAAAATGGTTGGGTGTCATGGTCAAGACTTATGGACACAAGAGATGGCCCATGTAACGCCCCGACATAATTACAATAATCCCACTCCAAACAACTAATAGCAAATGACATAATTGAAATGATAAACTTTTCTTAATCAAAATTGATATACAAAAGGTGACACATGCGATATACATTCATAAATAATTCATCTTGAATCTACAACATGTATAACAAGTGGCGAAAGGAATGAAAGCTAAACATGAATTCATATGCCCTAAAGTCTTATAGCTTTCCAAGTCACTGCTTGGTTACAACAAAAATGAGTCTAGCTCGATACAAATAAAGCCCTTGGCTATACAAAATAAATACACGAAAGAGAAGCTCTTGCTCCAAATCCCTCCAAGCTACTGTCTTGGTAGAGGCATATCACTAACACCTGAAAATGGTTTTTCCCAAATAGGGTGAGCCAAAGCCCAGTAAAAACAATCTAACACAATGTATGAATCTTAACAAAGATATAAGTATGATATGCATATCCAATGCCCATGATAAAATAATTTATAACTTTGTCACAAAACCATGCCATGCCGAGCTTTTTATCTCAATTCATAAGCCATTAACTATTTCATTCAGACAACCAGACTAAGGGTACAACTCGGTGGGTCTGTAACCAACACAACCATTATACAAATACTTCCATTTTTCCATTTTATGAATATTTCGTCCTCGAGAATTGACACCTATGTACATGTGCGGGTTTCGGGACTTTCAACCTGGACACACAGGCCAACTTAATTCAATAGAGTCCATTCACTTTATTCTCCCAAACATGGAGTACATCCCCTTTATTCTCCCAAACATCATACATTTACAATGTATTAAAGACATAGTCATATTCAATGACAACCGATAAGAGATTAGTTTCAATTCACCTAATCTTCATGCAATTTGTATAACAATCATAACTATCCTCCATCGATAGCCTAAAACAGATATTTCTAAACAAATAAACAATCTCCAAAGTAGATAACTTATCCAAATTTCCATAGGGAAGAGGTAATACATATCCAACTCCACCATTTATACAAACATCCATCCAATTTTATATTCCCAATAACAATTTCATTTATTTATACAAAATAGCTATTTGAGACATTTTAGGGTAAAACTCTATTTTCCTCCAAAATTCATCCTGGGTATCAAAATCAACAAATTTATCACAGCATAACCTCACATTTACTCCCAGAACAATTTTATATACATACATTTGAAAACCCCTCTTTTGATTTTAAACCAAAACCCTAGGTTTGTTCAAAATTATCCCAAATTCCAATAATCTTTACACATCAACAAATAACTAAGTTAAAAATCATAAAAGAGTGTAGAAAGTCCTTATTTCAAGCTTAGAAGACCAAGGAAGAAATGAAGAAACTTCAAAGATGCCGAAACCAAGCTTTATTTGGATCAAAAGAGAGCCCCCGGAATGCTCTATCTTTTTATCAAAGAGAGTAGGGTAGAGAGATCCTTAGATCTAGGTGTATTTGTAAAGAGAAGTTGGGTTTTAGAGAGACAAAGGGTTGATCTAGGGTTTTGAGAGAAAAATATATGAAAACGTGATGTAAAAAAGTGTTGCTGCAAACTGATATACGCACAGCTCGCTCGAGTGCAAGAGTTGTCACTCGAGCGACCAGACACAATAAGTTGTTCCGCTCGAGCGCATAATGCACACTCCCAGAAGTTTTACAGACAGAAGACCGTCGCTTGAGAGCAAGAAGTCTCGTTCGAGCAAAGAACACTACCTCCCCAGTATTTTTGCAAGCCTGCAAAAGTACTAGGAGCTCACAAAGCTCGCTCGAGCGCAAGAAACTTCGTTTGAGTGAAAATGTCAATTTCTGGGCAACAACAGTTTGAACCAACTAGCAACCAACCTGTTCCAAACACATCCAAGACACTCCAAAAATTGAACTCAATGAGAAATAAGGGGAAACATGACATGCACAATAATACAAAATCATGAAACTCGAGTCCAGGATACAAAATGAGTCCCAAACCAGAATCGCTATAGCCTAATATACGATGAATCCACAGGGTTGATACAAGCGTCAGATGAATGGTGGGCCAAAATGGAGAAGGTATTTGGATACAAATTATTTAAAATATTTTTTCATTTATAAGTGTTAGAAATTATTTTGTTTTATACATTTATACATACTTTCATATAATATTGTCATTGAAGCAAAGCTCTTTACAAAACAATTTGGAAACATATATGGATTTTTTTTTTCTCATATTTGTGTGTGTGTGTGTGTGTGTGTGTGTGTTTTTTTTTTTTTTTTCTGTGGTAAATTTGTAATTTGTCATATATGTTTTTTGGTTATTCATGCAAAACATATTGGAAAGATATATTATTGTGTTGTTTGTGTTTTATGCAAATCTATTTTTTTCCTTTTTTTTTTCTTTTTTTTTTTGGGTACTTGCATATTGAAAAGAATGCCATGATGTTCAGAACAAAACTGTAGGAGCACTTGGATTTAATGCAAAGGGTGTATGAAGGGGCAATAACAACAGGGAAGAACGCATGGACACCCAACCAAGCTTTCAACCCGTTTCAAGTGGATGATGAGCCTCCATTTATGAAAGAATGCCTTGAGGATAGTAGCAGATTGCCACCTCTCGAGCCTGTGCAGGATACACTTCGTTATGTGCGCAAAGAATTGTCAACAATTCTGCTTGAGGATACATCAATCGGTGGCAGCAAATGGAAATACATTGGGAAAGCACCCATGTAATGCAAGAAAGTCATGAGCGAGGGAGCTTCAAAGTTGGCTAGCAACATGGAAAATCTATACACCTCGGTTAAAACACAAAGCTGGGACATGCGTGTTTGTAGCTTACTTTTCGTGCTCCTTTCTGATACGACTAGCCCTACAGTTCGGATTCCTGTGGTTCTAAATCTGATTCCATAAGTGCAATGTGAAATATGGAAACACAAATGAGTCCAAATCTGTCAATTCTTTTGGAAAATCGATTTTGAATCAAAATGCCAAAAACGGACTGCTTTGCCAGATACAGAGTCGCCTCCTAAATATTTTTAGAAAATTTAAAAAACCCGAGACTCGTGCCAAAGGCCACTTATCCGTCATCACTAAAGTGTCTCGGCTCGGGAACTTAGGTATGAGAAGGAAAGGTCATGAATTGAGCACTCCACTCGCCCGATCAAAGATCGGCCTCTACTAATCATAATGTGAATCTTATTTACATTATATGCTCTTGATTTGGTTATTAGGCTAACATTACTAAGTGTTGCACACAAATATAGACTAATTTGCAAAAATTGAAACACTTTGATCTCATGTTTGTTTTTGAAAATTGTTTCGAATATGTATCACTTGAAAAAGTGATCTCATATGCACATTACTCAAATTATCCCAATTTAAGCAATTAGCCTTCATCCACAGGCATTCAAACAGGTATATCAATTAAGCACTTATCCTCATGGAAAACATACTTGATATGGTAACAATCACACTTATGCAATATGCTAAAGCAATAAATGCTCACTTAGTACTCCAGGGCAAGCCGAAACAAAGCAAAAAATTAGAAAACATGCATGCTCCTAACAAATGCAACATGAATATTGCAACACATGCGATATGCAATTAATAGGCTCGGCTATAAATATGGCATATGAATCAATTTGATAGCATGCGGTTTTAAGCACGTTTTCAAAGAAGTATTTAAACGACAATGCTTGTTAGCATGATGAACCAAGCCTTATACATGCAAGACAATGGATGCTTTGTACATGGAAAAATGCTAAACAAAATATGATGTGCTACACTATCCATCATAAGCGGGGAAATAAAAGGGAGAAAGATGTGCGGTTGGAAGACATACACACTTATTACATATTTCGCCCTCGCATAGGAGGGTCCAAAGAAATGAATTAGCTAAGCTAGCTAACTAATTAATATTACAACACCGAATTTAACTAATTATTCTGGCTAATTAAATAATTACAACACAAAATAAATTACTCTAACTAATTAATACAAATTAACTAATTAAACTAACTAACTAGTTACATTACGGAATTAATTAACTAAGTAATTAATTACAAGTTCACTCACAACATACTACTAGTAACAAAACAAGTCTAACGGGTCCCGAGGAGTAAGGAAATGGCTTATGTATAAACATGAATTTCTCTCTCCCCCCCCCACCCCCGAGAATGCCTCTGCACTGTTTTGCACCTCAGTCTCTGCTCTGCTCTGTGAAGAAAGTGGTATTGCCTGGTTGAAAAAGGTGGCCGGCAGTGGTGGCCGGCCGCCCACTAATAGTGGCCTATTGCCCAGTAAAGGTGGCTTGCCGACCACTAATGTTGGGTTTCCCCTGCTGCAACAGAAAACAAACAGAGGATTCTCAAGGAATGTCTGTCCACCCTGCCTCTTCTTATCATCAAATAGCTCAAAGGAGAGGTAGGCTCGATTCGCAAGCCATCAATCGATGCAAATTCATTTCATGATGGCTTATGAATCAAGGGATACAATTTCAATAAATGCATATATAAAGACTCATGAACCTCCTCCCTATTATGATGTTGATCAAGGGAAGCGGTTGACATCGACTCTTGAACTGTTTTCATCACTAACAAGTATGAAATGACTCAAGACTCAATGGGTTCAATTAACGTCCGATTGAACCCGAGTTGATTTTATTATCTTGCTTCATTTTACTCCAATTTTATTACTCCATTTCATTACCTTTCCAGTCATTAATCGATTGAGTCTAATAATGAGCATTAAGTCCACTAAAAGAGGGAAATATCAAACCAAGGGTTGGTTTAAGGCATGAGAGAGATGTCATGCCATTGGTAATGAACATCCGAAGAGATTAAACCGTTAAGCACAACAATCTCTATCTTAAGCTTAAACAAACAATCGGTTTGAAACGACTCTCAAAGCAAGGAAGAAGCCAAGAAAAGGGAGAAGTGTAGAGATGATTAGAGGTGAACACAAGTATGGAAAGCTTAAAATAAATGCTATTAACTCAAATAGGTTGGTGTCTAATGCCTAAAACACCAAACTTATGATGTCACGACCCGAACCCGCCCCCGTGGGTTAAGGGCGTAACCGGCCAGCAATCATGAGATTACCTACGACCTCAAACCAAACCAAATGTATTTAACAGAGTTCATGGGGGCTAGACAGAAGCAATTTAAAACTTTGTCCATAAAGCCGTGCTTATATGCACATCATTACATACATATGTTAATAACTCACGACAGGAAGGACAATGACATAAAATTCTGTACAGACAGGATCATTCAAATCTACGTCAGCCAAACAAAACTATACACAGATGTACTCAAAACTTCGCCCACATAACAGAACAGAACAAACGACAAAAAGGCGAATGTGGGTCTCGTGCGTGAGACACAAGGGCTGACTTCCCCAAAAATCTTTGTTGTTCCATACTAACTTCACTGAGGCTGGGTTTGGACTTCTCTGGGCTCACCTACAAACACATGAATGAGCATGAGCGAAAGCCCAGTGAATAATATCAAATACAGCATTTACATAACATTGTAGTACAACATATTCCAAACGGCCTTGGGCCCAATTCATATTTCTATTTAACAGATATATATATCTAAGCACAAATCAAGTGACTGCAATTCCAAACATTCCGGCCTTTGGCCTATTCAGATTTCCATTCTTGTCAAAGCGGCCTTCGGCCCATTCGATTATGTCAAAACAGCCTTTGGCCCAATCATGTATGTCAAAACGGCCTTCGGCCCATTCGATTATGTCAAAACGGCCTTTGGCCCACACATTCGTATCAAGACGGCCTTTGGCCCATTCATTTATGTCAGAACGGCCTTCGGCCCACTCATTCATGTCAAAACGACCTCGGGTCCATTCATGTTTATCAAAACGACCTTGGGTCCATTCATGTTTAACTTACATCCACAATCCCAATTAGCAATTCATAAGCTTATAAGGGGATAAACAATCGGACATTCACAAGCATTCAAATATCGCTATTACTCACAGTGGTCGGCATGTGGATTTGCCCTGGAGCTTGACCCTGCATATCATATAACACATATGGGTCACAAATAACTCAATCCGTTCTTTAATTCACATATTCCTCTTTAGGCTTTATTCTTATCTCTTTAATTCAATCACAATGCTCGATGCATGCCTAAGAGTGTTAAGAAGTGAAAGGGAACGGAAAACACAACACAGGATGCATTTTCAGAATTTCATAAAACAGGGTCCTCGCTCGAGCGTAGACTTCCCCGCTCGAGCGGACCCTTAAGCCTGCAAAAGTGCTGGTTACCTCAAATTCCCGCTCGACCGTGAACTCGGCCGCTCGAGCGGACTTCCTGACTACATAGCTCCCCGCTCGAGCGTCAACTTTCCCGCTCGAGCGGGCACCATGTCTGACAAAAATGCTGGGAGCTCGATTTTCCCGCTCGAGCGGCACTTTCCCCGCTTGAGCGGACATAAAAAATCTGGGAATTCCAGGTTGTGTTCTTGAGCCCAAATTCAATTTCCCAGCTACAATTCTTGCATGCAATGGCTCAAATCTCATGTATAATCATGCTAACATGGTATAGACCCCAAATTACAACTCAATGAGGCTCAATTTCACAAATAAGTCACATGCATGCCCCAAAACCCATTCCAATATGGTAAAATCATGCATTCAAGCTCATCTCTTAATTATTCAAACATGCATGCTAATTTTTGACCTCATTTCCAACCCAAACAAAGCAAATGGTGTTCATTCTCATGGAATACAACAAAAGCATGTTTGCATGTAAGATTTAGCGCCTTCACTTCCATGTTCAACCCAATAAATGCTAGATTATGCAATTCTACAACCATTACATACATGCATGCCTTCATTGACCATCAAATGAACACAAACAACTCAATTTCCTCAACATCAAGCTAACTCATGTTCTTGATCATCAAATACACTTGAATCTACACATTTACAGCAAAAATCCATGAGTTCACTTACCTAGGAGCTTTAATCTTCTAAGCTCTAGTCAATTCTTGAGCCAATTCTCCAAAATTTCCAAGCTTTAAGCCAAATTAGCACAATTCCTCTCCCTTTCTCTCACTATGGCCGGCCCTCTCTTTCTTCCTATTGTCTAACCCAGATTTTGAGTTCATATGGGCTAAAGGAGAGTATAGTGCTATTATACAACAAGTCCCACTAACATTTTATTTAATATAAAATAGTTAAGCACTCAGTTCATCAATTAAATCGACTTAATCTGGCCCAAATCAATTTTCAGTTAAATTTCACCGTAGGCTCTAAAAATTATGCCAATCACAATGGCGCAATCAATTTCGAGTTTTTTGGCCGATAAGGCCCTCAATTTAATTTTCGAAGCAGAAAAATCAAACAGATATTCCGACAGTGAACAGATAGAATTTCAAAGTCACATATTATCACACAATGGCACACAAAATCATGCTAAACACATAATCATATTCAGATTAAGGACCAATTAGCTAATTACGGAACAGGGGTAAGGATCGCCGTTACACTACAAGCATGTAATACAAAGCATAAATGACATGAACAACTAAAACTAGTCCTAATATAGGCTAAAATAGCACTGAAATTAAGGTAAAAACATCTACCAAAGGAAACTAAAATAATGGAGCAATTACGCTAGTAAACAAGCCAAAGGAGGGGAGGCTAACCCCTCCATTTTTGGGACTTCAAAACCACATTTTAGCCTCTGAAAAACGTTTGAAAATTAGTGTTTAAAAGCTCAAAAAAAGATAATGAAAAGATGGGAAATACAGGGGTAAAGGCCTAAGAAACAAGGTTCAAAGAAAGGTGATCCACTCCTCTACCTTTAATAGCCTTAAGCCACAAGTTTCAGCCCATAAATATAGGTGAAAAAAGTACAAAAACAAAAATAAATGATGGTCAATGAATAAGGGAAAGAAGCTTGGAGTTATACCTCTTGAAGAGGAATGACCCTTTGAATCACAAACTACTAATTTCACACCCTTAAGAGTTTAAAATGCAAGCCCAAACACCTTAGCAAATAACCCTCAAGGTTT
The DNA here is from genome assembly GCA_030407325.1 of Camellia japonica. Classification (NCBI taxonomy): domain Eukaryota; kingdom Viridiplantae; phylum Streptophyta; class Magnoliopsida; order Ericales; family Theaceae; genus Camellia; species Camellia japonica. Next base: position 23,017,903 of record JAPPVO010000010.1, on the reverse strand, counting down.
GCTTTGGAGTGCCTAGGCAAAGGGTATAGAAGTCGCAAGGGAGAGAGAGAAATGTAGAGAGAGAAATATTTTCCAAAACTTTGTTCCACAAAATTTTCTAACCCTAAATTATGAGAGGAAGTCATCTATATATAAAGGATATGAGACTATCTCGAAAATATCTATACAGATACAACTAAGGTAGTGCATGCATCTATGGAGACAGCTGACACAGTTGGCAAAAAGATATGAATTTTTACACAAGTGGGCGGCAGACCACTAGTGGGTCTGCTGGTCCCTTGGATGGTCAGACTTGAAAAACTACTGTTTTGGTCCAAAAACAAGGCACAAGGTTTGTAAGTTTTTTGAGGCTCAAAACTGAGATTTCCTAGTAAGGAAATTGAGCATTTGGACAAGCGTACAAATCATCACTGGGTGAGCAATTGGTGGCGTCCAAGTCTTAGGGGCGGTAAAAAATGGAGTGTCTACAGTTGCCCCTCTTTGACAGAGCTCGAAGTCATGAAATGACATGAGTGAATGTCAAAGCCCAGAGACGACCCATTTTGACAAAGTTGCAAGACTTGGGCAAACAATCAAGACATAACTTAACTTTGTTGAGCTCGAAGTTGCCTATATATCCCTCTGCAAAAAATCAAACCAGCGTAGTTCAGGAGCAGAATGCAAATGATATGCACAAAGAATACACTTTGAAACCTGGACTCACACGCCTCGTGAAGATGGCTATTTTGAAAATCCATGATCATGGAAAATGATGCAATAAGCAATAACAAGATAATTGCAAAGAAGTCCAACCACGTTTCACGCGGAAAGAAATAAAAACACACCACAAAGTGAACAAGTGCGATAGACACACAAAGTATGAGATTATGCGATAAATACACAAGGCAGTAAAAGTGTGCGATAGATGCACAATGTGAACAAATGCGATAGATGCACAAAGTGAACGAGTGCGATAGATGCACAAAGTTAACGACTGCGATAGATGCACAAAGTGAGCGGGTACGATAGATGCACAAAGTGAACGAATGCGATAGATGCACAAAGTGAACATGTGCGATAGATGCACAAAGTGAACGGATGTGATAGATGCACAAAGTGAGCGAGTGTGATAGATGCACAAAGTGAGCGGGTGCGATAGATGCACAAAGTGAACGGGTGCGATAGATGCACAAAGTGAGCGAGTGCAATAGATGCACAAAGTGAGCGAGTGCGATAGATGTACAAAGTGAATGAGATTGAAAATCAATACAATAACAACGCATGTTTAATGCAAGATAATTGAAAGCATGTTCTACGCAAGGTAATGAAAAGCATGTTCTATGCAAGGTAATTGAAAGCATGTTCTATACAAGGTAATTAAAAGCATGTTCTATGCAGATAAATTGACAAAACGAACAAAAGTGATGTTCGGCAACAACCCCCCTACTTACCTCTTGGAGGCTTTGCAAAATGCTCAAAAAGGATACACCTTGTTTATATTTGAAATTGGGGCACGTTTGCGCATCGGAGTACAGCGGGTAGTGGAACGGCACAACCAGAACATAGTTTCAAACTCCTTGGAAATCAAATCCAATGCAAATACCTCAATCCTTCTTTCCAGACCCAAAATGGGACCTCCCATACACTATTAGCGTAAAAGGGGAACAAAACCAGCACTAGGCCACAAAAGCGGCCTGCCAGCTGCTAATGTAAATTCGGCGGCAAATTGGACATTTCGGCTTGGGTCTACTTAAACACATCACCAGACTTTTCCTCACATCCACATGACCGAAATCTATCTCCCTCTCTCTCTAGGTGCTTTCTCTCTCTAGATGTGTGCGTTGTGTGCGTTGTATGCGTTTTCTAAAGCCCTACGCAAACTTTATTCACAAAACATTTGTGGTCCTCTTCACTTTGAACCGATCAAATTTTGTTTTCGTTGGTTTTTCAGGTTTTCAACACTTTGGGCTTGTTTCCCTCAAATTTTTCTTGTGTTTTGTAAATTTTCCTAGGTTTTGACTTTTTCTCCCATTTTCTCTCTCTTAGGGTTGACTTTTTCCAAGTTTTTCCTCTTTTCTCCATTTTTCTTCATATTTCACCCACTTTTCACCCACTTTCCAGATGGCGGATGATGTTCCACATGATGGTGCTCCTCCCGAGGTACTTCTACCTCCACCTACTATCGAGGTTGAGGAGCCTATAGCTGTTGAGGCTGGCGAGGCTGCAGAGGACATTGCTGCCGACTTCGAGGCAAAGGTAGAGGTTTTCACCCCAGGGCCCGAGCCTGAGTTACCACCGTTGCGGGTGAGGCACTTTGATCCGGCCACTTACCACCCCCGTATGCACACGATGGCACCTGGAGGCATGATGCCCTTTGATGACTTCATTGATGGCGTGCCAGAGCATATTTTGCTGAGGGAGCCGAACTCCTACCTTTTCCACGGCGTTACTGAGGTACAACATTATGTGTATGACTTACTGTATTTCATCTGACTGCCTTGCATGTTTTTAATCTGATTCACTTTTTCTTTGCCACATGAAGACTCTCGCTCCTGTAGGGGCTATGGGGTAGTGATAGCCAGGGATTGGTATCACGAACTCCTCTCTCGAGTCCGCAACTGTCACGCCCCAAACCCGCCCCTAAAAGTTTGGGCATGACCCATTCGAAAATGGACACTAAACCTGATATATATATATCATACGGGGCCTGAACGGAAGCATTCAAGAATATCAAATACATAGGATAACATCCATTGAGCTATTCCTAACATGCCAGGATCCCAACATCACACTGAGTAAATATTATACAGAAAGTTTACACACATATGCCTTGACTCAACCCCACAAATAATAAAAATATTAAAGAAGGAGGAATTATATACAATCAACCATAAATAGACGTCCAAAGCATAAATCAAAACTCCTCAAAACTTTACAAAATACTTTACAAAATGCAGGCTTCAGGTGGTGCCTGGACGCATCAAAGGTGACAAGAGAGACACAAGCCTTAAAGGTTAGGACTGAACTCCCGGATGGTTACCTACAGAAATAGACAGACTAAATACAGAATGAGCGAACTCAGTGAATAATAGTACATAAACAATGTAATAATTAACCTGAATAATCAAACATATAACTGCATATATATATGATTAACTACATTCCATAATTATTTCCAAAAGACATGGGTCCAACTTCCGTAACAGAATAGCTTTAAGCTCAGTATATACAGAATTGCCATAAGCCTACAGATGCAGAACGACCATAGGTCCAGAATATCAGAAGTAACAGAAATAACAGAGATAACAGAGCTAACAGAAATAACGGAAATAACAGAACTAACAGAAATAACAGAGATAACGGAAATAACAGAACTAACAGAAATAACAGAGATAACAGAAATAACAGACCTAACAGAAATAACAGAACTAACAGAAAGAACAGAACTAACAGAAATAACAGAACTAACAGAAATAATAGAACGGCCATCGGCCCAGAACATAACGGTAATAACAGAACGCATAAGCGTGGTAACAGAACGCATAAGCGTGGGTAACAGAACGCATAAAGCGTGGATACAGAACACATAAAGCGTGGGTACAGAGGGTACAGAACGCATAAAGCGTGGGTACAGAACGCATAAAGCGTGGGTACAGAAGGTACAGAAAGTACAGAAATAACAAATGTATGGACTCAAGAGGTGGCTCGTACGGATTCCAGAGGTGGCTCCCACCAAGGTGTAGCACTTCGTTCCGTACAGTACTTTGTTCCATACCAGAAAACATCAGAACAGATTAATACAGATAAACACATTCTTCCCATTAATCACATAAATAACATAAGTTTAACAGAACGTTGCCGATAACTGTTAACAAAAGGCAACATAGTTTACAGCTTGCACGCTTTCAGAAATACATAAATACTACACTTCCGTAATGTATATAGATATCATTCGCTTATCATGTTCCAATGCCACTAACTACTAGATAACATAATGGTAGCAAGCAAAACATATGGTACAATGATGCGCTTAACGTTCTTCATGGTTCATTGTACGTAGACATACTTATTTCGTAATTAACAGAACTTTAACGTTACCAATAATCTGAAGATAAATGTACCATTACATCAACCGGCCAGAACAACTTATAAACCAACTTCACAGTGTTAATGGTTGTATGCAATTCTTATACAGAAGTATAGGTAATTCATAGGATGGTATATTGACAATAATCAATAGCCATAACTCAAAATACGGAGTAGGTTCAGAATCATACCGATGTGTGCTAACTCTTTCAATGTTCATATCAATTCTCAAACAACAAACATGTTAACATATTAGCTCACGGAAAATAGAACGTTGTTAACAATCATCTTAATGGTAAACAAAGTACATTTGTACATTTGTAGTACTATTACTCACAGTGTTTAGATGATAAGCCCGTCCCTGTAGCTAACCCTACACAATTCAATTCAACAACATTAACACAACCCAACATAATTATCACCATCCAATATAATCCATACTATTTAACATTATTCCACTCAATGCTACCAAGTATAATTCCACATAATTCCAATTAAATTGCTAAGGCTCAATTTACATCATCCATATCATCAACAAGCCTTTCCCCCAATCTCCTTCCTCACTAAGACATGATTCACAATGCTTAAAACAAAGTTCATTCGCAAATTTAAACATAATTTCCAAGCATCACCAAATTCCAATTAAACTTGCATATACAAAATTCAATACCTCAATTTCATTAATCTACTTTCAATTTGGGTCAAATCTTTGGTTATCATCCTTAAGCAACTTAGGGTTTCAAGAAAAATATTGAGATTTCAAGAAATAATCAAACCTATTAACCCAACACTTTTATTCCAATTTGTCCATTGATTAACATCTAGGACTCATAATCCATCACTTAAACCCATCAATTTCAAGTAGTCAAACCCTTAGCTCAATAATCAAGCAAAGAGATGAGCTTGAGAAGAAGCCTCCACAAATCCAAGTTCTAATCGGTTAAAAACATTGATCCTCCTTAGTTCTCCATCCTACATGCCAAAAACCATGGTGGATTGTTGATCAAAGTAGAGGAAATCAAGGATTTGGGGCTAGGGTTTCGGACTTAGGCAAAGAGGAAGGAAGAGGAAAGAAGAAAATATAAGAAATGATCCAAAAATCTAGTTCTTAAAGCTGCTGTCTCGTAATTCCCGCTCGAGCGGACTGATTCCCGCTCGAGCGGACCTGCCCTCAGCACAGATTTCGAAACTTTGAACAGGCATAACTCTTCCATCCGGACTCCGTTTTAGGTCGTTCTTGTGTCCAAATTGAAGCCCCGGAAATAAGCTTTCCAATGGTTCTAACCTCACATCCAAATTCAAAGTGTGGAAAAAGAAAAGGGCAAAAGAGTGACGGCTGATCGTAAGGCAACTATCCGAATTAAATTCTTTGGTCCAATCTTACTTTACCATCATTTTACCACCTCAACCAATACCCCAAAATAAGATAAGAACATTCCAAATACATTAATAAAATATCAAAAACGAGCCCATGTGCCTCAAAAGTACAACTCAACCTAGAGGTCCGCTCGAGCGCCCAACCCTGCGCTCGAGCGTGCAGACTAACAAAGCCGTCCGCTCGAGCGTAAACTCCCCCGCTCGAGCGGAGAATTACAACTCCCAGAATATCAGGCCGTCTGCAGAAATTGCTGAAAACCCCAAAAGTCCGCTCGAGCGTTGACTCCTCCGCTCGAGCGGAGGGAAAATTCTGGGTCGTTACAGCAACCTTGTCGATGGGGTAAGCTTTGGCTTACTCTGCACCAGGCTTATGCACCACATGGCTAGCCGAGCCCTACTCGGAGCATTAGTGGAGAGGTGGTAGGAAACCACCAACTCCTTCCACTTTTCTTTTACTGCGGAGATGACGATGACCCCCTATGACTTTTCGATTATCACGAGCTTAGAAATAGGGGGTGATTCGATCCCTTTCAACATGGACATGGACCAGTGGGAGGCGGTCTGGATCTTCCTGCTCGGAGCGAGTCTGCCTCTATACAGGCCAGCTATGGTGTGATACAATTGGTTCCTTGAGCATTTTCGCCATAGTCAACCTAAGACATAGGAGGAGGTAGAGTAGTACACCCGAGGCTTCTTGATGTATCTTCTCAGTACCACCTTGTTTGCAAACAAGTGGAACACCGTAGGTTTGTACTTGTTGAGCGCCCTAGTGACCCTATCTTGGATTCGATTTTACGACTAGGGTGGAGCCGACCTTGCCACACTCTACGGCTACATGAGCTTGAGTTCCTACATGAAGAGAGACGGGGTCAGAGGCTACTGGAGAGCCTGAGAGGTATGCACTACACTTTCAGTTCTGTTTATTTCTTCTTATGCTTTCTGCTTTGCATTTTCTACCTTATATCTATTCATGCATTGTGCCTTCTGCCTTGCACTTTCTCTTTAGCATCTGTTCACACACTGTGCCTTCTGACTTGCACTTTCTGCTTGGCTTCTGTTCACACACTGTTTAATTCACATTGTCAATCTTTCCTTGTAGCTGTGGGTTTATGCCTAATTTCCGGCCCTTGCCCCAGAGCCGATGGATGAGATTGCTTCGGCTGTGCCCTACTCATGGCGGTATGATGGCAAGTGCTGCTGTCAGAGCCGTGAGGACATGGCCTCTGCCTTCTATTGTCGTTACTTTGACACAGTGGTTGCCCACGAGGTAATCCGAAACTCACAGTCATTTCCATTTTATTTCCAATGCTACTGATCTAATCTATATTCTGACAACTGACAGCAACTAATAACCTATAAACTTTCTTTTGCAGATCACCTGGCAGCCCTGGGTGACGATGCCAGCTGGAGTTAGAGACCAGTATGCTAGAGCCTAGGCTAGGTCCCGATATTAGATTCTACAGGAGGGCCCATTCTGCCAGGCCTAGTTTCTGGATAAGAGGTTTGTACGCTAGACACTGGACTTGACCGCCTCTGTTGTTCCTATGTCGCCCCCAACATCTATGAGGACAGTTGATAGCCTTTCAGCTGAGGCCATCATCTAATATATGGTGGGGCTAGATGCCAACTACTTTAGAGGGACGGGTGACTACATAGCCTTCATTAGGACTCACCTTATGCCACCCCTGTCTGGAGTTCGCGCCGGCGATGAAGTAGGTACTTCCTTAGCCGGAGAGGTTGCTCAAGAGGTCGAGGCTGGTATTGGAGAGGCCCCTCCTGCTAGGAGGGCTACCAGTTGGTTGGCGATTCCCACTACGATTCCTTTCGGCGGCCGAGCGGGACAACTTATCAGCTCTTGATAGAGCCACCAGAGGCGGGACATGGGTATGTTCGAGCCCCAAGCGCACCTCAGGTATGGACCACACTTTACAACTTGCATCCCGTATAAAATTTTTAGATACTAATTATTTCCAATTCACTTGCAAGTGCCCACAGAGTATACGGAGGGCCTTCTTCAGTTGGTTGCCTCCCTAGTCCACATCGTGCAGATGAGGGAGATGTTGTTTTCTCTGCATGGTATCCAGGTATACTTCCCTTTCCCTTATGCATTGCATAGCTTCCCACACTATACTGAAATACCATATTCCCACTGCTACATGATACTCATACTGTGCGACACTCACAGACACTGCATACTGACATATATTCTAATACTGCTTCACAATGCACCTATGTTGCATCTATTTTCTGTGTCATACTCATACTGCATACTCCATTCTGCAACAAAACATACACTGTATTTGATATATTGATGCTTGTTTTTTAGGTTTCACCTGCACCAAGGGCACCAGCGGCAGTGACAGCACCAGCATCGGCGGCATCTCCTCCAGCGATAGGGAGGAGAGATAGATAGGTCTCAGCATGCGGCTGAGACGAGCGTCGCGGCAGAGGCAGAGACAGAGGTGCATAGAGTCGGAGTAGCTTGGAGCCAGTTTTAAGCGGGGATGATACTGAGACCAACGACTCCGAGGAGGTGATGAGTTGAAGCTCTGAGTCTGAGAGTGGAGACGATGATGCTGGCTCTGGATTGGAGTCTGATTCTGATAGTGGCGCCGATGGAGATAGTGCCCCTGAGTCCCCACCGAGGAAGAGGACGAAGAGGGCCACTCGAGCTGGATGCCACTGGCGCTGATTTTTGTACTCTTTTGCTTAGTTTATTTGGTTTTGGTAGCTTAGCACATGTATAGCTTTAGATAGGTTTTTACCTCTGCTTTTGAAAGACTTGTACTCTCTTTTGTAAAAAAAAAAAAAAAAAACTATGATCGGGGTAAACCCTGCAGTTTATGAAAAGATTTATTGTTTTTCCATCATGAGCACCACATTTGCATAGAATGAAAATGGAGTTGGCTTTGAAATCGAGAATGCTTGTATTGGAACGATGTTCTTAATCGGATAATGAGCCAACCAACAACTAAAATATAAAATACAACTTGATAAACAATGTAAAATAGCTCAAACACATCTATGTACACTTGCTCAAAACAAAAGACTCAAGACAAGACCTTTAAAACACAAGAAATAGGACAAAACCAAAATGCCAAACTGCCAGGCCACAAAGTAGGCGGCAAGCCACAAAAAGTGGGCCGCCAGCCAGTTGTGGTGAACCACCAGATGGCTGACAGCTGTCCTCCACTTACATCCCTATCTTCTACAAAAAGGTCTTCCTCCACCATTTTTTCACCAGAACTTCATTTTAGCGACAGTTTCTTCCACAAATGGAGATCTTCCTTGCCGAGAAGCTCATGGATTGGATAGCCACTTTAGACAACACGGAAAAGGTAAATTTCTAAGGTTTCGGCAAAAACGTGCTTTTTCTGTTGAGTCGTACTCATCTTTGTTTTCTGTTCCTCAATGCCGCGGCCCGATGTTAAGACCCAATTATACATGTATTTCGCTTCGGAGCACAGAAAATGTGTTCGACTCTTGAAGGGTTTCAAGCATTGTTGGAATTTCGATGCGATGAGGAAATCATGCCTTATCCTCGTTTTGGCCATGCCCTGGCTTTGGGACGAATGTGTGGGCTTGCTTTGCACGAAGCTCGATCTTTGGCTCATGACGAGGAGCTAGATCTACCCGCCTTGATTCACCGGTTTTCCGACATCGGAGTTAAAGGCAACTTTCTCTGGCGAGGCTTTCGGCAAAATGCCCACTGTTTATGTATGCTTGCACATTTCCTTCTTACCCCTAGTTACAACCGAGCCAGCATTAAGCTAATCAAAGCAGCCCAATGCCTGAAAGAGGGCAAGAGCTGCATTGGTTTAGCACTAGCCGAGACCCTGATGGGTTTAGATGTTTTTCATCGGTGCAAGACCACCAAGTTTGCAGGGAGTCCACTATTGCTCTAGGTATTGTTTCCCACTATTTCTTATATATGTGATTCTTACATCACTCGGCACTCACGCTCTATTTTCCTTTCAAAGCCCTTTTCTTTACTTTTCTCTCAACGTACATCTCTCTATTCTTTAATCTCTCTTCTTTTTCATCCCTTCCCAGGTTTGGATAATCGATAAGCTGAAAGTGGTGGACTCTTGCCTCGAATATTCAGCCCGAGCTTACCTCTTCTGCCAACGGCTCGTGGATTTTCCCATAGAGGGATGGTCCCACAGAGGGATGGTGGTGCAACTGGATGTGTAGCAGATCTGCAGATGACATAGCTTGGCATTGCCCCTGGCTTAATTTAGCAGAGATGAGCTACAGCATGACTCGACAACCGAGCATATAGTTGATTGGCCTCACGCACTACGTGTTTTATTTCCCTTTCCGATTCAGACACCAATTCGAACATGATCAGACCGGTCCAGACGAAGGGGTAGAATATCCAGCTTCATTTCCCATTCGTGGTTCACACTTGACTCAGTAGGGCGAGAGAGCTTCTGGCCCCTATCCCTAGTTTCAGTTATGCCCTTTTTGGCGAGTGCTTGGCTTGGCTTGGCTTGAGAATGAGGCACAGGTGGGGCCAACTTTGGCTACGGAGCTTTCCGCGAGCACGAGCAGAGGACACATGAACACCTAATCTAACCTATGCCCCTAGTTTATTGCTTTGACCTTTCTTTTCAAGTTTTATGATGTAGAAGCAACTTTGATTTACAATCAGAGAGTTGGAGAATGTACTTGTTTTGAAATCAATGGAATTAAAGTTGTGAGCACTAAAATTTTTCCTTTTGGTCCCAAAATGGTTTAAGTTGTAAAAGGTAAATTTTAAGAAAAAAATCAATTTTTATTAAAACTATTCAAAACAATCTTCGGGAGTGATCACCACTTGACATACACGGAATCAGCCCTCAAGATGCACAGCCTAGAATCAACATATCAGAACTGCCCATAATTGCATTCATACCGGCCTTTCTGCCGCTATACTGAAGGTCACATAACCGAGCTAACTAATAATAGAGAAAGATGGCCTAATCCAAATGAACAAATAGGACAATTGAATTGGAGATGGTTACGATCGAACTTTAGGATGAAGTTGCCTACGTATTCCAAAGACGAGAATCAAGCCTTACGTAGTTCGGTTCAAGTTCGCTCAAGTATTAACTCTCTCCTTTTGCACTTTAACTTTTGTCAAAGTCGCCCTTTTGGGTTTTCAACCTTGTGAGCTCAGTTTTTCTTTATTTCTAATTTTTCATCCTCTAACTTTTGCCGAGGTTGCCCTTCCGAGTTTTCGGCCTAGCGAGCTATAGACACCCCATTTTTGACCGTCCTCAAGACTTGGACGTCACCGTTTGAACATTCGGTAATCATCCATGTTTGTGTTCGTCTTGAGTTCTCGGAGGTTTCGGTCGCGCGCCTTGCCTCAAGACCTCTCGACTTGTTTGCTTTGTGTTTGGTTATGCACCAAACACTTGTGTTTTTGCTTCTCAGGGCAGGGAATGGCTTGTTGACCATCCCCACAACTCACCGGCCATGGCTTGAGGCCACCGGCCCTATTTTCTTGCTATCGGCCAAGAGTTTTGGCCGATCGGCACTATGTTTAGTCGACCGGCCCATTTTGTTGGTCAATCGTCCATTTATGCTGGTTGACCCCTTTCCATCTGCTTTTGGCAAATATTTTATGCCAGCTGTAATAGCTGGCATCCACAATACACCCCCTCCATATACGTGTATGGAGGGATTTGCCTCTTGTTTAGCTTCTCTTAGAAGCTTTGCAATTTTGGAATTCTATAAAGAGGGAGCTTCTCCTCCCTCCTCAAGGGTTCCAAAGGTTTTGAAATTAGGGTTAGAAAGAGTTGTATCTATCTATCTCTATATCTCCCTCTCTTTGCATATTTGTGTGAGTATAAGGTTGTTTTGTTCATACTTTTGCACTTGGACACCTAGCATTACACCACCCTTGGGTTGCTGAGGCATTAGAGGGTTGTTGTTAAGGTTCTTGAGCTAATTTTGATTAGAGAAACCTACTGGAGCTTGGTTCTTGAAGAGGTTCTACAAGGGTGAGTTCCTTGCTTTAGATTCCCCTTTTTTTGCACAAGCTTTTAGCCTATCTTGAATCTATTTTTAAGCTTAACTTATAACTGATAAAAGCTCTAATTTTAAGTGCTTAAAATAGTTGTTTAAGATCACTTTGGTGTTTGGGGTTGTTTACCCCCTCTTAGGCCTTGTTTGGCCTCTTTTTTGTGTTTTTGTTTTGTGAGCTCCGGGACCACCTTGTATTGGCCTTCTCACCACTGAAATCCCTCTGGATTTTAGTGGTGGGGATGTTATTTTGAGTTCCTAAGAAGGAGAGGGCCATCCCCTCTCCTTGTTGTCTTCAATACTTGTCATATTTGCCTCATATGTGAGCACCCTTTTTAAGTTCATGGTGGCCATGTCTTAGCTGGTATTTGTGGTTGTTTTGCCATGGTATACCTCTATTTCAAGTTGGTTTAGACATGCCATGTATGCTTCATACACTTGTCTTGTAATCCCATGTTTTGGCCTTAATATGCATCATGTTGTAACATGTGTTTTTAGCATGATTTTGACTTAACCTCATGAAGGTTTTATCCATGTTTTGGTATTCTTGAGGTCTGATTTTGGTTTTTTCGGCCATGCTTGACTTGCTTTGTATAGCTACCATGCAAACTAGCTTATAGGCTTCGGGTGTTGGATCCTCTAGCATGCTTAATTTGGATCATTTCAGTGGTTTGGCATCACTTAGAATGTCATTTCAGTCCATATAGTATGCTCGAATACTTGCATTTATCACCTATTCCATGCCTTGGATAGTTTGTGTTTTATGCCTCATAAATGTGTCATTGCGTATGCCATCATGCTTAGCTATTTGGGATGACATCTAAGTGGGTTTTTGGGCTCATTTTCACATCTCATAACTCTATTTTGGGTCACTTAAATCATGCCATGTTTGGTTGTATTAGGTGTAGTGCAGCACCTCTTTGATGGCCAATACCTCTTTGATGGCCTTGCATGCTTCATGTTTTTGCCCCTTTGTTTTGGCTTGTTGGGCCTTGGTCATTGCATGTTTTAGGCTTATTTTGCCATGATTTAGAACTGTTTTGGGTTATGCTTGCCATATGCTCTTTGTTTTGTGTAGCATTGGTTCAATTCCCTTGCCTAGTTTTAAGCCTTAAGCCTTAATCATGCATGCTTGGTTTGTTTATGTGATTTGGCATCACTCTTAGCACCATTTCAGAGCATGTAATGTTGTCACATTTGCATGCTTTCCATTCCTTCTAAGTGTTCTTAAAAGTTGCTCTCTTAATGCTTAAATATTTGGCCAATTGACATGCATGTTTGTATGTGTTTTTGTCCTCATTACCTTAGCATTATGGCCACTGTTTTGGACCTATTAGAGAGCTATCCATCTTGGTGTAAGCCCATCCTTTGCGTGTTGTTGCATGCTTGCCGTGTATGTTGTTGCATACTTGGTCCATTGCATATTGTTGTATGCTTAAGTTGCATTTTGCATGTTTGTTAGCTTGCATTTTGTCATGTGTTTGATATGTTGTCGTATGCTTGCATGTTTGCATGCTTGTTCACATGCTCATATTGCATTAGTTTGCTTGCATGTCTAGGTTGCATAGCATTGTGTACGTTTGCATCCCTTGCTTCTTGATAAACCATGATAGAGGTTAGAGGTCCTTCATTTGTTTTGTGTGCATCTCATTTGACATTAAAATGCACACTTGACACTTTGGGCCATCATGCATTGAAATGCATGATTGGTGGCCCGAGGGTCGGGAGCCACACTCTCTTGAGTTCATAACATGAGAGGGAGGGTGGTCGTGCATACATTGCTTTGAAAATGCATTGTCATGCCTTGTCTGTCCTCTGCTGCAGCAAAACAGGTTTCTGCAGGAATAGATGGTCGGTCGACCATCTTTATTGCCGGTCGACTACAAATGTTTAGCCGAGGGCATCATTTTTGGTCAATGACCAGTTTCCCATGGCCGGTGGTGTTTCCTCTTGGTCGGTGACCTCCCACAGTGCTCAAGGAGTGATTCAGAAGTACCCTTGAGACTTGTGAAGTTTTTCAGAGGTGCAGAGCAGTGTAAACAGAGGCAGCATGAGCATGGTGATAGATTTCCGAGCGGAGCCGAGCATGCATGCATTTGCCCCTCTTCCCGAGGCCTCTTTACTGCTTTAGTAGCTTAATTAATTTGTTTAAATAGTTAAGTGTTGTGTAATATTTAATTAGCTTGTTAGTTAATTAATTTGTATTATTCTTTCGGTCCCTCCCTCGAGAGGGTGCAATTGTGTAATAAGCGTATGTGTGTGTGATGCATGTCTTCCAACCCCCACTTCTTTCTCCCTTTTATTTAACCGCTTATGATGGTTAGTTTTAGGGCATATTTGATTTAGCATACCTTATGCCATGCATTTTTGCATTCATTCATTTGTATTGCATGCATGGGGCTCAGCGCATCATACTAATTGCATTGTACTTCAATTCCAACTTGAATACGTGTATCAAGTTGTCGCATTTCACATGCCATTCTTAGGATTAGCCGAGCCTATTCTAGTTGCATTTTGCTTGCGATGCATTAGCCATTTTAACATGAACTAGGATCATGCATGATTGCTAACTAGTTTCTTGTTTTGGCTTGGAGTACACTGTGAGTGTTTTATGCTTTAGCATCTTGCATGTATGCGAGTGTTAACATGACAGCATGCTTGCCATGAGGCTAATTGCTAATGTGATATGATTGCCTAGTTGCCTGTGGGTGAAGGTTGGGTTGTTTGAATTGGAATAATTCATCAAAATCCATGTTTTAGCCTACTTGCGAGTAGCAAAATTCAAAACCATTTCCAAACAAATGGATATGCGATGCTTTGTTCCAAGTTAGGCGATCTAGTCTATACTTGTGTGGTGTGTGCATCACATAGTAATTCTAGGCCAATAACCAGAATAAGAACACATAATGTTTTCAAAACTCGATATCATGGTTAGTAGAGACCGATCTTTGATCGGGCGAGCGGGGGTGCTCATAGATGACCTTCCCCAATCGTACCCAAGTTCCCGAGCCGAGGCAACTTTGGTGATGACGGACACGTGGCCTTAGGCAATGAGTTAGGGTTTCCTAAATTTCTCAAAAAAAAAATATTTAGGTGGCGACTCTGTATCTGGCAAAGCAGTCCATGTTTGGCACTTCTTTCTAAAAATCAGTTTTTCAAAACGATTTGCCGGATTTGGACTCTTTGGTGATTTACCGGTCTCGCATTGCACTTTGCGGGATTAGATTCAGAACCGTGACATTTGAGTCCGAACTGTAGTGAGCCCAAATGAACAAAATGAGATTTTCCCTCCCGGGACGTTCGGGGACGTCTACACGAGCCTCTCAAGGGTAGTATTTCTTCAACTTGTCCATGTTGATCGGCTGTGAAAACTCTAGGCCATTTACGTCGATGAGAATAATCGCCCCTTCTGACCAGATAGATTTGATGATGTAAGGACTAGTCCAATTGGGTCGGAACTTGCCCCTAAGGTCACAGATGGCAACTCGGTTGTCTTTGAGCACCATATCCCCTTTTTTGAGATTTCTGGACTTGACCTTCTTGTTAAAAACCGTGGTAATTCACCCTGGACATGATACAATGCCTTCAACCTTCTCTCATCAAATAGCATCAGTTCCTCGAACTTTCTCCATTGCCAATCCACCTCTGCTATCTAACACTCAGCCATAATTCACAGCGATAGCACTTCAATCTCTATTAGCAGAACGGCCTCCATCCCATCTACCAGAGAGTAGGGGGTTGCTCATGTAGATGTCCGAATCGACGTTCTATAGCCCCAGAGAGCAAACGACAGTTTCTCTGGCCAGTCCCTGTAAGTCTCAACCATCTTCCGTAGGATTTTCTTAACGTTCTTGTTGGCGGCCTCAATAACTCCATTGGTTTGTGGTCTATATGTTGATGACTTGTGGAAAGTCACGTTATATTTCTCAAGCAGATCCAGCATCTCTTTCTTGAAATGTGAGCCATTATTGGATATGATCTCATTTGGAACCCCATATCGGTAGATGATGTTATTTCTGATAAACTTGGCTACATGCGATGCCTTTAGCACGACATAGGATTAAGCTTCCACCCACTTCGTAAAATAGTCAATCGCCACTAGAATGAACTCATGCCCACTTGACCCCTTTGGCGTGACTGCGCCGATAACATTGATTTCCTAGACTGAGAAAGGCCATGGTGAAGTCATGTTGTAGAGCTTAGACAGCGGGATGTTTATGCTATTGGCATGAATTTGACATTTGTGGCATCACTGCACAAAACCAATACAATCCTTCTCCATAGTTGACCAGTAATAGCCTTGTCTGAGGATCTTCCTAGCTAGCATCACACCATTCGTGTGTGCTCCACACTCCCCTCCGTGAATGGCCTCCATAAGACGCTTTGATTCAACCTCTTCAACACACAGCTTGTACAATCCCATATGGCCTCTTCTATACAGCTTACCCCCGCAGATTATAAATTGGATGGCCAAACGCCGTATTTTCCACTTATCTTTGGCACTTGCCCCTGGTGGATACGTCTCGTTTTCCAGAACGTTCCAAATATCGTAATACCAGGGGTATTTGTCTTGCACTTCATCTATTGCGGTAATGATTTCATAGGTATAACACGCCCGCGAGGGACCTCGATGGCGTTACAGTTCGGACTCGATTTGTGTTACGGTTCTAAATCTGAACCAAAGAGTCCAAATCCGGCAAATCGTTTTGAGAAAAACAGATTTTTAAAGAAGTGCCAAACATGGACTGCTTCGCCAGATACAGAGTCGCCACCTAAATATTTTATTTTGGGAGAATTTAGGAAACCCTAACTCGGTGCCAAAGGCCACGTGTCCGTCATCACCAAAGTTGCCTCGGCTCGGGAACTTGGGTACAATTAGGGAAGGTCAGCTATGAGCACCCCCTCTCGCCCGATCCAAAGATCGGCCTCTACTAACCATGATATCCGATTTTGAAAACGTTATGTGTTCTTATTCCGATTAATTAGCTAGAATTACTATGTGATGTGCACAGCAAAACAAGTATAGACTAGATCACCTAATTTGGAACAAAGCATTGCATATCCGTTTGTTTGGAAACATTTTGAAATTTGCTACTCACAAGTAGGCTAAAACACGGATTTCAACGAGTTGTTCCAACTCAAACAATCCAACCTTCACCCACAGGCATCCAGGCAGTTTAACATATAAGCATCTAGTCACGTGGTAAACATGCTGTCATGGCAACACTCGCACGCATGCAAGGATGCTAAAGCATAAAATACTTACAAAGTACTCCGTGCCAAAACAAGAACATGTTAGCAATCAATGCATGATCCAAGTCCATGTTAAGTGCCTAATGCATTGCATACAAAATGTCACTAGAATAGGCTCAGCTAATCTAAGGATGACATGTGAAATGTACAAGTAGCAGGTATTGAAAGTTGAATTTGAAATATAATGCAATTAGCATGATGCGCCGAGCCCGGTGCATGCAATACTTAACGAATGATGCACGCATGCATAACATGAGGTATGCTAAAGTAAACATGTCCTAATACTAACCATCAAAGCAGGTAAGCAAAAGGGAGAAAGAAGTGGGGGTTGGAAGATATTCACACACTCACCCACACTTATTAGAAATTCGCCCTCGCTCGGAGGGATCGAAAGAATATACAAATCAAATAATGAATTAACTATCCTAGCTAATTAACTATTACAGGCCAACTAAATTAATTAAGCAAATTAATTAATCTAATAAAGCAATAAACAGTCCCGGGATGAAGGCTCAATGCAGTGCACGCTCGGCTTTGCCCGGAAATCCACCGACATGCCCAAGATGCCTCTGTTTTCCCTGCTTTACTCCTCTGAGGACTGCCAAAGTCTCAGGGTTTGCTCTATGGATGCCAGGGAACACCACCGGCTGGGGGAGAACACCACCAGCCATGTAGAATGGTCACCGGCCACAACTCTGATCCACCGGCCAAAAATTATGCCGGTCGGCACTGTATTTAGCCGACCAGACAAAAGTTCCTGCAGAATCTGGTTTGACAGCAGCAGAGGGCAATACTTGGCATGGCAATGCATTTCAAGCAATGTATGCACCAATCACACCCCATATCATGTTTATGACTCAAAGGGACATGAACCTTGGTTTTCGGACCACCAATCGTGCATTTCCATGCATGATGGCCCAAGAAGCCAAGTGTGCACATTTAATATGGAATGCAATGCACATAGTCGAACCAAGGGGAACTTAACCTCTATCATAAGCGATTCAAGAGGCCAAGTATGCATGCTAATGCAATGCAACCTAAGCATGTTAACTAGGTATGCAACATGGCAATGCAGAGAGGCATACAAAACATGCAAGGCATGAGACAATGCAACTAATAAGCATGCAAGGTGCAATGTAGGTGTCTAAGCGTGTGAGCAAACATGTGACTTCATTCAATCATGTAAGTTCAAACATGCAACACACTCATCAATATGCTACAACATACAAGGAGTATATGCAACAAGCAAAGAGATGGACTTAAACGTGATTTAGGCAGTCCTAACTAGGCCTAAAACAGTGGCCAAGATGCTAAAAAATGAAGTAGTAATGGACACACAAACATGCATGCAAACATGGACCAACATTCAAGCATAAAGAGCAACTTCTAGGTACACCTAAGAAGATGCAAACATGGACAATTAGTATGCAATGGAAAGCTCTGAAATCATGCTAAAATGATGCCAAACCAAATGAACAAGATAAGCATGGCATACAATTAAGGTCCCAAGCAAAGCCAAGAACCCGAGACAAGCCAAGGTCATGTGACACATGAAGCAAATGACCAAGTTGGATTAAAACAGTCCCAAATCATGCCAATACAGGGACAAAGGCACACCTAGATAGCGTCTAAATGGTCTAAGTGTGGAGGCATGCATAAATGCTTAACATGGAGCATACAACACAAACTTTTAAAGCATCAAAGAAGCATTGAAAGGCAAACATGTAAGCATGTTATAAGGATTAAAATTCATGTTAAGTGGTTCCAAACCACTGAAATAAGTCAAGCAATGCATGCTCAATACTTCACATATTTAAAGCCTACAAGCTAAATAATGCAAAGGGGCTATGCAATACATGGCAAGTATGACTCAAGCAATTTAAAACAGAGCTAAATCATACAAAAACATGCACTAAAGCTTCACAAAGCTAGGCCTAAAACATGCTAGAACAAGGGCTTGCAACCTAAGGCATGTTAAGGCCCAAACAATGGCATTACAAGGCATGTATGCTAAGTAAGCATGGTGTACCAAAACCAACTAAAAACAGAGGCATATTATGACATAATAAGCACAAAAATCAGTTAAGGCGTGGCCAACATACACTTAAACATGGTACTCCCTCAAGAGGCAAAAATAGCCCTTTTCAAGGACAACAAGGAGAGGGGGTGGCCCTCTCCTTCCTAGGACCTCAAGGCACCATCCTCACCTCTGAAATCCCTCAAGATTTCAGTGGTGGGGAGGCCCAAACATTAAGGTCCCGGAGCTCACACAAAATGGCACAAAACAAGGGCCAAACAAGGCTTAAGAGGGGTCAAACAACCCCAAAGCTTAAAACACTCTTAACAAACTATTTAGAGGCCTTAAAAACAGAACTTTTATGAATTATATGCAAAGCCAAAAAACAATTACAAGATAGGTAAAAGTGGTGTGCAAAAATGGGGAATAAAAGGGAAAAGTGATTACCCTTGTAGACCTTCTTCACAAATGAAGCTCCAGCAGTTCCTTTAGGTTGAAACCAGCTCCAAAAATCCAAAACCAACCCTCAAGGATCTCAGCTTCAAGAAAAGGTGTGATGGTGGGTGTTTGTGTGCAAATCTAGGCTTAAACACACACAAAAGAGAGAGATATGGAGGTAGGATATGAAGAAACCCTAACCCTAGAACTCAAAATCCTAAAATGTTGTCTAAAATGTCTAACCCCTCAAACAAGAGAGAAGACCTCTCTTTATAGAGCTTTTTTTTGTCTTGTAAAGCTTACAAGACAAGCCCCTAAAGAGAGAGATCCCTCCATACACGTGTATGGAGGGGGTGGCAGTGTATGCCAGCTACCAAAAAATATCTGCAAAAGCAGATGCACAGTAGTCGGCCGGCCAAAAATGCATTTGACCAAACAAAGATAGCCGGCCGGCCATCTATAGTGCCGGCCGGCCAAACATTTGGCCGGTGGCCACAAAACACAGCCGGTGGCCTCAAGCCCTGGCCGGTAATGGGTGGGGATGGTCTACAAGCCCTACCCTGCCTCTCAAAGGCAAAACACAAGTGTTTGGTGCAAAACCAGACACAAAACAGTCGAGTCGAGAGATCCTGAGGCAAGGCGCGTAGCCAAGGTTTCTGGGAACGCAAGACGAACACAAACAAGGGTGATCACTGAGTGTTCAATCAGTGACGTCCAAGTCTTGAGGACGGTCAAAAATGGGGTGTCTACAATAGGCCGGCGTGTATTTCTATTCGATAATGATTGGACGCATCTTAACTTCCAGTGGGATGTCTACCATAGACGATAGAGTTGCCAATGCATCAGCGAACCAGTTGTTCTCTCTCAATAGGTGTGTAAATGTTAGTTTTTCAAACCTCAGAATTAGAATATCCAAGGCTTGATGGTAAACCTTCATTTTCTTCTCTTTGACTTTTCAGTCTCCATTTGCTTGAGACATAACCAAGTTCGAGTCTCTGATGACATCCAACCTTATTGCCCCTAGTTCAAGGGCAGCTTCCAGACCAACAATACACACCTCGTATTCTGCTTCATTATTGTATACTTTGAATCAGAGTTTGTAGGCAAAGGGTATATGGGAATTATCGGGTGCTATTAGCAACACATCTATCCCATAACCGTATTGATTGGATGCTTCGTCAAAGTACATTGTCCACGTTTCCTCTTTCACTTGCAGAATGTCTTCATCTCTGTTTGCACTTGCTTGAACACCAACAGTGCTGCCAACTTCCCGAACATCACTGCTCCAACCTAGGAACACACTTGTGCAAAATTTCATTTCTAGCTGGTTGGCTACCAATGATGGCTGTCAGCTACCATTGGTGGCCAGTTGGCTGCTACTGGTGGCCAGTCAGCCACTACTGGTGGCCGGTCGGCCACCCCTTCCCTGAACTTCCCTTTTTTGTTGCAATAGAGAGCAAACGGAGGCAAAGCAGTGTATTCTCAAGGAGTGTATGTATTGCTACCCTCCTTATCATCACACAAGCTCAAAGGAGTGTGGCTCTTGGCTCTCAAGCCATCAACCAAGCATTTTCATGCATGATGACCAAAGAACCAAGCTTGTACAAGCTTATTGAGTGCAAAACAAGACTTAATCAAAACCACAACCCTATCATGTATGATCAAGGGTGATGGTGACTAAGAAAAGTGGCACATTTCATCACTTTGAGTATGGAAACCTCCCATTTTTCTCATGTTTGAATTAACGTCCAATCCGAACACATGCGATGCAACATGAAAGATGCTTAATCTTGCCTCTTTTACTTTGTTTATTTTGTTTACACATTTTAACTTACCAATCCATTCTTTAATTGATTAGTCCAAAAGGTGAGTGTCCTCTAATGGAAAGAAGGCTTAAACTACAAGTACCTTGAGCATGAAAGAGGCCTCATGTTGTTGGTAATGAACTCTCGAAGGAATTAAACCATTAGGCATGAAGGTCTCAATTCCACACTCAAGCCAACAAGGGGTTCAAAGCCACTTTCAAAACAAATGAAAGAGTGAAGAATAGAGAGAGATTGCAGAGATTTCAGTGCTGAAATGGAGTGAAAAATGACACTAAAACATGAAAACAACTCATGCAATTCATGTTTAAAAGCCTAAAACATTAAGCTAGTGAAGGAGATTACACTACAACCACACAATACAAGCCTCAAAGGACCAAACCAGCTCAAAATAGAGCTAAAACTAGTCAAAAAAAGTAGCAAAAACATGCTGAGATTAAGGTACAAAATGCTAGAAAATCATGCTCACATATTAAGCTATCTAGGCTTGCAAACAAGACACAAGGAGGGGAGGCTACCCCCTCCAATTTTTGACTTCAAAACCAAGTTTTTACCACTGAAATAACTCTGAATTTTAGTGGTTTAAAGGGCCAAAAAGTTTGACGTGAATATGCTAAAAGATGGTACAAAAGCTTACACAATAAAGCAACAAGAAGGGTGGACTACCTCTTTACACAAAATGATCTCAAACCATCATGTTAAGGCTAAAAAATCAAAGTTTTTTGTAGTTGAAAACCAGCTCAAAAAAAGTACAAAAAGATGGCAAAACAAGTAGCCAAAACAAAGCCTACAAGGTGAGTCTTATACCTCTTGAAGCACAGCACTAAACAGTCACAATTTCAGGTTCAAACCTCCTTCCAAAAGCTCAAACTAGGCTCCAAGGGACCTCAGCTCCAAGGTGAGAGTGTTTCGTTAAGGCTTTATGTACAAAGGTGTAGAGAAACAAGGCTTTAAGGCACAAAACAAGAAGGGAGACAAAGAATTCTAGAGAGAGAGAAATTTGATCTAAATTTTCTAACCCTCCAAAATGGGGGAGGACACCCTCTATATATAGAAAATCAAGATTAAAGCTTGAATTCATCCCTCCCTACACATGTATGGAGATGCACTTTAGTAAACAACAGCTGGCACAGCTGGCAAACAAATATCTGAAAAAGGAAAAAAATGGTCATCGACCACCACTAGTGGCCGACCACCACTGATGGCCGGCAGGCACAAGCCATGGCCGATGGACTGTGGGGATGGCTGACAAGCCACCCACTCCTCCAAACTTAAAAGAACAAGCTCTTGGTCCACAACCAAACACAAAACAGGCAAGTTTGAAGGCTCAAAGGCAAGGCGCTCGGCCGAGAACTTCAGGCACTCAAAACGAACATGAGTATACAAAACCATCGAGTGTTCAAACGATGACGTCCAAGTCTTGAGGATGGCCAAAAATGGGGTGTCTACACAGTGCAAAGGCCCAACTGTTGCCGGAGTTGGGGCTGCTCAACGGCCCAAGAGGTGACTGGGTCATTCTTAAAATAGGTGAGCTGGAACTGTGTGAGCTTGTGAAGAGGGCGTGAAGCCCGCTCCGACCGTGGTAACCCAACCGGTGGTGGTGGCGAGGATGGTGGTGACGGTACCAGTGGTGGTGCTGAGGAGGTGGAGCCTCTGGCCTTTTTGGAGGCCCAGGCGAATATCCGTCAACTCATGTCCTGCACATACACCAAAAAGACACATATACCCAGGAAACCAGCATGAGAATCAAATAAAATATTTAAGCACAAGTCTACCCACTGAAGTACCACATGCAATTCTCATAATTTTTTTTATTTTATTTTATTTTATTTATTTATTTATTTATTTATTTTTTTGAAAACTGAAACAAAATAAAATAAAATAATATAAACTTACATATTAACATTTTAACAAGTATTGAATTAAACTAACAAGTAATACTGAGATAATATAATACATCTAAACAACTAAATAAATAGATGGAAAATACAGTGAATTAGAAAAGTTAGGCATTAGAATTTACCTTTTTTTTAATTTTATTTTTTTTTATTATTATTATTATTATTATTATTATTATTATTTTTTTTAAAGAGAGAAATAAATGAACTAAAATAAAACACAAAGAAAAATAAATAAAAACAACTAAATTAGTATACTACAACTAAATAAAGACAAATAAAATAAACAAACAAAAAAAAACTAAATAAATAAAATAACAGAAAAATAAACAACTAATTAAATAACTAAATAACCCATGAAACAAACAAAGAGCTTAGCTGGAATTTTGTTTTTTTTTTTTTTTTTTTTTTTTTTTTTTTTTTTTTTTTTTTTTTAAAGGATCAACAATAGATGATGACTTGAACAAAAACAAAAACCAAACTCTACTTATCTATTCCTACATCCACAAAAACAAAACTCTACGGTAAATTTATTTATTTATTTTTATTATTTTATTATTTTATTTTATTTATTTATGTATTTATTTATTTATTTATTTATTTTGAGCAATAGATCACTATAAAGCTGTCCCTAAATCTCACTACATTGGAAGATTGAAAGAATAAACATGAAGTTTTAAATAAAAATAAAGGATTTACCTTTAAATAGTGAAGAAAAAGAGAGAAAAAGAAGGATGATTCGCTGGAAAAAATGGTGGTCACAGGAGATTCGACAGACGGAGAGAAAATAGGACGCCGGCGGTGAGATGGTGGTGAGGAAGAAGAACGAAGAAGTCGGTGATGGTAGGGGTATGATGAGTTGGTGGGTTTGTGGGGTTGTGTGTGTGTGTGTGTGTGTGTGTGTGAGAGAGAGAGAGAGAGAGAGAGAGAGAGAGAGATATGATGATGATAGGTAGAGAAAGAGTGTGGTTGGGAAAGTGATAGTCAAAGAAGGTCTAGGGTTAGGTTTTGTTGAAATCAATTTTTTTTTTTCAAAAACGAAAATAAATAAAATAATAAATAAATAAAGAAATAAATAGATAAACTAAATGTTTTTTTTTAATTTTTTTATTATTAGTTTTATTGTTATTTTTTTTAAAAAATAAGCTATACTAAAATAGATAAAATAAATAAATATATATATATATATATGTGTAAGAAAGAAATTTTATTTATTTTTTTTTTTAATTTTTTTAATTTATATATTTTTTTTATAGAGAAATACAATAAATGGAATTAAAAAAAATAAATAAAGAAAACAAACTGCAGTTTTTTTTTTTTTTTTTTTTGAAACGTCGTCACGCACGTGCGAGATTGTTCCACGCACGTGCAAACTCATCCTACACCAAGCACGCACCTACATATAAAGTAGGCGAAAAACAAATTCAAAAGAGTTTTTCCCGCATGTACAGGGCCTAGGTCGCACGTGCAGCGTTTCCCATTTTTTTATATTTTTTATGGAACGACATTTCGCACGTGCGGGGATTAGGCCGCACGTGTGGCTAGGTTGATGCACCCCCTCCGCGCACCTGCAATTAATGCAGTACGCAACTTGTGCAATAGAATATTTACCGCACTTGCGGTGGGTAGTTCCGTACGTGTGGGAATTTTTTTTTTTTTTACACCCAATTAAAATTACAAAGAATTACCACCCAATTAACCACGGGTACTACCCAAAGGTATAATCTTCACGCGAAAATCACGGGTACTACTTTTCTCCCTAACAGTGTTTGTAACTTTCCCTATTCTCCAATAGGGTGACAGACTAGGTTGATTCGGTATCCAGAATCGAGGCGCATAAAGCTAACTCGACCAATGGGGCTACCATACAGAGTTCAAGCCAGGGTGGTTTTGAAACAATCTCCACACCTTTGGGTATTTAAACCACACTCTAGTCTCAGAATATCCAAACATTTGCATTCTAGGCTTTGCCATTCGAACTCTAGTTTCCACCGTCTAAGTTGGTCTCCTAGGAACTCACTACAAACACAGTTAGGTGGCTATACCAGACCGTCAGATGCCGTTCGGGCACGGTTAACACCAAAGGAATTACACCTTTAGAGGATTTAAAGTCTCCTAAATGCAAATAAAGCACAGCAAGAATAAACAAAAATAGAATAGAATAGAAGGGAAAGAAAAGAGAACAAGACATCAATCTCTCAATCATAGTAAAAGGGTCCATCAAAGCAATGGACTCAATCATATCCCCATTCCCAATCCCCTCTATATATGGCTTCAGTCTTTGGCCATTCACTTTGAAAGTGTGGCCATTCTTTGGATCTTGCACCTCAATGGCGCCATGAATAAATGCCTCTACAACCACAAAGGGACCATCCCATCTTGATCTAAGCTTACCCGGAAAGAGTCTCAATTTTGAGTTAAAAAGCCACACTTTTTTGCCAGGTTCAAAGGATTTTCTATTAATGTGCTTGTCATGGAATTCCTTAGTCCGAGCTTTAAAAATTCTCAAACTCTCATATGCATCATTTTGAATTTCCTCTAACTCATTAAGTTGCAATTTCCAGTTGAGCTTAGCCATGGCCATATCGAAGTTAAACTTCTTTATAGCCCACAATGCTCGGTGCTCAAGTTCAACCGAGAGATGGCAAGCTTTGACAAACACTGCCCTATATGGTGACATCCCAATGGGTATCTAATAAGCAGTGCAGTAGGCCCATAATGCATCAATCAAACGTTGTGACCAATCTTTCCTATCTGGCCTCACCGTTTTCTCTATTATGTGCTTTACCTCCCTATTTAAGACTTCCACTTGGCCACTAGTTTGAGGGTGGTATGGAGTGCCAACTTTATGAGTGATAGAGTATTTCTTGACTACCGACTCAAAGAACCAGCTACAAAAATGCGTACTCTGATCACTTATTATGGCTCTAGGAAACCCAAAACGACTAAAGATGTTTTCATGCAAAAATTTGATTACAACTCTATGATCGTTTGTTCAGGTAACTATCACCTCCACCTACTTAGACACATAATCCACTACCAAGAGAATATACTCAAACCCGAACGACAACGAGAAAGGGCCTATAAAATCAATCCCCAAACATCAAAGATCTCTACCACAAGAATAGGGGACATTGGCATCATGTCACGTCGAGATATCGAACCCATTTGCTGACAGCATAAACAAGTTCTACAAAATTGATGGGCATCTTTAAAAATTGTGAGCCAATAAAACCCACTTTGTAAAATCTTGGCGACTGTTTTGTGCCCACTAAAATGACCGCCACATGTAGAAGAATGACAAAAAGTAAGAATGCTATGCACCTCACTCTCTGGCACACACCGCCAGATCACTTAGACAGAGCAATATTTAAACAACTCTGGGTCCTCCCAAAAATAATACCTGACCTGCGAAAAGAATCAGTCTTTGTCTTGCTTAGACCAATTTTGAGGAATTTGCCCAATGGCCAAGTAATTCACAATTTGAGCAAACCACGGGGGGCTCGCTCGTGACACCACAAGGAGTTGTTCATCCAGAAATGAATCATGCAAAATTAGAGGGTCACTAGTATACTCAACAAGGATTCGGGAGAGGTGATCTGCCACTGCATTCTTAGATCCTTTCTTATCTCGGATCTCTAGGTCAAATTCCTGAAGCAACAAAATCCATCTAATTAACCTAGGTTTGGTCTCTTTATTTGATAATAAATACCGCAAAGCGGCATGATCAGTGAAGACTATGACCTTGGAGCCTAGGAGATAGGACCAGAATTTACCTAACGCAAAGACCACAGCTAGCAACTCTTTCTCGGTAGTAGTATAATTCAATTGTGCATCCAAGAGAATGCGACTAGCATAGTATATAGCGTATGGTGCCCTATTGACTCTTTGACCCAAAACAACCCCAACAGCATAATCTGAGGCATCACACATGATTTCAAACGGAAGCGACGAATCCGGTGATTTCATGATTGGGGCGGTGGTAAGGGCCATTCTTAGTGTTTCAAAAGCCTTCAAGCATGCCTCATCAAAGATAAAAGGCGCGTTCTTAACAAATAAACTACACAAAAGACGTGATATTTTACTAAAGTCTTTGATAAACCTACAGTAAAAACCTGCATGCCCTAAGAAAGACCTAATTTGAAGCACGTAATTGGGTGGAGGAAGGCCTGCAATGAGGTCAACCTTAGCCTTGTCTACCTCTATACCTCGAGGGGACACAATGTGTCCTAACACTATACCCTCACGAACCATAAAATGGCTCATTTCCCAACTCAAAATTAGGTTTGCCTCAGTACATCGTTCCAACACTCTAGTCAAGTTCCTAAGGCATTCCTCAAAAGACGGTCCAAATGCCGAAAAATCATCCATGAAAACCTCTAAGAATTTCTCCACCATATCAAATGGCCATCATACATCGTCGAAAAGTCGCCGGTGCATTACATAGCTCAAGGGCATGTGCCTGTAAGCAAATGTGCCAAAAGGGCAAGTGAATGTGGTCTTTTCCTGGTCAGCGGGGTACACTAGGACTTGATTATACCCTGAGTAGCCATCAATAAAACAACAGAAACCCTACCCCACTAACTACTCTAGGATCTGGTCAATAAGAGGTAAGGGAAAATGATCCTTCATAGTCGTGGAATTCAGTCTCCTGTAATCAATGCACACTCGCCACCCAGTAGTGGTTTGTGTGGGGACTAACTCCCCTCTCTCATTCTAAACAATAGTGATGCCCGATTTCTTGGGCACCACTTGTGTGGGACTCACCCACTTGCTATCCGAGATGGGGTATATAATACCCGTATCTAACAATTTTAATACCTCCTTTTTCACCACATCTTTCATATTGGGTTAAGCCTCCATTGCATTTCACGAGTAGGTTTGGTGTCCTCCTCTAGGTGTATATAATGCATGCACACAGAGGGATCTATCTCTTTCAAATCAGCCACCGACCACCCTATAGTACTCTGATGTGCCACGAGAACACTCATTAACTGACTCCCCTACTCTGTAGTCAAGTCGGATGCAATGATGACTGGTAAAGTATCCTAGGGCCCTAAAAATACATACTTAAGTGTGGCCGGGAGTGGCTTCAACTCAAGTGTAGGTGGTGTGACCAAAGATGGTATGGTGGGCTCTCTCGACAGAGGAGTGTAGACACCCCATTTTTGACCGCCCTTAAGACTTGGGCGCTACTGATCATCTACTTGGTGATGAAAGTTGTGCAGTGCAAGGGTTGATTTCTTCGGCAAGAAGAGAGTCAAATCCCAACTTCATACCCTTTTTTGGGCCAAAGCTTTTTGATCTAAAATAGGCTACAGTTGGGGTGTCTACAGTTGGGTATGAAGTTAGCTTTTTGGGTAAGGTTCAGAAGAAAATTCTTGAAGACAATTCTTGAAGACACCCTGCAAACATGCGAGTGCATCGGCCAGCTTTTCCGTTAGTACCCCGATGGTCTTCAAGAATTTTCTTCTGAACCTTACCTAGAAAATTCTTGAAGACAATTCTTGAAGAATTTTCGCCCTGAAAAGCTCTCCGGTTTGCTCTCTTCGGTTTGCTCTCTTGAGGCTCTGTTAGCTTTTTGGGTATGAAGTTAGTGCATGGAAAATGGGGTGCTACAGTTGCCCCTCTCATCAAAGTGGGCTCTTGAACTCGGCCAGTACGATATTCAGTTTCTGCCTAGAACCTTAATCAAGGGACAGGTGCTTGCCAATTTTGTGGCCAAATTCACTGAGGGTCTTGCCGACTTCAAGTCTAATGAAATTCAACCTAAGCCGAACTGGAGAATTTATGTTGGGGACATTTGGCAGTTGTACTGTGATGGATCATCCAATCAACGGGGCAGTGGAGCCGGAGTAGTAATCATGGCTTCCGACGGCGCAATAATTGAGTAGGCTATCAAACTCGGCTTCGAAGCATCAAATAACGAGGCCGAATACGAAGCCCTTCTAACCGGTTTGCGGAATGCACATCTTCTAGGTGCTCGGCGTTTTCTTGTATTTTGCGATTCAAAACTGGTGATCAATTAGCTAAAGCGGGAGTACGCGGCCAAAAATGACCATATGGCGGCTTACATGAAAACGGCTAACTCCTTGCTGGCAAAATTTGACCATCATGAATTGAATCAAATAACACGAGATCAGAACACACATGTAGATGCCCTGGCTTGCCTAGCCTCTGCCATTAACTCAGAGATTAAACGGACCATCGAAGTAGGTTTCATCCCGGAGCCGAGCATTGGCCCTTCGGAGGAAGTCCAGGTCAATGTCATAGAGTCAGGACCAAGTTGGATGGACCCCATTGCTGCATTCATGTCTTCCGAACAGCTCCCAACGGACAGGAAAGAAGCGCACAAGCTGCGAAACAAAGCCCAGTGATACTACTTGGATCCGTAAGGAAAGCTTTATAAAATTCCCTTTCTGGTCCATACCTGGAATGCGTGCATCCGGACAAAGTCAAAGAGCTTTTGACTAAAATACATGAAGGCAGTTGTGGCGCACATTCTGGCGGGCACTCTTTGGCTTATCGAGTTGTAACACAGGGGTATTATTGGCCGACAATGAGAGCAGATGCCAAATGTTATGTGAAAAAATGTGAACAATGCCAAAAGTTCTCCCCCTTAACCCATCTGCCTGCTGAAGAGTTAAGCTCTATCACCAGTCCCTAGCTGCTCGCCCAGTGGGGACTTGATATCGTTGGACCATTGCCGAGGGCCCCGAGGAACAAGCGATACTTGATTGTCGCAACAGATTACTTCACAAAATGGGTCGAAGCGGAGGCATTAATGCACATTCGAGATGCTGATGTTAAGTGCTTTGTCTAGAGAAATATCATAACACGATTCGGCATTCCAAGAGCACTTATCTCAAACAACGGCACCCAATTTGATTGTGGCGTCTACCGAGAGCTGTGCAGCAAGTATGGTATCCGGCCTTACTTTTCCACGCTGGCTTACCCACAAAGCAATGGTCAAGCTAAAGCCTCTAACAAATCCATCTTGGACGGCATCAAGAAGAGGCTGAAGAAAGCTAAAGGCAAATGGGTCGAAGAATTGCCGAGTGTGTTGTGGGCTCATCAAACTACACCGAGACGATCCACTGGGGAAACGCCGTTTGCTTTATGCTTTGGAACCCAGGCAATCATACCCCTGGAGATCGGCCTCCCAACCTTGAAATCGAAAGTTTTTTATATGGGCCAAAATGACATGATGCTAGCCGTGGATTTGATTCTGATTGAAGAATGAAGAGATTGTGTCCTTGCATCCATGGCATGGTATCAGCAGCAGCTTGCTAAGTCGTATAATCAATGTGTTCAGCTGCGCCGCTACACACCAGGAGAGTTGGTCCTGAAGACAGTACTTCCAGCTGCTAGGAAACCGGCTGATGGAAAATTGGGTCCTAACTGGGACGACCCCTATCAGGTCGATTCAATCACAGGAGTAGGGGCATATTAGCTCAAAAACATGTCTGGAAGGAGTCTGCCACGGCCTTGGAATTCAACGCACTTGCGTAAATTCTATCATTAAACCCGACCTGTGGGGAATGATACTAGTTTTGAATGGTTCACCTCACCATGTACACATTCCACTTTTGTAATGCAAAGATTCATGTTTACTCACTGCGAAATCCAGTTCAAAAGTGTTCTGATAAAAGCCTCCGGATTCGGAGCGCCCTTCGTGGATATCACGATTGGCCAAGTCTCCGGATTCGGAGCCCCATCCGTACAAGTAACGTTTGGGCCGATTAAGCCTCCGAATTCGGAGCGCCCTTCGTAGATATCACGATTGGCCAAGACAAAAAGCCTCTGAATTCAGAGCCACATCCATGTAGGTCACGTTTGGGCCGATTAAGCCTTCGGATTCGGAGCGCCCTTCGTGGATATCACGATTGGCCAAAGTCTCTGGATTCGGAGCCTCATCCGTGCAGGTCACGTTTAGGCCGATTAAGCCTCCGGATTCGGAGCGCCCTTCATGGATATCACGATTGGCCAAGACAAAAAGCCTCCGAATTCGGAGCCCCATCCGTGCAGGCCACGTTTGGGCCAATTAAGCCTCCGGATTCGGAGCGCCCTTCGTGGATATTATGATTGGCTAAAGTCTCCGAATTCGGAGCCCCATCCGTGCAGGTCGCATTTGGGCCGATTAAGCCTCCGAATTCGGAGCGCCCTTCGTGGATATCACGATTGGCTAAGACAAAAAGCCTCCGAATTCGGAGCCCCATCCGTGCAGGTCGCGTTTGGGCCGATTAAGCCTCCGGATTCGGAGCGCCCTTCGTCGATATCATGATTGGCCAAGACAAAAATCCTCCGAATTCGAAGCCCCATCCGTGCAGGTCGCGTTTGGGCCGATTAAACCTCCGAATTCGAAGCCCCATCCGTGCAGGTCACGTTTGGGCCGATTAAGCCTCCGGATTCGGAGCGCCCTTCGTGGAAATCACGATTGGCCAAGACAAAAAGCCTCCGAATTCGGAGCCCCATTAGTGCACGACACTTTTGGGCCAATTAATCCTCCGGATTCGAAGTGCCCTTCATGGAAATCACGATTGGCCAAGACAAAAAGCCTCCAAATTCGGAGTCCCATCCGTGGTCACGTTTGGGCCCATTAATCCTCCAGATTCAGAGCGCCCTTCGTGCATCACGATTAGCCGAGATAAGTCTCCGAATTCGGAGCCACATTAGTGCACGACACTTTTTGGCCGATTATGCTTCCGGATTCGGAACGCCCTTAGCGCATTGGCAAACATTCAAAATGAAATGGGACAAGCCGTATAAACGTATGGTGGAACATACTGTATAAATATAGGCTGAAACATGCAAACAAACATGAAGTGGGACAAGCCGTATAAACAAAGGCCGAAACATGCAAACATTCAAAATGAAATGGGGCAAGTCGTATAAACGAAGGCTGAAACATGCAAACATTCAAAATGAAATGGGGCAAGCCGTATAAACGAAGGCTGAAACAAGAAAACATTCAAAATGAAATTGGATAAGCCATATGAATGTAGGCTAAAACGTGCGAACATTCAAAATAAAATGTGTCCTTAGATAAATCAATTGGCATGAAGTGTACTAATATAAGTAGAAAGTACGCTAACACTTGGAAACAAAGCGTTTTATTAAATTAGCCAATAATTACATAATTTTGCACGCAATCGGCGTTTGAGCATTACAAGGTCTGCTTTTATTCGGCAGCTCCCTCATCATCACTCTTCTCAACTTCGAAAGCGAAAAAGGGGAAATCATCTTGCTGGTATAGCGGCGTCGCCGAATTCACACCTGCTACCCGGAGAGCCTCAGCTTGCTGAAGTGCCTTGATCCAACCGTGCTTAAATCCACGATTTTCACATCAGCAAACTTCCATGGCGAGTTTCTCCATGGTCTTCTGTATTCCAACCTTTCGGCCGTCATGGAAGCCTTTTTCATAGGCCGTGGACCTTGCAGTCTCAATTGCAAACATGCTAGTCGTGTTTCGATCGGCAATGGCATCATTTATCAGCCTCTAGGTCACCCTCTCTTCCACAACCGGGTTGGGATGGCTGGCTGATTGGGACTCGGTGGACTTGATTTTCCTTAGTTCGCGCTCGGCCTTCTCTGCGCGAGCTTCTAAGTTCCGGATGCGTTCATATCTCTGTGCTATATCCCGCCGAGCGACGCGAAGACGCATGCCGATTTCATAAGCGGTGTACAGCCCCTTCACCGCCCCATGAACGCCTTCACGAAACACTTTGAAATCTTGCCGACCTACCATCGACTACTGGACTTCGGGTTGAAAAATCTGTCGAGCGAACTCGACTGCCACATTTCGATCACGAACGATTGAGTCTACATTTGTCATTGGTCTATTCTCCACGAAGACTGCAAAACTCAATAGGCGCGGTGTCACATTGGATTTCCTTCCAGAACGGGGTTGAGGAGATCTGCCCCATGGCTGCTTGTCCCTCCTGGGCGACCTACTTCGACGATAAGGAGATTGGTGTCTCTCCCGATCCCTCGAAGTCCTACTTCCCGTGCGCGAAGGTTCGCCACTTCGACTCATATCTCCTCCCAGCTCAGCTAATGTCCTCGCTTCTCCTTTGCTGTTGAAGAAAAGTCTATTTGACATTCGCACTTGTTTAACCTTCCTCAACGAACTGGACTGAGTTACTGACTCTGAACATCTAAATAGGACCTTCATGCATGAAGTACACACCCATTTATTCCCTACGGGGGCAACACCTCTGAGGTGATCTCATTAATATTAAAACCTCAACAGCTCAGTGCCGATTGAGTCATGTGCCCCAACCGCCCCCACGAACCTCTGTTATTCGGCGTTTTAGTTCATGAAATAGCTGGGGCAAGGGCAGATTCGTCCATATAATCGGCTTATTTGCCCCAGCCGCTCCACGAACCTCTGTTATTCGGCGTTCTAGTTCATGAAACAACTGGGGCAAGGGCAGATTCGCCCATCTAATCGGCTTATTTGCCCCAGTTGCCCATGAACCTCTATTATTTGGCATTCTTGTTCATGACCTAGCTGGGGCAAGGGCAGATTCATCAATCTAGTCGGCTTAAGTGCCCTAGCCGCTCAATGAATCGATTTATCCGTATAATATTCATGAAGGCTGCCTCATGATCGGTCGGCTCTGGCGCATTCCACCGCCGCTTGCGCTGCCTGATGATCGGCCCTTTGAGAGACCGCCACAACCTTGTTCTGTTCATTGTCAATTTCGGCTTTCAATAGGCCAATCTGTTCTATGGCGTCGTGTTGATGGCGGCCCATCTCGGCTATCCTGCTCATCGCCTACAAAACAAAGAAACAGCAAACAAATAATTAGAAAAATATTTACAAACGTGCAGGCGTAAAGACGAAAAATTACAAATAAGACAAGTAACATACCGATAGGGCCAACTGAGCGGCCAAAGCAATTAGCATAAGATCTGGCTCCGCTCGAAATACGGCTCTGTCGACCGGCAGGGATATCAAGGAGGCCATGCTCAAGGCCACAGCCGGGTCCCTCAAAGCCGAGGAGTCTGAGGAAATCGACATATTTCTGACCCTTGGTTGAATCGTGAATGGAAGGACCAAATCCGACTCCTCAACTCGGGGCCGTTTATCGCTTTGGTCCTCTTCGTGCTCAGCCTCTCGATCGGCGGGACGCTTTTTGCCCCTTTGTTCACCTTCGTTGGATTGCCCCCACATGCTCCATCTCGGCCGTTTCAGGGTGAGCCGTCTCTTCGGCAGTAATCGGAGGAGTAGACTCAGTGGCCATGGTCGGTGTAGACTCAGCCACCGTGGCGGTTGGAGTTTCCGATCTGACGGCCTCGGCCCTCCACATGATGTCCATCCTCTCGGCGTTCTTCTTCCGCGTAAGTTGCTGAAGTGATTCCCTAGCCATATCCTCTGGATAAGGGCCGGGAAGATCTCTTAAGTTTGTAAAAATATCCTCAAAGATGTCCCCTCGGCCGAACGTGGATGGAGGGTCGGACAAATTCAATCCAGCCTCCTCAAACGCCGAATTGAGGGCTTCGTCGATCTCGATTCCCAATTGGTCCGGGTCCTCGATGATCTGATCGGCTACTTGTTCTTCTGCGTGTTCCGAATCGGAGGTTTCTAATCCGATCTCCTTCAGATTTTTAAAGCAGGGGAAGATGAGGGCTGTAAAATGATCTTCGCCTTTTGGAACTGGAATATGGTCTGCTGCCGAAAACGTTGCGTAAGACGGCACGTATGGGCCGCCCTTCCTTGCTTCTAAAGATTTGGACGGCCAACGAATTGCAGAGCAGTTTTAATATCCGCAACACTTTCTTCAACGCGTTACCTACGCAAACAAAACGGTAAGTACATGAAAGGAGAGCCGAATATACATGCGAAAATATAAGCAACTAGAATGAGCTATACAGCCACCTGGATCACCTTTTCGCCTTGGCACAGGATCCAGGCGATCTTCACCCTCGCCGAATTCCCAGTTTCCTTGAACAACGACCATCACATCGTCAACACGCTTGCCAGAGCTGGCAAGCATGGTCACTAAATGATGGTCGGTGTCCTTGGCCCTAAGAAAATAGCGTCCTAGACAGCCAGTGGACTTGGCTAAAGCATAGCAATGCCGAATCGCAGGAATGCCTAGGTTAATCCTAAGACGACGGTTTAATTCTATGATCCCCATTATGATGCGAAAAAAATTCACGTTAGGCTGGGAAGGAATTAGGCCCCAATGTCAAAAAATGGCTCTCAAAAACGGATGAAGGGGAAAACGGACGCCGCCTTTAACAATCGATAGGAGAGGAAAGATGATTGTGCTCTCGTCGGTCCTTTGCATATCGGTGGTGCTATGTTCCACGAGTGGCAGATGAACGTCATCAAGGATGGAACAATGACGTTGGAAGCCGGAAATTCGATCCGGAGAAAGGAGTGCTTTCAAATTTCTTGCCATCGTATTCAGCCTAAGGGTTATGCAAAACTAATAGTAAACGAGAAAATGGTATTGGGAGTGAAAGAGAAGAGAACTTACAGGGAGCGGAAGGGATAATGAGAGACAGAAGAGAGTTGCAGAGGTCGCGAGGTAGAGGAGTTGTACTAGAAGGCGAACCAAAAAATCTTGAGTATTCAAAGTATACATTTGAAGAGACAAAGTTTTAAACCACATTAAATGGAGGAAGCGTACGAAGAGGCGGAAACTTGTAATGATGACTAGAAAACGTGTGCGTTCTGACACGCTTTGGAATGAGGTTAACCGTCGAATTTTTGAGTTTTCAAGATCGAAACCAAACACGCCGACTAAACAGAGTTAGTGGGGTGTTTGGGGGGCAATTGTGGTAGTTGAATAAAAGCAGACGCAGATAGGCAGGGTATATTTTCCCAATCGGTGTATAGTATGCATTCGGCCCCTCCCCTGACGTTTCATATGCCGAATAAGTCGACCAGGGGGCCGATTAAAAGTTATAATACGGCATAATGGGGGCCGAGTGAATAAGTACATGACAGATCAAGAGCGGGCCCTACCTAGAAGACTAGGAGCGTATATAAATAGAAGAACAACAACCAAAGAGAGGTATGTGAGAACTAGTATGCTTAACTTAAGATACAAGCAATCAAGAGAGTATACACTGACTTATCCGTCGGAGTGCTAATTCCGGCACCCCCGACCGGATTGTTCATTCCTTTTTAGGTGACTAGCTGAGGATCACGAGTGTCCCCCTGGATCTGAAGAGTATTTCGAAACCACTTCCCCACAAACTTCTTAAAGCAGTGCTGAGGCAGTGGAGTTAGCATTTTATTTGTTTGATGTACATTTGGTTTTGTAATTTAATTAATTAGTGTGCTAATTAGTTGATTGTTGTAAGAATTAGTAAGTAGTTTACTTGTTATTCAATTTGATTTGTAATAATTAGTCTAATTAGCTTAATTAGATTAGTTGATTAGCTTAGCTTGTTCATTTGGACCCTCCGTCGCGAGGGCAAAATGTTGTAATAAGGGTGCATGTGTGTGTGCATGTCTTCCAACCCCATTTCTTTCTCCCTTTTACTTATCAGCTTTCGATAGTTAGTTTTAGGGCATGTTTTGATTAGCATCCTTATGCTTGCATGCGTGCATCATTCATTTGTCTTGCATGCACTGGGCTCGGCGCATCATTCAAGCTGCATCGTATTTCAATACACTTACTTGAATACGTGTTTCAAAGCATGTTATCAAGTTGCATTCATATGCCATCTTAGCAAGCCGAGCCTATTTTAGTTGCATTTTTGCATGTGTTGCATTAGGCATCTTATATAGTTAGGATCATGCATGATTTCTAACTAGTTTTCTGTTTTGGCTCAGAGTACACTGTAAGTGTTTACGCTTTAGCATCCTTGCATGAGTGTAAGTGGTTGCCATGTTTAGCATGCTTGCCATGAGGCTATGTGCTTAAATGATTAGCTGCATAAATGCCCATGGATGAAGGCTTCATTACTTAAATTGGAACAATTCATCAAAATGTGAGTTTTAAGCCCACTTGAGGGTGGCAAATCATGTTGTTTCAAGCCCATGTTGTTTGGTGGCAAATCCGCGTTTTAGCCTACTTGCGAGTAGCATCTTCAAACCATTTTCGAAAACAAACATGAGATGTTTTGTTCCAAATCGAGCGATTTAGTCTATACTTGTGTGTTGTGCGCATCACATAGTAAGTTAGCTAATAATCAAACAAGAACACATGTGTTTTCAAAAACAACATATCATGCTTAGTAGAGGCCGATCCTTTGATCGGGCAAGCGGGGGTGCTCATGTTATGACCTTCCCCTCTCGTACCCAAGTTCCCGAGCCGAGGCAACTTTGGTGATGACGGACACGTGGCCTTTGGCACGAGTCAGGGTTTCCTAAATTTCCCAAAACAAAATATTTAGGTGGCGACTCTGTATCTGGCAAAACAATCCATGTTTGGCGCTTTTTGCTTCAAAATCGATTTTTCAAAACCGATTGCCAAATTTGGACTATTTGGTGATTTATCAGTCTTACATTGCACTTTCTGAGATTAGATATAGAACCGTGACAGGAGTCCGAACTATAGTAGCTAGAACCCAAATCCGCGCCCTCTCCAAAAGGGGGGCGTGCGGAGCGAGTTCAGGCGGTCTACAGTTTCTGGCGACTCTGCTGGGGACTTAAAGAACTTGACTCGAACTCATGATATGTTGTTTTGTCTACACTTATGTGCTTCTTTGCATTGCATTTGCATAGGTGCGCCTAAGTCACAGTGTTTGCCATCTGCTATTCCTGAACGGTTTGTTGGAGGCTTCCTTGGAAAAGCGTACCATAAGGCTGACCAGTTACGGGCTCTGCCACGATGGGAACACAAACCTCGGTTTTGCCGAGGCACCTTTCTTGACCAATCGGCCTAGTTGCATATCGGAAGCTATAGAGACCATTCCAAATTAGGACAGATTGCTTACCCGAATGTAGGTTGTTTGAGACTGCATGCGTGCGTAGTGAAACCCTAGCTCCTGACAAAATAGGACAGGGAAACCCTACCCCACTATAGGGGTGTTTTGGCTCTCACTTGCTTGCTATGTGCTGCTAGGGTGTGTCTCTACAAGAATGCATGTATCAGTTGCAAGTCTGGGTATCAGTCTGAGGGCATCATTGTTTGAGGGTATCGGTATTGTGGTAGAACATTTTGGGGCAGAATTCAGTAAAGAGTACAGTCATTCAGCTATGCTCAAATCTGTTTTGGTGAAATTGGGCTGAGATGTTGCCTGTTTTCTCTTTTGCAAGGTAGTCTTGAAACTATAGCTTCAAAAGGCTCCGATATCCCCCGGGTACATTGGACTTGTGTTGATAGACTTTGTCAGGTCCGTGATTCAATGCAAAAGAGCAACCAGTGTTTCCTTCGTTGAGGCAAGGTAAAGAAAGGCCAAACAAGGCTCACCGGTTCTACTGTTCCGGCATTTATCAACAAAGTCATCGTCGCACCAGGCCCTGTAAAGTCTATCGGCACTGGATCAGTGAACTTGGGGGATAATGTGATTATGTGATCGGGGGATGAACCACTTGCGGATGGCGCTTAGTTTACTCCAAATGTGATGGATGGCCCACACTATTTTGAGCATTGTGCAAATGCTAGTTTTTGTACTTTCTGACTTGGATATTGGGTTAGTCTTGTTGTGTTGTTTTGAGTCTGTCTTGTTGTATCGAGTCAGTCCTGTTGTGTTAAGGAGTCAGGTGATTTCGGGGGTGTTACCTCGGACATCACTATCTTGTTTTATGTTTGTCTTTTACACTCTTTCTTTTGAGTCTGTTTCTGCCATGAAGCCAGTTGTGCCAGAAGATTTGAATGAAACGGTAATGCTTTTCACCTATTTTTCTGTGCCTTGAAATCATTGCATTGACCTAAGTTTTTTCAAAACTTTTTGAACACTGTGATGAAAACAAAGAGGAAGGAATTCCTCGGGATTTGAAAAAATTTGACCAATTGAGAGGAAGAGAGGCATGCTAAGCCCTTAATGAATGTGATCATGCTTGTTAATGTGAGTACTGAGAAGGATCCTGGCTTGATCCAGATTGGTTCTACATTGTCTTCAATGCGAGCGACTAGTCGCTTTCTTAAAAGATTTCAAAAAATATTTTGCGTGGTCCTGTGAAGACCTATATGGAATCGCTCTTGAGATTGTGCAGCATAGGATCGTTCTCAGCCTCAAGACTTAACTCTTTTTGCTTTCAAACCTTGAACTTGGATTCAGAATGTTCAACGGTCAACCACAATGTGAGGCTTGTATAGCCAAATTTGAAGCAACCCATGAACTAGGGGCAATAAGGTCATATGACATCAAAAGAGGCCTGCGAGGCCAGATTTGGAAATATCCCTCGAACTAGGGGCAAGAAAGTCAGATCAAGAAGATCAGATGTTAGCAAAGGAAGTTTGCAAAGCTAGATCAAAAGCATCCCTTGAACTAAGGGCAAAAAATGTCAGATGTGCTAGAAGAGTCAAAGATGAGTCTTTTCCGCAAACCAATGAAGACTGGTGTAGACACATCCGAACGTCCCAGGAAAAATCCCGTTTTGTTCATCGGGCTCACTACAGTTCGGACTCAAATGTCACGGTTCTGAATCTAATCCCGCAAAGTGCAATGCGAGACCGATAAATCACCAAAGAGTCCAAATTCAGCAAATCGTTTTGAAAAATAGATTTTTAGAAAGAAGTGCCAAACATGGACTGCTTTGCCAGATACAGAGTCGCCACCTAAATATTTTGTTTTGGGGGAATTTAGGAACCCTGACTCGTGCCTAAGGCCACGTGTCCGTCATCACCAAAGTTGCCTCGGCTTGGGAACTTGGGTACGATTGGGGAAGGTCATTTCATGAGCACCCCTGCTCGCCCGATCAAAGATCGGCCACTACTAAACATGATATCGAGTTTTTGAAAACACATGCGCTCTTATTCCGGTTTATTAGCCTAGAATTGCTATGTGATGCACACAGCATACAAGTATAGACTGGATTGCCTAAGTTGGAACAAAGCATCGCATATCCGTTTGTTTTGAAAATGGGTTGAAGTTTGCTACTCGCAAGTAGGCTAAAAACACGAGTTTCGACGAATTATTCCAATTCAAGCAACCCAACCTTCACCCACAGGCATTCAGGCAGTTATATCACATAAGCACATGGTCTCATGGTAAGCATGCTATCATGGCAATCACTGACACGCATGCAAGGATGCTAAAGCATAAACACTTACCGAGTACTCCGAACCAAAGAAATGAGCTAATGAGAAAACATGCATGAATCCTAACTATGCTGAGATGCCTAATGCAACACATGCAAGAATGCAATTAAGATAGGCTCGGCTATTCTAAGATGGCACATGAGATGCAACAATCGATACATGTATTCAACTTAGAATTGAAATATAATGCAGTTAGCATGATGCGGTGAGCCCGGTGCATGCAATACAGATGAATGAATGCAAGCATGCGAACATATAGATGCTAATTGAAACATGCCCTAAAACTAACCATCATAAGCTGGTAAATAAAAGGGAGAAAGACGTGGGGTTGGAAGACACGCACACACGCACGCACACTTATTACAAAGTTCACCCTCTCGCGGAGGGTCCGAATAAATAATACAAACCGAATAATTAATCAACTACCTTAGCTAATTAAATATTACAGAACCCTTAATTAATTAACAAATTAATTATAAAATAGTCTAAACATTAAACTAAAGAGGCCGCCGCAGCTTCGCCTCGAAATGATTGGATGATGCATGCACGATTCGCCTCGCTCGGAAACCCATAGCCATGCCTCTATTGCCTCTGTTTGCACTGCTTTATGACTCTGAAGACTGCACGAGTCCCAAATATGCTTCTGAACTACTCCTCGAGAATTGTGGGATGTCACCGGCCAAGAGAAAATACCACTGGCCATGGAAATATGGTCATTGACCAAAAGTGGGACCATCAGCTAGATTTTGGTAGTCGGCCGGCACTGAAAGTGGCCGACCGGTCATTTCTTCCTACAGAACACTGGTTTTGCTGTAGCAGAGGACAGACAGTGCATGGCAAAGAATTTACAAGCCAAATGTATGCACGACCACCCTCCCTATCATGCTAAGAACTCAAGGGAGTATGACTCTCGATCCTCGGGCCACCAATCACGCATTTCGATGCATGATGGCCAAAGGTGTCAAAGGTGCATATCAATACGGAATGAATGCAACACACAAATGAATGCTACGCACTCTATCATGTTGGGTCAAGAGTATCGACGACCGAGGATTGAGGCATGTTTTGTCACTTTAAGTACGAAACGTCCTTTGATCCTCATGTTTGGTTTGACACCCTAAACCAAACAAAATGCAATGTAGGTATGCCAAATGCAATGCGAAATATGCAATTAATGCAATGCAACATGAACAATGCAACTTAACATGCAAGCAACATGGTAATACAATAGGTGTGTAATACTACAATGAAACCTAAATATGCAAGTACACAAAGTGATAGGCATGCAACAATGACGCCAACCACAAGGATGAGACAACATGCAATGCGGTAAGCCTACAACAATACATAAGTGCATGATCCATGGGCTTACACTAAGGATGGGTAGGCCTCAGCTGTGCCAAAACAGTGGCCAAAGTGCCAAGAAATGATGGACAAAACACACCCAAACATACTCATGTAAAGGTCCAACACTTAGGCATAAAAAGGAGTCGACTTCTAAGCATATTAAGAAGAGACAAATATGGACAAGTGACAAGCATGATAAGCTCTGAAAATGTGCAAGGTATGATGCCAAATCAACCAAGCCATGCAAGTAAGGTATGCAATAAAGCCCAAAACTTGAGACTAACAAAGGGGGTCGAACTATGGCCATACCCACCGAGCCCCAAAGAGCCAAGATGACTTAAAACAGTCTTAGGGTAGACCAAAATAGGGCTGGGGCATGCATGGAACAAGGCCAAAACATGCTAAGAAATGGGCGCAAAATAGAGGGCATTCAAGGCCACAAAGAGAGCATTCCACTACAACTACCTCAACCAAACATGGCATGGGTTATGCAATGAAAAACAGAGCTATAATATTTCAAGATAAGCCCCAATACCCACTTAGATGGCACCTAAATGACTTAAGTCTAGAGGTATGCACAATGGCCCAAACATGGAGCATAAGACAACAACTCTTCAAAGCATTGAAAGGAAGGCAAATGCAAGCATACAAGCATGGAACATGGACTAAAATAGCATGACGAGTGATTCCAAGCCACTGAAATAGCCCAAGTAAAGCATGTTCATGACTCCACACCCAAAGCTAACAAGCTAAAAATGCATGGTGGCTATACGAAACATGGCAAACATGACCAAATCAACACCAAACAGAGCTTAAACATGTCACAACATGGATAAAAGCTTCATGAAGTCAAGCTAAAACATGCAAGCATGATGGTCTAAATGCATGATACATGTTTAGGCAAATGAGAGGATTGCAAAGCAAGTGCATGATGCATGCAATAAGCCAACGAACCAACATGAAACAGAGGTATAACATGATAAACTAACACCAAATACCCACTGAAATGAAGCTAAAACACATTAAACCAACATGCTACCTCTACAAGCCAACAATGCAAGCAAATGAGGCATAAGGGGAGAGAGGTGTCCCTCCCCTATACAAGACCTCAAAACCACTTCTCCACCACTGAAAATCCTCTGGATTTCAGTGGTGAGAAGTCAAAATAAAAAGGCTCCAAAGCTCAAGAAGAAGGTCACAAAAAGAGGCCAAACAAGGCCTAAGAGGGGGTAGACAACCCCCAACCCAAAAGTAACCTTAAACAAACACCTTAAGTATGAAAATACAGAACTTTTATCAGTTATACACTAAGCTTAAAATAGCATGCAAGATAGGCTAAAAACTTAAGGCAAAATGGGGAATAAAAGGGGTAGTTCTCACCCTTGAAGAACACTTCAAGAACATCAACTCCAGCACCTCCTTCTGATCAAAACCAACTCAAAAACTCTAAAATCAACCCTTCAACACCTCAGTAATCAAAGTATGGTGTAACACTAGGTGCTTTAGTGCAAAAATATGAACCAAAACACCATTTAGAACACTAATACACACACAAATGTAGAGAGAAGGGGAGATATATTTTATATCACAGGTTGTTCAACCCCTGGAAAGGGAGGGGAGGTCCTCCTCTTATAGGAATTCCAATTCTAAGCTTCCAAGGGAAGCTAAGTGTAAGAATGAAATCCCTCCATACACGTGTATGGAGGGCAGAATTTGTGCTCACTAGCTGGCACAGCTGGCATGCACAATGCCTGAAAAAGGCAAAGAAAAGGTCTCGGCCAGACAAAAGGGCCGGTCGACCAACACACATGGCCGGCCGACCAAATACAGTGTCGGTCGGCCAATACAATTGGCTGGTAGCAAGAAATCATGGCCGGTGACCTCAAACCATGGCCGGTGGGTTGAGGAGATGGCAAACAAGCCACCCTCTTCCCTCAAAATAGAAACACCAATGCTTGGTCCACAACCAAGCACAAAACAGTCGAGTTGAGAGGTCTTGAGGCAAGGCGCGCGGCCGGGACCTCGGAGAACTCAAAACGAACACGAACAAGGGTGATCATCGAGTGTTCAAATGATGACGTCCAAGTCTTGAGGACGGTCAAAAATGGGGTGTCTACAACTGGTCAGAAAGCCAAATCCGAGAACTAGAGAGAAAGAAAGTTTATTGCTGAAGGGCAATCGAGTTCCTATCCACAACACTAGGGGCAACTTCAACCCCCGTTGGATGGACTTCTACATCATCAGCAAACAATAGCCATTCTACTAGATTCAGATGGCTTCGAGATCCTACAACTGATCAACATGGACAAGTTAAACTTTTACCCTTGAGAGGCTCGCTGGGCCGAAAACCCGGAAGGGCGACCCAGGCAAAAGTTAGAGCAAGAAAAAGAAAAGAAAAAGAAAAAATGCAAAGAATGAAGAAAAGATGAAAAGAAATGAAAAGACAAAAGAAATAAAAAGAAAAGAAAAACATAGCTCGCAAGGTTGAAAACCTGGAAGGGCGGCTTTCGTAAAAGTTAGAGCGCAAAAGGAGAGGTTAATACCTGAGTGTACCCTAACCCGGAACTACGTCAGGCTTGATTCCCATGTTTGGGATACGTAGGTAACTTCATCTTGAAGTTCGGCCCCATTCATTTCCAACATGCTTAGCTCATCCATGTTGATTGGTTTATCCTTGTTCAACTTGGCTATCTTGTCCATGTGAAGTGGCTCATCTTCATGATCATCTTCGTTCAAAATTAGTTGTTCTATTCCGTTAGAAGATTCAGCTGCAAGATAATTCAAGTTCAGATCTGAGGTTGTGCATCTCAAGAGTAAATTCTATGTTGGTCGAGCAGTGGCCTTTTGCAAAAATAGTTTTTGAGGATTTTTAATGAGGTTGACTAATTTTCTCGAAAATTATTCCATTTCTTGCACCCAAAAAAGGAAAATTTTCAGTCCTCATAACCTAAGTTGCATGATTTCAAATCAGAAAATTGAACAAGCATGTTAATCTAACTCCCATGTTGATCAAAATTGTTCTAGTAGAAAGCCAAAACAAAAAATGGTCAAAATGATGAACTAAGGGCACAGTTGAGTCAGGTTTTCTGTCTTTTCCCCCTTGTCAACACACTTTCCAGAAAGGGCACCTTACTTGCTGGAAAGGGCACTTTACTTGCCAGAAATGGCACAATTGAAGCTAACAGCCGAGGGTTGAATCTCTCACCCTCCAAGCAGTGAGGTATCAAGCCAAGTGCGAAGCACGAACTGGAATGGAGCAGA
Source organism: Camellia japonica (assembly GCA_030407325.1). Taxonomy (NCBI): domain Eukaryota; kingdom Viridiplantae; phylum Streptophyta; class Magnoliopsida; order Ericales; family Theaceae; genus Camellia; species Camellia japonica. The sequence goes on along the minus strand of JAPPVO010000010.1, from coordinate 22,973,238 downwards.
ATATTCCACTCCCTCATCTGGAGAGGTCTGATCACATCCAAACTGGCCAAGGACCTCGTCAACAGATGTCAGTTGCAAATCTGCTACGCATCTGATCGTAGCGCAACCCCTCTATGGGAGAAACTCACTAGTTGTGAGCGGAAGAATGAGAATCTAGTAGAATACTAGGGGCACAAGCCCACAACTTCCTGTTTATCCATCAACCACCCAGGGGAGGGATAAAAAAGAAGAGAGATTGAAGAATAGAGAGATGTGCGCTAAGAGAAAAAGTGAGAAAAGGGCTTTTTCAGAAAAATAGAGATTGAGTGCCAGAGTGATGTGAGAATCACAAATGAGAAAGGGTGGGAAACAATACCTGAAGAAACAGGCTCCTCATGAACTGAGAGGTCTCCCACTGTTGGAACACATCCGAGTGTTGTGTTTGTTGTTTTTGTTTGTCTCAATTCTTGTTTTGGGTCGTTTCGAGTGTCAATAGTGTGTTCAGGTTGTTTTACCTTTTGTTTTCCTTTGTTGAGTCGTTTTGGCTGTGTTCAGTCGTAGGCTCAATACCCGGTCAAAAACTCATTTCTTAATTTCAAAAAAAAAAAAAATCGTTTTGTGCTTAGAGTGCTGTGTCATTCTCCACATATGTGCAAAACAGGATTTGTTCTTTTATAAAACCACAGGGTTCAACCCATGTCATTTGAGAACAGTAGAACAAGGACCTATCTGAAGCTATATAGGTTCCAGACTGCGAAGCAAAAGAAAAGAGGGAAAATTTGGAGCATCTGAGTTTGTTTCAACTTCTGCAAATTCTGAGATTGTATTCCGGATGTACCTCCTCAGGTCTTGTCAATGCTCCGAAGTATGAGTGTGCCTCTACCTCAAGCTCAAGCTCAAACCTATTTCGAGCCAGAATGGCGATCAAAAGTGCTCTCCCTGCGTATCATTCCCTGCCAGGGGCATCTTGGCTGTGTTTGCAATGAGTTCCTAGGAGACCAACTACGACGGTGGAAACTAGAGTTCGAATGACTGATGCCTAGAACGCAAAGGTTCAGGATTTTCGAGACTAAAGTCTGGTTTAAATACCCAGGGGTGTATCCCCGGCTTGAAATCTATATGGAAGCCCCATAGGTTAAGGTAGCGGGTATGCGCCTCAATTCTGGATACTGAACCAACCTAGTCTGCCACCCCGTTGAAGAATAGGGAAAGTTGTGAATATGATCGGGAAGAAAAGCGGCATCCGTGGTTTTCACATGCAGATGTTATCTCTCGCCAATATGAACAGGGTGTACCCTTTTGAGCTAAGCGTGTTGCCAAGTCCTCTGAGAGGTAAGTCGGAGGCACCAAAGTACATATTTGATGCCCCTTTATTGCATAGAATGTGCAGTTTCATATACGCTTCTGTTGCATGCGTGCCGCTCATCATTTATGATTCTTGCATAGAATATGCTTGCCCCATGCATAGAATATGCTTTCCATGTTGCATAGAATATGCACTTGTTTCATGCATAGAAAATGCACTCTTCCATACTTGCATAGAAAATGCTCGTATCTTTCGCATAGAAAATGCACTTCACTTGCATAGAAAATGCATTTTATTGCACTTTTTGTGCACTTCACTTGCATAGAAAATGCATTTTATCGCACTTTTTTGTGCACCTCACTTGCATAGAAATTGCATTTTATCACACTTTTTTGTGCATCTTACGGACTTAGAACATGCATTTTATCGCACTTTTTTTGTGTAGTTTACACTCGCGCTTTCTTGCGCATTGCACTTTCTTGTGCACTCGCACTTTCTTGCGTATCGCATTTTCTTGTGCACTCGCGCTTTCTTGCGCATCGCGTTTTCTTGTGCACTCACGCTTTCCTGCGCATCACACTTTCTTGTGCACTCGCGCTTTCTTGCGCATCGCACTTTCTTGTGCACTAGCGCTTTCTTGCGCATCGCACTGTTTTGTGCAGCTTACACTCACGCTTCTCATCTTGCGTGGAAAATGCTTGTGGCACTTGTTAGTGCATCGCTCGTGCTTTCTTGCGCATTGCGCTCTTTTGCGCACCTTACCTGCACTTGTAAGTGCATTGCATCGCACTGTCTTGTGCACCTGCATAGCACTGTTTTGTGCATTCACTCTGCTTCGCACTGTCTTGTACACTCTCTGGTCTAGGAGACCTTAAATCCTCTGAATGTGCAATTGTTTTGGTGTTTGTCGTGCCCGAACGACTTCCGCTGGTCTGGCATAGCCACTTGCCTGTGTTTGCAGCGAGTTCCTAGGAGATCAACTGAGACGGTGGAAACTAGAATTCGAATGGCTGTTGCCTAGAACGCAAAGGTTCGGAATTTTCGAGACTAAAGTCTGGTTTAAATACCCAGGGTGTATCCTCGACTTGAAATCTGTATGGCAGCCCCATAGGTTGAGGTAACGGGTATGCGCCTCAATTCTGGATAATGAACTAATCTAGTCTGCCACCCCGTTGGAGAATAGGGAAAATTGTGAATATGATCGGGAAGAAAAGCGGCATCCGTGGTTTTCACATACAGATGTTATCTCTCGCCAATATGAACAGGGTGTGCCCTTTTAAGCAGGGCATGTTACCAAGTCCTCTGAGAGGTAAGTCGGAGGCACCAAAGTACATATTTAATGCCCCTCTATTGCATAGAATGTGCACTTTCATATACGCTTCTGTTGCATGCGTGCCGCGCATCGTTTATGATTCTTGCATAGAATATGCTTGCCTCATGCATAGAATATACTTTCCATGTTGCATAGAATATGCTCTTGTTTCATGCATAGAAAATGCACTCCTCCATACTTGCATAGAAAATGCTCGTATCTTTCGCATAGAAAATGCACTTCACTTGCATAGAAAATGCATTTTATCGCACTTTTTTGTGCACTTCACTTGCATAGAAAATGCATTTTATCGCACTTTTTTGTGCACTTCACTTGCATAGAAAATGTATTTTATCGCACTTTTTTGTGCACCTCACTTGCATAGAAAATGTATTTTATCACACTTTTTTGTGCATGTTACGGACTTAGAACATGCATTTTATCGCACTTTTTTGTGTAGTTTACACTCGCTCTTTCTAGCACATCGCACTTTCTTGTGCACTCACGCTTTCTTGCGTATCGTACTTTCTTATGCACTCGCGCTTTCTTGCACATCGCACTTTCTTGTGCACTCGCGCTTTCCTGCGCGTCACACTTTCATGTGCACTCGCGCTTTCCTACGCATCGCACTTTCTTGTGCACTCACGCTTTCCTGCGCATTGCATTTTCTTGTGCACTCACGCTTTCTTGTGCATCGCACTTTCTTGTGCACTAGCGCTTTCTTGCGCATCGTACTGTTTTGTGCAGCTTACACTCGCGCTTTCTTGCGCATCGCACTGTTTTGTGCAACTTACACTCGCGCTTTCTTGCGCATCGCATTGTTTTGTGCAGTTAATCACTCGCGCTTTCTTGCACATCGCACTGTTTTGCGCAAATTACACTCGTGCTTTCTTGCGCATCGCACTATCTTGTGCATTTCATTACATGCTCTCATCTTGCATGGAAAATACTTGTGGCACGTGTTAGTGCATCGCGAGTGCATGGAAAATTCTCCGATTTGCTCTCTCCGGTTTGCTCTCTCTAGGTAAGGTTCAAAAGAAAATTTTTGAATTTAACATGTTTGCACTAACAAGTGCCACAAACATGTTAGTGCATCGGCCAGCTTTTCCGTTAGTACCCCGATGGTCTTCAAGAATTTTCTTCTGAACCTTTCCTAGAAAATTCTTCAAGACAATTCTTGAATAATTTTCGCCCTGAAAAGCTCTCAGGTTGGAGAATTTGAGAATTTATGTTGGGGACATTTGGCAGTTGTACTGTGATGGATCATCCAATCAACGGGGCAGTGGAGCCGGAGTAGTAATCATGGCTTCCGACGACGCAATAATTGAGCAGGCTGTCAAACTCGGCTTCGAAGCATCAAATAACGAGGCCGAATACGAAGCCCTTCTAACCGGTTTGCGGAATGCACATCTTCTAGGTGCTCGGCGTTTTCTTGTGTTTTGCGATTCAAAACTGGTGATCAATTAGCTAAAGCGGGAGTACGCGGCCAAAAATGACCATATGGCGACTTACATGAAAACGGCTAACTGCTTACTGGCAAAATTTGACCATCATGAATTGAATCAAATAACACAAGATCAGAACACACATGTAGATGCCCTGGCTTGCCTAGCCTCCGCTATTAACTCAGAGATTAAATGGACCATCGAAGTAGGTTTCATCCCGGAGCCGAGCATTGGCCCTTCGGAGGAAGTCCAGGTCAATGTCATAGAGTCAGGACCAAGTTGGATGGACCCCATTGCTGCATTCCTGTCTTCCGAATAGCTCCCAACGGACAGGAAAGAAGCGCACAAGCTGCAAAACAAAGCCCAGCGATACTACTTGGATCCGTAAGGAAAGCTTTATAAAATTCCCTTTCTGGTCCATACCTGGAATGCGTGCATCCGGACAAAGTCAAAGAGCTTTTGACTAAAATACATGAAGGCAGTTGTGGCGCACATTCTGGCGGACGCTCTTTGGCTTATCGAGTTGTAACATAGGGGTATTATTGGCCGACAATGAGAGCAGATGCCAAATGTTATGTGAAAAAATGTGAACAATGCCAGAAGTTCTCCCCCTTAACCCATCTGCCTGCTGAAGAGTTAAGCTCTATCACCAGTCCCTGGCCGCTCGCCCAATGGGGACTTGATATCGTCGGACCATTGCCGAGGGCCCCGAGGAACAAGCGATACTTGATTGTTGCAACAGATTACTTCACAAAATGGGTCGAAGCGGAGGCATTAACGCACATTCGAGATGCTGATGTTAAGCGCTTTGTCTGGAGAAATATCATAACACGATTCGGCATTCCAAGAGCACTTATCTCAGACAACGGCACCCAGTTTGATTGTGGCATCTATCGAGAGCTGTGCAGCAAGTATGGTATCCGGCCTTACTTTTCTACACCAGCTTACCCACAAAGCAATGGTCAAGCTGAAGCCTCTAACAAATCCATCTTGAATGGCATCAAGAAGAGGCTGGACAAAGCTAAAAGCAAACGGGTCGAAGAATTACCGAGTGTTTTGTGGGCTCATCGAACTACGCCGAGATGATCCACTAGGGAAATGCCGTTTGCTTTATGCTTTGGAACCCAGGCAATCATACCCCTGGAGATTGGTCTCCCAACCTTGAAATCAAAAGTTTTTGATATGGGCCAAAACGACATGATGCAAGCCTTGGATTTGATTCTGATTGAAGAACGAAGAGACCGTGCCCTTACATCCATGGCACGGTATCAACAACAACTTGCTAAGTCGTATAATCAATGTGTTCAGCTGCGCCGCTACACACCAGGAGAGTTGGTCCTGAAGAAAGTACTTCCAGCTGCCAGGAAACCGGCTGATGGAAAATTGGGTCCTAACTGGGACGGCCCCTATCAGGTCGATTCAATCGAAAGAGTAGGGGCATATCGGCTCAAAGACATGTCTGGAAGGAGTCTGCCACGGCCTTGGAATTCAACGCACTTGGGTAAGTTCTATCATTAAACCCAACCTGTGGGGAATGATACTAGTTTTGAATGGTTCACCTCACCATGTACACATTCCACTTTTGTAATGCAAAGATTCCTGTTTACTCACTGCGAAATCCAGTTCAAAAGTGTTCCGATAAAAGCCTCCGGATTCGGAGCGCCCTTCGTGGGTCTCCGGATTCGGAGCCCCATCCGTGCAGGTCATGTTTCGGCCTATTAAGCCTCCGGATTCAGAACGCACTTCGTGGATATCACGATTGGCCAAGACAAAAAGCCTCCGAATTCGGAGCCCCATCCATGCAGGTCACGTTTGGGCCGATTAAGCCTCCGGATTCGGAGCGCCCTTCGTGGACATCACGATTGGCCAAAGTCTCCGAATTCTGAGCCCCATCCGTGCAGGTCACGTATGGGCCGATTAAGCCTCTGGATTCGAAGCGCCCTTCGTGGATATCATGATTAGCCAAGACAAAAAGCCTCCGAATTCGGAGCCCCATCCGTGCAGGTCACGTTTGGACCGATTAAGCCTCCGGATTTGGAGCGCTCTTCATGGATATCACGATTAGCCAAGACGAAAAGCCTCCAAATTCGGAGCCCCATCCATGCAGGTCGCGTTTGGGACGATTAAGCCTTCGGATTCGGCGCGCCCTTCGTGGATATCACGATTGGCCAAGACAAAAAGCCTCCGGATTTGGAGCCCCATCCGTGCAGGTCGCATTTGGGCCGATTACGCCTCCGGATTCGGAGCGCCCTTTGTGGATATCACGATTGGCCAAGATAAAAAGCCTCCAAATTCAAAGCCCCATCCATGTAAGTCGCGTTTGGGCCGATTAAGCCTCCGGATTCAGAGCGCCCTTCGTGGATATCACGATTGGCCAAGACAAAAAGCCTCTGAATTCGGAGCCCTATCCGTGCAGGTCACGTTTGGGCCAATTAAGCCTCCGGATTCGGAGCGCCCTTCGTGGATATCACGATCGGCCAAGATAAGTCTCCGGATTCGGAGCCTCATCCATGCAGGTCACGTTTGGGCCGATTAAGCCTCCGGATTCGGAGTGCCCTTCGTGGAAATCACGATTGGCCAAGACAAAAAGCCTCCGGATTCGGAGCCCCATCAGTGCACGACACTTTTGGGCCAATTAATCCTCCGAATTCGGAGTGCCCTTTATGGAAATCACGATTGGCCAAGGCAAAAAGCCTCCAAATTCAGAGTCCCATCCGTGGTCACGTTTGGGCCGATTAATCCTCCGGATTCGAAGCGCCCTTCGTGGATCACGATTAGCCGAGATAGGTCTCTGAATTCGGAGCCACATTAATGCACGACACTTTTTGGCCAATTACGACTCCGGATTCGGAACGCCCTTATCACATTGGCAAACATTCAAAATGAAATGGGACAAGCCGTATAAACGTATGGTGGAACATACCGTATAAACGTAGGCTGAAACATGCAAACAAACATGAAGTGAGACAAGCCGTATAAACGAAGGCCGAAACATGCAAACATTCAAAATGAAATGGGGTAAGCCGTATAAACGAAGGCTGACACATGCAAAAATTCAAAATCAAATGGGGCAAGCTGTATAAACGAAGGCTGAAACAAGCAAACATTCAAAATGAAATCGGATAATCCGTATGAATGTAGGCTAAAACATGCGAACATTCAAAATAAAATGTGTCCTTAGATAAATCAATTGGCATGAAGTGTACTAATATAAGTAGAAAGTACGCTAACACTTGAAAACGAAGCGTTTTATTAAATTAGCCAATAATTACATAATTTTGGACGCAATCGGCGTTTGAGCATTACAAGGTCTGCTTTTATTCGGCAGCTCCCTCATCATCACTCTTCTCAACTTCGAAAGCGGAAAAGGGGAAATCATTTCGCTGGTACAGCGGCGTCGCTGAATTCACACTTGCTATCCGGAGAGCCTCAGCTTGCTGAAGTGCCTTGATCCAACCATGCTTAAATCCACGATTTTCACATCGGCAAACTTCCTCGGCGAGTTTCTCCATCGTCTTCTGTATTCTGACCTTTCAGCCATCATGGACGCCTTTTTCATAGGCCGTGGACCTCGCAGTCTGAATCGCAAACATGCTAGCCGTGTTCCGATCGGCAATGGCATCACTTATCAGTCTCTGGGTCACCCTCTCTTCCACAACCGGGTTAGGATGGCTGGCCGATCGGGACTTGGCGGACTTGATTTTCCTTAGTTCCCGCTCGGCCTTCTCTGCGCAAGCTTCTAAGTTCCGGATGCGTTCATCTCTCTATGTTATATCCTGCCGAGCGGCACGAAGATGCATACCGATTTCATAAGCGGTGTACAGCCCAATCACCGCCCCATGAACACCTTCACGAAACACTTCGAAATCATGTCGACCTACCATCGACTACTGGACTTCGGGTGGAAAAATCTGTCGAGCGAACTCGACTGCCACATTTGGATCACGAACGATTGAGTCCACCTCTGTCATTGGTCTATTCTCCACGAAGACCGCAAAACTCAATGGGCGCGGTGTCGCATCGGATTCCCTTCCAGAACGGGGTTGAGGAGATCTACCCTGTGGCTGCTCGTCCCTCCTAGGTGACCTACTTCGACGACGAGGAGATTCGTGTCTCTCCCGATCCCTCGAAGTCCTACTTCCCGTGCGTGAAGGTTCGCCACTTTGACTCATATCTCCTCCTAGCTCAGCTAATGTCCTCGCTTCTCCTTTGCTGTTGAAGAAAAGTCTATTTGACATTCGCACTTGTTTAACCTTCCTCAACGAACTGGACTGAGTTACTGGCTCTGAACATATAAATAGGACCTTCATGCACGAAGTACACGCCCATTTATTCCCTACGGGGGCAGCACCTCCGAGGTGATCTCATTAATATTAAAACCTCAACAACCCAACGCCGATTGAGTCATGTGCCCCAACCGCCCCCACGAACCTCTGTTATTCGGCGTTCTAGTTCATGAAACAGTTGGGGCAAGGGCAGATTCGTCCATATAATCGGCTTATTTGCCCCAGTCGCCCCACGAACCTTTGTTATTCGGCGTTCTAGTTCATGAAACAGCTGGGGTAAGGGCAGATTCGTCCATCTAATCGGCTTATTTGCCTCAGCCGCCCATGAACATCTGTTATTCGGCGTTCTTGTTCATGAACCAGCTGGGGCAAGGGCAGATTCATCAATCTAGTCGGCTTAAGTGCCCCAGCCGCTCAATGAATCAATTTATCCGTATAATATTCATGAATCGATTTATTTGCCCCAGCTCGCCCCATAAATCTCTATTATTCGGCGTTCTAGTTCATGAACCAGCTGGGGCACGGGCAGATTCATCAATCTAGTCAGCTTAAGTGCCCCAGCTGCTCCCTGAATCGATTTATCAGTATAATATTCACGAGTTCATTTTATTCGGTTTTCCAGTTCGTGAACCAGCTGGGGCAAGGGCAGATTAAGTACCCCAGCTACCCCATGAATTGCCCCACCTACTCCAGATTAAGTGCCCCAGCTGCCCCATGAATTGTTCACATCTTATTCTATAGTGGACAACGGTGAACAACTTTTTGTGGGTAACTCCTCGACTTCTAAAGTTGAAGGCCAAGGAAAGATTATTCTGAAGATGACATCTGGAAAGGAACTCACTCTCAACAATGTGCTACATGTACCGGACATTTACAAGAATCTTGTTTTCGGATTTGAAAGTGACAAATTTGTACTTACCAAAAACATGATATATGTAGGAAAATGTTACATGTCTGATGGACTTTTCAAAATGAATGTAATGACTGTTGCACCCTCTGTTATTGATAAAAATACCGCTTCTTCTTACTTACTTGAGTCTTGAAATTTGTGGCATGGTAGACTAGGACATGTTAATTATGGATCTTTGCGTAGATTAATTAATATGGAATGTTTACCTAAATTTGACATTGATTTAAATCATAAATGTGAAATTTGCGTTGAGGCAAAATTAACTAAAACTCATTTTCATTCAATTGAACAAAGTACGGAGCCACTTGAATTAATTCATAGTGACATTTGTGATTTTAAATCAATTCAAACTAGAGGTGGAAAAATATATTTTATCATTATCATAAATGACTATACTAGATATAGTTATGTTTATTTAGTTCGAACCAAGGATGAAGCTTTGGAAACTTTCATCCAATATAAGAATGAAGTTGAAAATCAACTTGGTACGAAAATTAAAAAAACTTAGAAGTGATAAAGGTGGTGAATATGAATCACCTTTTGGTGAGTTTTGTAAAGAACATGGAATAATTCATCAAACTACTGCTCCTTACTCACCTCAGCAAAATGGAATTGCTAAAAGGAAAAATAGAACTTTAAAAGAAATGATGAATGTCATGTTAATAAGTTAAGTATTACCTCAGAACTTGTGGAGGGAATCAATACTTTCTGCTAACTATATTTTAAATAAAATACCCCGAAAGAAAGTGAATCAAACACCTTATGAAATGTGGCATGGGAGAGTACCATCCTACAAATATTTAAAAGTCTGGGGGTGTTTGGCTAAAGTGGCTATTCTTAGTCCTAAAAGACTAAGATAGGTCCTAAAACAGTTGATTTCATTTTCATTGGTTATTCCAAGAATAGTAGTGCATATCGGTTTTTTATTCATAAATCAGAACATTCCGAAATGCATGTAAATACTATTATTGAATCTTGGAATGCATCATTCTTTGAACATGTATTTCTGAATAAAACTGGACAAGAGACTAGTACCAATAAAATATCCTATGATACTACTAGTCATGATCAAGGACAAGAGCAAGAGGTAGATCAAAATGAGGAAGAGGAACCTAGGCGTAGTAAACGTGCTAGAACCTCAAAATCTTTTGGTCCAGATTTTCTAAATTTTTTGTTAGAAAATAAGCCTTTAACTTTTAAAGAAGCTATGTCCAGTCCTCAGGCTCTTTTATGGAAAGAAGCTGTAAACAGCGAAGTTGAATCCATCTTGCAAAATTACACTTGGAAATTGGTGGATTTGCCACCAGGTTGTCAACCTCTTGGGTACAAATGGATTTTCAAGAGAAAAATGAAAGCGGATGGATCAATTGACAACTAGAAGGCAAGACTTTTGGTCAAAGGATTTAGACAAAAAGAAGGTCTTGATTACTTTAACACATACTCACGAATAACATCCATTGGAATGCTAATTGCCATTTGTGGGAGCCAAATATATGACAAAGGCAGAAGGCGCGCGCAATACATGACTGGTAATAATTAGCTGTATCCGAATACAATATTTGGGCCGAATAGGTGCGCAGCATTGGAGCCGGTTAATGTAAAGGATAATAATCAAAAAATAGGCCCTGGCCCCGAGGATCGAGAAAAACAGGTATAAATACAGGAACAACATATTTAGTAGGTATGTAAGAATCACTCTACTTAACTTAGACAAGAAGCTATCTTGAGGGTCTGAACTAACTTGTCCGTCAGAGTGCTAATTCCGGCACCCCCGACCGGAGTGTTTCCATCTTTTCAGGTGACTAGCTAAGGATCTCCAGCGTCTCCCAGGATCTGAAGAGTATTTCCAAACCACTTCTCCACAATTGGCGCCGTCTGTGGGAATACTCAAATACATCCATGGCAGGGGTGACTGAAGATCCTCCGGTAGCCATTGACGAGACCGCACAGGGAGATAACCTCACTCCAGCAAATATGCTCGGGAAAGAAACCATCGCTGCAAGACGCGCCTTGAACTTCGATTCACCAACAACTTCAGCGCAAGAGACAATGCAGGCGATCATGGAACAAGCAAAGCAGAACGAACAGAGGCTGGAGAACATGATCACTGAAAATGAACGTCTCCGTCAAGATTTGGCCCTCGAAGTCGCAAAATCGAAAGAAGCCATGCGCCAAGATCCCGAACGACCTCCGAGGGCCGGTGGACAACGACCTCGAGCCCAACCAAAGGATACCACTAGCGACTCCAACTCATTATCCATGGAGCTCACCAAGAAGGGACGATCCAAAACTTCCAGCTCCTCCGAAAAGAGTCTACATACGAGGAACAAGCGCAGGCGGAGCAGTTCAGACGAAGAAGACCAGCACGATCCTTTTGTCCGACGGATTGCAAGGGCGGCCCTACCCAAGAAGTTCAAAGCTCCATCATTCACTCTTTACGATGGAAAATCAGACCCCACTGATTATATCCGTCATTACAAGCAGGCCATGACATTGCATGCAGACAACGAAGCCCTCATGTGCCGAATATTCCCCAACAGCCCGGGGCCATTAGCTGTCAGGTGGTATTACAAGCTGGAGCCGGCTTCCATCAAAAGCTTCCATCAATTACAGAAATCCTTCAGGGCCAGGTTCATCACCAACGAGGTACAGCCGAAGCAGGCCGACTCCCTCTGGGCCATGCAGATTCAGTCAGGAGAAACGCTTAGAGCATATTCGGTGCGCTATTGGAAGTGCTTCAACCTCGTTGATGACGCTTGCAATGACTCCATGGCCATCACCGCCTTCAAAATGGGACTACATCCTGATAGTCCTCTTCGCAATTCCCTGACCAGAAGACCCCCCAAAACAGTCTGGGCATTGATGAAAAAAGTTGAGGAGTATTGCAAAGTGGAAGATGATGCCTTAAGAATAAAAGCCGACCAAATGTCCAATAACACGGCCCTTCCTGAAATTGCTCAACCAATAAGCTCCGTGCCACCTCCTAGCCCAGAGCCTCGGCAACGCGCTAGACGAGACAAAAGGCGGGATACTCGCCGAACAAGCGATCAATGTCCCCACCGGACGAATGAGCAACTGCAAGTCGACAGCAGACGCTCGAGGCGTGCCGACAAAAAGTACACAGAGTTGTCAGAACCAATCGCTGCAATCATGACCAAAGTCCAACACCTTCTATTCTTCAAATGGCCATCAAAAATGGTAGGGCCGCCCGACACGCGAAGAAGGGATCGGCGGTGCGAATATCACAAAGATCACGGCCACGAAACAGAGAGCTGCTACGCATTAAAAGACCACCTGGAAGAATTGGTGCAAGACGGCCGACTGCAACAGTATGTGAGACAGGGAAAGCCAACCAAGGCACTAGCCTTGAGGTAGGACTCTCCTTCACTTGGTGTGATCCATGTAATCTATAGCCTGCCTGCACCCCCAACCGTGCACACAATTCAATCGCATCCAATCCCCCAGGCACAACGTATTCCGACTGAATGGCCCAAAGAAGCTCCAACAATCGCTTTCAATGACTCCGACCATAGTGGCACAACAGCTTCCCACATTGATTCGTTGGTCATTACATTACGAATAAACCGGTTCGCCATTGAACGAATTCTCATAGACCCAGGGAGTACTTTAGAGGTTATGTATTACCAAACTTTCATCAAACTCGGCCTCAACGAGTCAGATCTGTGTCCGACGCCTCGTCTATTGTTCGGCTTTAATATGAATCCCGAATACCCGTTAGGAAAGATCGTACCACCTGTCCGAGCGGGCTCCAGAACGATCGAAGTAGAATTCCTGGTCGTAAAGCTCCCTTCGCCGTATAATGTCATCATGGGGCGAACCTGGATACATATTATGAAGGCCGTTCCAAGCACTTATCATCAGCTCATGCGCTTCCCGACAGCCCGTGGCATTGAAGAGATCCGTGGCTCCCCCCAATCGGCACAAGCAGCGATTTTATGAAAACCCTATCACTGACCTGATCTGTGGGCTTTGATACTTGTGTATATTTCACTTCTGCAATGCAAACCATCTTTCTTTGTCGTTCAATTTATTTCACAAACCCCATTGTGATGCTCGTTATGACGACGATTTGGAGCCCCCCCTAGGTGCATGTCACCTAAGGGCCGATTAAGTCTCCGGATTCGGAGCGCCCTTCGTAGATATCACGATCGGCCACATTAAGTCTCCGGATTCGGAGCCCCCTTAGGTGCATGTCACCTCAGGGCTGATTAAGTGTTCGGATTTGGAGCCCCCTTTGGTGCATGTCACCTTAGGGCTGATCAAGTCTCCGGATTTGGAGCGCCCTTCGTGGATATCACGATTGGCCACATTAAGTCTCCGGATTCGGAGCCCCCTTAGGTGCATGTCACCTTAGGGCCGATTAAGTCTCCGCATTCGGAGCCCCCTTAGGTGCATATCACCTTAGGGCCGATCAAGTCTCCGGATTCGAAGCGCCCTTCGTGGATATCACGATTGGCCACATTAAGTCTCCGGATTCGGAGCCCCCTTAGGTGCATGTCACCTCAGGGCCGATTAAGTCTCCGGATTCGGAGCCCCCTTTGGTGCATGTCACCTTAGGGCCGATCAAGTCTCCGGATTCGGAGCGCCCTTCGTGGATATCACGATTGGCCACATTAAGTCTCCGGATTCGGAGCCCCCTTAGGTGCATGTCACCTTAGGGCCGATTAAGTCTCCGGATTCGGAGCCCCCTTAGGTGCATATCACCTTAGGGCCGATCAAGTCTTCGGATTCGGAGCGCCCTTCGTGGATATCACGATTGGCCACATTAAGTCTCCGGATTCGGAGCCCCCTTAGGTGCATATCACCTTAGGGCCGTTCAAGTCTCCGGATTCGGAGCGCCCTTCGTGGATATCACGATTGGCCACATTAAGTCTCCAGATTCGGAGCCCCCTTAGGTGCATATCACCTTAGGGCCGATCAAGTCTCCGGATTCGGAGCGCCCTTCGTGGATATCACGATTGGCCACATTAAGTCTCCGGATTCGGAGCCCCTTAGGTGCATGTCACCTTAGAGCCGATTAAGCCTAGGTACTTCACTAAGCATATTAAAAATTGATTAAGTCTCTGGATTCGGAGCCCCTTAGGTGCATGTCACCTTAGGACCGATTAAGCCTAGGTGCTTCATTAAGCATATTGAAAATTCAGAACAAGACGCAAATAAGGTCCTTAACTGAGCATATCAAAAATTCAAAGTAAGACCCAAATGTGTGAATTAAAGCTTTTTATTCGATCAAACAGTTGTTACATAAACGCAACTCACATCTGAGCGTTACAATTTTTATTTAATCAGACAGTTGTTACATAAACGCAACTTGCATTTGAGCATTACAATACCCATGTCCGATCTCAAAAGCTAAAAAGGGATAAGACGCATTGGTAAAGCGGCAGCGCCGAATCAACTCCCGTCACCCGGAAGTCCTCCGCGGTTTGCAATGCCTTGAGCCAACTGTGCCCAAGTCCTTCCCTGATACCATTGACAATGTCAAGGCAAAGATCCAGGACAAGGAGGGATAAACCCAACGGTCGTTGCCTTTCCTTTCGGGGTGATCTGCTCCGACGACTTGAAGATTCATGCCAACCTTTGGGCGCCCTACTTCCCATACGAATGGATCCTCTGCCGCGATCCATGGCAGCACCAAGTTCGGCTGAACACCAGCCTCTAACTAACATTCCCGCTTATCTCGCCTCACATGAGCGATTGTTTATCTGCGCAAAGCACCCACTCCTTTTATTTTCAATACTGGCAGCGATCTCGAGGCCCCAATCCCGAGGTGACTTCGCTAACACTAAATTCCATGAGAAAACTGTCGGTTGACATTCGCTACGGCGTAGTTATCCAAACGACTTTTTGAAGCACGTGCGCTGGCCAAAAATTTAGGCCCCCAGCCGAGTTGAATTTGCTAAAGCCACTCTACCCACTGGCTTTCGGCTTCTTCAGGTTACAATAGCCTGTCAGGATTAAACGGCTATCAAGTATGGATTGACCCTGCCGGTCAACGCTTATATATTCATTCAAACACAATAAAACGAAACACATACATGCCGAATACGAACTGCAATAAAATATTTGTAACAGAACGTTTCTTATTCAACAAAACAAGCAATAAATTACATAGTTTTGAACGTGATACGCGTTTCAGCCTTACAACAAATATAATTATGCGGCGTCACCCTCATCATCACTCTTCTCGACTTCAAAAGTAGAAAACGAAAAATGTTTACTGTGATAGAGTGGTGACGCCGAATCAATGCCTGCCGCTCGAAGAGCCTCTGCGGCTTGAGATGCCTTGATCCAACCGTGCCTAAATCCACGATTCTCACATCGGCAAACTTCTTTGGCGAGTTTTTCCTTGGTCTTCTCGATTCCAACTCTTCGGCCTTCATGGAAACCTTTCTCATAGGCCCTTCCCTTCGCGCTCTCCATTGCGAACATACTCACCGTCTCACGATCGGCAAGCGCGGAACTGATGAGCCGGCTGGTAACCCTCTCTTCCACGATTGGGTTTCCCTGCCCGGTGGGTTGTGCCTGAGCCGCCTTGGTCTTCCTCAACTCGCGCTCAGCCGCCTCCGCTCGGGCCTCCAAACTTCGAATACGTTCATCCTTCTTCTCCATTTCTCGGCGGGCAGCGCGCAATCGCATGCCGATTTCATAGGCAGTGTACAGCCCCTTCACCGCCCCATGAATGCCTTCACGAAACACTTCGTAATCCTGGCGACCTACCATCGATTGCTGAACCTTAGGCGGGAAAATTTGTCGAGCAAACTCGACCGCTACATTTGGGTCTCGAACGATCGAGTCCGCCTCCGTCATGGGTCTATTCCCCACAAATACCGCGAAGCTTAATGGGCGCCGATTCGCCTCAGGTGCCCTCTCGACTCGAGGTTGGAAAGTTCTGCCCTGCGACTGCTTGTCCCTCCTGGGCGACCTGCTTCAACGTCGAGGAGACTGACGCCTCTCTCGATCCCTGGAACTCCTGCTCCCTGTGCGCGGAGGGTCATTACCATGATTCATGTCTCCACCCAGCTCAGCCAGCGTCTTCGCTTCCCCTCTGCTGTTAAAGAAGAGTCTGTTGACATTCACTCGATACCCTCAAACGCTGGAGTCAGTTGTCTGCTATGCTCATAAAAGTTTTACCTTTAATCATTTATCCTTTAAAAGGCAGCACCCTCGAGGCCATCTCATTAATTGTAAAACCCTCCAACGCCCGGCGCCGAC
Source organism: Camellia japonica (assembly GCA_030407325.1). Taxonomy (NCBI): domain Eukaryota; kingdom Viridiplantae; phylum Streptophyta; class Magnoliopsida; order Ericales; family Theaceae; genus Camellia; species Camellia japonica. Next base: position 22,956,764 of record JAPPVO010000010.1, on the reverse strand, counting down.
TGCATCGACCCACTTGGGGCAAAGGCGGACATCTATCAAAACTCCTAAGATCGTTTCCTCCGGCGCCCGAATGATCATCGTTTCATCCGGTGCCCGAATGATCATTGTTTCATACGGCGCCCGAATGATCACGCACCACCTGGGGCAAGGGTAGATTCATCAATCTATTCGGCTTATGTACCCCAGCCGGCCCATGAATCGATCCTTCACAAATCTTAAGGTCGTTTCATCCGGCGCCCGAATGATCATCCACCACCTAGCGTAAGGGCAGATTCATCAATCCATTTGGCTTATGTACCCCAGCCGGCCCACGAATCGATCCTTCACAAATCTTAAGGTCGTTTCCTCCGGGGCCCGAATGATCATCGTTTCATCCGGCGCCCGAACGATCATCGTTTCATACAGCGCCCGAATGATCACGCACCGCCTAGGGCAAGGGCAGATTCATCAATCAATTCGGCTTATGTACAACAGTCGGCGCATGAATCGATCCTTCACAAATCTTAAGGTCGTTTCATCCGGCGCCTGAATGATCATCCACCGCCTGGGGCAAGGGCAGATTCATCAATCCATTTGGCTTATGTACCCCAGCCGGCCCACGAATCGATCCTTCACAAATCTTAAGGTCGTTTCATACGGCGCCCAAATGATCACGCACCACCTGGGGCAAGGGCAGATTCATCAATATATTCAGCTTATGTACCCCAGCCGGCCCACGAATCGATCCTTCACAAATCTTAAGGTCGTTTCATACGGTGCCCGAATGATCACGCACCGCCTGGGGCAAGGGTAGATTCATCAATCCATTTGGCTTATGTACCCCAGCCGGCCCACGAATCGATCCTTCACAAATCTTAAGGTCGTTTCATACGGCGCTCGAATAATCACGCACCGCCTGGGGCAAGGGCAGATTCATCAATATATTCGGCTTCCGTACCCTAGCCGGCCCATGAATCGATCCTTCACAAATCTTAAGGTCGTTTCATACGGCGCCCGAATGATCACGCACCGCCTGGGGCAAGGGCAGATTCATCAATCTATTTGGCTTATGTACCCCAGCCGGCCCATGAATACGGCGCCCGAGTGATCATGCACCGCTTGGGGTAAGGGCAGATTCATCAATCGATTCGGCTCGGTACCCACAATACGCGGCACATGAATGATAATTCAATATTGTCATAGGATATTCAATTTCTGACAGCTAAAACACAGCAATGATTTTATCCAAATTCGTAAACGGCAAAGTAGTGAAAGGCAAAGTATTCTTCATTAACATAACTTCACAAACCATGAACAAGTAGTGGAGAAATACCAAGGCAGTTTTCATTAATAAATTGGGCGCAAATAGTAACCAATTTATACATGAAACTAGCCTGAGCCAACAAAAGTCTACCAAACAAAAAACTTACATCAAAACCAAAAGTCTACCAAACAAAAACTTACATCAAAATCAAAAGTCTACCAAACAAAAACTTAAATCAAAATCAAAGGAGATGACTCCCAGATCAATCCTCGGGGTCAGACTGAAGTGGCTCGACGTCCACTTGCTCGTAGGGAATTGGCAAGGCCAATGTAACTCCAGCGGCAGCAAGGGCTTTGAGCCATCCATGTTTGAACCCCCGATTCTCGAATTTGGGAACTTCATCTACATATTCCGTGAAGGCGGCGCTTTTTCCTGCCTCAAATGCCGCAGAAGCTTCATAATCGGCTTTCTCCTTAGCGGCCTTGAGCTCCGCTAACTGAACCTCTGCCTTGGCAAGCGCCTCCTTGGCTGACTTGAGCAATTCTTCGCTCGCATTTGCCCTACTCTCAGCGTCAGAGCGGAACTGTTCAGCTGAGTTAGCTCTCTCTTTCTCTGCTTCAGCTCGCGCACTCTCCATCGCGGCTCTCATACTTTCAAATTCGGCCCTACTCTTTTGACCGTCCGCCTCCGCTTGCAAACGATCAACTCTACCGAGGGCATCATGGAGGCGGCGGCCTAGGTCCGCGATCCTGCCAACAGTCTGCAAAACAAGTTGGGATCATCAGATATCTTTAAGGAAAACAAAGTCAAGAGAATTTGAGATGGTCACTAACTAGGAACGCCGACTACGCAGATAGGGCTACGGCCATAACATCCGGCACGGCGCGAAAGGCTGCGACGTCAGCTGGCAAGGAAATTGAAGCCACGAGGCTCAACACCACGGCTGGATCCTCAATGGCTGAGGCATCGGAGGAGATCGGTGTATCTTTGATCTTAGGCCGAACAATAAAGGGCGCAGCTACACCCGACTCATGTACACGAGTGTAGACACCCCATTTTTGACCGACCTTAAGACTCAGACGTCACCGATTGAGCGCTTGGTGATGTTGCATATCGCGCTCATTCAGAGGTTTCAGAGTGTCAGCCGCGAGCCTTGCCTCCGGACTTCCAGGCTTTTCTGTGCCTTGCCTCGGTTTGCGAACCAGGCTCCGTTTTCTCCGTTTTCTCTTCCCGAAGGGAGGGAGAGGTCTCGTAGATCATCTCTCAGTGGCCGTAGGCTACGTTTCGTGGTCGTAGGCCATTTTTCCCGTTTGGAGCCCGGTTCCCAGTTTTCAGAGCCGTCGGCCGTGTGCCTCAGTTCGGGACCGCTTAACCACCTCCGTTTCCTCCGATTTTTGGCATACATCTTATTTCCTCCCTTTTAAGGGACACTGTGGCTCGAGAGACCGACTTCGTGGTCAAACGCCACCTCCAGTGCTTAACAGTCAGTTTTCGGGGTCCCGGGCTGCGTGTTTCGGCCCCCGAACCTTCGTTTTACATCGGTTTGAGTTCATTTTTGGCACGGACCTTATTTTCATTGGTATGAAGCTTGTAGAAGGGTGGGAGGCCAGCAATTGTTCTGAGGACCAGCTTTATTCCTTCAACGCTCTCCGTCGCCCGTTTTTCTTGCTAGAAAGCTGGTATTGACCACCCCCGGGCCATTTTTTTGGGCCATCAACCACATATTTGTGTTGTACACACCTGGGAGGCCACCAATATGGCATGGCCGGCCATGAACCCTTCCTGACCCTTTTGAACGGCTTTGAAAAATTGGGTTTTCTCTCTCCTGGTTCACTTTTTCAGGGTTTCAACCACATAGCTGTGTTGGGCACACATGGGAGGCCACCAATATGGGGTGGCCGGCCACTAATTCTCATTTACCCTTTTGACCCTGGCCGGCTGGCCAGGGGAGTTGGCCGGCCAGCCACCTGAGCTCCCAGAAACTGGCCGGCCATGCTCCCCACACCTTGTTCCTTACAGATACACCCTCCTTTCCCCCCCAAATCTTGTATCCGATGAGGGAACTTTTGGGGGTGAAATTTGAATTCAATTTTCCCCCGTTTTTCTCCACACCTTTGCCTATATAACCAGCACCCCCAGCTATATTTTAGAGGTTACAAAAATTTGTTCTAAGGCTCTTGCATTCAATCTCTCTCCCTCTCTATTCCAAGCATCAAAACCCCTCAAGTCCTACACCATTTCTACTCCATCTCCAAGCCAACCAATCCACACTCCATTCCAGCAGCTTGGAGGCTCTTTCCAGAGGCTAGGAGCACCACTTCTTGGACCAAGAGGCTGCTGAAGTTTGGTTCTACAAGGGTGAGTCCCATTTTCCTTTTTTTGTGCACTATTTTGATCTATATCCTAGCTCCTTGTGCTTACATTTTTGGGCTCCGACCCTAACTGAAAATAGTCTTATTTTGAGCTCGTTTTCATGTTTGATTAAGGGCATTTCCCTGTTTGAGGCTTCCTTCTTACCCTTTGTGTTTAAACCCTCTTTTAGGCCTATTTTTGCATAGTATTTTAGGCTTATTTGTGAGCTGTTTTAGACTTGGTCATAAACTTTAAAATATCATATTTTGAGGCCCTCTTCAACATTGTTGAAGGGCCCGAAGCAGATTGGCAGCAGAGCAGGTTTGAGGAACTCATGCTCTTTGATGAGAGAAGACTGAAAGCACTGTACCATGTTCAGGGATATCAGCACAGAATTGCCCGGGCTTTCAACAAGAGAGTGAAGTCCAGGAATTTAAAGGAAGGAGATTTGGTACTCAAGGATAACCGAGCTCCCATCCACGACCCAAGGGGCAAGTTCAGACCTAATTGGACTGGCCCCTACATCATTAAGTCTATCTGGTCAGGTGGAGCTGTGGTTCTGATGGATCTAGATGGCTTGGAATTTTCACAACCGATCAATATGGACAAGTTGAAGAAATATTACCCTTGAGAGGCTCGCTAGGCCGAAAACCCGAAAGGGCGACCTAGGCAAGACTTAGAGCACAAAAAATTTGAAATTATAAAAACTGAGCTCGCAAGGTTGAAAACCCGCAAAGGGCGGCCTTGGCAAAAGTTAGAGCGCAAAAGGAGAGTGAAAATACCCGAGCGAACCCAAGCCTGAACTACGTAAGGCTTGATTCCCATCTTTGGGATACGTAGGCAACTTCATCCTGAAGTTCAGCCATAAACTTTTCCCCGATCAACTTTGTCCATTTGATCATCTCAGTCATCTTTGTCCATCAGCATTCATCGTAATCTCCGGTGCAGTGCTTCTCAGACTAGGGGCAACTTTCCGTTGCTGTGCAGTGCTGCGGTACTATTCAGACTAGGGGCAACTTTCCAGTTGCTAGGATCCGGGGTTGTGCATCTCAGTGACAGATCTCAGGCGTGTCCAGTTCTGATCCATATCGAAAATGGTTTTGAAAAGTTTTAATAAAAGTTGACTTTGTTCAAATTAATCTTTTTACAACTTAAGACCATTTTTGGACCAAAGCGGAAAATTTTCAGTACCACAACCTTCAATTTCATTGATTTCAAACAGAGTTCTCCTGCTCTTGCATACAAATTGAAGTTGCTTTTTATTACAATAAAGAAAACTTGAAAGTACTAATAAAGCAATAAATCCGGGGCATAGTCAAGTCAGGTGTCCCTGCGCCCCCTCCCAGAGCTGGTCGAAGCCTCTGATGCCAAGCTGGGCCCAATCTGCGCCTCTTCATTGAGCCAATCCAAGCACTCGTCAGACAAAGTGCAACTGAAATGGGAGCGGGGGCCAGGAGCTCTCTAGTTCTCCATGCTGTGGCATACCGGGCAAGCTGTGCGCCTCGACCGGGAAAGCAGCCGGGTACTCAATCCCCTCAGGCGGGCAAGTCTGATCATGACCGAACTGGCGTAGAAACCGGAACGAAAGTAGAACACACAGTGGGTCAGACCAATCAATTGGATCCCGATTAGCCGGGACATGCTATAGCTCAGTGCCGAAAGATTGAGCCAAGGACAGCGCCAGGCAATGCGATCTGCCGACAAATTACACATCCAGTCAAACCATCATCCCTCATTAGGGGCATCGACTAAGCGTTGTCGAAAGAAGTAGCCACGGGATGAGTAGGCTGGGCAAGAGTCCACAACCTGCAATTTATCCATCAACCATACCTGGGGAGGGATAAAAAATGAGAGAATGAAGAATAGAGAGACGTGCGATGAGAGAAAAGTAAGAAAAGGGTTTTGTAAGAAAAACGAGCCTGAGGGCCGAGTGATGTGAGCAAGATATATGTGAGGTTGGGTGGGAAACATTACCTGCAGCAGTAGTGGACTCCCCGCAAATCTGGTCGTCTCCCGGCGATAGAAAGCATCTAAGCCCATCAGTGTCTCGGCCAATGTCATGGCGATGCAGCTCTTTCCTTCTTTCAAGCCTTGGGCAACTTCAATCAGACGAATGCTAGACCCACCGAAGCCCGGGGCAAGCAGAAAGTAAGACAGCATGCACAAGCAGAGGGCGTGTTGCCGAAAACCTTGCCAATAATGGTTGCCACGGTCACCGGCGTCGGAAAAGCGATGAATCAAGCCGAGGATGTCCAGTTCCCCATTACAGATCAAAGACCGAGCGTCATGAATGGTGAGTCCACACATTCGCCCTAAAGCTTGGGCGTGGCCAAAGCGGAACTGGGGCAAGATCTCTTCATGACGTTCAGATTCCATCAAAACTTGAAAATCTTCGAAAGTTGGACATACCTCTTGCCCGCCGAAGCTAAACACATGCGTTACCGGATTCCAAAACCTCGCCGCGGCATGGAGGAAGGGAAGGTGCAGCGGAGTGCGGCTCAGCGTGAATAGTGCATTCAAGCCGAAACCCCGGAAGTTCAGCTTTTCTGAGCCATCTAGAGAAGCGATCCAAGCTGCGAGATTTTCGATGAGAAACGCCTCCATTTTGATGCAAAAACTGAGATGGAATGAATGAGCCACGGAGCTAGGACTTTTAAAGAGGATAAGGCACTGTTCGGGGGGACACGTGTCAAAAATTTGATGGTTGCTGGGCTAAGTGGCCGGCCGGCCACCTTTCCTAGCAGGCCGGCCACCTTTCTCCCTTCAAATGCAAAAAGCTGGCCGGCCAACTCCCAAAGGTGGCCGGCCATGCTCCAATGTGTTCCTTTGGTCCTGTTTTACCCTCTAGAAGAAAGTTCCAAGCATTTCCATGCATCAGGAGTGTCAAAGGCCTCCGTTTCCCTCAGTTTCGGATGCGTTCCGTCACCCAGATCGTCCGAAATACACTTTGTTTATAGATTGTTGTTATCGAGTTGTTGTCTTGCTTATCGAGTTGTTGTTTTGCTTATCGAGTTGTTAAGTTTGTCGAGCTGTCGAGTTTCGTGCGTCGAGTTGTTACTTTTTGTTTAATTTTGTTGTGCCTTATTTATCGAGTCATCAACATTGTTGTGTTTTGCTTATCGAGTTGTAAACTTGCTAAGGTTTTGTTATTTCTCAGTAAGTTAGGTTGTTTAGTTTGTTGTGTCGGTTCACTACCTGACTGGGCAAATACACAGTGCACATTTACATTCAATCTCATTTTGGTGCAATATGATGCTAAGAGTTTAAAATACAACACTTTTTCAAAAGCTGTTTCATTCCATCATGCTTCCTTTGTTACAACATTTTACAACAAGGGTACAAGTTTTACAGAAAAATAAAACTGCCTAACAATGTGCAATGTGCTACAACTACTAGTACAAAGGTAAATAAAACAGGGAACAGCTGCATCAATGCTCTCAAGAGCAGGAATAAGAGGCCCTCTTCATCCTCTTCTGCGAAGCAGCCTCTGCACCACCGGCATCATCGTCTGAGTCGGAGCTGTCGCCCTCAGGATCCTCCTCGGCCTCGCCTCCACTACCAGAACCGGGATCAGAGCCACCCTCTCTGTCAGCAGATGTCTCTGACTGGCGATCTGCAGCCTCCTCCTCCTCCTCGGGCTCCTCCTCTATGATGTGTGCCCTGCGTCTGCCTCGTCCGTGAGACGACTCCCCTCTCCCTGCTCCTCGAGAAGGCCTAGATGGCCCAGCTCCCCGGGAAGGCCTAGATGGCCCGGCCTGTGACTGAGCATACACTGGAGGCATCTGAAAATGAAAAAAATGCAATTTGAATACATCAGCCGGAACATGTATATCAGATATAGAGAGTGGGTGCGTGCAGATACAGTATGAAATGTGGTGTGTGTCAGATGTGCTCTACACAGACAACCTATCAATGCAGTAAAATGTCCAAGATCAGCATGTCATCAGAAGTATGATAAATGCCAGAAAACTAAAGGGTGCCTGGAAGCCCATGATGGACAACTGCGCCTCTCTCCGCAGGACCATGCCCTCAAGCGAGGCTACCATCTCGAGCACCTCATCCATGTACTCCCGAGGTGGCTGCAGAAACAAGTTCAAGACATCAATGAATAAACAAATGCCAAAGTATCTGTGTGATAAATGGAAAACAGCAGAACATACCGGTGGTGAGTCAGGGTCACTGACGTATCGATGGCCAGGCATCGGAGGCTCTATCGGAATCGGAATTGGGGAGGTGGTCCCATATTGCCATCCCATCAACTCAGTCGGCATATCTGGCCATCCAGGATGATGATAAGTCGGAGGAACCGGGGGAACTAGTCCACCCCCACCTCTAGATGTACCAGCCCTGCTGGTGGAAGGGGCACCTGCAGCCCGAGCCCGGCTCGATGAAGGCATACCAGCAGATCTCCTCGTCGGGGTGCGGACTCCCGTCAGCGGAGGCATCAAGTAGGTGTGGCGGTAAGTCGCGTACTCCCCCTGCTCCAGATGTAGGAAGGCATCGGTACCTAGCACAGCATCAACGACCCCCTGGAGTGAGAGCCTATCGGCGGTCCGCATATCATCTGGAGGCGCTGAAGGAATGTCCTGCTCAGCGTAGCCCCATACCTGACGCAAGAAGCGATCTCCCAAGAACCAGGCTCTACCAACTGGCCCCTCAAACAAGATCCTGTACCGAGAGGCGCCCCACGCTCCGGCAAACTGGAATCGGAGGTCTGTACCTAAAGGCGCCCAAGGCTGCCATGTAATCTGCGGATGACCAGTGCATGAACTAATCAGAAATTGCAAACAAATCAAAGATTGGAAACATGAAGAACTGAGAGTTCTGAAATACCTCTGACGTCCGCACGGTGTCAAAATACTGTCGCAGATAGAGAAAAGACTCCCGAGGTCTCGGCCGATACTGGCCCTCAAATACAAGTGAAAACGGGGTCGTGAGGGGCACCTCCACCATAAGCTCTGGGGCTAGTATCGGGAAGTATGCGTAGACCCATAACTGTGAGAGACAGAGCAATAGCCATCAGAATACAGAATGCTGAGTGCAGAATGTAAATACAAAATGCTGAGAGCAAAGTGCATGGTACAGAATGTAAAGTGCGCCGTGAGTGCAATGTACAAATGATGAGAAGCAGAAACGTAAGTCAAGAGGGCAGAAAGTACCTCCCAGGCTCTCCAATAGCCGCCAACCATGTTCCCCCGTCCGCGGGAGGTCGCGCTCATATAACAGTATAAAGTAGCCAGGCTGGCACCACCCCAGTCATATCTACCAACCTGTGATAGGTCCACTAGAGCGCTCAGCAGGTAAAGCCCGACAGTGTTCCCTCTATCGGCAAACAGAGTGGTGCCGAAGAGGAACATCAAGAATCCACGAGCATACTGTGCCACCTCCTCAGGAGTCTCAGGCTCCATCTCTGGCCTCCTGAAGTGGGAAGAGAACCAGGTGTATCGGACTCTGCCCGAAGATCGATCAACTGGCGGGCGGGCCCCCAATAAGTATAACCAAGCGGCCTTCCACTGGCCCATATCCTCGTCATATGGGACGGACCAGCCTCCCACATCAAGGCCCGTCAGTATGGCGAAGTCAAACAGGGTCATGGTCATATCCCCAGTGGCAGAAAAATGGAAGGAGTTGGTGGTGTCCCACCATCTCTTTACCAAAGCGCCCATCAGAGTCCTGCTAGCGGGACAGCGAGAGATCCCAGTGCAAAAAGTCCCGAACCCTGCCACATCAACCAAATCCCGGACAGCCTCCGGGAGCTCGGCATACCACTCTCTCGCCGTGATAGAGCCGTATCCTCGCACAGTCCGAGCAGTCACCTGCATTCAGAATGAACATATGTATTCAGTTTCAGAGTGAAATGAATAAGCTGTGTGCAAGTGAAATGAATAAGCTGTGTGCAAGTGAAATGAATAAGCTGTGTGCAAGTGAAATGGATAAGCTGCGTGCAAGAGAAATGTATGAGCTGTGTGCAAAATTAAATCAGATACAGAGTTTGGGCTGCGTGTTCTACTCTCGACAAATGTGTGCTGCGTGTTCACCTTCAATTTGGGCTGTGTGTTCAGAAATTCAGGGTTTGGGCTGCGTGTTCTACTCTCGACAAGTGTGTACTGTGTGTTCACCTCAACAATGAGCCGTGTGTTCAGAATTCAAGTGTTTGGGCTGTGTGTTCAACTCTCAATCAGTGTGTGGTGTGTGTTCACCTCAACAACGAGCTGTGTGTTCAGAAGTACAGAGTTTGGGCTGCGTGTTCTACTCTCGACAGTGTGTGCTGCGTGTTCACCTTCAATTTGGGCTGTGTGTTCAGAAATTCAGAGTTTGGGCTGCGTGTTCTACTATCGACAAGTGTGTACTGTGTGTTCACCTCAACAACGAACTGTGTGTTCAGAAATTCAGAGTTTGGGCTGCGCGTTCTACTCTCAATCAGTGTGTGCTGCGTGTTCACCTCAACAATGAGCCGTGTGTTCAGAATTCAAGTGCTTAGGGCTGCGTGTTCTACTCTCAATCAGTGGGCTGTGTGTTCACCTCGAAGTGTGAGCTGTGTGTTCATCATCAAGTATTTGAGCTGTGCGTTCAGATTTCAGAATCAGTGAGCTGTGTGTTCATCTCAAAGTTTGGGCTGCGTGTTCAACCCTTAATCAGTGTGTGCTGTGTGTTCACCTCAACAACGGACTGTGTGTTCATCTCAATCAGTTTGGGCTGTGTGTTCAACTCTCAATCAGTGTGTGCTGTGTGTTCACCTCAACAACGGGCTGTGTGTTCAGAAAATTAGAGTTTGGGCTGTGTGTTCTACTCTCAGTCAGTGTGTGCTGCATGTTCACCATCAATTCGGGCTGTGTGTTTAGAAAATTAGGATTTGGGCTGCGTGTTCTACTCTCGATCAGTGGGGGCTGTGTGTTTACCTCAACAATGGGCTGCGTGTTCAGAAAATCAGAGTTTGGGCTGCGTGTTCTACCCTCAATCAGTGTGTGCCGTGTGTTCGCCATTAATTTATGGGTTGCGTATTCAGAAATTCAAAGTGATTGAACTATGTGTTCAAGATACAAATAGAATACGGTGTCATAGACTAAGCATTCTAAACAAGTTGTGTGCTTGAGTGAGCAGATAAACATAACAAAAGCACAAAATGCGCGGGAAATGCAGAATACATTGCGGAAAATGTAAAAGTGAAGTAAATACCTCTCGTGCCTCGTGAGAGAGGTGAGACTCTGGCTCCCGCAAAATCAGATCCCTAGGCGCTCGATCATCAAAGTCAGTGAAATGGTAGAAAACCGCCTGCGGGAGGACGTGCTCCTGAGGATGATACCTCGCAGGATCGAACGGCCGAACTCTCGGGGGCAGAGCCATAATATCCGGATCACCCCCGGCACCTGGAGGACCTCCGCCATGTGGAAAATGACCCGCCATTTCGAAAAATCTGCAAAAAGGAGCAAAAATGAGCAAAATGGGCCAAAATTGGAAAAAGTCAACAAAAGTCAACTCTCGGGAAATGAAAAAGTCAACAAAAGTCAACTCCCGAGAAAATCTTCCAAATATTGAGACAAACTCACCTCAAGTGGCGAAAATGAGAAAAGAAGCTCCGAAATCAAAATTTAATCGGTCCAAAGTGACGAAAACTGAAAGATTTCGCGAAAACAACTTGCGTGGGGCGTTGGAAAACGCGTATAGAGCGCAGATCTGAGAGAGAAAATGGTTTGGGAAGGTAGAGAGGATGTTTTCGGAGCTGCACTTGTGAGCACAAAGTGTTTGGATGAGTATATTTAAAGAAAAGAGGGTGAAAAGACAAAACTGCCCCGAATCTGGGCTAGGTGGCCGGCCGGCCACCTTTTCTGGCAGGCCGGCCACCCCACTCCCTTACCCCTGGCCGGCAGCCTCCCCTTGGGACCATACATGGCCGGTGGTGTTCCCAAGGTGGCCTCCAAGCTCTCTGCAAATTTTGGTGATGATTGGAGTCCTCGGGACCTGAAAAAGTACAAGAGAAGTGCACTTTCCGTCGCGAAATCGCTCCGCCGGAACTTCAATTCAACCTTCGATGCGTTCTCATCGTTACTCATCAAAAGAGATGTATCCTTTTTGAACATGTTGTGACCCTTCCGGGAGGTGAACCGGAGGTCGCGATCGAGTCCCTCGCCGAAACGCGCATTGCTTGCTCGTTGTTTCATTTCAAAATGTGCATTCGAGTTTACACTTGTTCCTGCATTGTTATGCACATCACTTGCATTCTCATGCATATACTTGCGTTGTTATGCACGTTTCCTTGATATTGTCATATCCTTGTGCTTAAACTCGCGTTGTCACACGCGTTTCTTCTCGCATTGCGATGCACTCACCCATCGACACCACGTTTGTCTGCATTCGATATAGTATTGAACATATGTTGCTAACTATATTGTGCTTGTTAAGTTTCTCTCTTTTTTTCAGGCACGATATTGTATGTACAGTTCATTTAAGGCTGGTGCGGCCAGACGAATCGCGCAGGTATTGTATCTTCTCCGTGTGAGACATGGCGAGAATTGAATAATTCTTCGCATTCTTAACTGCATGAAATGTAGTTGTTGCTTTGCATTCTTGCTTAAAACTGTTGCATATATTTGCGAATACTTGCTTCATTACAGCTTGCTGCATTTGCATGATCATTGGGTTACATCCGGCTTTGTGCATATCGCTTTGCATTTTGCCCCCTCCCTGCGGGCATGCCTGCGGGCACGTTTCTTGGTTTATCTTGTATGTTTGTCTAAGTCTTCGGCCTTGTCAAAAATGGGTTGTCTCCGGGCTTTGACATTCACTCCCGTCACTTGTGACTTCCGAGTTCTGTCAAAGAGGGGCAACTGTAGACACCCCATTTTTGACCGACCTTAAGACTCAGACGTCACCGATTGAGCGCTTGGTGATGTTGCATATCGCGCTCGTTCAGAGGTTTCAGAGTCTCGGCCGCGAGCCTTGCCTCCGGACTTCCGGGCTTTTCTGTGCCTTGCCTCGGTTTGCGAACCAGGCTCCGTTTTCTCCGTTTTCTCTTCCCGAAGGGAGGGAGAGGTCTCGTAGATCATCTCTCAGTGGCCGTAGGCTACATTTCGTGGTCGTAGGCCATTTTTCCCGTTTGGAACCCGGTTCCCGATTTTCAGAGCCATCGGTCGTACTTAACCACCTCCATTTGCTCTGGTTTTTGGCATACATCTTATTTCCTCCCTTTTAAGGGACACTGTGACTCGAAAGACTGACTTCGTGGTCAAACACCACCTTCGGTGCTTAACAGTCAGTTTTCGGGGCCCCGGGCTGCGTGTTTCGGCCCCCGAACCTTCGTTTTACATCGGTTTGAGTTCATTTTTGGCACGGACCTTATTTTCATTGGTATGAAGCTTGTAGAAGGGTGGGAGGCCAGCAATTGTTCTGAGGACCAGCTTTATTCCTTCAACGCTCTCCGTCGCCCGTTTTTCTCGCTAGAAAGCTGTTGACCACCCCGGGCCATTTTTTTGGGCCATCAACCACATATTTGTGTTGTACACACATGGGAGGCCACCAATATGGCATGGCCGGCCATTAACCCTTCCTGACCCTTTTGAACCGCTTTGAAAAATTGGGTTTTCTCTCTCCTGGTTCACTTTTTCAGGGTTTCAACCATATAGTTGTGTTGGGCACACATAGGAGGCCACCAATATGGGGTGGCCGGCCACTAATTCTCATTGACCCTTTTGACCCTGGCCGCCCAGCCAGGGGAGGTGGCCGGCCGGCCACCTGAGCTCCCAGAAACTGGCCGGCCATGCTCCTCACACCTTGTTCCTTACAGATACACCCTCCTTTCCCTCCCAGATCCTGTATCCGATGGGGGAACTTTTGGGGGGGAAATTTGAATTCAATTTTCCCCCCTTTTTCTCCACACATTTGCCTATATAACCAGCACCACCAGCTGTGTTTTAGAGGTTACAAAAATTTGTTCTAAGGCTCTTGCATTCAATCTCTCTCCCTCTCTATTCCAAGCATCAAAACCCCTCAAGTCCTACACCATTTCTACTCCATCTCCAAGCCAACCAATCCACACTCCATTCCAGCAGCTTGGAGGCTCTTTCCAGAGGCTAGGAGCACCACTTCTTGGACCAAGAGGCTGCTGAAGTTTCGTTCTACAAGGGTGAGTCCCATTTTCCTTTTTTTGTGCACTATTTTGATCTATATCCTAGCTCCTTGTGCTTACATTTTTGGGCTCCGACCCTAACTGGAAATAGTCTTATTTTGAGCTCTTTTTCATGTTTGATTAAGGGCCTTTCCCTGTTTGAGGCTTCCTTCTTACCCTTTGTGTTTAAACCCTCTTTTAGGCCTATTTTTGCATAGTATTTTAGGCTTATTTGTGAGCTGTTTTAGACTTGGTCATAAACTTTAAAATATCATGTTTTGAGCCCCTCTTCAACATTGTTGAAGGGCCCTCCTCTGTTTGAGGCCAGCAGCTATCACTTGCTTCTTTATCCCTCTTTTAGGCCTTTTTCTTGCATGAGAGCTTAGCCTCACTTGTGTTTATTTTCGTGGCTTAATGTAAACTGTAAAGTGCCATTTTTTGAGCCCCTCTTCAACTTTGTTGAAGGGCTCTTGGCCATTTGGGGCCAGCTTCTGTCCCTTACCTCTATTCTCTCTTTTAGGGCCATTTTTTGCATGATAGATTAGCCCTACTTGTGTTCACTTTTGAGATTTGTCATAAACTGGAAAGAGGCTTGTTTTGACATCATCTTCATGTTTTATTAAGGTTCCATTTTTTTTTGAGGTCATATGCTATCTTGTATGCTTGGTTGCCTCCCATTTTGAGCCTTACATCCTAGCCCTTGTTGCATGCTTTGTTTGGCCCTCTAGCCACTAGAATCCAGTGGGTTTCCAATGGCCTTGATACTGTTTCAAACTTCCAAATCAGAGGGGGGTGACCCCCTCTCACCTTGACTTGTTTGGTGGTCATTTCGGCCTTCCAAAGAGCCCCCATCTTGCATGCTTTGTTGACTGATTTTGGGGCCAATTTGGTGAGTTTTTAGACTATCATATTTTATTTTCAGAGTTGGTTTGGGGGTGCCACATGTCCGTCTTGTATGTGCTTAATAACCCCTTTGTATGCCCTCCAAAGAAGCCCCTCATTTGTGCATGTGTTGACTGTCTTTCCATGTGTATTTGGGTGTATTTTGGCATGTTTAGTTCATTGATTTTTTCTGGTTTAGTGAAATTCCATGTGCTTCATATACGTGCCATGTAAACCATGTTCGTTGGTCAAATTTGCATGCTAATTTAAGCCATCTTGCTAGCATCTTTTGGCCACACTTTAAACTGGAAATGTTCATGTTTTGGGACTGCCTTGACTCTGTCTTCATGCTTCATGATCAAATAATGCATGCTTTGTATAGCTATAGGTCATTGCGTATGCCTAGTCTTGTGTCTCAGAGTTCATCTCATGCATCGGGTGCCATATTGCCATGTTTCGGGGCTGTTTAGCATCATGTTTTAGCGCTGAAATTTGCTTGTTTGCATTTCATATTCCATGCCTTGCCATGCTTTGGTAGAGTAGCATCCGTGCCTTAGGATCGGTCCTCAGTTTGCGTGCATGTGTGCACACATCTCGAGTGTCTCATTTTCATCTTATGGCCACTGATGTGAGTGTGGCTGAGGTTCACTTGTGTTGGTGTAAGTCCATTATGCATTGTATATGCCATTTCATTTCATAGCATTGTGTATGCTAGGTTGTATGTTAGCGCATTGTGTATGCCATGTTACCTCGTGCATCGTGTATGCCATTTCATAGCATTGTGCATGTTAGGTTGTATCTTAGTTGCATTCATGCATGTCATGCATATTGCATTGTGTTTGGGATAGGAGTTAGCCCGAGCACGGGAAACGAGGTACGTTTCGTACTCCGAGTGACGGAACGTGTCTCAATTCCCAGTCACCGACACTCCGGATTATCCATGATGGAGTCTCGGTCTTGTTGTGTTTATATGTGCATTCATTCCATATTGAGTCATGCAAATCGACTCCTCGGCCATCATGCATCGATATGCGTGATTGGTGGCACGAGGATCGAAGACTACGCTCCCTGAAGAGTAGTCAAGCATACATATGTGAAAATACATTGCCATGCCCCTTTCCTGCTCTCTGTTGCAGCAAATCAAGAATCAGCAGCCTTCCAGAGCTTGGCGCGCTTTCCAAGAACAATTGCAAACAGAGGCTAATTGGGGCATCGCAATGGATTTCCGCGCAAGGCAACCCGAACATGCATCATTCATCATCCGGATCAGAGTTGAGGCAGTCCCTGGCTTGCATGCCAATTTATTGCTTTCCTAGTTAAATTTGTTAATTAATTAGGGTTTTGTATTTATTCGGACTGTATTTATTCGGGACTGTATATTATTCTTTCGGACCCTCTGTGCGAGGGCAATGTTGTAATAAGTGTGCGTGCGTGTGATGTATGTCTTCCAACCCCACGTCTTTCTCCCTTTTATTTACCAGCTTATGATGGTTAGATTAGGGCATGTTTCAATTAGCATATAGTATGATAGCATGTTTGCATTCATTCATCTGTTTTGCATGCACCGGGCTCGGCGCATCATACTAACTGCATTTGTATTTCAATTCCGAGTTGAATACATGTTAGCTGTAGCATTCCATATGCCATGTTTAGAATAGCCGAGCCTGCTATAGTTGCATTTTTGCATGTGTTGCATTAGGCATTTCTGTATAGTTAGGATCATGCATGATTTCCAATTAGCTTCTGTTTTGGCTTGGAGTACTCGGTAAGTTTTATGCTTTAACATCCTTGCATGTGTGTGAGTGACTGCCATGATAGCATGCTTACCATGAGGCTATATGCTTATGTGATATAACTGCCTGAATGCCTGTGGGTGAAGGTTGGGTTATTTGGATTGAAACAAATCATCAACTGTGAGTTTTAAGCCCACTAGATAGTGGCAAAACCATGTTTTCTAAGCCCACCCAAGGGTGGCGAAATCTGCATTTTAAGCCTACTTGCAGGTAGCAAACCATCTTTCAAAAATAAACATGAAATGTTTTGTTCCAATTCAGGCGACCCGGTCTATACTTGTATGCTGTGCGCATCACATAGTAAATCTAGGCTAATAACCGGAATAAGAATGCATAAGGTTTTCAAAACTCGATATCATGGTCAGTAGAGGCCGATCTTTGATCAGGCGAGCGGGGGTGCTCACGAAGTGACCTTCCCCAATCGTACCCAAGTTCCCGAGCCGAGGCAACTTTGGTGATGACAGACACGTGGCCTTAGGCAACGAATCGAGGTTTCCTAAATTTCCCAAAAATAAAATATTTAGGTGGCGACTCTGTATCTGGCAAAGCAGTCCATGTTTGGCACTTCTTTCAAAAATTTGTTTTCTCAAAACGATTTGCCGGATTTGGACTCTTTGATTCAAATTAAGAACCGTGACATTTGAGTCCTGAACTGTAGTGAGCCCAAGACGAACGGAACGGGGGACTCATACCCTCCCGGGGCGTTCGGGGACGTCTACAATGAGGCCGTTTGGAAGCAAGGCTAATTTCCGACCCAGCCTCTCTCTCGGCGCTACGCTTTTCGCCCCGCTCCTCCGGAATCAGCCGTTCATCAATGACCTGTTCCTCAACCTCTTCCCCCGTTCCGGCCTCAGCGACCTGAATCGTCTCTTCAATAACAGGTACGGAATTTTTAATCAAGGTGGGCTCAGAATGAGCGGCCTCGGCCTTCTTTCAAGCAGCCATTCGCTCGGCATTTTTCCTTCGCGCCATCTGCGTAAGGCTTTCCCCAGCCATAGCGTCAAAAATATCGCCGGGAAGGTCCCCCAAATTTGCAAAAATATCTTCGGACGAAAACTCTGCCCGACCCGAAGTGGACGGTGAAGGCTGGTTAAGTCCCGCAGCCTCAAACGCCGAGCGTATCGCTTCATCGACCTCTTTGGCCTCCTCAGCAACCTCTCTGGTCGGTTCGGCAACTACCTCTACCACCGGCTCAGCCTCTGCCCTCGAATCCGAATCTTCAAGGCCAATTTGCCTAAGGCTTTTGAAGCTGGGAAAGATAAGAGCCGAAAGTTATTGGTCGCCGGATGGAATTGGAATACCTTCCGCAGCCGAGAATGTAGTGTAATTCGGTTCGTATCGGAGGAGTATGTGACCCGCTCTCCCTTGCTTTTGTACATTTGGACGGCCGAAGTATCTGAGCGCAGACTTGATCTTCTCAGGAACCGCCCCATCGGTTGACGGAAGAATTTTCTTCAATCTGTTACCTGCAAAGAACAAGGGGTGATTAAAGGGAAAAAAGCCGAGTGAAAGGTAGGTCAACAAACAACAAGGCGTTGCGCGGCAACCTGGATCACCCTTTCGTCTGGGAATAGGATCTAGGCGGTCTTCGCCTTCACCGAACTCCCAATTACCTTGGACATTGACCATTACGTCGTCAACCCTCTTACCAGAACTGGCAAGCATGGTTATCAAGTGATGGTCAGTGTCCTTGGCCCTGAGAAAGTATCGCCCCAGCCGACCGGAAGATTTGGCCAAAGCGTAGCAGTGCCGAATCGTCGGAATGCCAAGGTTGATCCTAAGACGCCGGTTCAACTCAATCACCCCCATGATGATTCGAAAGAAATTGACGTTAGGTTGAGAAGGAATCAGACTCCAATAGCGAAGGACGGCCCTAAGCAATGGGTGCAAGAGAAAACGGACTCCGCCCTCCGCTATGGATAAGAGAGGGGAGACAATCGTATTCTGATCCTCCCTCTCCATATCAAGGGTACTGTCCGTTACAAGAGATAAGCGGACGTCATCGGGAATGGAAAAATGTCTCTGGAATCCGGAAATACGACCCTCAGAAAGGAGGTCTTTCAGGTGTTTAGCCATGTTCGCAGGGATTCAAGGTTTCGTCGGAATCAAAACGACAAATAGAAAATAGGATCGTAAAGAAGGAGAAGAAGACTTACGAAGATTAAACGGAGATGAGGATAGACGGAGAAGAATTGCAGAGCATGCGAGTCAGAGAAGGGATATCCGCTGGCGGTCTAAGAGTCTCGAATACTCGACAAATTATGCATTCGAAAAGACTGAAATTTCAAATCACAATAAATGCGAAACACACGATTGAGGCGGGAAAGCGTAATGATGAACGAAAAGGTGTGCATGTCCTGACATCTATATTGGGATACGCGAAGCCGCCTGACCTGTTTTAACTTTTCCAATTCAAGACCAAACACGCCAATTAACTGTCGTCAATAGGGAGTTCATGGGGCAATTGTGGGAGCCGAATATATGACAAAGGCAGAAGGCGCGCGCAATACACGGCTGGTAATAATCAGCTGTATCCGAATACAATATTTGGGCCGAATAGGTGCGCAGCATTGGAGCCGGTTAATGTAAAGGATAATGATCAAAAAGTAGGCCCTAGCCCCGAGGATCGAGAAAAACAGGTATAAATACAGGAACAACATATTTAGTAGGTATGTAAGAATCACTCTACTTAACTTAGACAAGAAGCTATCTTGAGGGTCTGAACTAACTTGTCCGTCGGAGTGCTAATTCCGGCACCCCCGACCGGAGTGTTTCCATCTTTTCAGGTGACTAGCTGAGGATCTCCAGCATCTCCCAGGATCTGAAGAGTATTTCCAAACCACTTCTCCACACCATTGTATCTTTGTACAATCTGGAAATTCATCAAACGGATGTTAAAACAGCTTTCTTAAATGGTGAGTTAGATGAAGAAATTTACATGGAACAACCAGAAGGATTTTATGTTCCAGGAAAAGAAAAAAAAAATGTGTAAATTGGTTAAATCATTATATGGTTTAAAACAAGCGCCAAAGTAGTGGCATAAAAAATTTGATAAGGCAATGATGTCAAATGGATTCAAAATTAATGAATGTGATAAATGTGTTTATATTAAAAACACAAACAATGGTTATGTTATAGTATGTCTTTATGTGGATGATATGCTCATCATAGGTGATAATAATGATATGATTAAAACTATCAAGAAAATGTTGCATAAACATTTTGACATGAAAGACATGGGGATTGTTGATGTAATACTTGGTATGAAAATTACCAAAACATCAGAAGGTTATGCTTTGTCACAATCTCATTACATTAAGAAAATACTTGATAAATTTAGCAAAGATGATGATCATCTTGCTAGAACACCTGTGGATGTTAATTTGTTTCTTTCTAAGAATGTTCAAGAAAGTATTTCTCAATTAGAGTATGCCTAAATTATTGAAAGCTTAATGTACTTGATGAACTGCACTCGCCCGAATATAGCTTATGCAGTAAGTAAATTAAATAGATATATGAGTAACCCAAGAGTAGAACACTGGAAAGCAACTATAAGGGTTCTAAGATACCTCAGATTTACTCGTAACATTGGGCTGAATTATACTAGATATCCAGTAGTACTCGAAGGATACTGTGATGTAAACTGGATATCGGATACTAGAGACTCAAAATCCACCAGTGGGTATGTATTTACTCTTGGTGGTGTGACTGTATCTTGGAAATCTTCCAAACAGACTTGCATTGCTAGGTCTACTATGGAATCAGAATTCATAGCTTTAGATAAAGCTGGGAAAGAAGCAGAATAGCTTCGCCACTTCCTTGAAGATATTCCAATGTGGCCAAAACCAATGCCTACTATATGTATACATTGTGATAGTCAATCAGCAATAGGTAGAGCACAGAGTCATATGTATAACGGTAAGTCGGGACACATTCGTTGTCGACATAACACCGTAAGACAACTACTCTCTAATTGAATTATTTCCATTGATTATATGAAGTCTAAAGACAACATAGCGGATCCACTAACCAAAGGGTTAGCAAGAGAGCTAGTTGAGAATTCATCAATGAAAATGGGACTTAAGCCTATTAAATAAGAGTTACCACAACGGAAACCCAACCTAATTGACTGGAGATCCTAAGATCTAGGTTCAAAAGTGACAACTGAGTTGTGTATGACTCATAAGGATCACTGGGGAGTTAAACTCCTACCCATTTCTATAATGAAATAGTAATGTCTGAGGTGTTTGAGGTTAAGTAAAACTTTTAATAATTCTTATATCTAAGAATACCTAGTGGAGTATAGCAGGATACTCTTCATAAGAATCACCTATGTGAGTATGAACTGGGTCGGTTCTATGATATTTGTGAAGGGCTACAATTCTCTAGAGCACTCATGAAAGACCAGGTTGTTCAGGGCCAAAATGAACACAATAATGAAAACTAAACTGTGTCTGGTGATATACTGTGTGAGTTCTATTGTCTTGGTTTATACAAATGGTTGAACAGTTCAAGACATCATGTTCACTGATTAGCTAGTAAATCCGATAGTGTCTCACAAGAGAAGGTTCAAATCCAAAAACTGTCTATCCTTTGCAGAATATTCTCACTTTCTGTACTCTCTGTAATTAGATCATGTTGTTGCATTTTCTCTCCGTCAAATTCCATTCATATGGGGATTGTTGGAAATAATGGTGTTTATAAGCTTATTTTGGGCCAACTTTGAGCCCAAATTTGAGTGGATCCCAAACATCTTTTGGGGTGGGTCCAAAGAGGTGACGTGTTCCTTGCCGCATGGCAAGTCTCACGGTGAAGAAGGTTCATCAAAACCATTTATGAGTGAATGGAAAGTTGACGTCGTTTTCAGATTTGTGGAATGGATAATAAAATAATAAAATGTGAGTTTCCTTGTAAGGCTTGTCTCACATTGGAAACTTAAGAGAACTTATATGTGTATATAAGTTCTAGGTAGCAACACTTGGGTTAGGTCCCAAGGGGCACCCCAAGTTTATAGAAGGGAGGAGTTATGGACAATGTGAACCTTCGCTCAAACCACCATACACGCGCATGCCGCTGCTGCCGTCCGTCCGACCGACCGACCGAGCCAAGCCGTGCCAGGCGTGGGTGTGGCTTGTGGGTCGAGTCGGTTTTAACAATAATTTTTTGGACAAAATTTATTTGAATTTTTTCAAAATTTCTTACAAGAAAAATTTGAATTTTGCTCCAATTTGAATTCAAATTTTTTGCTCCCAATCAATGTCTTTTCCAAAAACCAGTCTAAACAGTTTTTAACCTGTTTTGCACAAGACAAGTTCAGTTCTTCCCAGACAGGTTTAAAACTGCTAGCAATTTCCAACATATTAAAACTACCCAGCAGTTATCTGTTCAAAACAGTGTTAAACCTATTCTATTTGAATTCAGATCTGTTCATTTGAATTCTGCACCTATTGACTTCAATCTGCACCTGTTCGGATCTGTCCAACAGGTTCCAGGTTGCCTATAAATTTAGAATAATTCTAGCAGTTTTGGATATCCCAAAATCCAGAAAAATTCATTTGCTCTTCTCGCTTTTGCTCTCTTTTGCATTATTCTTCATATTATTTTTTAGGGAAAAATTCAGAGAGTATAGAACACAGGTTTAGTTCGACGTACAAATTGTTTGGAGTGCTACTACAATTTGTGAAGATCATTGTATCATGGGAGATAAACACCTTTTATCCGTAAGCACCGTAGCGGGGCGAATCTATCTTAAGAACAGAGTGTCACACACTTGACTTGATCAATTTAATTATTTTTTATTTCGGTAAAATAAATTATGTAAGTAATTTATTTTATTTGTTTGATTTGTTTCAATTTATTTATTTTACACAGAATATTATTCCAACACACAATTCGTTTTTGTGTTTACAAATTATCAACCCTACCTAGTTGCTCCGGTTACTAAGAAAAAGTAGTTTTAACAATGCAATTTATCGTCACCAAAAGCGAAATTGAGGTTAGAATAAGTTATCAGATAGTCACCTATGCAATTCCAAATAATCCTAACTGAGATTTTAAGTTAGAAAACGAGAAGAGATAATGAACAACTTATGGATAGTAAAAGAACTTAAAATCCAATCAAAATCTTAGAATCGATAAACAAATGAAACACGAGTTTGTTTTATTTATTTATCTATCTGTTTCTATCTAAACTATCTTGAGAAAAATAATTTACTTTTAGCATGATTAATGATAAGCCTGGCAAGAATTCCTAACATCGGGCTTAGTAGTTTTTTGTTTTTGTTTTTTTTTTTTTTTTTTTGGTTGATCGGCAAAGAATGTTTTATTGATGCATCAATGCAGAAAACATAATTGCTTACACGATAATATTAATAAATAGAACTAGGGGAGAAAGGTGCATCATAGCTAGACGTGAATATCGGGTGATTCTATTTGCACCCAAAAAATTGTTTAGTACGCCCATTTCTTATTATTTTTTATTTAATTATTTAATTTTATAATTTATTCTTCATACACTATATTTTTTCCTAAATTACATTTCAATATAAAATAATAATTTATAGTACACCCAAATAATAAACAAATCAATTAAAAAGAAAAAAGACTTTCTCTTTTTTCTCTCTCCTCAATGCTGGGTATCTCTCTCCCCCATCTCCTCTTTCTCTTTATATGTATATATCATATATGGATCTTAGTTAGGTCTCATGAACTTTGTTGAGTAAGGTTTGTTTTTCATCAAGAACTGTGTGCTCTGTCTCTACAGTTGGAAACTTTTTTCTCTCTAGGTTTTTTTTTTTTTTTTTTTCTAATGATGATTCTAATGGTTTCATGGGTTCTAGAATGATGTTTTGTGAAGTGGGTTTTATATTGAGAGATTGACACAATTTATTCTTTTCTAAAATTCTCATCACAAAGATTCAAAGAATGATTGACAAGGTACTCCAAAACTTCATTACCTCCTCCTCTTAGACTTTCGTGCAAGATCTATGGTTCCTTTTTTGTTTGATGATAGTGGTAAATTTTAGTGGAATGGATTAGAGTTTTGATAAAAGAAAGAAGATTGTATCCAAAAAAAAAAAAAAAAAAGGATAAAAGAAAGAAGATAAAGTGAAAATAATTAAATTTTGGAGAAGAAGATGAAGAAATTTAATATGAAAAATATGTATAAATGATTAGGGTTTACCATTAAAAAAAATATATTTTAAGATTTAATGTGAATTGTCTTTATTAGTAAATTTATATTAGAGTATAGTATTAATTAAAATTTTAAAATTTTTATTGGGCATACTAAATTATTATTTTGGTGTAAATAGAATCCCCCGTGAATATCCCAACAAGGTTGGAGTCCTCAAACTCGCAAAAAAAATTGCAATCCCATAGAAACACTAGATAGATAGTTACCAAGATACCAACTATTAAACCATATTTTGGATTTATATTGTCTATTTATTTGCAGTTAGCTATGTACGAATACACAACATAAACCCATTCTAAGGCCTCGTTTAGGAACAGGTTATTTTAATAATTTTTTAATTTTTTGGCTAAAATATGAGGTAAAAAAAACTAGTATGTTTGGGGTGATATTTTGGCTTTTTACGAAAAGATATGCAAAAAGTAGAGAGAAAATAGAATCTTTGACTTTTTGGTATATGTTATAGGCTTTTTGATTTTTTTAGTAATTTTTTGACTTTTAGGCTAAAATAACTACTTGTCAAACGAGACCTAAATTAAATAAGAAATCAACAAATTGTTGTTTAATTGATTTTTATTTATTTATTTATTTTTATTTTTTTTTGGACCCTAAGCAAAAGATTGCACAAACATCTTTTCTAAGTACACTCATGTTCTAAATGTATATACTTCGCACAAATTTAAAGGGCGAATTACGCTAACGTTCCTATAGTTTAGCTCCTGTGTCACTTTGGTTCTTAATTTTTTAATTGTGACATATTTGATCCTGAATTTTAAATCTTGTTCTAAATAAGTACAATTGAAGATACTATTGTTTAATTTCAAGAGCAAAATCGTCAATTTAGTTAAATATAAAATAATTTGAAAAAAATAAATATCAAAAAAAAATTTTTGAATTTCTAAAAATGATTTCTACCCAATAAAGATAAAATTGTTTAAAATTGATAAATCTATTAGACATTTATTTATTTATTTATTTTACCAAATTAATTTTTATTATGTGTTTGGATGATAATCATGTAATGGGTGGTTGTTTTTATTTTTATTAAATTACTTTCTATTTTTCTAAAAGTCAAATATGGCGACAACTTTGATATCATTATTAAACCAATCCATTAAATCAAAAAAATTCAAAATTAAAAATATTTCATATATTAAATATATCAATTACACATTAAAATCTCAACATCCACCCATTACATGATCATCATCCAAACACATAATAAAAATTAATTTGGTAGTAAATAAATAAATAAATGTCTAAAAGATTTATTAATTTTACACAATTTTATCTTTGGTATGTAGAAATAATTTTTAAAAATTCAAAAATATTTTTTTGATATTTATTTTTGTCAAATTAGTTTATATTTTATCCAATTGATGATTTTGCCCTTGAAATTAAGCAACGGTATTTTCAATTGTCCTTATTTGAAACAAGATTCAAAATTCATGGTCAAATGTGTCATAATTGAAAAGTTAAAGATCAAAATGACACGAGTCCCAAACTCTCAATTTAAAATTTTCTTAGTATACTCACGTTAATACCAAAATTAGCACTATCCTTGGTCTTCCAAACCCTTACCTGACTACCCACCCAAGCCACTACCTCCAACCACCAGTGCCACCTCAACCATCTCTAATGACCACTCCAACCAATCCTCTGCTAGCCCCAACCCACCCCTCTCCGCCTCCTCATGTCGCTTCTCATTTCTTGCTACCTTTCGCATCCTCCCAACTCTTCTTCTTCTTTTTCTTTTTCCAATGAGGCTCTCTCTCTCTCTCTCTCTCTCTCTCTCTCTCTCTCACTCTCCCATACGGTTTTTGAGGAGTTTAGGGGCCTATTCAGAGGGTCTTTCAAAATAAATAATTCACATTATTGAAATAGATCTATATAATATCCTTCACATAGATTGGAAAGAAGTCCAATCCATACATAATACCGTAAAATTTTTCTTCCAATCAATCTCCCTACGTTCTCTTTTTTTTCAAAACAAATTATTCAGATTATCAAAACAAATATATATAACATCCTCCAATTGGATTGGAAGGAAGCCCAATCCATACATAACACCGTAAACTTTTCCTTCCATTCAATCTCCCTGAGTTTTTTTTTCTTTTCTTTTTTTTGGTGAATAATCAAAGGATCTTTGGCCCCAAAAATATTTTGTATCCTTTTATTAAAGTGCCAAAATTATTGAAGTATATTGTATATTTTTTTGAAAGCGCAAGTTACAGCATCAATTTGAATGGGATGTACACAGATTTGGTGGATCCCACGAATTTAGAGTCACAAGTCAATAATCCTCGGTTAGATAATTATTGTAAACTTGCAATTTATTAGGATGTGAATAGTTTGATTCATTTTAGAGTAAATTATTTCAAAACCATTCAATTATGGAGCAGGCTTGTCTTGTGGAGTGGAAGGTACTGTTGGGTTTGTGAGATCCACCATAGATCGTATTTTGATAATTTAAATCGTTTAATATGTACAGCTTGTTGAGTATTTTATCTTTGCAAAAAATTACATTGTTCGGATATTGATATTCCGTTAATCAGATCATATTTTTTTTCAATGATAAATAAAATTTTAAAAATAAATTATTGATAAAAATATGTTTTGATCAAGGGCTATTGATATCTAATTAACATAATTTCTTACAGTGATGAAATACTCGACGAGTTCTATACATTAAATGATTTGGCCATCAAAATGGGATGTATGATGGGCCCTACGGGCCCAACAGCACCGTCTAATACACTTTGTAGACTGAAGACAAGCCTTCTCCTTCAATTATTAATGAATATTGTTTTTTTTTTTTTTCTATGAATTCGTATATTTTGACTCTCTCAACTATAAAAATATATCACTTTTACTTTCTCCAAATCATCTCCAAAAATGATATAATTTTATAATTTTTATAGTTGGGAAGTCAATAGGTACGTATTCATAAATGAAGTAGGTAAAGTGATATTAACTACTAGTTAAGGGGGTTTTAGTGTGATTAACCTTTCTTTTTATTTGTGTTTAGATTTATTTTTTCAATTTTATTTAAACGCTCTCACTTTCAAGCTTGAGAGTTTATACTTAAATCCCCCAAAATGAAAAAATTCAAGTAAAAAATAAAAGTATGACATTAGTTATTTATATGTTTTCATACAATTAAGATTTATTTTCAAATGCATTAAATTTTTATTTTTATCTTTACCTTGTGTGAAAGTAAACAAATCTACTTCAAAACTAATCCCAAACACTAGCTTAAACTAACAAAGAAATCAGGGACTAAGCTGCAAATATGACTTCCTGATTTCCCATGCCAGAGACCACCGTGGGATCATTTGAGATTGGTGATATACTAGTCTGTAAGACCAAAAAAAAAACTTTTAAAGTGATGGAAAAATTATAATTTCAATTATTAAAATTGTTAAGTTTTACCATTGATTTGAAATTTATTTGGAAACATAATTGAATTGTAATTTCCTCCTTCGAAATCCTTCTATTAAACTTTCTGGGAAAATTTTCAAATTAGTGGAACAGTGAATTAAAAAAAATTTCTGATAAAACTCTGACATAAAAATTTACACCAAACAAAAAAATTTGTACTATGCACAAAAAATATTGTACCAACGTAAAAATATAAATATTCTTTTACTATATCCCATCTTGTAATTTTTTCAAGAAAAATGATTCAGACCTCTAAAAAAAGACCACTAATGAAGCTCTAATTTGTTTTTTTCTCCCCCTTCTTTTGTCTTTTACTTCACTGTGTTCTTTTTTTTTTTTTTTATTGTTTAACAGCTCACTAAAACTGTACAACAGCACCTCTAATTAGAGGTCTGCAACAGCGTTGTTTTTTCAAAACATGTTTGGCATTTTTTAATGTTATTTCTCAATCATCCTATCTATCTTGTCAGTTATATCACAAACCCAGATCTTTGGACATCATTTCATTTTAGGCGTATCTTTTTTTGGTACAAGATAAGTTTTAAAATTTAAAATTTATAAATTCATGTAACACAAGTTATTGTCGTCATTTTATTTTAGGGGACTGGTTTTCTTTCAATTCGTGATCATATTGAAGGATACTGTTAGGGTTATGGGAATTCACTATGGGCATGTTTGATTGGGTAGATTAGAGCATGGGATTGAGATTATTAATCCATGAGCCCAATTATCCTATGTTTGTTTTAACATTTTGGTTTAGGATTATTAATCTAATGGATAATTAATCCAACAAATTTGTAGGATTATTAGTAATGGGGTAGGGGTGAGATTATTAATCCAATGGATATTAATCCAATTGGATAGTGAATACCACACTAATTTAATAGGATTATTAATACTTCACTATTAATCTTGTGAATCAAACATAACCTATGAGTTATATTTCAATAATCTGAACCATTCAATATGTTGAACTCGTCGAGTACTATATGTTTATAAAAAAAATAAGTTAATCAGATATCAATAGCTACGTGATCGCATTAGTTTTGTGTAAAAAAAAAAATAGACGGTGAAAAAATAAACGGTTGACAGAAATCTGAATCGATGAGATAGCTATCGATATCCGATTAACGTGATTTTTTACATGTATATAATACTCAACAAGTTCTACATATTGAACGGTTTAGATTATCGAAACAGGATTCGTGGTAAACCCCCACAAACAGTGGCGGAGCCAGAAATTTGATATAGGGGGGCATTTATTAATTATAATCTCAAAATTTTTCTTTCCCAATCAATAACAACTCAGTGTTTGATTCAGTGAAATGAGCATTTAGTTCTTAAATTTGCATATCCAAAATAGTGTAGAATAATTCAGCACGATAGTGATGTAGGTTTGTAATTTCTTGAGCCTTGTGCCTTTTTCTTCCTCGAGCTACAAACATATCATTCATTTGAAGAAAATCAATTTCATGCTTTTATGTATATTAATATTAATAAATTTAAAATAAGAGCAAAATAAAAAATTCATGTTTTTTTAATTTTTTTTAAAAATAATTAATATTTTAAGATAATAAAAAATAAAATAAGAAATTAATATTTTAAAATGGAAAGGAATAAAATTTATAATCTTCATAATTAACAACAGATCCATCGAAGGTACATACACCACTATATAGGTTTATTTTAGAAAATTTATTAAAAGTTAATTTTTTTACTTTTTAATTTTTTTTAATCATATTATTTCTCTATTTTTTTATAAAAAAATTTTAAAATTAATTTTTAACCTATTTATGTTGTAATCATCCTGCAAAGAGGAGAATCCTATTAAATACTAATTTCTCTATATATATATATATATATATATCCATTAAAAACAAAATGGCAGAGGCATTGGTGATTGCATCACCAAGTAGCAAATTTTTCAAATTTTTTAACACACACTCTACACAGTGCAACTGGTGATTATGTCACCGAGTAACAAATTTTCCGAATCTTTAACATACTCCACACAGCACAGACCCAAAACAAAAAAAAAAAAAACAAAAAATGAAAAGTCAGGGGGGCATGTGACCCCCCTTGCCCCTACATGGCTCCGCCCCTGCCCACAAGTCTAACAGTACCCTCCAACCTGATCACGGACTGTAGGGCCCAGCCTTATTTTAGTGCATCAATTCTAAATAAAGAAATGGTAGAGATCAAAAATTTTTATTGGGTAAATTACACTAGTGACTACTATGAGATATAAAGAAAATGCAAATAACTCTGTAATTTTGATATTATTACATTAATTATCTTTCTAATAAAGTTAAAGGTGTCCTAAAAAAGTACACTTTTTGTCTTTTTACGAAAAGATGTGCAGAAAAGTAGAGAGGTGATGTGATGGAAAAAAGATAAAAAGATGGATTATATAGTAGATCCCAAACTAGGCCTAATAAATAAAGAAAAATATATATTTCAGTATAAAATTTATAACTATATCATTTTTCCATCCATATGACTAACAAATTATTAATCAAAAATGGGATGCATTATGTGAATAAAAATTTTAAGATAATCCAATGTAATTATGTTAAAATTGTAGACTTGTATTTTCCTCAAATTTCAAACAAGGTTAATGTAATTCACCCATTTTATTTTTAAATGTACTCACAATGATGTGTCAAGAAATTTGTGACAAATTAAAAATTGACACATAATATGTCATATTATTGTGGGTCAAGTATGGGCTCGGGTCTCCATGGTAGCTGTTACAATAGTAAAGACAAAGAAAATAATATGTATTGTATTCAATTAATTAATCCTATACAATATAAGGCCTATATATATATATATATATATGCTGAGAAAGAGTATCCTATAAGAAACTTAATTATGAGAAATAGTATTCTATAAGAAATCTAACTATGGCAATACAAATATATCTAAAAAATCAATACCTAATATATCTAGGAATATATATATCATAAATACATTAACATCCCCCCTCAAACTCAAGGAGGATAAACATCTTGAGTTTGGAGAAAGAAATTAAAATATGAAATAAAACTAAATAAAATAAAAGACAAATAGATGGCAAAGTCTGAATGGGAGCACAAGGGTGCTTGAGATAGATTGGAGGCCGGAATTAATGCTGGGAGACAGTTTATGGTAATGTTAGACCGTTGTAGGAACTGGCCGAAACTAATGTCGGAACAATTTAAGGTCATGTCGGAAAGTTGTACGAACTAGCCAAAATCAATGTCGAAACAGTTTACGGGATCATGTTGGATCGTTATAGAGACTAGATATTGAACCAGTAAGCCTGGCACACACATAACTTATGATGTGGTATTGGATGATAATAGCAACAGATGACTGAATGCACTAGGAGATAGCTTAGGTGGTGCACTATAGGGGCGACTTGAGTTGTGCGCCACAGGAGACGGCTTAGGTGGTTTGCATAGTGTATAACCATATTCACCATAATATAGGTACGTGGCTTTGACCTTGATATTGCTCTATGGGCAGGGGATCTGCCCCCCTGCATGGCTTCCACATACTCCTTTGTGAAAAAAATTCTTTAACTTAGGCCAAGTTCTTCTCTTCTCGGACTTAATCATCTAAGCCGAGATCTTGTCTTCTGGGATCTGGGATTCCAGTTCTGGAATCTGGGATCTGCTCACTTGGGCTAAACTCTTGTCTTCTCGTGTCCAGTATTATCTCGGCTTTGCTTCGGCGAACCATTTCTCCTCTCTTGTTTGGACGCCTTTGTCCCCGGCGTGTCTTCCTCGGTTCTGGCATACTTTTCTATCCTGGCCATCAGCTCCTCCATGCTTTTCGGCAATGTCTTTGCCAGTGATTTTTGAAGCAGGCAGTCATCCTTCAAGCCGTTTTTAAATGATATGACTGCCACCTCTTGGTTGCATCCTGGTATTCGATTGAATACCTCATAATACCTTTTGGCATAGGCCCTACGGCTTTCATCCTCGCCGATCTTCAGGGCCATTAGGGCGTCCACCCTCAATGGCTGTAGCTTGTTTGTCACGAACCTGGCCACAAACATCTCGGCTAGGCCTTCCTAGGTTTCAACAGTTCCTTTCGGCAACTTGTGAAACCAGTCCGACGCAGTTTCTCCGAAGGATGAGGGGAACACCTTGCAGAGCAACGGCTCGTTCTCGGTGTACAACGCCATCGAGTTCAGGTACAAACCGACGTGAAGGTTGGGGTCCGACTTACCGTCGTAGATTTGGAATCTCAGCATGCTAAACCTCTTCGGGGCTTCGAATTTGTCTAATTCTATCGAGAACGGCGTTCTCGGCTTGACCGGGGAGGTTACCTCGGCATCTTGTTGCTTCCTCTGTAGGTGATCCCCCAGATCCTCTTTGGTCCGTTCAGGAGCTCGGATATCTCTTGACTTCAGCCTTTTCGGTGCACTACTCCCAGTTTCATTATGGGTCCTTTTGGACTTCCCTCCATTGGTTACGTCGAAGCATAACTCCTGCCTTTGAACATGTCAATGTTCTTTGGGGTCGGCTTCCTTGGTGCGATGCGTCCTCCTCGATTCTAACCTTCTTGACTCTCCTCATCCGACCTCCCGTGAAGGCCGATGAAAATGTCCTTTTGCCCTTTCTGGGCATCTTTCTTGGCCGCTAGAATCAGCGTATCTTGTAGCGGGAACGGTGGCTGCATGACATTGTTCTGCATCATGAAATTGATGACCGTTTGCAAGTCCGCCAATTTGTTCGCCATTCCCTTCATCTCGTCGTCCCTTCACAGGCATCTATCTTTCCATACTTGGAGGTCGTCCTCGTTATAATACCCGCTTCGGTCTGATTTCTTCGGTACGCCGCCCTCCAGGCCGACGTCCTTTCCTCCGTGATTCTTATCACGAGTCTCTTCGTTGTAATTGTCTTCTTCGACGTCAAGGTCAATATGTTTCCCACTCTTAGTAGGGGTGTCGTCCCCAACCTTCTCTTTCTGTCTGTCGTTGGCCATCTATTCTCCTTTCTTTCCCACAGACGG
This sequence comes from Camellia japonica, assembly GCA_030407325.1. Taxonomy (NCBI): domain Eukaryota; kingdom Viridiplantae; phylum Streptophyta; class Magnoliopsida; order Ericales; family Theaceae; genus Camellia; species Camellia japonica. The sequence continues at coordinate 22,924,755 of JAPPVO010000010.1, read as the reverse complement.
CGCCAAATTGTGTGAGTGATTTTTCGACCACACTGCCAACTCAGTATTCAGTTTGAGAGTACTGGCAGAATAGATGACACCTGGCTAACCTGTAACAGAAAGAGAAGATTCCGGCAGTGGTTCGTCCACCCGGGGGCACTCCGACGATCAAGTCAGTATATCTCTCAAAGATAATCAATAGTGCTAAACTCACTAGACAAAGCATAAAAAGCATATCTTAGGCCCATAGGGGTGCCTCCCTTTTATAACCAACACAATCCTAGTCCCAAATAGAAGCTTAGCTCTAATGGACTTAGGATTACTGCTAATCTTGGACTCCCAGTCAGATAAGGATAAACTCTCTAAGAGTCTCATCTTTACCCAAACTGTAGTCTTCTCCCATTCTAGGACTCTTGTCCCTCATCCGCTTATCTCGGAATCCGGTATCCTCACAGATAACCTCGGCCTAGCCGAGATGATCTCGGCGTCATGACCAGGACACGTGGCACCTCGGCTGACACTTCAGTGTCACCTCGGCCACGTGTTGTCATTCAAAAATTATGTCCCCACAATATAGGTACAATACCCTCCCTTAAACTCAAATAGGTTTGAAGATAGAAACCTATTTGAGGTTGAAGCAAAGGGAAAGATAGAGTGGAGCAGAAGCACACAAAAAAAAAAAAAAAGATTCTAAATAAAAAAAAAATTATGATAGAGATATTTGGGATAAGAATAAACCAGCGGACAAAAGAAGGGATCACCACAAAGCGATATTGACAGGAAAATATCACAGCAGAATAGGTTGAGGTCCGGCAAGCGGCCAAGGCAAAGCTGTCGCCCGCCGGTAAAGCAAAATTACTAGGTACTTAACCTAACTCTAATACCATGTTACAATAGTAGAGAGAAAAGAAATAATATGTATTTTATTCAATTAATTAATCCTATATAATAGAAGGCATATATAAATATATAGACTGAGAAAGAGTATCATATAAAAAACCTAATTATGAGAAAGAGTATCCTATAAGAAATCTAACTATGGCAACACAAATATATCTAGAAAATTAATACCTAATATATCTAGCCTCCATTTGGGAAGTGTGTTGGCTTTTTGGCTTTTTTGGCTATTTTAGCCTGGGCTAAAAAGCTTGGTTTGGGAAGGGATTTTGGCTTTTTGGCTTTTTTGACTTTTTTGACTTTTTTCGTGAGAGAAGAGTGTAATGATTATGGGTTGGATGTGATGTTTTGTTTGTTGTGGCTAAAATAGCCTATTTTGTCTTTTGTGGCTAACATAGCCCTAAACCTCCTTGCCAAAATAGCAGTGTGTCTGTTTAATAAGAATGAGTTATGTACTTGCATGACTAAACAAATAGCAACAATATGAAAAAAAAAAAAAAATTACAAAACACAATTGATTAGGCATACAATCACGTAGTTTTTCCAGACTACTAAATAATTTTTGCAATTTTTAGAGAATATTTTTTAAGAGTTTCGAACATTTTTTTCAAATAATACTAATGTTTTGTTACTGCGTGTTATGTTATGTCAATTTGTAAAACAATAAATAAATGAATTATACAAAAACAAATGTTAATATAACATTTTCTTTCGCCAATAACACACTCTTCTATTAGATAAAAGAGAAATTATTAGGTGCCCACCAACTTAAATATAACCGAATTGATTACCTAAACCAATTAAATGTAACACAAGTGTTTTTTTTTTTTTTTTTTATCACTTTGGTTATAATAGAACCGCAAAGTGAAATGTACTTCATTCTATACATAAGTGCACTCATCCTCACAACTCGAGCAGTTCTCCTTTGTTGATATTCCTTATAGACCCTTCTAGCCATGGCATCTTCCCCTTTCTCTCAAGAAACCCATGACCCAAAAAGCAACAATGAAAAAGAAGACTATGAAGAAACTTACCAAAAGTACAATGAGTTGCTCCAAACCCTTCCCAAAGTGAGAGGCTAGATGAGCCAACATCTTCTCCAGTATCAAGGTGTTTGGCTTAACCCTAATATTGGCCTAAAAGGAGTCATGTTGGTGCAAAACCATTTCAAGCCTTGTCCCACTGATATTTTCTTGGTAGCATTCATGAAGTGTGGCACAACATGGTGTAGACACCCCATTTTTTACCGTCCTCAAGACTTGGACGTCATCGTTTGAACACTCGATGATCATCCATGTTCGTGTTCGTTTTGAGTTCCCGAAGGTCTTGGCTGCGCGCCTTGCCTTAAGATCTCTCAACTTGTCTGTTTTGTGCTTGGTTGTGGACCAAGGACTTGTGGTTTTGCTTCTGAGGGAAGAGGGTGGCTTGTTGGCCATCCCTGCAACCCATCGGCTAAGGCCTTGTGCCATCGGCCTTGTTTTCTTGCCATTGGCCATAAGTGTTCGCCAAGACTCAAGCTTGTTCAACAAGCTTGAGAATTGAAATTCTATAAGAAGGGAGGCCCCTCTCCCTTTCCAGAGGTTCTGAAATCTTGATATACAAAACATATATCACTCTCTCTATATATTTTACCTCTCTCTCTCTCCTTTTGCTCTTGTTTTGCCCAAAAGTGTGATTTCTTCATACTATTGCACACAAACACCTACTAGAACACCATCCTTTTGTTGCTGAGGTACTGAGGAGTTGGTTTTAGTATTTTGGGGTTGGTTTGAACTCAGAAAAGTTGCTGGAGTTGTATTCTTGGAGGTGTTCTTCAAGGGAGAGAAACTAAACTTTTAATCCCTTGTTTTGGCTTAAGCTTTTAGTCCTATTTGCATGCTGATTTAAGCTTAACTTTCTACTGTAAAAAGTTCTGATTTTTCATGCTTGTGATGTTTGTTTAAGGTCACTTTTATGTTGGGGGTAGTCTACCCCCTCTTAGGCCTTGTTTGGCCTTGTTTTTGAACCATCCTTTTAAGCTATTGGGACCACCTTATTTTGGCCTTCTCACCACTGAAATCCAGAGGATTTTCAGTGGTGGAAAGGTGGTTTTGAGGTCCCAAATAGGAGAGGGTCCCTCTCCTTGTGTCTTGTATGCTAGTATAAATGGCTCATAACAGTAGCATGTTTGCTTAACATGTTTTGGTTCCATTTCAGCAACTTTTTGGGGTTATTTTAGCATGCTTCAACTCTGTTTTAAGTTGGTTTGATAGCTTCTTACATGCTTCACATACTTGTAGAGCAATCTTACATGCAAGCATAACATGCATCTTGTGTTTGGACCATCATTCTTGCATGTTTTGACTCAACTCAAAGAAGCTTTCCCTCATGTTTTACCATGCTTGAGCTCTATTTGATGTTGTTTTAGTCATGCATGCATTGTTTTGTATAGCCATGGTTCAATCTAGCTTGTTAGCTTTGTGTATCAAATCCACTAGCATGCATTGCTTAGTCTATTCTCATGATTTGGCATCATTTGAAATGATATTTCAGTGCATGTTTCATGGTCATACACTTGCCTTTGTCATTCTTTCAATGCTTTGAAGAGTTGGTGTTTTATGCCTTAAGAGTGGGTTATTGTGCATGCCTCTATGCTTAGGCCTTTGGGCTATCATTTCAGTGTATTTTTTGTCTTGTTTTACCATGATGCATCTCTGATTTTTGTTGTCAAAGTCATGCCATGGTTGGTTTTGATAGGTGTAGTGCAATCCCCTTTGTTGGCCTTACTTGCATCATGCCTTATGCCTTTCATGTTGACTTGTTTTGGCTTTGGTCCATGCATGTTTTAGACTCATTTGGCATGATCTAGGACTGTTTTGGTTGTCCTTGGCCCTTTGGGGCTTGATTCATGTGGCCTTGGTACAAGATCCTTGGCTAGCCTTATGCTTTGAACCTCCTAGCATGCCATGCTTGTATTATGTGCATGATCTGGCATCATTCCTCACATGATTTCAGAGCTTATTTCATTGCCACATTCTCATGTTTGTCACACCTTGCTCATGTTTGAGGATTGTGCATTGTTGCCTAGTTTATGGACCAATATGTGTGCATGTATGTTTTGCCCTTTTGGTGCCTTAGTTTTGGTGTTTTGGCCACTGATTTGGGCATGATTGAGGTCTGTCCATTTTGGTTTAAGTCCATCTTTGCATGTTGTTCAAATGTTGTTACATTGCATCATGCTTGGATGTTTGGGTTGCATTATGTTTTGCATGATTGTTGCTTGCATTATTCATACATGCTTGGTGCATTGCATGTTGTTACATGCTTGTTGCATTGCATGATTTTGCATGCTTGTTGCATTGCATTGTGTGTGCATGCCTTGCCTCTTGATCAAACATGATAGAGGTTAAGTTCCCTTATGTGTTTTTGTGCATTTCATTCACATTGATTTATGCAACTCAGCCTCTTTGGCCATCATGCATCGAAATGCGTGATTAATGGCTCGAGAGTCGAGCACTATACTACTTTGAGCTTCAAACATGATAAGGGGTGTAGTTGCACAACATTTTCTTGCAAATGTATTGCCATGCCTCTGTTTGTACTCTGCTGCAGCAAAAGGAGCAGTTTGCAGAAAGAGATGGCCGATCGGCTATCTGGTGTGCCGATCGGCTATAAATATTTGGCCGATGGACTCAAAAGTGGTTGATGACCCTTATCTCTTGGCCGATGACCATACCATTGGCCGATGGCCTCTCAGCATATCTATGAGGTGGATCATAAGTATTTCAGAAGTTGGCACAATTCTCAAAGGTGCAGAACAGTGCAAACAGAGGCCACATGAGGCATGGCAACGGATTTCCGAGCGAAGTCGATCGAGCATGCATATGCCCCTCTTCTCAAGGCCATTTTAACTGCTTTGTATAGTTAGTTAATTTGTAATTAATTAGTTAATGTGTTAGCTAATTTAATTTATCGTTGTAAATTCTTAATTAGCTTAGCTTAGCTAATTTCCAATTTGATCTTGTAATAATTAGTCTAATTAGATTATTAGATTAGTTAGAATAGCTTAGCGTAGCTAGCATAGCGTATTCATTCGGACCCTCTATCGAAAGGGCAAATTCTGTAATAAGTGTGCGTGAGTGTGTGAATGTCTTCCAACCCCACGTCTTTCTCCCTTTTACTTAACCGCTTACGATGGTTAGTTCTAGGTCATATTTTGATTAGCGTCCTTATGCTATGTATGTTTGCATCATTCATCTGTCTTGCATGCACCGGGCTCAGCGCATCATACTAACCGTATTGAATTTCAATACTTACTTGAATACGTGTTAAACAGCATGTTATCAAGTTACACCTCATATGCCATCTTAGAATAGCCGAGCCTATTTCTAGTTGCATTTTGCATGTGTTGCATTAGCCATCTTAACATAGCTAGGATCATGCATGATTTCTAACCAGTTCTCTGTTTTGGCTCGGAGTACATTGTAAGTGTTTATGCTTTAGCATCTTGCATGAGTGTGAGTGTTGCCATGATAGCATGCTTGCCATGAGGCTATGTGCTTAAGTGTTTAATTGCATGAATGCCTGTGGATAAAGGTTGGATTGCTTGAATTGGAACAATTCATCGAAATGCGAGTTTTAAGCCCACTTGAGAGTGGCAAAATCATGTTTTTCTAAGCCCACTCGAGGGTGGCAAATCCACGTCTTAGCCTACTTGCAAGTAGCACCTTCAAACCATGTTCAAACAAACAAACATGAGATGTTTTGTTCCAACTTAGGCGATCTAGTCTATACTTGTATGCTGTGCACATCACATAGTAATTCTAGCTAAATAACCGGAATAAGAGCACATGTGTTTTCAAAAACAAAATATCATGCTTAGTACAGGCCGATCTTTGATCGGGTGAACGGGGCTGCTCATTGCATGACCTTCCCCTCTCGTACCCAAGTTCCCGAGCCGAGGCAACTTTGGTGATGACGGACACGTGGCCTTAGGCACGAGTCAAAGTTTCCTAAATTTTCCAAAAACAAAACATTTAGGTGGCGACTCTGTATCTGGCAAAACAGTCTATGTTTGGCACTTCTTTATTAAAAATCAGTTTTCCAAAACGATTTGCCGAATTTGGACTCTTTGGTGATTTATCAGTCTTGCATTGCACTTTGCGAGATTAGATTCAGTACCGTGACATTGAATCCGAACTGTAGTAGCTAATGAACAAAACGGATTTCGCGCCATTCTCGCGAGAAGCCGGGACGTTCGGGCACGTCTACACATGGCTTCGCACCCTCATGTTTGCTACCATGAATAGGTCCCTTCATGATGTTTCCACACACCCTTTGCACAATATTGGTCCTCATGGTTGCTTCCCTTGCTTAGATACCCATAACTTTAGTGATTGTCCCATTGGTAACACTACAAAAAAATGCACCTTCGGCGACCAAAATTGGCGACTAAAAAAAATTTAGTCGCCAAAAGTTATTGAATTGGCAACCAACATTTTTTTTAGTCACCAAAAATAAAATATTTAGCAACTAATTTTTTTTAGTCGGGATATATTCATTATTAGCCACTAAAACAAAATTTAGTCGCTAAAAATTCTAGAATTGGCGACAAAAAAAAACATAGTCGCAGTATATTGACTTTTGGCTACTAAAATATTTAGTCGCTAAATGGGAAATAAAAAAAATTCTTTTTTCTCTTTGGCCACTAAAGTTTTAGTCGCCAAAAGCTTATTTTCAGCGACAAAAAAAAAATTTAGTAGCCTTATATGGACTTTTGGCTACTAAAATATTTAGTCGCCGAATGGAAAATAAAAAAATTATTTTTTCTCTTTGGTGACTAAAGTTTTAGTCACCAAAAACTTACTTTCAGCGACAAAAAAAAATTTAGTCGCCGTATATTGACTTTTGGCTACTAAAATATTTAGTTGCTGAATGAAAAATAAAAAAATTATTTTTTCTCTTTGGCGACTAAAGTTTTAGTCGCCAAAAACTTACTCAATCTTTGGCTGCAAAATACTTAGTCGTTATTTATTTTTATTCGGCGACCAAAAAATTATTTAGTCGCTAAAGGTTGTACTATTTGTTTTAGAGGGAAACAAATTTATTTTTGGCGCCCAATATATTTACGCTATGTTCCTCTCTCACACATACACTTCTGTCTCAAACACTACCAAACCTCACCCCCACTCACCACCAGCGCTCACCACTGACGCTTGCCACCATCGCACTTCGCCACCGCCACATAATCACAGGTGTTTTTCTCTCTCTGTCACTCTTAGTCTATCTCCCTCTCTGTCCATCTCGGCCTCTCTCTTTCTCTCTCTATCTCTCTTCATTCCTCTATTTCCCCATTTCTCACACCTACTCTAGGGTTTTGTTTGATTTTTTTTTTTTTTTTTTTTTTTGTTTAATTGTGTGTTGATTTGTTAACTCAAAATTCTAAATTTTGTATTCATTATGTGTTGATTTCTCATGCTTGCTCTACGGTTTTGTGTTGATTTCTCACACTTTCTATAGGGTTGGATTTCTAGACATAAATCCCAAATTCAAGCTGATGAGCTTGATTTCGGACAGCCACTTAGAAGACAATCTATATAATTAGAAAGAAATTAACCTGGGAATACTGAGATTTGCAAGCCATGATACTTCCACAGAAACAATTTTGAAATTGTCACCTTACCCATTATATAAGTTTATTTAAGATATTATTGGATATAAGCAAGGGAATTTTGCAACTCAAAGAATGACATTGTACTCTTCCAAAAATTAGGAGCCCTTTCATTTTTACACACCAAAGAAAGCTTATAAAAGGATTCATTTGAGAAACTTAACTTGAATGGTCCCAATAGGATAATGTGAACCTTCAAGAGTAACAGCCCAAACATCTGCTATTTCACCTTGAAGCTCTTCATTCACCTCGGTTCCTTGCTACTCACATGCCTTACTCTTTGTTGCCTGAATCTATAATAGCTTCTGGTTGCAAGTTTGTTTATATTTGGAGCGATCCCAAAGATGTGTTTGTTTCAATGTGGTACTTCATGAACAAACTAAAACCCAAAGAACAACGACCACTATCAATATGCGAAGCGTTTGAACTCTTTTGCCAAGGCATTTCAACCTGGGGGTCCTTTTGGGACCATGTATTGGGATATTGGAAGCTGAGCTAAGAATCACCTTATAAGATATTGTTCTTGAAGTATGAAGATTTGAAGAGAGAGCCCACGGTTTATGTTAAAAGATTGGCAATGTTTTTGGGACAACCTTTCACAATAGAGGAAGAGAGAGATGATGTGGCGCAAAAAATAACTGAGTTTTGTAGTTTTGAGAATTTGAGCAATTTGGAAATTAATAAATCAGGTGTGCAACAATTTAGTACGGAACTTGCAATTGAAAATACTAACTTTTTTCGAAAAGGTGAAGTTGGAGATGGTAAAAATCATTTGACCAACGAGATGATGGAGCGTATAGACCACATCACGCAACAAAAGTTCAATGATTCTGGATTGATCTCGGGTGAATTGTTGAAGTAAGAAATAAGTTTTCTTTAGTAATATTATTGTATCTGTGATTTATATTTTTAATTTTAGTTGTGTGAAGACGTCCACGAATCCTACTATAAATGTATGCTTGTTCAATATATAATTTAAATATAAGTAAATAAAATTTGGCTTTTAAGGCACAAGCCGAAATTTCTATGAAATAAAATGATAATTTTTAAATATAATTAAATTGTTTCACACCAATAGTGTGAGATTGACAATCATTAAATTTTAAATATAATTAAATTGTTTCACACCAATAAGATGATAAATTTTTTTATTTTTTCCCAATTGGAAAGAAGATTTTTATAAATATTTTTTTTTTTTTATCAGCAAAAAAACTTTATTGATATGAAGCATAAACATGCAAACATTACATCAACAAAGCGCGGGAGTGCACAAAGCATCATAGCTAACCTTAACGATCCCAACTAGGTTGGCACCACACAGGAAGCACAATCATATGCTAGCACTAGCCCAAGATTGGAGAGAAACCAATCAGAAGCAAGCAAAAAGATAAGGGAAAAACAAAACAACACTACAACCAACAAAGCAACAAGCACCACCAGCAAACTACTACAACCCAAGCAGACCAGACTACCAGAGCAGCCTTCTACCAGCAGCACAGAATCATGTATTAGACCTCTGGGCATTCCTTAGGCAGAATTACACCTGATGCTAAATAGACAGAGGATCAATAACAGGGAAACCACAGCCTAGATCCACATATAAGACCCAAACCTAAAGCCAGCATACTTGCTCTCCATACAGAGCAGCAGACCTGAAAGCACTCAGAATTTTAGCAGTGCAGACACCAAAAAACCAAACAGCCACACTAAACAACCATAACAGATCAAACACACCATCTACACCAGATTCCACATTAGAGCTACAGTGTAGACTCCACTAGACCATTCCACATTCACAAAAGCTGCATAAGCAGAAGCTGCATAACCAGATCTCAATACACAGTGACACATAGAGCTTGAAAGTCAGCATAGCATCATAGCAGCCCACTACCAGCTAGTCCAATCCTCACAGCAATGCAAGACTAGAACAGAACAGATCAAATCCTCTTCCTGAGCAACACTGTTGACAGAGGCACACAGCCATCCACCTCAAAACAGAACAAGACACTACCAATGCAGCAGCCAAGACTGTCAAGACACTACCAATGCATCCACCAAAACAGAACCAATGCATCAACAAGCACCTCAGACCAATACTACCCATGCATCAGCCACCACTACCCCAGCCAAACTCTGCCAGCAAAACACTGCCAATCCTTCTACAGATCAGTCCACTGACCCTGCTTCAGAAGATCAGAAACAGCACAATCATCACACAACCAGATCAAAAACCAGACCAACTCTACCAAGCCAGAACAGTACTAATGCATCAACAAGCATCTCAGACCAACACTACAAATGCATCTGCCAACACTACTCCAGCCAAAACTCTGTCAGCAAAACGGTGCCAATGAATTCAAGAAGGTCCTAGACAACACCTGACTTGTGGAAAATTAAACACGACATCAATGACTGAAAATGAAGCATCCCTGAACTGAGATCTCATCCAGATTGCTAACCTCACCTTGATACATTCACACAGAAACTGAAAATTGGGTTGGACTGCCTTAAACACACACTCATTTCTATAACTCCACACAGACCACACCACAGCTGCTGGAAGGGCCTTCCACACCAGATTAACTTTCTTCCTAAACTTCCATCCCATCCAACAGAGGAAAAGGCCTTCTATGGATCTGGGAATAACCCACTGAATACCCCACCAATCAATAATAGCAGACCAGATTTTCCAAGTAAAGGGACAATGAAACAAAACATGGTCAAGTGATTCTCTAGCCTCATGACAGAATAGACAATTAAGGACATCTTCCCCATCTAGAATTCCAAATCTATGCAGCAAATCTTTAGTTTTCAGTCTTCCTCTCCAAGCTAACCAAGAGAAAAATTTTGCTTTAGGTGGGGAAAAGTTATTCCAAATGAGATCAACTGATCTATGAATGGGACCAACATTGAGCATACCCCAAGCATACACAGCATTAACCTTAAAAATACCTGGCTGAGCAGCCTTCCAACCCAAGCTGTCAGCTACATCACATCTTAAAAGAGGGCCTGACCCCAGAGCAGTGGTTAATCTGGCCAACTCACCTTCTTCCCAAGCCCGAAGAGGTCTTTTGAGATTGAAAACCCACCCAGAGTGACTACCTCTACTGGCTACTTGAACATTCAAGGAAATCTCTTTATCGGTAACCAACTGGAATAATCTAGGAAATTTGCATGAAAGATTTGTTGAGCCCAACCAATTATCTCTCCAGAAACTGATTCTTTGACCATTGCCTATTAAGATTTCCACATTATCCTTATAAAATTGGAGAATACTGCCATTCCTTTGGGCCACTGATAAGATGTCTTTCCAAGTCTGAGATATAGGACCGTGAACATCCTTATCGGGGAACCATCTACCCCCAACTGAACCATACTTTTCGCAAATAACCATCTTCCACAGTGCCTCATCCTCTTGCCCATATCTCCACCACCACTTTAAAAGCAAACTATCATTGGCTAACCTGATATTTTTGATCCCCAACCCTCCTTGTTTCAAACTCATGCACACTTCATTCCACCTAACTAGATGCAACTTCCTACTATGCTCAGAATCACCCCATAAAAATGATGCTTGAATCCTATCCAACTCTTTTGCAACACACTCTGGTATTTTAAAAAGAGACATGTAATACACAGGTAGAGCAGACAATACAGACTTAATGAGTGCGACTCTACCAACAAAAGATAACACTCTTCTCTTCCACCCAAATAGCTTTTTCTTGAAATTCTCTACAACTGGCCTCCAAGTCAAACTCCTGCTTGGGCTGGCACCCAGTGGTAATCCTAGATACTTCAATGGTAATTTCTTGCTTAGACAATTCAATTTCCCAGCAAGCTCATCAACCTCCACATCTGCCACACCCACCCCACACACAACACTTTTAGCAAAATTGATCCTAAGACCTGAAATTACTTCAAAACACCTTAGGATTCTTTTTATAGCCAAAATTTCTGACCCTTCAGCCTCACAAAACAGCACTGTGTCGTCAGCAAATTGTAAGTGAGAGATATTCAACCCATTGGCACCTACATGTATACCTCTAAACAGACCCATATATTTAGCTCTTGATATGAGTATATTCAGACCCTCAGCTACAACATTAAACAAGAAAGGGGATAAAGGATCACCTTGCCTTAACCCTTTTTGAGGGCAAAACTCTGGTGATGGTGACCCATTAACTAGAACTGACACTCTTGCAGAAGAAATGCATTCCTTTATCCATTTGGTCCAGGTAGTTCCAAAACCAAAGTTTTCTAACATTTGGATGAGGAAATTCCAGTTAACAGTGTCATAGGCTTTTTCAAAATCCAACTTAATAATAAGCCCCTTTTTGTTAGTCTTCTTTCACCAATCCACAATCTCGTTTGCAACAAGAACACCATCCATAATATTCCTTCCACTAAGAAATGCTGATTGGACTCTATCAATAATTGTTGGCAACACTAATTTCATCCTGTTGGCCAGCACTTTAGCCACCACTTTATATACTGAACTAATAAGGCTGATAGGTCTAAAGTCTGTAATTGATTCTGGACTCACTATTTTGGGAACGAGGGTCACAAAAGAACAATTAATTCCATTACCCAATACACCATTATCATGAAACTCTTGCATGAATTTCATGATATCATCCTTCATAAATTTCCATCCCTTTTGGAAGCAAGTGAGATTAAAACCATCAGGCCCCGGGGCCTTATTGCTATCGCATTCCTTGATTGCTGCCCAAACCTCTGCTCTTGAAAACTCCTTCACCAAACAAGATTGAATCTGATTTTGTTCAATGCTTCTAAACTCACCCCCTAGCCTTGGTCTAATCTCCTAAACTTCAAAGAACAAAATTTTAAAGTGAGCTGCCACTGCCTGTTTCAACCCCACAGGATCCTCGTATAGAGTACCATTAATCTTCAGTGAATCAAGAAGGCAAAGTAAGATTTTTATAAATATGAAGAAAATTACATCTAGACACTCAACTATTATAGAAGTTCAACAACCAACCTAACAAAAGAGGTCCCATAATATAAGAAATAAAAAATAAAAATAACAAACAACTAAAAAATAATTTAACAAAGAACCCCATAACAAGGGAAATAAGATTCTTTGTAATAATATTGTTGCAATAATCAAAATTATTGCAAAGATGATTGTGTTTTTAGCTTAAATCATCAATAATACAGTGGCAATCATTAATTTTTAAATATAATTAAATTGTTTCACATCAATAAGATCATAATTTCTTTTTCTCCAATTGGGAGCAAGATTTTTATAAAGGGAGAGGCTTCTCTGCAGTCTACATAGTGGACTAGAGCATGTTGTTGAGTCCGTGACATCCACTACGGGTTCCATTTTAATGATTTGAACCGTTGTAGAACTCGTCGAGTACTTCATGCCTGCAAAATATTACGTTGATCGGATATCGGTAGCTCCTTGATCGGAACACATTTTTGTTAACAATTTATTTTTAAAATCATATTTACCATTGACAAAAATGTGTTTCAATCAAGGGGTTACCGATATTCGATCAATATGATTTTTTGCAGACATGAAGTACTCGACGAGCTCTATATATTGAATAATTTGGATTATCGAAATGAGACTTATAATGAACTTCATAGGCCCAACAACATACTCTAGTCCATAGTGGACTGGAGAAAAGCCTCTCCCATTTATAAATACGAAGAAAATTATATCTAGACAATTATTACTCAACTACTATAGAAGTTAAACAACCAACCTAAGAAAGAGGTCCCATAATAGAGAAGAAATTTAAAAAATAAAAAAAAATAACAAACAACTGAAAAATAATTTAACAAAGAACCCCATAACAACGGAAATAAGATTCTTTGTAATAATATTGCCGCAATAGTCAAAATTATTGCAAAGATGATTGTGTTTTTAGCTTAAAACATCAATAATACAGTTCTTGCAATTTCTTTTCTTTTAGAATAAATCATCAATAGGTCGTATGTTGGAGACTTATAACCTATTAAGTCCTATCGATAAATTTATCAGTCACTCTTATTTTTTTATGAATAAATTTACAGTGATAAATTTATCAGTTAGGACCTATAGATAAATAAGTCTAGTTAATAGGACTAATTAGTAAGTGTCTCTTTTTTTTTTTATCAGTGATAATGAAAAGATGGAACGGGAATATGGTACGCTACATACTCTTAAGTACAGTATGATAGAGGTAAACTTATATATATATGTAAAAATTTAAAATACTTCTAGAGCATCTTTTTCTAACTATTTAGATACCCAATAAAATGTAATTTTTAACTTACAATTTAATCATGTAGTATAACATTTCTACAAGCATTATAACTGATTTTTAATATCTTGTCCTATCAGAATTTAACTCATTTTAGATTTTAATTTATTATATTCGATTTCTTTTCTTCCTAAGAAAACATTAACAATGTGTTTGGTTGGGTGATTTGGAAAAGGAAAGGGAAAGGGAAAGGGAAAATGTAGGTAAAATTCGAATAAAATATACCTACATTTCACCTAATCCCATACACTTTTTTTCCTTTTTATTTCCAAATTATTTTTCAAATCTCCCAATCAAACATATCGTTAAGGAAACATATTGGGGAAAAAAATTTAAGATCACTTCATATCACTAAATTTATCTTAGAATAAAAATTTACAATATAACGAACTTGCATTTCAATATGCAATTCATTAGGGTATTAACATTTTCTAGTAACACATATCAAGCCCATCAATTAATTTAACATATAGTCTGAAATTAAATTATCTAAAGTTATGAACACCAATAAGTACAAAAGCCCATTTGAATTACTGATTTCTTAATAACAATAGAGCTAGATACTCCCATTTTACTTTAGCAAAGAGCATGTTTGCTTGATCGTCAGTGTCGGCTTTGGGCACAAGCGGCAGAAGTGACCGCTTTAAGTCTTGGATATTGGTTGGAAAAAAAAGGACCCAAAAATTATTGCAAAAATATCAAATAAGTTTTTTTTTTTTGTGTGGGTAAACTATCAGTTCTTAATAATTGGATTTAATTCCTATCAAGTCCTATTAAAAATAAATCATAATAAAACCGTAACTAAAAATAATTTTTGTGATATTATTTACATATGTTGCTAAAAATTGAAAATTAGCGACTTTTTTTGTCAATGTTTTCATAAATTGTCCCTAAAAATACAATTAGTGATGTTTTTCTGTGACGATTTTTCAAATTGTCGCTGAAAGTTAAAAATTAGTATTTTTTTTGTGATGATTGTTTTAAACTATTGCTCAAAACTTATAATTAATGACATTTTTTGTGATAATTTTTAAATTGTCGCTAAAAATTAACAATTAATGACATTTTTTTGAATAATGTTTGATGAAAAACACCATTAGATAATAAATCTACCTATTAAGACCTACACATAAGTCTCTTTTTTCTTTTATCTTTTTTTTAGTTGCACATAAAAAAATGCCCAAAAAAACAAAATTCTAATTGATGGTTATTTTTCAAATTTGTGCATTGTGTATAGAGTATGTTTGTTTCCAATTTTTTGAAAACACTTTTTAGAAAATTCTACTTTCTTATTTTTCGTATTTTTTTACTGAATGTTTTTAATATTTTAAGCAATTTTTTTTAATTTTTAGACACGCCTAACATAAATACACTTAAAAAGTATAATTTTCATGAAAAAAATCTTCAGAAAATTCACTAAATACCAAAAATACTGTGGTGGCCGAATAAATGGCAAGGATAAAGGAGGTATATTTTAGAAGCTAGAAGCTAGACGCTAGCCGGCATACATCCCGCATAGACAAGGGGCCGAACACCTTAAATAGGCCGAATAGGGAAGGATCCCTAGAGCCGAATAATGGAAAAAATAATGATTGAAAAAGTAGGCTCTGGCCCCAAGGATCATAAGAAACAAGTATAAATATAGTGGCAACGAACTAGAAAAGGTATGTAAGAATCACTTCTAAAAACTTAGTGAACAAGCTTTCTTGAGTAGAAGAACTGACTTGTCCGTCGGAGTGCTAATTCCGGCACCCCCGACCGGAGTCTTTGCATCTTTGCAGGTGACTAGCTGAGGATCATTGGCGTCTTCTAGGATCGGAAGAGTAT
This sequence comes from Camellia japonica, assembly GCA_030407325.1. Taxonomy (NCBI): domain Eukaryota; kingdom Viridiplantae; phylum Streptophyta; class Magnoliopsida; order Ericales; family Theaceae; genus Camellia; species Camellia japonica. The sequence goes on along the minus strand of JAPPVO010000010.1, from coordinate 22,909,128 downwards.
TTCCAATCCACTCCCCCACAATTGGCGCCGTCTGTGGGAATACTCGAATACATCCATGGAAGGCGTGACCGAAGATCCTCCGATAGCCACCGACGTGACCACACAGGTAGACGACCTCACCCCAGCCAATATGCTCGGAAAAGAGACCATCGCGGCACGACGCGCCTTGAACTTCGATTCGCCAACGACTTCAGCGCAAAAAACAATGCAGGCTATTATAGAACAAGCAAAGCAGAACGAACAAAGGCTCGAGAACATGATCGCTGAGAACGAACGACTCCGTCAGGATTTGGCCCTGGAGGTAGCAAAATCTAGAGAGGCCATGCGCGAGGAACCAGAGCGACCTCCGAGGGCGGACGGGCAAAGACCTCGGGCCCGACCAAAAGATACCAATAGCAACTCTAACTCATCATCCACGGAGCTCAACGCAAGGGGACGATCCGAAACCTCCAGCTCCTCCGAAAAAGATCTGCGAACAAGGAACAAGCGCAGGAGAATCAGCTCAAACGAGGAAGACCAGCACGATCCTTTCGTTCGACGGATCGCAAGGGCATCCCTGCCCAAGAAATTCAAAGCTCCGTCGTTCACTCTTTACGACGGAAAATCAGACCCCACTGATCACATCCGTCATTACAAACAGGCCATGACGCTACACGCAGACAATGAAGCCCTCATGTGCCGAATATTCCCTAGCAGCCTAGGTCCACTAGCCGTCAGGTGGTATTACAAGTTGGAGCCAGCTTCGGTTAAAAGCTTCCGACAACTGCAGAAATCCTTCAGGGCCAGGTTTATCACCAACGAGGTACAACCGAAACAGGCCAACTCCCTCTGGGCTATGTAGATCCAGTCGGGAGAGACGCTCAGAGCGTATTCGGCACGATATTGGGAGTGCTTCAATCTTGTTGACGACGCTTGCAACGACTCCATGGCCATCACCGCCTTCAAAATGGGTTTACATCCTGACAGTGCTCTGCGCAGTTCCCTGACCAGAAGGCCCCCCAAAACAGTCTGGGCACTGATGAAGAAAGTTGAAGAATATTGTAAAGTCGAAGATGATGCCATAAGAATAAAAGCCGGACAAATCTCCAGCAAAACGGCCCTCCCCGAAATGCTCGACCAATAAGCTCCGTGCCGCCACCGACCCTGAGCCCCGACAACGAACCAAGCGAGACAAAAGGCGGGACTCCCGCCGATCGAGCGATCAGTGCTCCCACCGAACGAACGAACAACTACAAGTCGACAGCAGACGCTCAAGGCGAACCGACAAAAAGTACACGGAGTTGACAGAGCCGATCGCAGCAATAATGACCAAAGTCCAGCACCTTCCATTTTTCAAGTGGCCGTCCAAGATGGTGGGGCCTCCCGACACACGGAGGAGGGACAGACGATGCGAATACCACAAAGATCATGGCCACGAAACCGTGAGTTGTTATGCGCTAAAAGATCATCTGGAGGAACTAGTACAAGATGGTCGATTGCAACAATACGTGAGCAAGGGGAAGCCAACCAAAGCATTAGCCCTGAGACAGGATTCGCCTCCGCTTGGTGTGATCCACATAATCTATAGTTTGCCGGCATCCCCAACCGTGCATACAATCCAATCACATCCAATTCCCCGAAAGAATAACATGTCAACTGGCAGGCCCAGAGAAACTCCGACAATTAAGTTTGATGACTCCGACCTCGTCGGAACGGTGGCCAGCCACGTCGATCCTTTGGTCGTCAAATTACGCGTACGACAGTTCAGCGTCGAACGCATTCTCGTAGACCCAGGCAGCACTTCGGAAATTTTGTACTACAGAACTTTTGTTGAACTCGGCCTCAACGAGTCGGACCTATCGCCGTCGTCTCAACCACTGTTCGGCTTCAACACGAATCCAGAGTACCCATTGGGGAAGGTCGTGCTCCCTGTTCGAGCGGGCTCAAAAACGGTTGACGTGGAATTCTTGGTTGTTAAGCTTCCGTCACCGTATAACGCCATCATGGGACGTCCCTGGTTGCACATCATGAAGGCTGTCCCAAGCACCTACCATCAGCTTATGCGCTTCCCAACAGACCGTGGCATTGAGGAGATCCGTGGCTCACCGCAATCCGCGCCAACGTAGATCTTAGAAAGATCCATTTATCGGACCCGACTTGTGGGATCCGATGCTTGTACTGGTACCACGTTTTAATGAAAAATCGACTTTCTTTGTCACCCCTCTTCAAGCACCATACCATAGGGCCGAATAAGTCTCCGAATTCGGAGCGCCCTTCGTGGATTTCACGATTGGCCAAGATAAGTCTCCGGATTCGGAGCGCCCTTCGTGGATGTCACGATTGGCCAAGATAAGTCTCCAGATTCGGAGCCCCCTTTGGTGCATGACGCCATAGGGCCGAATAAGTCTCCGGATTCGGAGCGCCCTTCGTGGATGTCACGATTGGCCCAAATAAGTCTCCGGATTCGGAGCCCCTTTGGTGCATGACGCCATAGGGCCGAATAAGTCTCCGGATTCGGAGCGCCCTTCGTGGATGTCACGATTGGCCCCAGATAAGTCTCCGGATTCGGAGCCCCCTTTGGTGCATGACACCATAGGGCCGAATAAGTCTCCGATTCGGAGCGCCCTTCGTGGATGTCACGATTGGCCCAGATAAGTCTCCGGATTCGGAGCCCCCTTTGGTGCATGACACCATAGGGCCGAATAAGTCTCCGGATTCGGAGCGCCCTTCGTGGATGTCACGATTGGCCCAGATAAGTCTCCGGATTCGGAGCCCCCTTTGGTGCATGACACCATAGGGCCGAATAAGTCTCCGGATTCGGAGCGCCCTTCGTGGATGTCACGATTGGCCCAGATAAGTCTCCGGATTCGGAGCCCCCTTTGGTGCATGACGCCATAGGGCCGAATAAGTCTCCGGATTCGGAGCGCCCTTCGTGGATGTCACGATTGGCCCAGATAAGTCTCCGGATTCGGAGCCCCCTTTGGTGCATGACGCCATAGGGCCGAATAAGTCTCCGGATTCGGAGCGCCCTTCGTGGATGTCACGATTGGCCCAGATAAGTCTCCGGATTCGGAGCCCCCTTTGGTGCATGACACCATAGGGCCGAATAAGTCTCCGGATTCGGAGCCCCCTTTGGTGCATGACGCCATAGGGCCGAATAAGTCTCCGGATTCGGAGCGCCCTTCGTGGATGTCACGATTGGCCAAGATAAGTCTCCGGATTCGGAGCCTATAGTTCCGAATAAGTCTCCGGATTCGGAGCCTGTTTTAATCAACTAATTAAGCCGAATCACTAGTATGGTTCGCCGGACAAGGCGTGCCTTATTCGGAGCACGAGTACGACCCATTCCGGTTTAATTCACATCCCGCCTAAAGCAAGGGCCGATTCCTGAATACAGGAAAAACATTCAAGCAAAAATATCTAAGCTACACAAACGTTCCGGTAGCAAACTCTCCGATAGCAAACTATTAAACCATACTAAATGACTTGCCTAACCATTAAAAGTTGGAATCAGGAACGTCCATCTGGCATAGCTAAACAAAAGATTTTCAGAGTGAGACTCAATTATACAAAATAACACTTTTTATTTGATTTAAAAGTTGTTACATAGACGCAATCCGCGTTCGAACATTACAATATCTATCTCTAACTTCTAAGACAAATCACGCATCGATCTAGCCGCGCCTGAATCAGCATGTCGCTGGGCCTCTGACACCATCGACAATGTCAAGGCCAAGATCCAAGACAAGGGAGGTTAGGGGCAGCGGTCGTTGTGTCTCCTTTCGGGGCGATCTGCTTCAACGACTTGAAGGCTGACGTTTTTCCAGTTTCTCCTTTCAGCGGTCCACCTCCTACATCGGAGAATCCCCCGCCGCAAACCGTCTGAGCGCCAAGTTCAGCCGGAATTTGAGCCCCTGCGACTATCATCACCATCTGATGGTGAGAGCGCTTGACCATCCCACGCAATAGATGTTTGATTGCATGAGGCGCCTGCCGCTTTTATTCTCAGTAATGGCCGCGATCTCGAGGCCCAAATCCCGAGGTGATTTTATCAATACTAAATCCCACGAGACAGGCATCGGTCAACATTCTCCATGACCTAGTTAACCCAACGGTTGGCCAAAATGCACGCGCACAGGCTGCGCAAGGGCAAAAATTACCTAGCTCAATCGGCTAGACATCTGGCATTCGAGCTAAGTCAAAATGCCGTAGCCCCTCCGATCTCTGGCTCACGACTTCTTCAAATTTCAACGACACACGCCGCAATGGCTTTATTAAAAAGTAAACGGCCACTACATGTAGGCCGATCACGCACAACGAATCATCGCATCGATTTAACATGCCGAGTCCGATTGATGTATTTACGTCTATCCAAACATTTATGCAATCAAATTAAATACGCACACGCCGAATGCGGGAGACAATTTGATATTTTCAATAAAGCGTCTTTTATTCAAGCAACCAAGAAATTACATAACAGCAAACGCGACCAGCGTTCGAACCTTACAATAATTAAAGTCAGACGGCATCGCCCTCATCCTCACTCTTCTCAACCTCGAAAGCAGAAAACGGAAAATCCTCACTGTGGTAGAGAGGTGACGCCGAATCGATGCCTGACAAGCGAAGAGATTCGGCGACTTGAGACGCCTTGATCCAACCATGCCTGAACCCACGATTTTCACATCGGCAAACCTCTTCGGCAAGCGTCTCCTTGGTCTTTTGGATTCCAACCAAGCGCCCTTCGTGAAAACCTTTTTCATAAGACCTCCCCTTGGCGGACTCCAATGCGAACATGCTCGCCGTTTTCGCGATCGGCGATGGCAGCACTTATAAGCCGACTGGTAACCCTCTCCTCCACGATTGGATTCGGATTCACCTGCCCAGCTGGTTGCGCTTGAGCCGCTCTGATCTCTCTTAACTCACGTTCAGCCGCCTCCACGCGAGCCTCTAAACTGCGGATACGCTCTTCCTTTTTCTCCATTTCTCGACGGGCGGCGCGCAATCGCATGCCGACTTCGTAAGCCGTATAGAGCCCTTTCACCGCCCCATGAATGCCCTCGCGAAATACTTCGTAGTCCTGACGACCGACCATTGACTGCTGCACTTCCGGAGGAAATATTTGTCGAGCAAACTCGACCGCCACGTCTGGATCTCGAACGATCGAGTCCGCTTCCGTCATAGGTTTATTCCTCACAAATACTGCAAAACTTAATGGGCGCGGATTCGCGTCTGATCTCCTTTCGACTTGGGCGTGTGGCGATCTCCCCTGGGACTGCCTATCCCGTCTGGGCGACCTACTACGACGTCGAGGAGATTGACGCCTCTGTCGACCCATAGAACTCTTACTCCCAGCACGCAAGGGCGCACCACGGTGTTCACTTTGCTTCATGTCACCGCCAAGCTCAGCCAATGTCTTGGCTTCCCCTTTGCTGTTAAAGAAGAGTTTGTTGGACATTCGTACAATAGATTTTCTCTCAGGAGTCTGAATCAGATAAGCTACCAGACTCTTAAAAGCTATACCTTTAATCATTTAACGCTCGCAGAGGCAGTACGATCGAGGCAAGTTCATTAATTGCGACACCCAATCGACTGACGCCGACTAAGATGACGGCAGATTCATCAATCTGCTCGGCCAAACTACCCCAGCAGGCTCACGAATTGACTCAGAGCCAGAGTTCTTATCATGAACCCCCTGGGGCAAGGGCAGATTCGTCAATCTAAGGGCCGAAGATTAGTAGGCAGTGAAATTGCAAATGGTGATTTTGATGGGATATGTATTGAATCTGCATTCCTCAGAACCAGAGTTCCTATCATGAACCCCCTGGGGCAAGGGCAGATTCATCAATGTGTTCGGCCAAACTACCCCAGCCGGCTCACGAATTGATTCAGAACCAGAGTTCTTATCATGAACCCCCTGGGGCAAGGGCAGATTCGTCAATCTAAGGGCCGAAGATTAGTAGGCAGTGAAATTGCAAATGGTGATTTTGATGGGATATGTATTGAATCTGCATTCCTCAGAACCAGAGTTCCTATCATGAACCCCCTGGGGCAAGGGCAGATTCATCAATGTGTTCGGCCAAACTACCCCAGCCGGCTCACGAATTGATTCAGAACCAGAGTTCTTATCATGAACCCCCTGGGGCAAGGGCAGATTCGTCAATCTAAGGGCCGAAGATCAGTAGGCAGTGAAATTGTAAATGGTGATTTTGATGGGATATGTATTGAATCTGCAGAAAACTAAAGTTTGGATAAACGATATTCTATATACGGCTTGCTTAGAAGAGTTCCAAATAAAATCACTCGGACCAAATTCAGGGTTTCCCCACAATATATGCAATCCCATTTTACCAAATGCATTGACAAACACAGAACTCTTTCATTAAAATTAAACCACAGAACTCTTTTATACAAAGTGTGTGGTGGTAGAGCAAAAATTACAAGAAAATTTTCATCAATAAATTGCGCGCAGATGTTAACCAATTTATACATGAAAACTACCCTGAACCAACAAAGCACTATCCAAAAGAAGGAAAAACAAAAACAAAAAGACGGCTGCTCAGTAAACGGCCCCCAGATCATTCGTCGGTATCAGATTCAAGTGGCTCAACATCCACCTGCTCATAAGGAATCGGCAAGTCCAATGTAACCTCAGCGGCGGCAAGGGCTTTGAGCCAGCCATGTTTGAACCCGCGATTCTCAAACTTGGACACTTCTTCAACATATTCTGTCAGAGCGGCGCCCCTCCCTGCTTCAAAGGCCTCCGATTCAGCTTTCTCGCGGGCCGCCTTAAGCTCCTCTAACTGAGCTTCCGCTTCAGCAAGTGCTTCCTTGGAAAGTTTGAGCGATTCCTCGCTCACATTCGCTCTACCCTCAGCATCAACACGAAGCTGTTCGGCCACGCGAGCCCTCTCTTTCTCCGCTTCGGCTCTCGCGCTCTCCATTTCAGCTCTCATAATTTCGAACTCGGCCCTACTTTTCTGACCCTGCACCTCTGTTTGCAAATGGTCAATTCTCCCGAGAGCATCACGCAGGCGGCGACCCAAGTCGGTGATCCTTCCGACCGTCTGCAAAACAATTCGGTATGATTAGACGCCTTTAACAAACAAAGAGCGAAATGAAGGTGACCTACCAGGAGTGCCGATTGAGCAGTTAGGGCAACGGCCATAATGTCAGGCACGGCACCGAAGGCTTTGTTGTCAGCCGGCAGAGAAATCGAAGCCGCCAAGCTCAGAGCCACGGCCGGATCCTCGACGGCTGAAGCGTCGGATAAAATCGGCATATCCCTGATCTTTGGCTGAATAACGAACGGAGCGACCGCGTCCGATTCTTCAAGCCGAGGCCGTTTGCTATCAGGGCCAGCTTCTGAACTCGCTTCCCCCTCGGCACCGCGCTTTTGGCCTTGCTCCGGAATCGGCCGTTTCCCATCGATTTGTTCTCCACCCTCTTTTTCCGTATCGGACGCAACAACCACTGTCTCCTCCGAAACGGGTACGAACGGCTTGATCGAGCTGGGATCTGATGCGGCACATTCAACCTTCTTTCGGGCGGCCATGCGCTCCGCATTTCTTTTACGTGCCATCTGCGTTAGGCTTTCCTTCGCCATACCCTCAAAGAAATCGCCGGGTAGATCCCCCAAATTTGCAAAAATATCCCCGGAAGAGAAATCTGTTCGTCCTGAGGCGGATGGCTCGGTGGCCTCGAATGCCGAGCGTATGGCCTCGTCGCCTTCTACTACTCTCTCAGTAGACCCCCCGCCGGATCGGCGACCACCTCAACGGTCTCGGCGTCTTCCCCCGAATCAGGAGCTACGAGACCGATCTGCCTAAGGTTTTTGAAGCTGGGGAAGATAAGCGCCGAGAGCTGTTGATTGCCGACTGGAATTGGAATGTTATCTGCAGCCGAGAAAGTAGTGTAAGTGGGTTCGTACCGAAGGAGAATATGGGCGGCTCTCCCCTGCTGTTGTACGTTTGGACGGCCGAAATATCTGAGTGCAGTCTTGATTTCCCCAAGAACCGCGTCGTCAACCGAAGTCAGAATTTTCTTCACCCTATTACCTGCAGAAGATGAAAAGCGATTTAGAGAAAAGAGCCGAATAAGAGATAGACCAACAAACAGGACATTGCGTGGCAACCTGGGTCGCCCTTATGTCTGGGAACAGGGTCCAGGCGATCCTCCCCTTCAGCGAACTCCCAATTACCTCGGACGTTGACCATCACGTCGTCAACCCGTTTGCCAGAACTGGCAAGCATAGTCACCAAATGATGGTCGGTATCTTTGGCCCTGAGAAAATATCGCCCCAGCCGACCGGAGGATTTGGCTAAAGCGTAACAATGCCGAATGGCCGGAATCCCAAGGTTAATCCTAAGGCGTCGGTTCAACTCTAAGACCCCCATGATGATTCGAAAGAAATTTACGTTGGGTTGAGAGGGAATCAAACCCCAATACCGGAGAACGGCCCTAAGGAGTGGGTGTAGGGGGAAACGAACCCCGCCCTCCGCAATGGATAAAAGAGGGAATACGATCGTGTTCTGATCTTCCCTCTCCATGTCGAGAGCATTGTCCGTTACAAGGGATAAATGGATCGTCAGGAATAGAAAAATGTTGCCGGAAGCCGGAGATGCGATCCTCAGAAAGGAGGTCTTTCAAATGTTTGGCCATCCTAGCAAAGAACTAAGTATTCGCCGAAGCTAAAATAGCAAACAAAAAAATAGGATTACAAAGAAGGGATAAGAAAAACTTACGAAGAACAGATGAGACAAGGGAAGGCGGGAGAAGTTGCAGAAGACGCGAGTCACGGAGGGATATGCACTGGCAATCCAAAAGTCTCAAAAAGATCGACGAAATATGAATCCGAAAGGACCAAAGTTTCAAATCGCAATAAATGCTGAGGTATATATGAATAGAGCGGGAAAGCGCAATGATGAGCAAAAGGCGCGTGCTTCCTGACATATATTGGGGCGCGCGAAGCCGCCTGACGCTAAACTCCTCAAATTCCGAACCAAACACGCCGATTGACTGCCGTCAACAGGGAGTTCGGAGGGCAATTGTGGTGGCCGAATAAATGGCAAGGATAAAGGAGGTATATTTTAGAAGCTAGACGCTAGCCGGCATATATCCCGCATAGACAAGGGGCCGAACACCTTAAATAGGCCGAATAGGGAAGGATCCCTAGAGCCGAATAATGGAAAAAATAATGATTGAAAAAGTAGGCTCTGGCCCCAAGGATCATAAGAAACAAGTATAAATATAGTGGCAACGAACTAGAAAAGGTATGTAAGAATCACTTCTAAAAACTTAGTGAACAAGCTTTCTTGAGTAGAAGAACTGACTTGTCCGTCGGAGTGCTAATTCCGGCACCCCCGACCGGAGTCTTTGCATCTTTGCAGGTGACTAGCTGAGGATCATTGGCGTCTTCTAAGATCGGAAGAGTATTTCCAATCCACTCCCCCACAAATACAAAAAACAAAAACAAAAACAAAAATAAAAAAAAAAACAAAAACAAAAATTCAGTATATTTTTTATATTTTTTGTATTTATTAATTTTTTACAAATATTTTACATTTTAGATACATCTAAGTAATGTGAATCTAAAAAAGTAAAAATAATACTTAAAATTTTTAAAAATTTACTAAAAATAAAAAATATATATATAAAAAATAAAAAATTTAATTTAAAAAATTAAAACCAAACACTGATTGATTTTAGTCACAAAGTCACCCCTTTATGGTTGCCTGGTAGTTAAAAAGCTCTTCATTGGCCCCCGTGCGAGGTCTTAGCCTTTTCCGTCTCCCATTACCGATTTACTTGAAGCAAAGATTGATTTCCGGAGGACTGAAGAAGGAAGAGCCCACAATTATTCATGTGAAAAATAAATATTTAAAATTTAAAATTAATTAAATTATACATTCAATGAATTATGTCATATGAAAAATTGAATGGGTTTGATTGATTAATAATTTTATAATTAAAAATGCGAAAGTTCAAAATTTTTAGGTGCAAGAAAAAGCAACTTCAACTTGAAAGGGATGGATGAAGATTTGGTCGATCCCATGGTCTAAACGACAAGTAATGAATACAAAGCGGTGTTTTGGGATGGATGAAAATTCAAGTTAAAAATAAAAGTATGACATTAGCTATTTATATGTTTTCATACAATTAAGATTTATTTTCAAATACATCAAATTTTTATTTTTATCTTTATCTTCTGTAAAAGTAAACAAATCTACTTCAAAACTAATCCCAAACACTAGCTTAAACTGCTAATAAAGAAAATCAGGGACTAAGCTGCAAATATGACTTCCTGATTTCCCATGCCAGAGACCCTCGTGGGTGGGATCATTCGAGATTGGCGATACTGTAAGACCAAAAAAAAAAAATTTGTAAAGTGATGGAAAAATTATAACTTCAATTATTAAAATTGTTAAATTTTATTATTGATTTGAAATTTATTTTGGAAACACAATTGAATTGTAATTTCTTCCTTAAACATTCTTCTATTATTAATTTATTTTGGAAAAATTTTAAATAAGTGAAACAGTGGCTTAAAAAAAATTCTATGAAACTCTGACATGAAAATTTACACGAAACAAAAAATTTGTACTATACACAAAAAAAAAATTGTACCAACACAAAAATATAAATATTCTTTTAATATCCCACTTTGTAATTTTTTCAAAACATGTTTGGCATTTTTTAATGATTATTTCTCAATCATCCTATCTTGTCAGTTATATTGCAACCACAGGATCTTTGGACATCATTTCATTTAATTTAGGCATATCTTTTTTTTACAAGATAAGATTTAAAATTTAAAATTTAAAATTTATAAATTCATGTAACACAAGTTATTGTCATCATTTTATTTTAGTGCATCAATTCCAAATAAAGAAATGGTAGAGATCAAAAGTTTTTATTTGGGTATATTTCACTAGTGACTATTATGAGATATAAAGAAAATACAAATAATTCTATAGTTTTGATATTATTATATTAATCATTTCTAATAAAATTAAAATAGTCAAAACTAATACAAATAGTGTGAAATGACAATAATAAACAAAGAAAAAATATATATTTCAATGTAAAATTTATAACTATATCATTTTTCGATCCAAATGACTAACTAATTATGAATCAAATATGGGATGCATTATGTGAATTATATTTAAGTGTACTCATCCTCACAACTCGAGAGCAATTCTCCTTTGTTGATATTCCTTATAGACCCTTCTAGCGATGGCATCTTCCCCTTCCTCTCAAGAAACCCATTACCCAAAAAGCAACAATGAAAAAGAAGACTATGAAGAAACTTACCAAAAGTACAATAAGTTGCTCCAAACCCTTCCCAAAGTGAGAGGCTGGATGAGCCAACATCTCCAGTATCAAGGTGCTTGGCTTAGCCCTAATATTGGCCTAAAAGGAGTCATGTTGGTGCAAAACCATTTTAAGCCTCGTCCCACTGATATTTTCTTGGTAGCCTTCATGAAGTGTGGCACTGTTAGCTTATTTTTCCTACGAAGAAAAATATCATAAATGCGAGCGTGCCAGCAAAAATTGAAAAATTCTTATAGATTAAATTCAAACCAATTATCAAGTGATTGCGTTGACGATTCTTTTACCTCAACAAAGAGGGCTTCAAAATTGCCAAGTGTAAATAAAAGAAAAATTAGAAAAAGAAAGAAGGAGACGGAGAAAGATGATTGAGTGAACAATCAAACTAACCATTAATTTATCTCTACTCTTACGCTTCGAAAAGGAAGTGCATAAAATAAAATGCAGAGAACTTACCTCTACTCCTATGCTTCGAAAATGATGTACATAAAATAAAGTGCAGAAAATATAAATGACAAGAAGAATATTAATCAATTGTCTTTAATTTGAGTTCTGGATCCTTTTACAATGTAGCCATGAATGACTATTTATAGGCAAACATTTATAAGAAAAAAACTACCTAAAACTACCCACTCTTCCACCTCTTCCATTTCATACTACATGATCTTCCATAACTTCCTTCAACCTCCACTTCATGCTCCATATTCTCCACTTTATTCTCAATCATCTTTTCACATTTCATAACTTCTCATAACCTCCAAATGAGTAAGAAGATGCCACATGTCCTGCAATTATATAAATAATAAATAATAATAATAATTACAGATTTATGGTGCCAACAGGTACAACATGGCTTCGCACCCTCATGTTTGCCACCATGAATAGGTCCCTTCATGATTTTGCCTCACACCCTTTGCACAATATTGGTCCCTATGGTTGCTTCCCTAGCTTAGATATGTTGTGGATCGGGGGCACACCAGGGAACACTCACAAGCAATAACACAAAGAATTTAACGTGGTTCGGCAACTCGCCTACGTCCACGGGCAGCGATTCACTATATTGAACAAAAGAAATACAAATGGAATTATACAACTCTCTGTAAATAATTCTCTCTCTGTTTTCTCTCTAATCCTCACTCTCTCCAATCTGCTGTGCTGTAACTCAGCTCTCAACCTCTCTATATATACACAACCGAGAGGGAGTAGGTGAAGAGGTTTGGCAAGGTGGTTGGTGGCCAAACTTGGTTGGTGGCCAAACTTGGGTTGGTGAGCCGCCGGTTGGTGAGCCGCCAAGTGTGTTCACACATGGGGTGACTCCACAAATCACCCCCTCAACCCATGTGAGGTGAACCACTGCACACACTGCTGCTAATCTTGTTACGCCCACAATTCAACATAGTCTGCATCTTCTCACTGAGACGCTGCACCCCCTGAAGCTAGAGATAATACACCAGAGATACAAGAGGAGGAGGGAATCCTACATCCTCAACTCACACTACTCTCTGATTTGGAGAGAGCCTCTGCTCCTATCTCCCACAGATCTCTTCCATGCTTCCTGTCTCGGATGTCTTCATCTGCTATACTTGAACTTGTGCGAAACCAAGATATCATACACCCCCTGATTGGATGTCCTGCACCCCCTGATTGGATGTCTGCACCCCTGCTGAGATGCCCTTGACTGTCATGCCTTTGCCTTCTGTCCATAGTGATCGATCAACACTGCCTTTGCACCCGAAGGTGCTCAATTCTGAGAGATATTGACCAAGTCCAAACAACGTTGGAACTTGATCCCAGAAACTACCTTTGTGAGCATATCGGCCGGATTATCTGCAGTACCAATCTTTTGAAGCAGAATATCCCCTTCATTCACAATTTCTCGGATGAAATGGAAACGGACGTCAATGTGCTTGGTGCGGGCATGATGAACCTGATTCTTTGCCAAACAAATGGCACTCTGACTGTCACAAAACACCTCAACGTGCTTCTGAACAATTCCCAAGTCTTCAATCAACCCGTGTAGCCAAATAGCTTCCTTAAAGGCTTCTGTCACTGCCATGTACTCTGCCTCTGTAGTAGACAAAGCCACCGTTGACTGAAGCGTTGACCTCCAACTCACTGGCCCTTTAGCAAGCGTAAATAAATACCCTGTTGTTGACCGGCGTTTGTCCAAGTCACCAGCATAATCTGAGTCCACATATCCTTCCAAATTCTGCCCGAGTCGGTTATCTCTCTCGAACTTCAATCCCAGATTGACTGTGCCATGTATGTACCTTAATCCATTTCACTGCCTGCCAGTGATCTTTTCCTGGATCATGCATATACCTGCTTACCATACTCACAGCATGCGAGATGTCAGGCCTTGTACAAACCATAGCATACATTAATGCACCAACTGCATTTGCATATGGAACCTGTGCCATATGCTTCCGTTCTTCTTCTGTGCGTGGAGACATCGAAGCACTAAGCTTGAAATGAGGGGCCAATGGTGTACTCACAGCTTTGGTTTTCCCAGTGATGCCAAATCTGTCTAACACCTTCTTCAGATACTGGGTTTGTGTCAGACAAACCGTGCCCTTCTTCCTGTCTCTCTTGATCTCCATGCCAAGAATTTTCTTTGCTTCTCCCAAATCCTTCATTTCAAACTCTCTTGCCAACTGTGCCTTGAGTTTGTCAATCTCCACCTTGCTCTTAGATGCAATCAGCATATCATCTACATATAAGAGCAAATAGATGAAGGAACCGTCGGGAAGCTTACGGAAATATACACAATGATCAAATTGACTTCTTGTGTATTCTTTCTCCATCATGAACCGATCAAATCGCTTGTACCACTGTCTCGGGGATTGCTTCAACCCGTACAACGATTTGTTCAGCTTACAGGCCCAATTTCTTTTCCAGCAACTTTAAAACCATCTGGCTGGGACATGTATATCTCCTCATCAAGATCTCCATGTAAGAAGGCAGTTTTGACGTCGAGTTGGGCGAGCTCGAGATCAAGCTGTGCAACCAAAGCTAACAAGATGCGAATAGACGTGTGCTTCACAACAGGTGAGAATATCTCATTGTAGTCTATTCCTTCCTTCTGAGCGTAGCCTTTAGCTACCAATCGAGCTTTGAATCTGATGTTGTCGTTGCCTGGAATGCCTTCCTTCTTGGTGTAAACCCATTTACACCCAATTGCTTTCTTGCCTTTTGGAAGTTGCACCAACTCCCAAGTCTGGTTCTTGTGAAGTGACCCGATCTCTTCATCCATAGCCTCCTTCCATTTGACACTTTCTGGATTCTGCACAGCTTCTTTGAAAGTGCAAGGAACATTGTCTTCAATGATTGGAAGTGCATAGGCTACCATATCGGTCATCCAACCAGGTTTCCTAGTAACCCTTTGTCCTTTCCTGATTGCAATAGGTTCTGATTGTTGCGGAGCCTCTGGATCTTCATTTTCATCTGAACTCTCTTCAGAGCTATCCTCTGAGACTTCTTCAGGATGGTTGATTGGCTGACTAGTCTTTGCTGGAGTCTCAAACTCCACCTGCACTGACTTCTTCAATGCTTCCTCATTCTGTTGAGGGTCTGGTTGCTTCACCATTGCAGACTCATCAAAGGTAACATCTCTTCTGATGAGAACTTTCTTTGATTCAGGGCACCAAAGTCTGTATCCTTTGACACCGTCACCGAAGCCCAAGAAGATGGCTTTCTTGGCTCTTGGATCCAACTTTGATTCTGTAACATGAAAATAAGCTGGACATCCAAAGATACGTAACTGATCATAATCAGTAGCTGGGACTCCTGACCATACCTCCATGGGAGTCTTCCCACCTAGTGCTGCAGTAGGTAGTCTATTGACAAGATGACGAGCATAGTTCAATGCCTCGCCCCAAAATGCCTTGCTCATTCCAGACTGTGACAGCATACACCGGACTTTCTCCACCAAAGTGCGGTTCATGCGTTCTGCAACTCCATTCTGCTGCGGTGTTCCAGGAACTGTGAAATGTCTCACTATCCCTGCATTCTGGCAAACCTCAAAGAAAGGATCTGATGTGTATTCTCCACCATTGTCAGATCTGAGCTTCTTGATCTTTCTGCCTGTCTGGGTCTCTATCATCTTCTTCCACATAAGAAAGATGTCTAAGACTTCATCTTTGTGCTTCATTGTGTAAATCCAAACTCTTCTGGAGAAATCATCAATGAACGACACAAAGTAGTGTTTACCTCCCAACGAAGCATTCTTGGAAGGACCCCATACGTCGGTGTGAACGTAGTCAAGAATTCCTTTGGTACGATGAATAGCAGTACCAAACTTGATTCTTGTTTGCTTGCCCAATACACAATGCTCACAGAACTCAAGCTTCCCTGTCTTGGCGCCTTTCAACAGGCCTTGCTTTACCAACCCTGTAAAGCCTTCTCACCGACATGCCCTAGGCGCATGTGCCAAAGTCTGGAAGTGTCTGATGCATCATCTTCTGAGCTGGAACTGGTGGAGACAGCCACTCTCCCTGTGACTGTAGAGCCGTCTAGGAAATATAAATTTCCCCGTCGATACCCTTCATTGCAACCATTGCTCCTCGAACAACTTTGAGGACTCCACCTTCCATGGTTACTCTGTAACCTTTGGAGTCTAAAACTCCCACTGAGATGAGATTCTTGGTTAGATCTGGTACATACCGTACATCTTCAAGAATTCTGATTGTTCCATCATGGATCTTCAGTCGAACTGTTCCAATCCCCTTTGTCTGGCAAGCTTGGTCGTTGCCCATCAGCACAACTCCTCCATCGAACTCTCGTAAGCTCGAGAACCACTGCTTGTTAGGACACATATGGAATGAACATCCGGAATCTATTATCCATTCATCAGACTGGCCATATGATGAAACTGTGAAGGCTCCTCCTTCATCATTATCTCCATCTCGTGCAATATTCACCTTCTCTTCTGTCTTGTCTTTCTTTGGACAATCTTTTGCCCAATGCCCCTTCTGGCGACAAGCAGCACACTCGTCTTTTGCAAGACGTCTTCTGTCTACAGATTTCCCTCTGGATTTTGAGCGAGACTTTCCTCGCCCTGCATATCTTCTGTTAGTTGTTCTGCCTCTGACTGTCAATGCCTCGGATGCTGAGTCCCTGTTTGCAGACTTATCTTTCCTTCTGAACTCATTGTTCACCAAGGCGTTTGCAACATCAACATACTTGATCTTCTCTTTACCGTACAGTAAAGTAGTAGTGAGATGATCATACGAGTCAGGCAAAGAATTCAACAATAACAGTGCTTTATCTTCATCACCAATGTGATCATCCAAGTTCTTCAAATCTGTAAGAATTTTGTTGAAGTTATTTAGGTGTTCGTTCATCGAAATACCTTTCTTGTAGTCGAAACGAAACAACCTTTTCTTCAAGTAGAGCCGGTTCTCAATGCTCTTTGTCATGAACTTATCTTCCAGCGCTTTCCAAAGGTCCTTCGCAATATCATACTCTGTGAAGGCGTACTTCTCCTCTTTTGCAAGGCAAAGTCGGATGGAACTGCAGGCCAGGAGATTCACCCTCTCCCATTCTATCCCGTCCATGTCATCTGGTTTGTCTCCCAGAGTGAAGTGCAGGTTCATCTGGACAAGCATATCTTTAACTTCGCATCGCCACATGCCGAAGTTGCTGCTTCCATCAAACTTCTCTACCTCGAACTTAGCATGGGACACCGGGGTCCAATGCCGAGAGTTACTTGTACTCGCTGGATTACTTACGGACTCGGTTGCTCTGTACTCTGTAGATTCTGCCATTAAACTGTTTTTTTTTTTCAAAACTTCAATTCAAAAAACTGACCGTACGGATGTGTCCGGAATACTCCAAATAGCTGGGAAGCACTATTGGATCGTCAAAAACGGACTCCGAATGCCTCAGATCAAGCCAAAACAGTTTCGACGGGTCAGATCTGCAGAATCTGGTGCACTGAGATGCACCGGATAATCTCTCTGGTCAACGGCTCAGTCAACGGCGCAGGCAGCGCGGTCAACGGAGGATCGGCGGCGCGGTCAACGGCTTGGTCAGCGGCTCAGGCTGACTGGGCAGGACACGTGGCGTGACGTGGCGCTGACGTGTGCTGACGTGGCGCCACGTGGGTCGTCTTCTTCCCTGAAGCGCGCGTGTAGCGCGTGTCTGCGCGTGGGCTAACGCGCCGAGAGGCAACCGGCGCGTGAAGGAGCGTGCCGAGAGTGGTCTTCACTCTCCTTCTTCCGAGAGCGCGTGAGGGCGCGTGAATTGTCTTCTTGGCTCTGTCTTTGCTGTTCTGGACTCCTCGCAGGGAGTTCTTCCTCCTGGTATGCTCAAAAGTGGATTTAGAGCACTTCGAAATCTGGGCAGTTTCGGGAAAAATTCGATTTTTCGCAACCCGAGCTCTGATACCAATTGTTGTGGATCGGGGGCACACCAGGGAACACTCACAAGCAATAACACAAAGAATTTAACGTGGTTCGGCAACTCGCCTACGTCCACGGGCAGCGATTCACTATATTGAACAAAAGAAATACAAATGGAATTATACAACTCTCTGTAAATAATTCTCTCTCTGTTTTCTCTCTAATCCTCACTCTCTCCAATCTGCTGTGCTGTAACTCAGCTCTCAACCTCTCTATATATACACAACCGAGAGGGAGTAGGTGAAGAGGTTTGGCAAGGTGGTTGGTGGCCGAACTTGGTTGGTGGCCAAACTTGGGTTGGTGAGCCGCCGGTTGGTGAGCCGCCAAGTGTGTTCACACATGGGGTGACTCCACAAGATACCCATAACTTTAGTGATTGTCCCATTGGTAACCTTGAAGCTCTTCATTTGCCTTGGCTCCTTGCTATTCACATGCCTTATTCTTTGTTGCCTGAAACTATAATAGCTTCTGGTTGCAAGTTTGTTTATATTTGGCACTATCCCAAAGATGTGTTTGTTTCAATGTGGTACTTCATGAACAAACTAAAACCCAAAGAACAACTACCACTATCAATAGGCGAAGCGTTTGAATTCTTTTACCAAGGCATTTTACCCTGGAGGTCCTTTTGGGACCATGTATTGGGATATTGGAACCTGAGCCAAAGGTCACCTGATAAGATATTGTTCTTGAAGTATGAGGATTTGAAGAGAGAACCCACCGTTTATGTTAAAAGATTGGCAAGGTTTCTGGGACAACCTTTCACAATAGAGGAAGAGAGAGATGATGTGGTGCAAAAAATAGCTGAGTTTTGTAATTTTGAGAATCTGAGCAATTTGGAAATTAACAAATCTGGTGTGCAACAATTTAGTACGGAACTTCCAATTGAAAATACTAACTTTTTTCGAAAAGGTGAAGTAGGAGATGGTAAAAATCATTTGACAAACGAGATGATAGAGCATATAGACCACATCACGCAACAAAAGTTCAATGGTTCTGGATTGATCTCGGGTGAATTGTTGAAGTGAGTTGCTTTACTAATATTATTGTATCTGTGATTTATATTTTTAATTTTAGTTGTGTGAAGACGTCCACGAATCCGACTATAAATGTATGCTTGTTCAATATATAATTCAAATACAAGTAAATAAAATTTGGCTTTTAAGGTAGAAGCAGAAATTTCTATGAAATAAAATGATAATTTTAAAATATAATTAAATTGTTTCACACCAATAAGATGATAATTTTTTTTTTTTTTTTTTCCCCCCAATTGGGAAGAAGATTTTTATAAATATGAAGAAAATTACATTTAGACACTCAACTATTATAGAAGTTCAACAACCAACCTAACAAAAGAGGTCCCATAATATAAGAAATAAAAAATAAAAATAACAAACAACTAAAAAATAATTAAACAAAGAACCCATAACAAGGGAAATAAGATTCTTTGTAATAATATTGTTGCAATAATCAAAATTATTGCAAAGATGGTTGTGTTTTTAGCTTAAACCATCAATAATACAGTTGCAATCATTAATTTTTAAATATAATTAAATTGTTTCACATCAATAAGATGATAATTTTTTTTTTTTCTCCAATTGGGATCAAGATTTTTATAAAGGGAGAGTGTTGAGTCCGTGGTGCCCACCACGAGTTTCATTTCAATGATTTTAACCATCAATGTGTAGAACTTGTCGAGTACGTCATACTTGTAAAATATTACGTTGATCGGATATCGAGAACCCCTTGATTGGAATACATTTTTGTTAACAATTTATTTTTAAAATCATATTTACCATTGACAAAAATGTTTTCCGATCAAGGGGTTACCGATAGCTGATCAATATGATTTTTTTACAAGTATGAAGTACTCGACGAACTTTATATATTGAATAGTTCGAATTATTAAAATAAAATGTATTATGAATTTTACGGGACCAACAATACACTCCAATCCACAATAAACTGGAAAGAAACCTCTCCTTTTAATAAATACAAAAGACAATTATTACTCAACTGCTATAGAAGTTCAACAACTCTCCATTTTATAAATAGACAATTATTACTCCACTACGATAAAGTTCAACAACTCTCCTTTTTCTATATAGGAAAGACAATTATTACTCAACTACTATAGAAGTTCCAAAAAATAAAAAACAAATAACAAACAGCTGAAAAATAATTTAACAAAGAACCCATAACAAGAGAAATAAGATTTTTTGTAATAATATTGCTGCAATAATCAAAATTATTGCAAAGGTGATTGTGTTTTTAGCTTAAAACATCAATAATACAGTTATTGTCCAAAATCTTGATTACGATAAATGAACATGCCATTTATCCTCCGGTTTTACTTTTTGTTAAAAATTTTATTCATATAAGATATTATAATAAAGATGAATAAAACCCATTTGAATTACTGAGCATGTTTGTTTGATCATCGGCTTTGGGCAGAAGCGGCAGAAGTGACCGCTTTAAGTCTTGGAAATTGGCTGGAAAAAAGGACCCGAAAATTATTGCAAAAATATCAAATAAGTTTGTTTTTTTGTAAAAATACACTATCAAGTCCTAAAAATAGTTTATAATAGTTAGACTTAATTCCCATCAAATCCTATTAAAAATAAAGCCTAATAAAATCGTTGCTAAAAATAATTTTTGTAATGATTTTTTATATATGTCGCTGAAAATTAAAAATTAGAGACTTTTTTATCAATATTTTCATAAATTGTCGCTAAAACCTACAATTAGTGATGTTTTTCTGTGATGATTTTTCAAATTGTCGCTGAAAGTTAAAAATTAATATTTTTTGTGACGATTTTTTTAAATTGTTGCTAAAACTTACAATTAGTGACATTTTTTGTGACAATTTTTAAACTGTTGCTAAAAATTAACAATTAATGACATTTTTTAATAGTGTTTGATGAAAAACATCATTAATTCTCACATTATCTATTAGACAATAAATTTATCTATTAAGACCTATACATAAGTCTCTTTTCTTTCTTTCTTTCTTTCTTTTTTTTTTTTCGCTCATAAAAAAAGGCCCAAAAAACAAAAATCTAATTGATGGTTATTTTTCAAATTTATGCATTGTATAATCTATTTTAGGTACGAAGTCACCCCTTTATCATTGTCTGCTAGCTAAAAAACTTTTCATTGGCCCCGTGCGAGAAGGTCTTAGGCTCTATTTGGAAGGGTTTTGGAATTATGATTTCAGCTCTTAGTTTACACATAGTGTTTGGTTGTAATTTTTAAAAATTAATTCTACACTCACTTTTAAAAACTCGGTCGAAGGCGAGAAAATTTAGGCTCATCGGTCGTCCCACCAGACGTCCTACCGGTTGTCCGACCGGTTGACCAGAACAGTGCATAATTTTTTTTATTTTTTATTTTTTTGCAATTGACACATGTTAATTTTTATATATTCAATAAAAATTATTTTTCGAATTTTTAAAAAAAATTTATGAGTTTTAAATAGAATTTTGAGTTGTGCGTTTGATTATGAGTTGTAAATTTTTGTATAAAATATAATATGTCACATTAAAAATTCCCCATTCAATTCAAAACTCTTTCACCAAACAAATTTTTCACATTCAAATTATAATTTTAAAACTCACAAACTCAAAATACAACTCTATTCTCAAATTAAATTTAGAAAACTCTACCAAACGCAACCTTAACCTTTCTCGTCCTGCATAACTGATTTACTAGAAGTAAAGATTGATAATTTAAATTAAAGATTGATCATACATTTAGTGGATTATGTCACAAGAAAAATTGAATAAGTTTGATTAATTAGTAATTTTATAGTTAAAAATGTGAAAGTTTAAAATTTTTAAATGTAATTTAAATTACTAACTAGTTCGATTCAGCAAAAAAATTATTCAAAACTTAGTCCATATTAGAACTGTGCTTTTGGCGTAAGAGACCTCATATTAAAAACGGAAAAGGTGTTGGTATAAGGTAGTCATTCATCTTGAATCTTCTCGATAAAAACTGCTCGAGAATAATCAACTTTGTTAAATAAAAAAAAAAAAATTACAAATTCAATATTTGGTCTCATTTTTTGAAGGGAAAAATACTATTCAATGTAAATGTAGGAAAAAAAAATATTTCTCATCAATGGTAAATTTTATGAACATCAATTATAAAAATTTTAAATTTTTTTACATATTTATAAATATTTTTTTAAAACATCACTGAATTGTAATTTTTTATTTTTTGAAGGTGTTCAAATTATTAAAGTAAATGTGTTTTTTCTTGAATAATGTTTGGTAGCTCGAGACTCCCCCCCCCCCCCGAATCCCCCTAATGCCCAAAACGACATCGTTTTGGGCATTAGGTTTTTTTTTTTTTTTTTTCCTCCATTTTCAGTCTGAAACTGAAACGCAACGCAGGGGGAAGAGGGAGAGGGAGAGAGAGAGAAGAAGAAGGAAGAAGAGGGCTGCGAGCCTCGCCGCCCGCCGTCGTCGCCTCATCGCCAGCTCGTCGCAGCAGCAGCAGCAGCTCCAGCTCCGACCGCCGTCTCTGCCTCCGCCTCCTCCTCCCTCGAATATTATGCCCCCTCCAGTCCCTCCTCCTCCTCCTCCTCCTCCTCCTCCTCCCTCCTCCCTCCTCCTCCTTCTTCCTGGTTCTGATCTGCCCAAAAAAAAAAAAAAAAAAAAAACCAAAAACGACGTCGTTTTTGGTTCGGGGGATTCGGGAGGAGGGGATTCGAGCTATGTACCACTGCCCTTTTTTCTTTTAGGTGCAAGAAAAAGCAACATCAACTTGAAAGGGGTGGATGAAGATTTGGTCGATCCCACGGATTAGACGCCAAGTAATGAGTCCAAAGTCGGATAATTATGATATGCTGATTAATGCCTTTACTGTTTATTTTTTTTAATAATCCCAATATTTAGAGCTCTTGCAATTTATTAGGGCGTTAAGAATTTGATTCTTTTCACATTAGCCCACCCCCTCCATAATTTGAATTGGATGTTACTGTCCAAGTTTGTGGGGTCTACCATTAATTTGAATTATTATTTTATAAGATTTTTCATATATATCTTATCCACACACAAAAAAATTTAATCTGATATTCGTAACTTATTCAATTTATTACGTTTATTACCAAAAAATAGAGCGTCTATTTTTAAAAACACGAATGTAGTCCATTTTTTTTTTTTGACACAAATGAGACAAATTAAATATTTTACGATTATTGAATCAATCTATTTTTTTTTATTATTTTGCAAATAATATATCAGAAGAGCTATACAAAATGAACATTTTTTTTTTATCATTGAAACAATCTTTCACATAAAGGTCTCTCCCTTCCATTTTGAGAGTTTATGTATACTTCTAATTTGTAGTGGGTTCATTTGGGATGTAGATTGATTTTTTTGTTTTTTAATTTTTTTGGCTATTTTAGTCTGGGTTAAAAAATTTCGTTTATGATGGATTTTTTGACTTTTTTAAGAGAAAAAATATAATGATTATGGATTGGATGTAATATTTTGTCTTATTAAACTAAAAAACCTATTTTATTTTTTTGTAACTAAAATAACCAAAAAGCCCCGACCTTTTTGTTTCCAAACAAAACCAAGTGTAATCTTTACTAGTACCTATAAGTCAACATACCTAGTTTGTTTACTTAATAAATAAATAAATATAATTGAGTAATTGTGCTTTGTTCTAATTTTAAATTGTAACTTATTTGATTTTTTTAAATTTATTTGGCCCTAAAAAATAAGATTCTTTTAGGATACTCAGATCAGATGTTTATTTTTTAAACTTTTGAGTCAACAGACCAAACTTAAGTCTTTTTGAGCTAAAATGACATTATTTGTCCAAAAGAATATCTATTTGTTCAAAATTTATTTATGTCTATCTATTTAACTGTTACATATATGTTTAAATGTCACTTATTTATACACGCGTCACCTATTTGTTTACCAATATGTTCTTATCACAAAAAAAAGATTAAACATTGAACTAAATAACATATACATGACCCCATAAGAAAGGATCTTTCACTAATTAACTCTTCTTTTTTTTTTTTTAAATTACAATTTGTAATTTATTTGAAACTCTAGTTTAGCAACATCACATTTTAGTTTAAAAGTCATTAAAAATTTCAAAAAAACTAACAAACTATATAAAAAAGTCAAAGATTTCTTTTTCTCTCTACTTTTTGCACGTCTTTTCGTAAAAAATCAAAAAATATCCCAAACATACTAATTTTACCTCATATTTTAGCCAAAAAATAAAAAAGTTACTAAAATAATCTGTTCTCAAATGAGTTACAAAAGTTCATGCTAAAAAAAAAAATATGAACAAAAGAGTCTCATACCTTGTGTCATAATAACAATGTTTGGTAGTCCGAATTTTCATAACTCAAATAGCTCGAAACTCTCAAAATGACGTCGTTTTGAGGGTAAAACGATGTCGTTTTAATAAATTTGAGCCATTCAGGTCACATAAATTCAAACTACTAAATATTTTTAATCTCATAATTATAACTTTTCAGGGTATTTTAAATATTTTTGCATCACACGAAAAGTTATGTAACAATTTATTTAACCAAACAATTCAACTTTTTTTAAAAGATTATTAAAATCTCTGCCAAACATATTTATAATTTGTTTAAATTTTTTTTAAGTCGGTAAATTAAAAAATTATAATCATAAAAATTAACTTATAAGCTATACAACCGGCTCCGGCTCCGGCTCCGGCTCCCGCTCGTGTTTCATTCTATTTCAATAGCATTGAGATGCTATATAATAAAATATATAAAATATTTTTAAAGAAAAATGGTGGAAACTCAATCAAATGGATGAAAAAGTCTATGGTGTCCAACCCTAGGTGCATATCATATACACCGTATTATAAATATTATATCATTTTATCATAAAAATTTATAATATTGATCATAAAATATATACTCTCCTTACAAATTAGCAGAATAAAACGTTTAAAATTTTATGATTCACATAACAAAAGTTTATGATTTGATTACGATATTTTTTATTACGCTAATTTATAGTGAGGTTACGCATTTTATAATTGATACTACAAAATTTTGAGATAAATTTGTACTAATTTGTGTAAGATGCACACCATAAAGTTTTTCCAAATCCAAATGGATTGATCGAATATTATGGCTGATATTTTCAACCTAATCGCGATTGCGTTTTCTTTCTATCAATAGCAACAAAAATAAAATAAAATAATAATTAAATAGTTAAAAAGCTACACTGATTGATTTTAGGATTAATTAATAATAAATTATACCATTAATCTTTGTTGATTTAAGTAAATTGTCATTTTAGTCCCTGTATTTTGAATAATTTGAACCTTATACTTTAAATTTTGTTGCAATGTAGTTTTTTTTTTTTTTCCTCTCCTGATGGTCGGGTGTCTGAACTAGTTTACGCACACTTTGACTAATTCGGGGACCCACACAAAGCGTCCTTTCCATGTGGATTGGGCAAATCTCAAGCAAAGCTTGCAGTCGTAGTCCTAAGGAGCAGATTATTCCTTATGAGAGTTAAACCTGAAACCTAGAGAAAGCACACTCCTAAGCCCCAAGTTGCACCTATTAGGCCAATCTCTTGGGATTATATATAGGTAGTCCCTTTGTTATGAGTTGTTACCATTTTAAACCGAAAATATCACATGCAAATTTAAAAATATTATAGTGAAATTCTAAAGAAATTATAAGGATCATCAATGTCATTTATTTATTATACCAGTGATGTTTTTAATTTTCTTTATTTTTTAATATCACTTTCATCCATCTAGTTCAAATTTAAATTACAAAGTTGCTCAAACTAAAGCTCAAACTAAAAGGATGATTGGTATAATTTACCCTTAATTATTTGGAGCCACTATGTACCTTATGGAGCCCATTCCAAGTCTCATTTTGATGAGCTGAATTGTTTAATGATTGTTAAAGAAATATTAAGTAAAAAATACCTAAAACATTAATTTTATTAAAAAATATTAAATAGAACATCTCATTGTTTATTGTTTAATACATGTTTTTCAGTACAACGGTTGATAGGATCCACAAAGTGGCATGTACTCCATTTTATATAGAGGTGCACTCACATTCACAACTCAAGAGCATTCTCAACCCTTCTTAGCCATGGCAACTTTCCCTCTCACTAAACAAGCCTATATTTCAAAAACCAACGATGAAAAAGAAGAGTATAAAGAAACTTACCAAAAGTACAATGAGATGCTCCAAACCCTTCCCAAAGGGAGAGGCTGGATGAGCCAACATGTTCTCCAGTATCAAGGTTTTTGGTTTAACCCTGATATTGGCTTGAAAGGAGCCATGTTGGTACAAAATCACTTCAAGCCTCGTCCCACTGATATTTTCTTGGCAGCCTTCATAAAGTGTGGCACGACATGGCTTCGCACCCTCATGTTCGCCACCATGAATAGGTCCCTTCATGATTTTTCCTCCCACCCTTTGCTCAATACCGGTCCCCATG
Source organism: Camellia japonica (assembly GCA_030407325.1). Taxonomy (NCBI): domain Eukaryota; kingdom Viridiplantae; phylum Streptophyta; class Magnoliopsida; order Ericales; family Theaceae; genus Camellia; species Camellia japonica. The sequence goes on along the minus strand of JAPPVO010000010.1, from coordinate 22,882,937 downwards.
GTTGCTTCCCCTGCTTAGATACACATAATTTTAGTGACTGCCCCATTAGTGATCTTGAAGCTATTCCTTCACCCCGGCTCCTTGCTACTCACATTCCTTACCCTTTGCTACCTGAATCTGTGATAGCTTCTGGTTGCAAGTTTGTTTACATTTGGCGCGACCCCAAAGATGTGCTTGTTTCTATGTGGCACTTCTTGAACAAACTAAAACCCAAAGAACAACCACCACTATCACTAGATGAAGCATTTGATCTCTTTTGCGAGGGCATTTCAGATTATGGACCCTTTTGGGATCATGTGTTGGGATATTGGAAGGCGAGTCAAGAATCACCTGATAAGATATTGTTCCTGAGGTATGAGGATTTGAAAAGAGAGTCATCGGTTTACCTCAAAAGATTGGCAGTATTTCTAGGACAACCTTTCACAATAGAGGAAGAGAAAGAAGATGTGCAAAAAATAGCTAAGTTTTGTAGTTTTGAGAATCTGAGCAACTTGGAGATTAATAAGTGTGGTGTGCAACAATTTAATACGGAACTTGCAATTGAAAATTCCAACTTCTTCCGAAAAGGTCAAGTTGGAGATAGTAAAAATCATTTGACCAACAACATGATAGAGCATATAGACCACATCACGAAGCAAAAGTTCAATGGTTCTGGATTGATCTCTGATGAATTGTTGACGTCATAAATCACTATGTTTGTTTTAATAATTATTGTACTTGTGACATGTAAGTTTGGTTTTAGTTGTTTCAAGATCTGTACGAATCATACAATACGTGTATGCTTGTTCAATAATGTTATGTTTAATTTAAATAGAAGTAAATAAAGTTTGGCCTTGTAAGGCATAAGGAAAATTCTCTACTAGATAGAATGGTGGTTTTTCAATCTAAGTAACTTGTGACAATCTTAACATTGTCCCACTTCAATAAACTGTGAGATTGAACATGTGAACATAGAATTTTGGACACCGTTCTCTTCCAAATTAATTTTCAAGAGTGAATTCTGGAAGAAAATGCTACAGAAGGTAGTGTTTTCTACTGTGAATGTAAGTGCTACTGTGTGTCTCGTTCATGTAAATAGAACTCCAATAGTATGCCTATTGTATGTTTCATTTGAAACCCCAAGTGGTAATACATGGGTATTATGATTAATTGAATAATGAAAACCCTAAATTTTATGGTTGATTAATTGAATGAAAAGTTGAATGGATTAGACAAGCTCCAAATGTTTAAGATAAAGGCCTCTTTTGGGAAGAGATAAAAAATCTGATTTTCAGATTTTTTATCTCCTCTTCTCTCACAGAAAAGCTGATTATAATCTGCTTATAATCAGCTTTTCACCAAAAATCAGATTATAACCATCTTCCCAAAACACCCCAAAGCCACAAGATGTTTAATAAGATACCAAAGTTGTTATTTAGCTTGTTATGCACATGTTGGTAACATGAAATTGAATATGCATGAAAGAAGTAAATATTTAGAAATGTTCAAATAGAACTCGAATAGTATGCCTATTGTATGTTTTATTTGAAACCGTAAGTGGTAATACATGGGTATTATGATTAATTGAATAATGAAAACCCCTAAACTTCATGGTTGATTAATTGAATGTAAAGTTGAATTGATTAGACGAGCTTCAAATGTTTAAGATAAACAAGATGCCTCCAAATGTTGGCCACAAGATGTTTAATAATACCAAAGTTGTTATGTTATGCACATGATGGTAACACGGAATTGAATACACAACACTATAAAAAATTGAAGTTTTAAAGATCAAAATTTAAGGAAAAAATTATTTTTTTGGCACCAAATATTTTTGTTGCAAAAAGTATCATTATAGTTTTAGCAACGAAAATTAGACATTAGTGATGAATCATTATCCTTTTGGGACAAATTTTTTTATCTCAAAAAACAAACCATTTTGAGATCAAATTATTTTGTTCCTAAAAGCCTATTTATTAGTGGCATTTTCAAAATTTTGTCGTTAAAAGTCTTGTTTTTGACTTTTTGGGACGATCTTTTAGCGACTATCCTCGTAACGATGGAAATTGATCCCTAAATGTCTTTTGTAATAAAATTTTCACTTTTAAAACCCTTATATGTTGTAGTGTAAGAAAGAAGTAAATATTTAGAAATGTTCAAGAATAGTGATACCAAACAATATGATGAACATGAAATTAATTGAGCATGTTGAAAAAACAAACATAGAATGCAAAGTAAAAAATAGAAATGTATTGGATACTCCATTGGAAGGAATTGAAATGTGAAAATTGAAAGGCTCTGTGTACTCTATTGGGTGGGATTCACTTATATTGTTTAATCTACTGGAATAGGATGGCATAGTGCTTACTCTATAGGATGTATTGAAATGTGACTATGATCACATTTGGGACAACAAAGTTCTTGGAAGACTCAGAGAGATAGTGAAGCTCAAATCTCTCAAGTTCTGCCATGCACATAATTGCAAAAATAATTTATTTTGTTTGCTTTTTTAGAAACTGTTTTTAAACACATTTTTGTTTGTCGTTAGTAAATTTTTTTTTTATTTTAATTTTTTTTTTACTTTTTAGAAACATCAAGATTGGGTGAATCTAAAAAGTTAAAAAAAAAATGACTAAAATATGGAAAAAAAAAATACTAAAAACAAATGAAAACCCAAACATTAATGCACACAAGTTTTTATTTAAATTTTCATTTGTTTTTGGTGAATTGTTTCATATTTTAGTTACTTTATTTATTTAATTTTTTTTTTTTTTTTACATACATCTAGACTAACATAATACATCTAAAATAAATAATTAAAAATTATTTTTGAAACTGAATTATAACAAAAAATTTGTTTATAATATAAAAGAAAATTTATTTAACATTAACTAGTTCCAATATAATAATTATATTTATGATAAAATATAAATATATTTCGTCTTGATGAATTTCATAATTTTAATTTTTCAATTTACCAATTATCTCATATCTATTATATAAAATCAATTACCTTATCTATTTTGTAGAATTCAATCAATCAATGGATGAAAGATGAGATTATATATGTTGCATAAGTATTTCTACTTTTTTATATGATTGTTATTACTTATTGTTTTTTATGGTATGCTACAGCTAGTGGAACAAAACAATGTTGTTGATGAGTTAGACAACTATGGTTGAAAGTAGAAACTGGGGATGCCATTTGATTTAGAACAAGACAATGCCGTTTTGTTTCCTTTTTTTTGGTGTTGAATGATACTCATGGATGTAATTTTATTTTCTTAGTTGTTAGACAAGATCATACTGAAATTTGTTTAATTAAGTTGTGGCAGTCATCTATTTTGTTATTCTCATGTTTGGCAAATGTAGAAGTTGCTGAAAATTATTTGTCTTTTTTTTTTTTTTTGATCGGTAAAAGGAAAGACTTTATTGATGAAAAACACATACAGAGTATGAAAAATTACATCAATAAAGAGGATCTTAATTAGAGCTAAAGAAAGCTCCAACCTCCTAGTTGGTGAGAGACCAACAAAGAGAAACAGAACAAAAGGGTGAGAGCTCCAAACCAGTTCTCCAAACCAGCCTGAAAGCAGCCTGATGGTTTGGACACCAAACAGCATAGCAGCCACAACAGAGCTTGCAAAACTTACACATAAAGCAGAAACTTCAGCCATCCCAATGAACTCCCCTTAATCCATTAGCATTCCAGATGATCACAGAAACAGAACAACCAATCAGACTTCCCATTTCTGATCATAACAACATTTCAGCCTTCCCATTTCTGATCATAACAATCAATCAACAAAGCTACATCAAACCAGCAAAGCTCAAACATCATAACAGTTTAACCACCAACCAAGATAATTCCAGTAACACCAGTACACAACATCAGAACACAGCATCACTGCCCAGCATAATGCCACTGCTCACAGACCAGCATCACAGCAACACTACATCTCCAGTTCAGGATGCTACAATGGTCGAGCAGAGCACCCATCAACAGCAGACTTAATTGAAGCTCCCATCACTACCCAGCAAAATGCCACTGCTCACAAACCAGCATCACAGCAACACTACAATGGACTAGTTGCACCAGTGCAAAATACACCCTTCAGCATCACAGCAGCACCAGTACAGTTCATCACAGCAAATGGACAAATTCACACCCTTCCACCAATACATTTCCTAATCTGAAAAATGTTGAATAGAAAATCAGTAATAGAGAAATTGAGGTCTTTGAATGAAGCTTTGAGCCAAATAGCAACTCTTAGGATGATTAATTCCTGCAACTCTCCCATTTTTGGTTGAGCACCATTGAATACACAATCATTTCTACACTTCCAAATTGACCAAAAAGCTACAAGTGGAATGGCCTTCCGTATTCTCCCCTCTGCTTTGTTAAGCCAAATTCCAGCCCACCAGTGCAGCAGACATTCGACTGAGTTTGGCACAACCCAAAGCATGCCCCACTACTGTAACAGACCTGTCCACACCCTCCAAACCATGGGGCACAAGATAAGAACATATTCTATTGTCTCAGGCTCATTTTTGCAAAACACACAATCAGTAGATACACTCTTATCCAATAACCCAATCCTCTGTAGAAACACACAAGTCTTTACTTTATGTTTCCAAGCAAGCCACCCAAAAAATTGCACTTTGGGTGGAAGATAGTTCACCCATATTGACCTACTAAGAAACCCTAACTCTGCAGCCTCTATTGTTGTGTAATTGTACAATGATGATACAAAAGACTGACCAGATTTGGCTGCCAACCACACTGGTTTGTCCACACCATCCAGATTAAGAGATGGAGCCAATCTCAGCACATCTCGGAGCCTGATAAGTTCCTCATCCTCCCAAACAAACAGCTGCCTTCTGAAACTAAACACCCAATTTTTTGAATTTTCTTTCTTTTCAACAAGGAGCCGTACAGATCCCCTTTGCTCAGTAGATAACCTAAATAATCTAGGGAATTCCTCGAAGCATTTTCCTTCTTAGGAATGAGAGTAATAAATGAGCAGTTCAACCCATACTCCAGCCTTCCTCTAATATAAAACTCTTTCATAAAACGGATCACTTCTTCTTTGACCACCCTCTAATTCTTTTGAAAGCACAACAAATTAAAACCATCTGGACTTGGCGCTTTATTACCATTACAGTTCTGCACTACTACCCATATCTCTTTTTCAGAGAAATCTGCTTCGAGTTGTGCAAAATTCTGACTGTTCCTTATAGACTTGGAATCCCCTATTAACACAGGCCTCCTCCTCCACTCTTCTGACAAATGTTTTTTGAAATAGGTCCATAACTCATGTTTTACTTGATCAGGTTCTTCAATTACACTCCTCCTAACTGTAATGGAGTTTATTGCATTTCTATTGAGTCTGCAGCTTGCTGTGATATGGAAGAATCTAGTATTCCTATCCTGTAGACACCCCATTTTTGACCGACCTTAAGACTCAGACGTCACCGATTGAGCGCTCGGTGGTGTTGCATATTGTGCTCGTTTAGAAGTCTCAGAGTCGCGGCCGTGCGCCCTGCCTCTGGACTTCCGAACTCTCTTCTGTACCTTGCCTCGGTTTGCGAACCAGACTCGGTTTTCTCTGTTTTCTTTCCTGAGGGGAGGGAGAGGTCTAGTAGACCATCTCTCAGTGGCCGTGGGCTACATTTTGTGGCCGTAGGCCATTTTGCCCATTTCGGAGCCCGGTTCCCGGTTTTCGGAACCGTCAGGCCGTGCGCCTCGGTTCGGGACCGTCTAACCATCTCCGATTCCTCCGGTTCTTGGCATGCATCTCATTTACTCCCTAACGAGGGACACTGGGGTCTTAGATACCCACTTCATGGCCAAACACCACTTTCGGTGCTTAACGGCCGGTTTTCGGGACTCCGAACTGCGTGTTTTGGTCCCCGAGCTTTCGTTTTGCATCGGTTTTTGTTCATTTTTGGCAGGTACCTCTGTTTTATCATAACGAGGGACAATGGGGTCTTAGATACCCACTTCGTGGCCAAACACCACTTTTGGTGCTTAACGGCCGATTTTCGGGACCCCGAACTGCGTGTTTTGGTCCCCGAGCTTTCGTTTTGCATCGGTTTTTGTTCATTTTTTGGCAGGTACCTCTGTTTTATCATAAGGAAGGTCACTGGAGGGTGGGAGGCTAGTAATTGTCTCAGCAAGCAGTTATGCTCTTCCGGCGCCTCCCGGCGCCCGTTTTTCTCACTTCCGGGCTAATGTTGAACACCCTAGGGCCATTTTCTTCGAGCCCAAACCACATATTTGTGATGTACACACATGGGAGGACACTAAAAACCTATGGCCGGCCATTAACTCTCATTGAACCTTTTGAACCCCTCTTTGAATTGGCCTATTCTCTCTCATGTTTTAGAGTTGTCAAAATTGAACCACAGGGCCTTGTTGTACACACCTGGGAAGACACCATCATGTGGTGGCCGGCCATCAAATCAAGCTTATTTACCGTAAATTTGCATGATTTGGTTGACCTACATCTGGTCTGTTTTGGAGCATGTCATGAACTGTGATTAAGCTTATTTTATGTCCCTCTACAACATTGTAGAAGGGATCAACCTTGTTGGGGGTCTCCATGTTATACTTGTCATTATATCCCTCTTGGACCCCCATTTTTGCATGCTTGTTTAAGCTCATCTAGCTTCTGTTTTCGGCCATCATCAGAACTAGAAAGAGTCTTATTTTGATCTTCTTGACATATTTCATAAAGGGTCTTTGCTGGTTTGATGAATGTTTGGTGTACCTCATGTTATAGCCCTATGTATCCTCAATCTTGCATGGCATTTTTAGCATGGTTGCATACTGAGTTGGGGGATGTAATCTACTGAAAATGTTCATATTTTTAGTCCCTTATCAGTGTTGTAGAAGGGTACTTTTCAGTTTGAGCACCGCATGCATCACTTGTTTCAATACCCCTCTCTTGGTCCGTATTTTTGCATGCTATTGTTGCCCTATCTATGCTTGCACTTTGGCCTTGTTCTAGACTGAAAAATGCTATTTTTGGGGCTGCCTTGCTACTGTTTTGCATGTCATGTACCAATTACGCATGTTTAGTGTGGCTGTAGGCCATTTCGGATGCTTAATATCGCATTTCGAGACCATTCCGCGCATTCGATGTCATTTCCCCGCCTTTCGGGACTGTTTTGCATCATTTGTGAGTGCTGGAAATTCATTTGCATGCTTGCATATCATTTCCATGCCATTTCATGCCTTACGGCTTTTGCCTCGGTTTGCGTGCCAGTGTGCACGCATTTCGAGGCGCTTCATTTTTATCCGACGGCCTCCCGTGTGAGTGTGGCTGAGGCGCTCTCATGTTGGTATAAGTCCATTCTGAATTCTGTATGCCATTTTAGTCTTATCACTTTGCGTATTTCATCGCCTCGGTTTGCGCGCCCGTGTGCACGCATTTCGAGGCGCTTTATTTTCATCTGACGGCCTCTTATGTGAGTGTGGCTGAGGCCCACTCATGTTAGTGTAAGTCCATTTTGCATTTTGCATATCATTTTAGCTTCATTGCATTCCGTATGCCATTTTCTCGGTTTGCGTGCCCGTGGGCACGCATTTCGAGACATCTCATTTTAGTCTCATTGTTGTCATATTTCATGCCATTTCATGCCTTGGGATCATCGCCTCGGTTTGCGTGCCCGCGTGCACGCATTTCGAGGCATCTCATTTTCATAGCATCGTGCATACTAAGATTGTATATTAGCTGCATTTCATGCATATCACGCATATTGCATCGTGTTCGGGATAGGAGTTAGCCCGGGCACGGGAAACGAGGCGCGTTTCGTACTCCGAGTGACGGAACGGGTCTCAATTCCCAAGTCACCGACACTCCGGATTACCCATGATGGAGTTAGGTTTTGTTGTAGCATTCATCTGCATTCATCTTACATTGAGTTGTGCAATCCGACTCCTCGGCCATCATGCATCGTTATGCGTGATTGGTGGCACGAGGATCGAGGCATGCATATATTTGTGAAATACATTGCTATGCCCCTTTCCTGTTCTCTGTTGCAGTAAAATGAGGAATCAGCAACTTTTCGGAGTCTGGCGCGCATTTCGAGAAACATTGCAAACAGAGACTAATTAGGGCATCCCAGTGGATTTCCGCGCAAAGGCAGTCCAGCATACATTATTCATCAGAATCGAGGCAGCCCCTGGCTTGCATGCCAGTTTATAGCTTTCTTAGTTTAATTTGTTAATTAATTAGAAATATGTATATTATTCGGACTGTATTATTCTTTTATTCGGACTGTATTATTTATTCGGACCCTCTGCGCGAGGGCAATATTGTAATAAGTGTGGGTGAGTGTGATGTATGTCTTCCAACCCCACGTCTTTCTTCCCTTTTATTTACCTGCTTATGATGGTTAGATTAGGGCATATTTCAATTAGCATACGGTATGACAGCATGTTTGCATCATTCATCTGTTTTGCACGCACCGGGCTCGGCGCATCATACAAACTGCATTTGTATTTCAATTCCGAATTGAATACGTGATAGCTGTAGCATTCCATATGCCATGTTTAGAATAGCCGAGCCTGCTGTAGTTGCATCTTTGCATGTGTTGCATTAGGCAATTCTGTATAATTAGGATCATGCATGATTTCTAATCGGTTTTCTGTTTTGACTTGGAGTACTCGGTAAGTTTTATGCTTTAGCATCCTTGCATGCGTGTGAGTGTTGCCATGAATAGCATGCTTACCATGAGGCTATATGCTTATGTGATATAACTGCCTTGAATGCCTGTGGGTGGAGGTTGAGTTACTTGAATTGGGACAATACGTTGACTGTTTGTTTTAAGCCCACTAGATAGTGGCAAAATCATGTTTTCTAAGCCCACCTGAGGGTGGCAAATCCGCGTCTTAGCCTACCTGCGGGTAGCACCATCAAACCATTTTCAAACAAACAAACATGAAATGTTTTGTTCCAATTCAGGCGGCCCAGTCTATACTTATTTGCTGCGAGCATCACATAGTAACCTAGGCTAATAACCGGAATAAGAGCATACAATTTTTCAAAAACAGATATCATGGTTAGTAGAGGCCGGTCTTTGACCGGGCGAGCGGGGGTGCTCACGAAGTGACCTTCCCCAATCGTACCCAAGTTCCCGAGCCGAGGCAACTTTGGTGATGACGGACACGTGGCCTTTGGCACCGAGTCAGGGTTTCCTAAATTTCCCATTTTAAAAACATTTAGGTGGCGACTCTGTATCTGGCAAAGCAGTCCATGTTTGGCACTTCTTTCAAAATCTGTTTTCCAAAACGATTTGCCGGATTTGGACTCTTTGGTTCAAGATTAAGAACCGTGACACGAAGCCGAGTCCGAGCTGTAGCGAGGTCCCCCGCGGGCTTGTTACAGTTTCTGGCGACTCTGCTGGGGATTTAGAGAACTTGACTCGAACTCATGATATCTGGTTTTGACTACATTTGTGTGTTTCTTTGCATTGCATTTGCATTGGTGCGCCTAGGACACCGTGTTTGCCATATGCCATTCCCGAACGATTTGCCGGAGGCTTGTCTTGTCAAGGCATGTCCATAAGGCTGATCGGCTCTGGGCTCTGACAGCATGGGAACACAAACCCCGGTTTTACCGGGGCACCCTTTTTGACCATTCGACCTAGTGCATATTCGGATCCATAGTGACCATTCCAAACTAGGACAGGTTGCTTACCCGTTTATAGGTTGTTTGAAACCGCTGCGTGCGTAGTGAAACCCTAGCTCCTGACAAAATAGGACAGGGAAACCCCTACCCCCAACATAGGGGTGTTTTGGCTCTCACTTATCTGTTATGTGCTTTAGAGTGCGTCTCTACAGGAATGCATGTATCAGTCTATAAGTTTGGGCATCAGGCCTGCGGGCATCATTCAGGCCTGCGGCATCAGGCCTGCGGACATCAGTCAGTATCTGAGAATCAGTTGTCTGCGGATATCCGATTCAGTTTTGGGGAACAGTGAAAGGAACAGTGATCAGTGATTGAGGACAGTGTATTTCCAGCTTATCAACTGCGTGTTGTATGCCCGACTGTGTGTTGTGTGTATTTAATTTAAGCTGTTATGCTGCCCGTTTTTCTGGTTATTTATTTCCTTTTTGCTTTATTATCTTTTTGCTAGGGCAGTTTTTAGCACGATTGCTTCCGAACCAGTAGATACTCCCCAAGCACCTGGACACGAGGTCGCCGACTCAACCGATCCGAGGATCTCGTTGACGGACATCCAGTGTTCCACTCTCTACCCCCAGTTGCCAGAAGAAGGCCAAGGAGGCGTAGTGTGTCAGAGCAGGGACTACCAGGACAGAGGGCTACTTTGACAGTGAACAGCCAGGCTGAGATTTCTGTGTCTGCCATAGAAGTACATTTACCGGTCATCCAGATGGAACAACAGAATACATCAGTGGTAGAGGCGATGATGCGCCAGATGCAAGAGAGCATGAGGCAGATGCAAGAGGATGCAGTCCGCCAAGCGGAATTTTCTAAACAACAAGCCGCAGTCATGGCCCAGCAGGCCGAGCTGATCACTAGGCTGCAACAGCAGAATGCAGCCTCTGCTTCACATCAGGTTCCTCCTCCACCAGCGGCTCCACTACCCGAGCAGGCACCTATGGGTCAGAATACCTTGCCAAATCCTCCGAATCCTCAGAATACCCTGCCAAACCCTCAGAATACCCTCCCCAACACCCAGAACACCCTACCCAATGTCCAAAATATCCAAGAGGACACCAACATTCCAACGGGGCTGGCTCCGCCCCCACTTCTGCCTCAACTGTCCAAGAATCTTACACCCAACCACCCGGACTCTCCCTTTGAGTTCGAGGTAGATCATACAGCTCTGAAGCTGAGTAAGCTGGAAAAACTTTTCAAGAAATCGCAGGGGGTGAAGGCCATCCCAGACATCGAAGATGGGTACACTGATGTGGCTGTAACATTGCCAGACAGATTCAAGATGCCACAGATTGACCGTTTTGATGGGTCCGGGGATCCTATGGTCCATCTCCGGCTATTTTCAGACATCTTGAGGCCAATGGGCCTAACCCGACCGCAAAAGCTTTCCTTGTTTGGCAGAACTTTGTCGGGGGTGGCGGCCATCTGGTACGCCAAGTTAGAAGATGATGTGAAGAGAAATTGGGATGAGATGGCTGAGGCCTTCGTTGCGCAGTACTCGTATAATACACAGATCGAGATTACAACACGTGATCTCGAAACGACGAGGCAAGAACCCAAGGAGTCTTTCTCTGATTTTGTAACTCAGATGGAGGGCAAAGGCATCGATGATGACCTTGAGGCCAACAGATAAAGATCAAATCCGGATGATTGTGCGCAATCTCCAACCGAAACTCATGCAGAAATGATTGTACTCCCCTTTCCAACTTTCTCAGACTTACACGAGATGGGGGTACAGATCGAAGATGCAATGAAGCAAGGTTTGATTGACCAGGACCGGGAGCAGCCCCGAAGGACATTCAACCGCAATAACAACGCAGGCCCGAGTGGCGCTGCAAACACAAGGACTTCTGAGGTCGGTATGGTCACCACCACACCAAGGCCCGCAGTGGCCACACCCTTTTCCAGTACCTCCGAGAGCAGTAACCAAGCCTCGAGATTTCAGCCCAGAGGCCAAAGAACCTTCACTCCACTATACATGCCTTTGTCCAAGGCTCTCGGGGTGTTAATCAGGAAGAAGCATTTGACACCTTTAGAGCCGAGGCCACTGCCAAATCCACTCCCTCCCTCTCATGACCCAGCAAAGTACTGTGCGTACCACCAACAGCACGGTCATGACACCGACCGTTGCTACAGATTGCGTCATGAGATCCAAGATCTTATCGACAAGCAGGTGATCGCGCCTCCTGAAAAACCCAACGTCACAACAAATCCTCTCCCACCACACAACCAAGCCCCTCCTCCCAAAAGAGTCAACCTCATCCAAACTGGGGTCGTGTCCTACGATCCTAGTATCTATATTACTCCCTCTCACCTACCCAAGCCGGAGGTGATCCTTCCTGATTGCACTGACTTGTGCATGTTGGACACCTTCACAACCCAATCTAAGCCAGTGGTAGTGACCACCGAAGATGGAACGGAGCGGATTTCAGAGGAGAGCAGAATTGTTGAGTCTGGGATGGAACAGCCTGGGAATCTAGCTGGAGGAGCCTATGATCCGAGCGAATATATCTTATCAGTGGACCAGTCTAAACTGAGTGTGGGGCTGCCAGAAAAAGCTGAGCTGTGTATGATTCGGGGGGACAGACTTGAACAAGGGGCAGATGATCTGACAACAGTGGAAGAGGACTTTGCCAACTTCCAGTTCTTCAACGACCAAGAATCAGGGGATGCTGCAATCAACTGGTTCGACTATGAGGAGTCGGCAGAAGTCACCGGGTGGTTAGATGATCAGCCAGACGTTGCAGAATTTCAATCAGAACAGGCCCGGCAGGGGCGAGAGTATCAATGATGGCCGGAAGGGCCGAGGGTCAGAATCCACCGCCGGAGAGCGCCGGCGTTAAGAATTTCGCTCAGAATTTGGGGATTGCAAATACAGGGAATATTGAACAACCAGCTGTACTGACGCAGTTGGAACAACAAAAGTTTGACGATTCCGAAAGAATCAGAAAGGCTAAGGCCCATGTGGGGGTCGAAAGTGCTGTGTGCACAGAAACGGAAAATGCTGTGGGCATAAAGACTGAAGGTGCTGCGAGCACGATCATACCGGAGCCGGACAGATGTCTGTCGGCTGCCGACGGAATGTGGTGGGAAGACGATGACTTATGTCTTGCCCACACAGACGAAGACTGGGGAGGTAACCAACCAGATGATACCTGGTATATTGACGAGATCGCTCATATGACCAGGAGTGGGCGGTATTTCAAGCCCCCACACCTTGACCAACCTGAGGCATCTGGAAAAGATAAAGAGGCTGAGAAACAGAGAGAGAAACAGATTGAAGAAGAAGCTGTGCTCAAGCAATTGAAGAAGATACAAGCAGACATCTCCATCTGGGGACTGCTTATGGCATCGAGGGTGCACAGACAGGCCGTCCTATCTGCCATGGACAAGGCCAAACTCTCCATCGAAACTACACCAGAGCAGCTGGTTGGGCTGGTTTTTCCGGGAGGAGGTTCCCCGGCATTAACCTTTTCAGACAAGGAATTGCCGCCTGAGGGCGTGAACCATAACAAACCTCTCTACGTCTCCGTGGAGTGTAGAGATAAATGGATACCGGTGGTACTTGTTGATACCGGGTCCGCCATCAATGTCTGCCCAGTCAGAACAGCATATGCAGTTGGGTTGAAGCCCGCGGACTTCACACCAACAACTCAGGTGATCAAAGCTTACGATAATACGAGTAGGGAAGTGATGGGGATTGTCAAGATTCAAACCAAGGTTGGTCCAGGACAACACGACATCGAATTTCATGTCTTGGACGTTCCCGCAACCTTCAACTTACTCTTGGGGCGGCCGTGGCTGCACCAAGTAAAGGCAGTCTCTTCCACTCTACATCAGATGGTGAAATACCCCTATGGAAAGGGAGTAGCCACTGTATTCGGGAACTCATCAATCCATCCGCCTCCGGAGGTATCTACGCCGGTCCTGGAAATTGAGCATGGCACAGAAGATGTATTCTTATCAGGATTCACTTTGGCTGAGGCCCGGGTAGTACAGAATATTATGGCTGTGAATGAAGGTGTGTACGTTAGTGCTCAATCCGTCTACCTCATGAACAAGCTACAACATATTCCCGGGATGGGATTAGGAAGGAGCGGCAGGAAAGGAGTCGCAGCATTGGCCGAAGTGCCACACAACCCGCATACCTTTGGACTGGGTTATCTGCCCACCAAAGAGGACTGGGTGAGGAAAGGAAAGGAAATGGCCGGCAGAGCCAGAGCGAAGCAGGCTGGGAAGCCTTTTGACCTAATACACAGGCCCATTCAGGGTACCCTGAACGGACGCTTCGTCCGGGAGGGGGAAGATTTTCCATTTTGCGGCTTCCCAGAGCCGTGGATAAACGCGGAGAAGAAGCGCGTCCCAGGCTTCGAGATCTTCTTTGATTTACAACTATCCGGGGATGACGTTGCCACAGAGCAGACAGACCCAACAACTGAGGTTGAGCAGAATAAAGCAGGGGATCCTGAGGGCACAGAATTTGAAATGGGGGTAGCACTGGCATGTCTCCTCTCTGATCCTCCGATCGACCAAGAGTGCTTGGGGGATAACTTCGTGGTTTCCATGATTGGGGATGAAACGGCTGCGAGCCGACCAGCAGCTATCTTGGATGCATCAATCGCACCCTCTCTCACTTGGCAGTACGAGGAGGGATTTTTGTCCAGCAGCACCGGGTCAGGTAGTGAGCCGGAATCTGATTCCACCGAGTCCTGTGAGTCGGAATCAGGTTCCAGCTCGACTGAGTCTGAGTCTGGTACTCCTGGGGATGTTAACCCGGATGCCACAGTCCTGTCTAGGTCGTCTTTTTCCTTTTCTTTTGAGTCTGTTGTAACAGAAGAATTGGACGATTTGGATGTACTTAATGAGAATGAGGTGAATGTGGTTTCCGAGTATTTCTCTGTGCCTTTGATTTATTGCATTAATTCAGACTTTCAAAACTTTGATGAAAACGACGAGGACGAAGTTCCTCCGGTTTTACAACGTTTAATTGAGCAAGAGCAAGAGAGATTTGTTAAGCCATTAATGGATGAAATCATTACCGTGAACATTGGTACTGAGGAGGACCCGCGGCTGGTCCAGATCGGGTCCACGTTGTCTTCGGAGGAACGCGAGCGCTTAGTCGCTTTATTAAAAGATTTCAAAGATGTTTTCGCGTGGTCCTACGAAGACATGCCTGGAATCGATCCTGAGATTGTACAGCATCGGATCCCCTTGACCCCGAGGCCCGACCTGTCAAGCAGAAACTCAGAAGGATCCGCCCGGATTGGGCTCTCAAGATTAAGAAGAGGTCACCAAGCAAATCGACGCAGGCTTCCTGCTGGTATCAGAGTATCCGACTTGGTTGGCCAACATTGTTCCGGTGCCGAAGAAAGATGGCAGGATCCGGGTGTGTGTAGACTTCAGGGATTTGAACAAAGCTAGTCCGAAGGACGACTTTCCCTTACCGCACATCGATGAGTTGGTAGACTTCACAGCAGGGCATGCTTTGCTCTCATTCATGGATGGCTTCTCAGGATACAACCAGATAGTGATGGCACCAGAAGACCGGGAAAAGACTGCATTTACCACCCCGTGGGGGACATACTGCTACAGGGTAATGCCGTTTGGGTTGAAGAACGCTGGAGCTACTTATCAACGGGCCGCGACCACAATACTACATGATATGATCCACAAAGAGGTTGAGGTGTATGTGGACGACATGATTGTCAAGTCCAAGGAAAGAGAGGGCCACTACACCGCCTTGCATAAGTTTTTCCAAAGGATCAGGGAATTTCGGTTGCGGCTAAACCCTCAGAAATGTACATTCGGTGTTACAGCGGGAAAAATGCTGGGGTTTCTGATTACACAAAGGGGCATCGAGGTCGACCCTTCCAAAATCAAGGCCATCTTAGAAATGCCACCACCAAGGACTGAAAAGGAGGTGCGAGGCTTTCTGGGTAAAGTGCAATTCATAAGACGGTTTATCTCAAAATTAACCTTGACTTGTGAACCACTTTTTGGTCTCCTGAAGAAAGGAAAGAAGTTCCAATGGGACGGCCGATGTCAAGCTGCATTTGAACAGATTAAAGAATATCTACAGAACCCGCCCGTGTTGTCACCGCCAGAACCGGGAAACCGTTGATTTTGTATCTGTCAGTAACTGAAACTACAATGGGCTGCATGCTTGCACAAGAATCAGAAGACAAGGTGGAGAGAGCCATCTACTATCTCAGCAAGAAGATGCTGGAGTATGAACCCCGATATACACCGCTGGAAAAGGCTTGCTTAGCTTTGGTATGGGCTACCAGGAAGCTGCGGCACTACCTGTTAGCTCACTCTGTAATGTTGGTTTCACGACTTGATCCCATCAAATATCTCTTCGAGAAACCAGCGCTTACGGTAGGCTAGCTCGTTGGTTGCTGTTGCTCTCCGAATTTGATCTTACATACGTGACACGCAAGTCAGTGAAAGGAAGAGCAGTGGCAGAGTTCCTTGCCGACCACCCGGTTGAGGGGGATGAAGCAGTTGAGTACCTGTTCCCGGATGAATCAATTCTGCATATTGACGATGAAGCTTGGACGATGTACTTTGACGGAGCGTCAAATCAACATGGGTATGGGATAGAAGTGTTGCTGATAGCACCCGACAATTCCCGTATCCCTCTAGCCTTCAAACTCCGATTCAAAGTCTCGAACAACGAAGCAGAATACGAGGCGTGTATCGCTGGTCTAGAAGCAGCCCTGGAACTAGGGGCAAGACGGTTGGACGTCATTGGGGACTCGAACCTTGTTGTGTCTCAAGCTAAAGGAGACTGGAAAGTAAAAGAGGAAAAGATGATGATGTATCACCAGACCTTGGATTTGCTGATTCCTCGGTTTGAGAAGCTAAGTTTTACTCATCTACTAAGAGAGAACAACAGGTTCGCAGATTCTTTAGCAACTCTATCTTCTATGATAGACATCCCGTGTGGAGTCCGAATGCGTCCAGTCATCATTGACCAGAAAATTCGCACCTGCCTATGAGTCGATTGCAATCCATAGATGAAGTTCAGGACGAACACACCCTGGTATTACGACATCTGGAATTCTTGGAGAAAGAAGCATACACGCCAGGGGTAAATGCCAAAGACAAAAGGGCAATCAGAAGAATGGGTAGTTCAGTTCATCATCTGGGCGGG